>JAOXOE010000343.1:9708501-9739175 GCA_028565055.1 Phoeniculus purpureus | reverse complement strand
GAATTCACTTCACTGTTAATCTGTGAAGGGAAAATTTTGGCAGTGCACCTGTCACATCTAATTTTTGTAAGGAAGGAACTCTATAGGAATAGAATCATTCTGTCCATGTTCCACTTTATCACTTAGTCCAGCTTCTTTAGAGTCCATGCAGAGGCATTAAAAAAACCATAAAAATGAGATAGTAGCAAACAGTGTCTTGCTCTGGATGTGAAATAAGTATGTTTAATGAAGTTAATGATAGCGTAAGTGTCGTTATATACTTTAAGCTGAGAAAGGATCCATGAAACACTCAAATCATGGTGAGTTTTACTGTGAAGAAAGAATTAGGACTGGTCCCAGCACTGACCCCTCGGGCACTCCACTACATACTGGCCTCCAACTAGACACTGTGCCATTAACCACCACTCTCTGGCTTCTGTCCTGCAGCCAGTTCATGATCCACCTCACTACCCCATCATCCAGACCACAATGCCTCTTTTGGCTGTGGGAGACTGTGTCAAAGGCCTTACTGAAGTCAAGATAGACCACGTCCACCACTCTGCCATCATCTATCCCCCTGGTTATGCCCTCATCAAAGGCCATCAGGTTGGTCAAGCATGACTTACCCTTGATGATGCCATGCTTCCTGTTCCTAATGACCCTCTTGTCCTTGATGTGCCTAGAGACAGTCCAAATCTAGTCCTCCTCAACCAAGGTAAATTCTTCTCTTGTTTCAACTTCCTCTGGAGCCTCAGCAGTCTGAGGCTTGATATCAGGACAGTCCCCAGAAAGATAGACAGAGGCAAAGAAGTTTTCCGATATCTCTGCTTTCTCTGTATCCCCTCTCTTCGGGTCACCCACCCCATTCAGCAGAGGACCTACATTGCCTCTAGGTTTACTTTTACCCGCAATAAATTTGAAGAAGCCCTTTTTGTTGCCCTTGACCTCTCTTGCAAGGATAAATTCCAAGGAGGCCTTGGCTTTTCTAGTTGCATCCCTACATTCTCTCACCAGAACCTTATGATCACCCCAACTGGCCAGCCCCTCCTTCCTTGACCTATAGGCTTTCTTCTTTCTCTTCAGTTTGCCCAGCAGCTCCCTGTTGAAACACACAGGTCTTCTGGCTTCCTTCCTTGACTACTTTCCTGTGGGAATGCTGCTTTCTTGTGCTTCAAAGAAGTAGACTTTGAATATTAACCAGCTATCTTTGTCCCCTTTATCTGCCAGTACCATGTCCCATGGGATTTCCCCTAGCAATTGCTTGAAAAGACAAAAGATTGCCCTCCTGAAGTCCAGGGTTGTGATTCTGGTAAGGATTCTTTTCCTACCACACGAGACCCTGAACTCCATCGTCTCATGGTCCCTGCAACCAAGGCTGCCCTCAACCTTCACTGCTTCAACCAGACCTTCCTGGCTGGCAAGTACAAGATCCAGCAGCACTGGATTATGATAAAAACTAAGTTGAGGACCCAGGTGGTGAGAATTAAACAGTATCCCTTAAAATTAGAAAATGGAAAAGGAAGCCCGAATGAGGGATATCACTAGGTTTCTCCCTAACCTGGTGAGATCAGCTGACTATAAACCACTGTTGATCTTCCAGACAGGTGAGGAAGAATCTGCATTCCATAGCCTGAGGGGAATGAAGAAAGACCTTAAGGCATTAGGATGTTTGGTGAAAGACTCTGGGGCGCACATTGTATTCTCGTCATTTCTTTCACTTTGGGGTGAGGACACAGACTGGAATAGAAGGACTCGGTCCGTAAATGCCTGGCTATGAAACTGGTGTTACAGGCAGGGCTTTGGGATCTTTGATAATAACTGCTTTTGTCAGGCACCAGACCTTGCAGATACACGTGGTTTATCTCAGAGGGGAAAAAGGGTTCTGTGGCAAGAGTTGGCAGGGCTCATTGAGAGGACTTTAAACTAGATTTGAAGTGAGATGGGATAGTTGATGGGCACACACCAGTGAGACAGACCTCTGGTCTTAATGAAAACCAGGTGGCTTCTTGCTGTCCTAGGGTGAAATAGAAGCACTCAGCTAGCTCCCTAAAATGCCTGTACACCAATGTACACAGCATGAGGAATAAGTAGGTGTAGTTAGAAATCTGTGTCCAATCAGGTGATTACGATCTAGCAGCAATTATGGAGACCTGGTGGGATGGTTCTCATTACTAGAATGTGGTCATGGACAGCTGTGTCCTTTTCAGGAGGGACAGAGCAGCAAGGCGAGGTGGTATATTTGCTCATTATGTGAGAGAGCAACTGGAATGTATTGAGATCTGTCCAAGGGGCAGATGAAGAGAGAGCTGAGAGTTTGTGGGTGCGGATTAAGGGGCAGGCTGGCATGGGTGACACTGTTGTGGGTGTCTATTACAGACCACAGGAACAGAATGAGGAGGTAGATGAGGCCTTCTACAGGTGGCTGAGAGCAGCCTCATAGCTACAAGCCCTGGTTCTCATGGGGGATTTTAACTACCCTGATATTTCCTGGAAGACCTACTCAGCAAGCCATCCACAGTCCAGGAGGTTCCTCCAGTGCATTAGTCAAACAAATGGTGGAGGAGTCCACTAGGATATGAGTGCTGCTGGATCTTGTACTTACCAACAAGGAAGGTCTGGTTGAAGCAGTGAAGGTTGAGGGCAGCCTTGGTTGCAGGGACCATGAGACGATGGAGTTCAGGGTCTCGTGTGGTAGGAAAAGAATCCTTACCAGAATCACAACCCTGGACTTCAGGAGGGCAATCTTTTGTCTTTTCAAGCAATTGCTAGGGGAAATCTCATAGGACAGGGTACTGACAGGTAAAGGGGTTCAGGGTAGCTGGTTAATATTCAAATTCTACTTCTTTGAAGCACAAGAAAAGAACATTCCAACAGGAAAGTAGTCTAACCACCTGCGTGGTTAGACAGATGCTGGGCAAACAGAAGGGGAATAAGAAAGTCTCCAGTTCATAGAAGCAGGGAATGGCCACCTGGGATAATTATAAGTCTCTGGTGAAAGAATGTAGGGATGCAACTAGGAAATCCAAGGTCTTCTCTCAATTAAACCTTGCAAGAGATGTCAACAGCAACAAAAATGCTTTTGTCAAATGCATTGCAGGTAAAACTAAAACTAGAGACAATGTGGGCACCCTGCTGAATGAGGTGCCCTGGAGACAGAGGATACAGAGAAAGCAGAGATAACGAACACCTTCTTTGCCTTTGTCTATAGTTCTGGGGACTAACTTAATATCAAGCCCCAGGCTGCTGAGGCTCCAGAGGAAGTTGAGGCAAAGAAGGAGTTAGTGTAGGTTCATGAGGACTGTGTAGGGACAAGTTGATCAAATTGGATGTACATAAATCCATGGGCTCTGACAAGATTCACCCACAAGTACTAAGGGAGACGGTGGAAGTCATTGCTAAGGCACTCTCCATCATCTTTTCTAAGAAATGGGGATCAGGAGAGGTGCCTGGGGACTGGACAATAGCAAATGTCACTCCAATCTTCAAAGAGGGTAAGAAGAAGGATCCAGGTAACTATAGACCGGTCAGCCTCACCTCCATCTCTGGAAAGATGATGGAACAATTTGTCCTAGACTCTATCTCCAGGCACTTCAAGGACAGGAGAGTCATTAGGTACAGTAAGCATTGCTTCACCAAAGGGAAAGTTATGTCTGACCAATCTGATAACCTTTTATGAGGACATAACCAGGTGGATAGATGATGGCAGAGCCATGGATGTGGTCTGTCTTGACTTCAGTAAGGCATTTAACAGTCTCCCACAGCATCCTTGCAGCCAAACTGAGGCAGTGTGGTCTAGATGATCGGCTAGTGAGGTGGATCATGAACTGGCTGCAGGGTAGAAGCCAGAGAGTGGTCGGTGGGACAAAGTGATTCCTTATGATATGAGACCTTGCGGTTACTGCTCAATCAATGAGAAGACTCAGAAAAGGGACTCAAGGACAGATGCTGGAACAAACCAGTTTCAAAGCAAATGGCTTGTGATAATTCAGCAAATTAGGTGAAAAAAGTGAAGACTACTACTTACTGCATCCAAAAGACACGAGGTCAAGACCCCCAGGGTCAACAGTACAAATGCGACTAGGAGTTGTCTGGGGAGGACTTTATTATAATGATTTATCTGAACTGTTTGTAATATCTCCTCCTATTCCCAGAAATCTAATGTATATGTGTGATTAACTGTATATAACTCAATAATTCAAGGCGCCCCGGTGCACATACTTGGTGGAATGACCCCCGCACGGTGCCCAGTGTTACAATAAACCTACGTGCTTCTAACTCTTACAGAGTTTGTTTTTTGTCTCTGTGTGCCACATATGCCTGTCTTTTATATACCTGCAGGAATTAATGTTTTGTAAAGAAATTTTCATAATATCAAACCTAAACCTCTCTGCTGCAACTTGAGGCCTTTTCTCTCATCCTATTGCTTGTTACCTGGGAGAAGAGAGCAACACCTTGCTCCTCTCCACCTCCTTTTCTCCAGGTTAAACAACCTCATTTCCCCTAGCCACTCCTCACAAGGCTTGTCCTCCAGACCATTCCCCAACTTGGTCCCTTCTTTGGACTCACTACAGTACCTCAATGTCCTTCTTGTAGTTCTTAGGTTTTTACATAGCCAAATCTGTCTTGTACTAAGCCACGCTTTTCCTCCCAGAGGAGAATCTCTAAATAGCAGTGGTACCTAAAGGTTTCTGTTGGTTAACCATAAAAAGCATAAATTGTGGGGTTTTTATATAAATATATGTATATATTCTCATGAATATCCTCACCCGTATAGATGACCTTTTTCTACCAGAGTGCTCAGGGAAGTGTCTTCTGCAGTACTTACAATATTTATTTTTCCTTGTGTTAATCATCCAAAAAAACTCCATACAGATGTTTCTACATATATGGAAACATATATGTATATAAAAACATACAGTTGTTTCTATATCTGGGTGAAGTTGTGTGTAGCCTCTTTCTTATCTTTTTGGTAAAAAAGTGGTCCATATTATGTTACTAATCTATATCTTAAGATTTTTCATAAAAGGTCTGAAAAATAGAAAAGAAATCTAGAGAACACCTTAAAACATGATTATTTTGGACGTCAATATGCACTTAGCTTCTCCTGAAGTCAACATTAAGAATAGAAATGCTATGAATTTTGTATAGCCTGTATTGGTGACATGTCTGATACTTTTTCATGTTTTTGTGGCTTTATTTGTATTTGATTTTAAGCAAATGTGTATAAACCTTGTAACATTCAGTAATACAGGTAAATTCTAATTATCTTGTGCTGTTAAAAAATGTGCATTGCATAAAAGCTAATACAACAATAAGATTCTAAAGGCAAATATATATTTAAAGATTGTCATTACCCCTGTAGGAAATATGCAAATATATGCACTTCTTTGAAGGGAGACAACACTAACATTTTTAATAAAATATAAGTTGGACTTTGGTTTTATTGCTTGTCTCACTTTGGTTTAAAGAGAATAATGATGTTTGATTTGCCTAATTACCACAAAACTCAAAAATAATATTTGAGTGTAAAATCCTGTCATTCATTCTCTATGTTATTTTATTCATATAAGAAGGGATATTATAAAATTGTTTTCATATCTGTCAGAATAAACTTCCAAGATTCTATTAATGCCCAGGAATTTGTCTGTTAAATCCTATCACCTGTGCAAAGAAGGAGGTACATGGAGGTGAGCTCCACAACAGAACTCTGTGATTATATGGTATAGCAATATGCACTGCAAGTTGCAATGCCTTTATAATTACTTTTACAAATTAATTTTTCTTCTTCCTACACTGCATTCCTGTTACTGAGGACTCTCTCCATATTTGTTTTACACAGTACATCTGAACTACTTTTCCAATAAAAGGAGATCTATTAAGAAATGCAGTTCATTTTGTTCAGAAATATTGGATAGGTCCTTATGATTAACGAAGCACATAAAGTAGTGTTTTTATAAATAACTGTTTAATAAAAATACAAAAATATAAATATACATATATAAAAATATCATGATGAATCAGCACATATACATTCTTTAACTCAATAAATATGGGAGCAAAATTAACCTTTTTTAGGTATATTTTTGAGATGATATTACAGTACAGATACACGCTGTCCCAGCTAGTAGGAAAGGTAATGCAAAGCAGTTAAAAAAGATTGTTTCCATCTCATTATTAAAGGCACAAAAAGCCTTTTATTGTCTTTTCATTGTCAATAAAAAACTTTCACTGGAGGTTTCTAGGCAGAGAAAGTGAATTACAGATTTTTAAAAATCTAAATCATTCATATTCATTCACATTGACTTATTGATTAAGCAAACTCTTACTAAGACAACATCTATTTTTCATTAACTTGTTTGTTCCCAGGTAAGAGAGAGTAGGCCACTTTATCTAGTAACATCGACACAAATTCCACTAACACTGACTAGGTGACAGATTACTCAGTCTCGATCACTATCCTCTCCACCATACATATCTGCTAGTTTCTTAAACCGAGGTCCCCAGTCACTGAGGTAATCATAGTCTTGGTTTCCTTCTGTGGTGAGAGATTCCAGAGAGCTGAGCGAATTTGCTACGGAATCGTTTCCTTCATAGGCATATGTCGCTAGGGAATCATAAGGAGGGGCAGCTGGGTCTAAATCGTTTTCCTTCAACCTTCTGTGAATAAAATCTTTGACATCAATGTTTTCCCAAAGAGGCGCAGTCTTTCTTATCTGAAATATTGTTTCTGGGATGACATCTCTTCTCATCTTACTTTCTTCCCTCGCTTCTGGATTTCTTAGTGTGCCAATGTCAAAGGCCTGGGTGTCTTCTTCCCCACCTCCTTCATCATTGTAGGTCACAATATTGTCCCGAACATCATCCTTTGAGATAATCAAGGGTTCTTTCTTCTTCTGTCTCTTGAGAGCTGTGAACAAGACAGCTAATACTGAAAGGAGACAAAAGATGAATAAAGAAATGGGTACTTAGAAATTAAATAAATATTTAAATATTCTGCATTACCTGTTAATGTAGAAAAAATTAAATGCAATTTTTAAGGGATTTTTAGTATGAAAATAGTGATAAGAGCAATCTCCAGGATGAAGTTAATGAGGAAAAATATTAGTAATTTTACAGCTGTAAATATCCTTATTTAAACCCAATGGGGGCAATGATTAAAATACTGTATATTTGCAGTACACATAAAGTTAGCCAGAAGATGAAAAGAAGCTAATGTCTTAAAATATATTATTTTACTAGACTTTGACTTTTTTTTAAGTGGCACCTTCCTGGCAGTCACTATGACTGATTTTATCAGATATAGTTGAATATGCTTGTCAAAAGTAATTCACTCTTTAAAGCTAGGTATTCCTAAGTGCCTAATTCACTTTTGAAAATAGGATCTACATGTTTGTCTGAAAATAAGAACCTAAAGACCTTTACCTATCAATATTATTGACAAAACTATCTTTGGCTTCAGACACTGAAAAAAGTGAAATCCAATCTTTGCTGCTAAATGCTTCTTTTAAAATACATGATCCTCCCGTTTTAAGAAATATTAGTTGAATAACTCTTCCTTTTGCAGAGATAAGGACTTACACAAAAATGAACCTCTACAGAGGGAGATGAAAAGTTCTCTGTTAACTGAAGTTTAGGTTTCTAAAAACATTCTGGTACCCAAGTACTATTGATTTCAGTAGGAATTCAATGCTGAAATGCATTCAAAAATCTTACACTGGCTCAAGTAGCTGGAGTAAATAATAGAGGCCAACAAGATCATCTGTCAATGAGGAAAAACAGTGCTGCTAAACTGCATCTTACAGCAGTGCTGAGCAACTTTGTTGAGTCGTAGAAGAGTGTTTACTCTGAATGACTTGAGTACTGGTGCATAAAAGAGAAGACTGGATGATGCAGTAGGAAGAGGGTGACAGATCTTCCATATGTCATCGTATGGTGCAGTTCTGTTTTGGTTTCTTTGTGTCCGTACAGGAGCCATTCTTTTCAAGTTTTCCTAACACTAGACAGACTACTAACAGTAGCTCACTTGAAGTCCTTTTAGGAACTTCATAGACAAAAGCAAAGCAGATCTCTAAAGGGTTATTTTGAAGAAGAGTTTTCACATCCAAGCACTCAATAGGTCTTTCCTATTTGAGGCATGACAAACCCTGTGTAGTATACTAACACATTGTGTCTCGTTGGACAATTGAGTAAAGTACCAAACCAACTGAAAGCCACACCAACTGCAGACTAGCAATTCTGTTCAGATGCTGTCTAGCCTCATGCTACTGTGGCTTCAGCTGTGTCTGGCAGTACAAACTAGAAAAGGAGCCCTGACCTTGCGGACCAATGATACAAACTGGTCACTCTTATTTTGTGCAGCACTGGTCCTTGAGAGTGTTCTGAGTGTCCTGTGCTATCAGTGTGTTCCTAAGGCACACTTTGATTTTTGATTTCTCTGCAAAATCTCTGTACTAAAGCAGAGTGATGTAAGGGTACTTATTTCATGATCTGTGTTGGGGCTTGAAGGAGCCTGTTGACATTGTGCTAAGAGCTGTGCAAAGTGGAGAGACAGACCTAGCAGAGCGTGAATGATAACTCTCTGATAGAAGTGATGCCCTGCAAGTTCTGCTGCAAAATCCTGGGAATCCAAGCAGCTCTCTCTTGCTGAAACCAGGCCACCAGTGCTGCTTGTACCTAAGCTGTGCGTATATTTTTTTCAGAACCCTCCCTTCTTCAGGCAGAAGAGAGAAAATTCCTACATATTGCCCCTCTCCTCTGTAATTCTCTGAATATTTACTAGAGGTAGATTGAATCTAGTCTAAAATCTGAAAAACCCTTATCTCCTGAGGATTATATACACTGCTATGAGTAAGCTTGTCCATGCCCCCTTTGGCAAGCTGTGTTCACTAGGAGAGGTGGTGGAGAGGGAAGCTCATTTTCCACAGAATTTGTCTAGAAAATTGAGATGGTGGCACTTTTCAGGAGGCACTTCTCTGGTAAGCAAAACATGCAATTGTTACGTTGTTGACTCAATGTTATAAACCAGTATTTATTCCAGTTTATTTATGTATCATCTAATCTTTCTAATGCTTCTGTCTCCCATCCACCCACCTAACTTCTGAATTCACACTTTAATCATCTGTTCCTGCTACCCTTTGAAAGCAATTAACATTTCCATGCTTTTGAGTTAAATGTTTCCCAATTATAAAAATCAAAAATCATTCATGATTAAATAAATAGAATAATTGATAGTTTTTTTGATCACTGATAAACTTAGCACTCAGCTTCAGGAATATGGCTTTAAAGAACTAAATGAAGACATGGTTATAACAAAAACCCATCACCTAAATGAGCACAGCATCTAAAACTAACCCTACACGTTCAAATGCATTTTATCTAAACAACAGCAATAGTCTAATTCTTTTTACGTATTATACTGGATAATAATGATGAAAACATCCCATTAGAGCTTGTTCTCACATGCTCACTGTTCCTTTTCCATCTTAAAAAACAGTTGTTATAAAAAGGACCTCATCAATTACGAGATACTGTTCTCAGGGTGGTTGAAGAAGAGATTTAGAAGTAACTAAATCTTAGTCCAATCAGATAAACATCTCACTACTTGTACTTGCCTAGCAAAATAGTGATGCATAGGAGAATGGCAACCAGTGCTCCTGTGCTGAGCCCAGCAGGGAGGAGCAAGGCCTCAGCACTGCAGGACTGCATGTTGCCCCTGCTGTCGCAGGAACACACTCGGATCGTCAAGGTGCCAGTGCTGCTCTGGATCGGGTAGTCGTTGTCAAATATTATGATTGGCAGGAGATAAGTACTCATCTTACTACGGCTGTATCCATTTCTTCTAGTCATAACTCCGGCTGTGTTATCTGGCATGGAAAAGCAGAATAAACAAATATTTATGAAAGTTTCTGTGCTGCTTGGCTGGGAGTAAGGGGATAGTGATGGTCAGCAGTTACCTTTGTTGTCTATGATAGAGAAGTTGGGATGAACAGCAAATTCTGGCACCAATTCAAAGAAAAATTTGTGTCCTTGAGGAGGATCATCTTTGTCAACTGCACTCACAGTCTGTATCAGCTATAAAGAAAAAAGCATTTCATGCTATTTTAGAAATCTTGTTTTAAATAAGGTCTCTGCTTTTCATGTCCAGTAAAAATCCAATTAATATCTCTCTGATGGTGCAAATTTGTGTCCTAAAACAAATATTCCCCACATTTGGGGAGGTTACAGTTTCCTCTCCCCACAGGAGAGGTTACAGTAAGTAATTTTTTAATTTGCTTTTTAAACACATAATAGAGGATGAAAAAGTGAACATTTCTCCTTGCTAGACAACTGTGTACTCATTTGTACTCAGAATCTTGCAGCGGTGCAGAAGCAATAGCCTTTCTGAACAGACCACAAACCTCTCATGGCCTCATGTAGCAATGGCAGAGATTAGTGTGTAAACCAGTTGTTCAGTGGGTCAAATTCCGAGTCCACCTAATCTGCTCCTGGCAATAAATTAGAGTACTACACTGGCAGGATGCTCGGTTGTCCTGAGGTAATAAAAATAGGTGCTTTACTCCCTCCTAAGTTGAAACCTCTGGCTATGGAGCTTTACAGCTGCCCTAACAGGGCCACTCAAGTCCAGCTGGGAAGAAGCAATAGCCAACAGAGGTACAGAGTAGAATAGGCTAAAAAAGAAACACATCAGTAGCACCTCTGGATTGCACAGGCTTTCCTGTTGAATCAAAACGTGTGTAATCATGTATAGACATCAATAAACACTAGCAATTTGAATCTTGTTCTGTCTATCTGCTGACAGACTGAGACAAAGAGATAAAGGAAACTGATGCAGAACTGAGGAAGGGAGAGATACCTGGGAATAGCTATGGTTTGCGAAATGACTTGTGATAGTTAACACTGTATCAGAGTGAAGGAATTGTAGCAACTATAGTGACTGGTATGAATGACTGCACTAGTCCTCCCTAATGAACATTGCACTGGAGAATGACCCATGCAGCACCTTGGCTTGCAAAGGCATCTTTGAGTTCACTCACAAAAGGACAATGTTCAGTGGCACGTGAAATGGGATTAAGCTTCAACTGAGGATGTTGCATCTCAATACAGGCAAGTTCCTGAACTCAAATGCAGACTTTCTGTCTTAGCAGTCAGACTTTTATCTTTAAAAGCTGTGAGGGAGCCCATGCCTATCTTAGGATTTTCAGGCTTTTCCAGTGTGTACGGTGTCGTGAAATCCCACAGACATCAAAGCCACTTGTTAACAAAGACTAATGTCACAGCTTTCCAGGGAAAGTACAGCATGACTTCTTCAAGAAATACAATTCTGCTTCTGAGTCTGGCAATACAGGGAACAAGTCTAGGAAGGTAGTTAATTTTAGTTAAATAAAAATGTGATATTGGTACCAAAAAACCCACCAACCCTATGTCTAATAGGGCTAAATTGCCAAATAGAAGTAAGCAATTTTCCTCTCACATTTTTACAAGTTGGAAAAGACAGAAAAATTATGAATGTACCAAAGACAGGATTAGAATGTGATCATATTTCTGCAATTAATTGCTGAAACACACAAGGAGAAAATACCCTGATATAATAGCTACCAGAAATTGCAGCTGAGTGTCTTGGGGCTTTTTAAGATGTAATCAGCAGGATGTTTGTAGGATCTTGATTTTTATTCCCTTCATGTGCAAATCACATGGACAAAGACAACTGTTCCAAGCACAGAGGAACCTAATTACACTGAAAACTTATTGCTGAGGTTAAGACTGAAGAAGAAAAATAAATACCCACCTTATTACGTGCTCTAACTACTGACTGCATAAATTGAGAACCAGCTGTTCTTCCATCAGGAAATACGGGAGAATAAAAGAACAATGAGAAGGGATGATTGCAGGTAAAGTAGAAGTAGGTGAAAGGAAATTAGAATTCTTATCTAATTAAGGATTTTTTTCAGTTATGCAGCTGTAAAGAGCGTGGTGCTAATGATATTCACTGCAGCAATGAAAGATGTGGGGGGTTTTTTTTATGAATTACAGTTACGTGAAAATACTAGCACAGTTTTATGTATATTTTGTAATTTCATTTTGGAAGTTTATTCTTCCGTTGCAAAGAAGGTAGGGACATCAAATTGTGATCATTCTTCACTAGGAGTACAGAGAAAGATCTCTGACACTGTAAGATTTATGAAGGAAGAGTTATTTCAAGAAAACCACTTTTAATCAAATGTATTTCAAGTGCATCGGCTTAGAGAAGATAAACATTATTCCCACTTCTTAATTTCTTCCATAGTTTCTCATCTGAATGAGCACAATGTGGAAAACGCAGCTTTATCGTCATTATTTTGAGGGTTGTGTGTGCATGTGTGCTTCTGTGTGTTTAAAGAAACCATTTCATACTTGTGAGTATCTCTTACTGGATAAATTTGAGTTTGTAAGTGTCATTGGCTTTTGAGGGCACCGCTAAAAATTTAACCTTAGCCATTGACATAAATCTTCCTCTTTTACACTCAGGACAAAATTATTGTAGCAATTTGAGAATGTAAGATGAATTGTGAATGAGCATTTATTCCCACTGGAAAGATTTCTTAAAGAATTTCTTTCATGATGAAGACAGAGTTTGTTATAAAGATTTTGAAATGAATTCCCATTGTCATATTTTTTCTATATGTGGCAATGCTTCCATTACAATACTGTTTTATGGGGTTTTCTTTTCTCCTGGATACTGTGTTTTTAATGCCATGACTTACAACCCAGCCAAAACTGTGTCCAGTCTATATTTCAGCTGTTTATATTCTTCCCTGATAAAGTGATTGAACAGACTGCATAGTAGCAGATTCCTTACTGGTCCATCCCTTTACATAACCCACTATCCAGTTTACTTAAAGCTAAAGCTGGGTGGTAGCATTCTGAAATAACAAGGATCCTTGTGCACTTCAGACCATTCCTTCCTGTTCCTGAGGCTGCATCTGTGGACATGGAGAGCTGCAGAAGAAAACAACTTGGGACTGTCTCCAAGAGGAATAGTGGAACCATTAAAGCAAATGTGAAGCTAGCAGTGCACCATTGGCAATATAGAGATTACCATCAGCTAGTCATGTTTTAGAAGGACTTTTCAGCTTACACTGGCTTGGTATGTCATGCAATCAAACCACAATGGGGTCCATTAACAAACAGCATGAAAATTGTGCTTCCAGTCTCAGAGAAGTATGAGCACAAGAGACAGACATTGTGAGGGTAGAGATGCAGCAGCAGCTGCTGAATGTTGGTTTTTTCTGATGTGATTATAGATGTGCAGAGGACTCATGCTTCAATCCACTTGAATCACTTGGGCTTTGTTCTTGTTATGCTATGCTCTTCTTTAAACTTGGATATTGTGCAACACAGAAATTTCTTGAAAGTCATTTATCTGCTTTTAGCTGCTTCTAAGGTAAGATGGTAAAAATTATCACTATCACTACAGGAGAGAATGGAACAAATCCTGGATCTTGGAGCTCTGTCTGTCATTCTTGAAATTTGTTAAACTTGTTTTGTACTGGAAACATTTCTCAAGGAATCTGGAAAGTTCTCACCACTTTGTCTGCAATAAACTATACGAAAATTTATTTTGAGAGAGACTGTGTTTTTGACAACCATCAGAACACAGCAAAGGATATAAGGGAGGAACAATTTCCTTTCTTTCTTTTCCCTTTTCTTGCCTGTACCACCTGTAAGGCCAATTGCTAACTGATCCTGACTGCAGTAGTAACACATTACAGTGTAATCGGGTGGGGAGGAAGATTCTTGATGAGGCTTCATGTTGGGTAATACAAACCAATTTTGTTCTTAAGTCTTGGCTCTGTTCCACAAACATTATGGCAGCTTTAAAGCAGGACTAAATGCTTACCAGAAGCTGGAAGATTCTCTCTTGAATGCCACCTTCTATTTCAAAAAGGAGATCGTGTTAACATGGGTCTCCCACTAAATCATGTTTTTAGGTGTCTATCTAAATAGCGCAGCCAAAATGTATACACAACTCATGACCGATAATAGCAATGGCCAGATAAAAGTGTGATCTCCTTCTGCTCCATCTGAGAAAAGATGGGGCACTATGGAAAATAATTAGAAGAAAAATCTGCCAGCTTCTTCAAAAGAAAACAAATTCCTTCTATGTTCTCATGTTTGAGACTCCCTGAATGACAGGAATACATCATCATTGCAAAAAAAACCCCAATACTGATTATTTTCTTATATATTTTTATTATTGATGGATGTTGAAATTAGCTAAATTGTTAGTAGCAAATTGTTCACTTAAATTAGTGTCCTTTTCAGTTAAATCTTCCTGGTTTCCATGGAGAGGACTCATCCTCTAATCCAGGAAAAACGGTCAATTAATTCCTGTGACAAGGGCACAGGAGATCTTATACCAGTCTTCCTCACAACAGTTCCTAGGGATCTAGCACAACATCCAAGGATTACGGATTTCTAAACTGTGCATCATACTTTTCTGTAGCCTGTGTGCTACCTGGTGGAATGGGGTTTGCATGATGGCAAATCCGTACCAGCCTTGTGAACACAGTTATTTGTACCTCTACGAGAAATAATGTTTCTCCCCAGTCATACTACTGCTATTTGGACACAAAAAAGTGGCTGGGAAGGAGGGGAGACTATAGGATTTCTTTCCTCTGCCCTTTCTAAGACTGTCTGAAAAACAATTTCAGCCTCTAATATCACCTGATGTTGAGAATGAGTAATGACTGTCAGTGGCAAAGAGCAATATTTGATCATTCTGACTGCTTTCTGATGCACTGGGGATTGTGAGGGCTGTGTGATCAGTAGCTGGGCCCAGTTAGAAAAATAAATTTAAAAATTACCCTTGTGCATTTACCCTCTCATTCTGTCTCCCCTGGTATGGGGACCAAATATAGAAGCACTCTTGTGATGTGTCAAGAATCAATAAGATATTAATTCTGGTAAGACTGCTGCTGTAGGTGATCTCTAAAATAAAATGAAGTAGTGCTAAATGAACACAACTTGATTCTATAACTTCATTGTATTGTGGGGTCACAAATAAACATGAGCAATGCAGACTACCTGTTATTTGGCATCTTTGGTCAAGATATTCCAATTTGTGTCTTTCTTTATTCATTGCTATTTTAAGCACCAAAATAAAAGTAGTCTCATACACTAAAACTAATCTGCTTTTTGAAATACTAAGTCAGTGCTGCAGTTTGAAAATTACCAGAATTTTCAGATGTACAGATTTGTGCTTTCATGAAGAAAAATGTATGTTGCTTTAAGAGGACCCTCCCCCACCAGTGACCTGTCCTGTGGGAAGTGGACTAGGTGGCACTATAAAAGAGTGCTGCTTCTTTTTGTTTTGCCCTGCACAAGGCTTTGGTCACAGCACTTACCCTTGTTTTAGTTCATTAAATTTCTCTCTGCCCAGCTCTCCAGCCTGTCCAGGTCCTGCCGAATGGCAGCACAGTCTGCTGGGGTGTTGGCCTCTGTTACTTTGAAAGGTGATCCTTGTTGATGTTTTTCATAATTCCATCAACAGGTTTAACTTAATTAATGACTTCCTTTGATACTCATATTGCTCTATTTATGTAATTTACATGAGCAATAGTAAGAATTTCTTGAAAAATTATTCAGATACTGGCTAAGTACCTCTTCAAAGCCAAGTGATTTTACTCTTTCTAACCCACACACCTACATTCCAAACTTTTTGCATTCAATTTTGTCCCCCTTTTTTTTTGCATTCTTTTTGTCCCTTTTTGCAGCTTTCTTTTTTCCATCTACTAAATAATTTTTAAAGCACCATTTGAATTACATGTTCTTTCTCCAGCTAGATTTCTGGAGGACCTGAAATCTTAGTCTCATCTCAGATACCATGTATGCTACTTCCAGTGCCAAGTCCATGACTGTGTTAAATCTAATCAGTGTACTTCCTGATGTGTATCCACATCTGCCAATCTGGAAAGCATTCAAGTGTTGCACAGTCATTGTGCATGTAGGAGCATATTCTGATCCTCTCAACGTACTTTCCATGAAATAATCCAGCTTTGGTCACCCAGCACAAAACTACTGAGACACGAAGTCAGACCTCAACTGAGTTTAGATCTCCATTGTGACCTCTCTTCCAGGGTATGAACTCATTCATATTTGTGCTGCTGGAAATTGTGATCTCAAGCTTTTTCTTCAACTCAATAATACATTAATAGAGGTTCATACATGGACTGAGACCCATACCAGAAAGAAAATCTTAGGGTAATCAATCTGCTACTAACTTCAGTTCTTTGGCAAATACTTTCAGAATTGACATGTTTTTCTTCACAGGATTTAAAACTGAAAGGCTACTGACACTTGCATCTATGGGTACTTCTTGTACTAGTAGCAAAATTAGAAGATTTCTGTTTCCTGATTTGAGTTCCATTGCTCTGCTTCATTTCTTAGTTCCCAGTAGTCACTTTACTTTCTCTAATACTTTTGTTATTCTACAAATTTTATTATTATTATTGTTTTAGATAATTACAGAATTATTGAGGCACTTTAGAAAGGAAAATACATTAGCTTTGACCAAATTCAACTCAATTCTAAAATGAAGTTTAACTTACAGTGAGACCAGTTGCATTATCTTTTTCTGTTTTTTTTTCTTTTGTAAAAGTTTATTTTTCATGTCTCTTTTACTGAAGCATAACAGATTTTCATCCTTTTTGTGCTTGAAGGTTGTGGCTACATTGATGGAGGTTTTGAAAAAGCTTTCAGATAGTGTTATGGGACAATATAAAGCATTTTCTAGCATACATAACCAAATTCTGAAACAGATTTTCTGATATTAGAAATTAAAAACCATCTTAAAGTGTTATTTATAAGCTCTGTTATTAAATTAGGGTGAAATCTTGCATCTTTTATCTCCTTTTTAGAATCTACAAGTAATTTTTGTAGAGGTAAGAGAGGAAAGAGGCTGGGTTGGTTTGCCATTATTCAAGTCAATACACATTAATACACATTGAAGCCTTCATGATGATATTGGAGCATAGTTTCATCACAGTTTCTTCAGTAACAGAAGCATTTGTTTACCTGTCCTGCTTTTGCATTTTCACAAACAAATGTTTCATAGTACTTGGCAAATTCTGGTGCATGATCATTTATGTCTAAAATCTGTATGAATACAGGTATCTGGCTGATTTGTTTAGGATTATCTGAAAGAAGAAAAACATTCAAATTACAATACAAATATTTACAATCTCTGTCCATGAAAAGACCTGAAATGATCAACATTAGTAATGTTAATGTTTCTTGGTTGTACTAAAGCAATTATATTTCATTTATACATTCCATATGCATAAAAGCTCTATTTGCATTGGAAACAAATCATTCAATCGTAGTATGTAGATTTGGAAATAACGTATACTTAAATTGATTTGCACTAAAAACAGTTCGCTGAGTGATTATTGACTTGGATTTGAGACATGAATTCAGTAAATGATTCGTTTCAAAAGCTGTTCCTGAGGTTGAGATGTCAAGAACATTTACATATTCAAAACAATAAAGCAATTGAACAGTGTCAGTCAACAAAAACAAAAACACAACACAAAACAACCCCACATTTGTTTTCTCCCCAAAATGTAAAAACTGAAACAAAAAAGCAAATACGTAGATGTTCTCACCAACTGGTCTTCACAAACTTGACCTCCAAGATCAAGCTATTGCTGAAGAAAAACCTTGCTGTACGTATTTTGAAAATGGAGACCATGTTTGACCAAATAATGAAGAAAAGAAAATGAGAAGAGGGGTCAGTCTTTCTCAAAATGGGGATATGATTTATGGCTCCATATTATCTGCCTCCCAGAGTGCTGAATGCAAAGACTTCTGGGAAATCGAAGGGAAAATAAACAAAGGAAGAAAAGTTGTTTCCTAAAATCAGTCTCTGTTTCCCTCTGATGACTCTTACTAGTGTCTGAGAACAAAATGCAGGCAACAGACATGCAGATCTAAAAGGGATCATCAAAGTAGTAAAGAATCCACGTCAAAGACTTTGGGATAGTATTTGCCTCAGGTGTGTGGAGGAAAGAATTTCCTCTTCTAATCTTGGCTTCAAATGAAGCAGTCTTCTGAGCTACGTTAAAGCAGAAGCAGAAAAGCAGAATTTCTTGCTCTGTTTACAGTGATCCTTCTGACAATGTGTTACCTGTCCGTCATCCACATCTTTTTTTCCCCAAAGTTTTTCCCAAAGACTCAAAGGACAGAGTCCTTTCCCAAAGGACAGAGCCAGTGTATCGCCGCTGCACCATGGTATTTGGTGTGCATTTTCAGAGAAACACTCAGATTTTTCAACATATACTGTACCAGGCTTTGTTGAGCCTGATAATTCCAAATTATCTTTTCATAAATGACAAAAAACAATATCAAACCAGTAAACGAAACTTTCTGATGTGCATTTGAAGATACTCTGTCTACTGATAATATCCAAATAAGTACAAAACAAATGAAGCAAGGTTCTGTAGAATCTCAGTCTTTTTTCCATTCTAAACTTCTTCTGAGATAAATGATCTCTAACTTACTGATTTCAGTTGCTATGACTGTGATGTTGTGCCAGGATGTTTCCTCCCGATCAAGTGGCTTTGAGATGAATAAGGATCCATTTCCTGAATAGATGTTGAATATTCTGTCAAGGTCAGTGTGTCGATCCACAGAATATCTGCCAAGATACAGCACAAGTGAGCATTGTTATCTCCCGTTACAGTCTCTCTTTTAATTCACAGCCTCCTCTAAAAGTTTCATAATTTTAGACCATTTTTTTTTTTTCCTTTTGAGTTAAACTAAGCTTTTGTGTGGCTGGCTGAGAAATTCAGCATGTTACAGTACTGATAAACAATTTTTAAGTCTAGTGAGTAGAATTAAGAGCAAAGTCTTTATGTGCAATTTGTTGGACTGTTCTTTGAAATTGCATTTTAGTTTATTGCGTGGATGCTGGAAAGACAATTAAAAGTTATATATTTTTGCAAAATAGTTGTTTCTTGGAGACCTCAAACATTGAAGACCACACATTGTAGATATAATCAACAATTTATAACAATAGATTTTTGAGAAGTCACAAGGACCAGAGAAACCACCAGAAAAATCTTTATATTTCATGTTGTATAAGATGACACTTCCCTTTACTTTGTTCGTTTCCAGAAAAGAAAAACTTGTTTTATAAATGGTTTTAAAATTTGTCTACTAGTTGCCAACACTATGATGTTAAATTGGTATTTTACACATAGATTGAAATACTTCATTTTTTTCCTTTTCGCTGCACTGCTGCAGACATAACAAGTTGGTTCAGAAATGCAGAAATCACATTTCCTAGTCAGGTGCATGGTGAGTACACAAATTCCATCACTGTTTGTCACTGCAGATAATAACAGCAGATGGCTAACAATTGCATAAATTTCACAGAACTGAACCTTTACCTCTCATTGTTATGACTTTCTCACAATAAGTTCTTATTTAACATAAGATTGTTACTCTCTGATAACGTGATCATTAAATAGTTAAGCCATCAAACATGGTAGGAAATGTTGTGCCTAAGGGATTAGGAGGACACAGAAGACTGACTACTATCAACCAGCAGGGAGCAAAGAAATGCACTATTCTGACTATTTTACAGAAGTGGTATTTTACAGAATATAGTGTAAAAGCAAAATCTTATAAACAGCTTCATGAAAGGACTAGAACTTGATGTCAGTTAAATGCTGACCTCTCTTTCTACCTAGTGCCTATAGATTGTCCTTCCAAAGCAAACACTGCACAATTAACTGTTGGCCTTCACAAGCTCCCACAGACTTTTCTCCCCCTGACCCTTTTCAGCATCTCTCGTGTTTAATTACTGAAGTGGCTGCCTGTTATGCACTGTCATCTTTCCTTGAGCATGAGACTTGACCCTCATGTGAAGTACTTTATATAGTGTAATGGCTTACTTTATTGTATTCTTTGTTATATCTGGATCTTCGGCTACAACCTGCCCAATAATGCTTCCTTCCTTAACATCTTCATCTACCTCTATTAAATACCAAGGTCTGCTGAACACTGGAGGTTCATCTATGTCTTCCACAGAAATTTTGACCAAAGCTGTGTCTTTGAATGACCCCAGCTGAAGAAAACGAGGATCAGGATGAGTGTTGGTTGCTTCCACTCTTAAGGTGTACAACATCTTGCTTTCAAAATCCAGGTGCTGGTGAGAAAATAATAATTATAAATAAAAAAAGCATGGAATCAAGGAATCATAGAATTGTTTAGGCTGCAAAATGCACAGAAAATGCATAGAATTGTTTAGGCTGAAAAATGAATCTTTAATGCATCTTCAAGTCCAAATATTAACCCACCTGTATGAAGCACACTGCTAAACTATGACCTTGAGCACCACGTCTGTGATGACTGTTGGACAAATATGCACCATACAATGCTGAATGTGAACTTAGCTGTATCGTAGAAAAGAAGCATGGACTACCATGCATTTGTGGTTCCATGAATAGGGAGGATTATTTGAAGTCAATGCTGCCTCTAATTCAAAACAAAAATTTAAATTTTAATGTAAATTTGTTTATAGGTAGCACAAGTTTTATGATTTTAAATCGATGCCACCCATGATCTCAAATTACAGATAAATGTGGCACTTTGTACAAAATGTCAGTTTTGTTATCCTGAAATACAACTGGAAGCATTTTTAAGAGCAAAAGCTCTAAAATTTAACACATCTTGGAGAAGGTGGAGCAAGTTCATCAAACTTCAGGTGAGCTTCCAACCCTTTATGTGATCCTTTCTGCAGCACTCAGCTGCCAAACCTCACTGTGAACTGAGCCCCTCTAGGTTTTCACAGCGCTAATTTGAAAGTACTCCACGTGAGAGTATATATATTGAACAGAGAGCAGACACTGAAATATTGCCTTATGTGAAGTGACATGCCAGTAAATTTCCCTCGAGACTTGAGAATAACAGATATCTGCTGAAGCAAGAGATGAACAAAAGTAATTCAACAACTCCTTGGCAGCCTGACCCTTTGTGAGATATAACCTCCCTTCTGGAAAAAGAAAAATAACTGTAAAGCTTTGAGAGCTAAGTACATATACAAGAGAGGGAGAAAAAATAAACCTTTTTGACAGTTATAATCCCTTCCTGTGTGTCCTTGTCAGTGACGATATCAAACATGTCTGATCCATCCCCACTGGAGATGCTATACTCCGTCTCTGCATTTTCACCCACATCAGGGTCATTGGCTTTAATTCTGCCAAGAGGAGTCCCAGGCTCGGCAGACTCAGGAGAGTTGAACTGGTAGGTGCCTGGAAAAGCAAAATCAAACATTTATTGTTTGTTCTCCTGAATAATAATCTTCAATTTCACCTGTTCTGTTTTTTTTTTTTTTTAAGTAACTTGAAATTTGAAACTCTTTAAGAAAGATGATAGTCATCATACTTCACTTTAGAACAAATTTGGAGTCAAATGACAAACTGTCACAGAAATTTGAAGTTATTCTTCAAAGCCACATATTTCTATGCATTTAATGTATTTCCTTTTGTACATCAGCTACAAGGAACAGAAAGGCTCAGCAATAAGGCACGAGCTATAATGTTTTTTATTTCACAGTATAAATATTACTTTTCTCTGTTTTCTAGAAATACTACAGATGTTTTTTTGTTGTTGCCTCAGGGCAAAAGAGTTGTAGAAACCTGTGAGGGTTTTGAAGAAACTAGAATAGAATAGGCTTTTTCTTTTTCTCTTGCAAAATATTTGTAGTATATACCGAAAAGTTATGGTACCCAGGATCTGGACACAGGTACATATTAATTGCTATAGTTAATTGAAACACAGATACATGTAGATTTTCTTTAATTCACTATGCATATACATTTTGTGCTCTTTCAATGTTTTTGATTTAATCTTTTTATAATAAGGGTTTGTTAGAATAATTACACAGACATTTTAATCTTACCTATGAAAAGTGAATTAATGCATACGTCCAGACAATATCTGTAATACGAATCTAGTTATAAAGACATAGTGATGGAGAAAAAGCATTGATCAAATGTTTTTTTGACCCGTCAGAAATAGACCAGAAGAACTTTCATTGCTAGAAAGACAAAAATATTCCTCAATCTGTGCTCTCCTTACTTCCTACCAAGAAAATGTAAAAAAATCCAGATATATTCAGCATGTTACTCATGGCATTCAAGAATCAAGTGATGAGTTTTTTGATCCATAAATTATTATTTATTTTCTACATAAAACAGTAGAACTGGAAAATTTTCTGACAAAATTAGCAGCTGGTAAAATACACAATCCTTATGTGAAGGGTCCAGTAAATGAGAGGTCCTCTATAGGTACTATTGCCTGGTAGCAAAGTATAGTCAAGTATTTTTCATTCAGCTACCCTGTTTTCATAGAATCACAGAGTAGTTTGGGTTGGAAGTGACTTCAGAGATCATCTAGTTCCAGGCCTCAGGCCCTAGACAGGGACAGCTATCACTAGACAATGTAGCCCAGGGTCCCATCCAACCTGGCCTTGAACACTTCCAAAGTGAGGATATCCACAATAATTTATATGTTCTGTGATTTCTTTTAAGACACGTAAAGACTCTGGAAGTTTCCTTTTAAGTACAAGGACTAAAGCAAACATCTGAATATTGAATACATTTTCATGCCCTGTTGTATAGACTCAGCAAAAAAGAGTGTCACTGCAAGAACCTTATATTTATATAGATGTGTAACATAATGGAAGATAATACTTGGTTCGAGCTAGTATTTGCGGTTTCAAATTCAGGATTTTGAGTGAAAACGCAACAGTAGACTGGCTGCAATCCACATAAATGAAAATGTACATTATCCCCTTGAAGCAGGCTAAAAATGGAATGAAAGAATTCCTGGCAGCTAAACTGTAAGTCTGAAGGCTTACTCAAATGCAAGAGTTTGGTAGGTGAGGCAGGAGTACTCTAGGAAGACATTGATATCTTCCAGAATAAATCACTCCTTTGAGTGCTTTTGATTTCAAGGCATTCCTTATTTTTGTGGTGCGGTGTGAGTGCTACACATGTTCAATATAGAAGATGGTTAATTTGGTTTGGGTTACAACTGAATACAAAATGTGTAACTTTTTCTATATGGTATCAATTAAATTCAGGTTAGACATGTGTCTCTGAGCTGTGCAGGAACCCTTTCAGGAAGCAAAACAAACCAGAAAATCTGTTTCTTCTTATTGCAGCCTGAATAATCAGTAATTCACAAAGCACTGCCATATTCCTTTATTCTGTCCTTTTAAGACATCTGTCTTTAGTTCTCTAGTACCTCCACATTAACTCCTGCTGTTTGCATTTGAAATTTGCCTCCTGCTCTGTGCAACATTTTCACTTTCTGCCTCACATAAGAGAAAATGGAAGATAATTGTTTTTGAAAGGAGCAGACTTCCAGAACGAGGTAGTTCTTTAAATGTGTTCCCCTCTTGATAACTGTCTATGAAGAAATCAAAACCTCCAGTTGTTTGTCTCTGATTTCCTATGAAATGTTGAAAATCATCCTGCTGAGAAGAAAGAAAATGGTCATCAGCAAACTGAAAACTGACCTCTGAACAGGATGCACAGCAGCTTCTGTATAGCCCATTTCATGTGTTCCAGTGATTGTCCAAGTAGAAATTTGCAGATTATAATAATGAGATATCAAATCATACAAATTTCTCTGTAATTACCAAAGTCTACTATCGAACCTCTGTAGACTTTGGGCTTCAGCTAAACTTGAAATCATAAGAAACAAAGGCTAGGGAGACTGGAAATCCTACATTATTTTGTGTTTCTATGCATTGTGGTTTTATTTAATTTAGTAATAAAGTTTACGTTTCAATGTGCTACGCTGCATTCTAATTTAGGGTCCAGAATTCTGATTTGCCAAAATATTGTGGACATGTACATCATGAGGTCTGTGTTTAACCAGTATTCCCTCCTAAATTCAGAAAGGTTGGTCAATAACTACTCTTTGTCATATGAAGGTGAATATCAGCAAGTGAACTCCTATCGTGACATCTGATTATGTTTATGAAGGCTGCTGCCTCTTTCACTTTAAGAAGCAATCTGTAGGGATAAAAAAATGTGCAATGCTTTCCATATTGTACAACTTTCCATTGTTTGCTTTTTTTAAATTCTACAGAGATATTTGTAAAAATCTTAATTGTCCAAGACTGGTCTACATTATCAAAATCACTTACAACCAAAAGCAGGGCAATGATTACAAGTACCTAAACTTGCTTGGACTTCCAACAGAGCATACCTCCCGAACAAAGGTGGGGTATTATGAAATTTGCTGACCTATTTACTTGCCTAAACACGTGGAACTAAAATGGTCTTAAAAAAGTGTTTTGTATTCAATTCCTCTAAAGGTTTTCAAGTCCCCACAGATAGCCTATAATATCAGTACACATCACATTCCTGTAATCAGAGTAAGAATAGAAAGTTTATGGTTCAAATAAATATATGGCAATCTCGAAACTGGAAGCTTGAATTCTCCTTTGCCATAATAATGCTGTGACATAAGCAGACACAGCAGTGAGCCAGTATTTACACTAAAAAAAGGGGGAAAAAATAAAGATCCCAGGTGGTGACAGTGAAACATCTGATTTTAGAGAGGTTTTTTGGAACATAACAGAACTATTGATCCATACTCTGGGGGAAACGAGGTGGATTGTCGTTGACATCAGTCAAAGTGATGTTCACAGTAGCGGTGCCTGATAGTCCTCCCATCTGGCCTCCCATGTCTTTGGCCTGGATGACCACCTGATACTGTTCTCTGTTTTCTCTGCTCATGTCTGGTAAAGCAGTCTTGATTACGCCTTGGGGAAGAGAGAAAGAAAAGGGACAGACAGGTGAAGGAGAAGAAGATTGAACTGACTCATCTTAATCCCAGAGTTTTTAAATGGACTGGTGTAAAATGTGCTGTGCAAGTGTTAATCAACAATCATCAAAACAAGGCATACTGCAACAAGTCTTTCAATCTAAGACTGATTTAATATTATTTTAAGAAAGAAAAAAAAAAAGAATTGTCACAGAGATGTTCTTTCTTTGTGATGTGGTAAATCAATCTAATTATTCTTTCAGTGACAAAAATGCAAATATTTTTGAACAGATGAAACATTCTATCTACTATACGAAGTATTTTAACACATTACGTAATCTCCAGCTTTGGAGAGGTTTTGATATTGTAGCACAAGGCTGAATTTTAATATGCCCTGGATTATTCTTTTAGGTTGTAAAAGGACATAGATTTTAATGCCCAATGATGATCCCTCTAAGAAAGCAATGTCATGCAGGAATGATCTAATACAGTACTTGCTAACTCCATGTTCATTAAAATTATGTATCTGCAGGGAAGGAAGGTTGGGATGGGTTTTTTCTTATTGAACCCAAATTTTAGATTATAGAAATGAAAGTTCATACACATTTTATTTCTTTGTGCTTGTTTCTTACATGGTTTCCTGAATAACAAAGAAAAGGGCTTCCATTCATGTTTTGCAGCTTAAAATGTTAATATTTCTCCCTTCAATTCTAATAGCTGTTTGAAAACAGTTTCAAAAACCTTCTTAAGTTAAAAATCTGCAGTGGTCAATAATTTATCAGAAACATGTATAAATAACCAATTTCTCTTTGAGAATTTATTTATTTTAACCTTATTGACTGATATTATCTGGGTCCTTTTTGCTTTCCTTAAAGACAGACAAAATTCCCAGAATCTGATGTAAAATAAGCTTTCAGGATTCCTTGAACTCTTTACAGTATTCTATACCCTTTCTGAGCTGCTGACCTTTACGGTCAGGAGTTGTCTTCCAGATGACTCATTTCTAAGCTGTTAACTTTATTGTAATGGCTAAGTTATTATGACTGCTAAGTTAATCAGTCCTTTTGCAATAGTGCTATTTTAACAAGAAAGGCACACTTCTATTGAGATTCCAGTTTCCAGTTATAAAATGTCTATTAGCTTCACATCAACCACTATGATGCCATATGCCTATCCCAAAATTTAGATGCAAGAAACATTTGTCTTTATCCTTATATCTCTTTATCCTTACAGTCTCTTTTATCCTTACATCCCATCTCTGTCATGACAAAATTAGAAGAATGAATTGCTAACCTGTGTCTGGATCCACTGAGAAATACGGTTGTCCCTGGAGGATGCTGTATACCACTTTAGCACTGTTTCCGTAGTTGGCATCATCAGCATCTGTGGCTGTCACTTGGATAACAGATGTACCTACATGGGTACCAAACAAGTATCAATAGGCTCTAAGAAGGCACTTCTTGCAAACCATACATATTTGTTTTAGTATTGAATTTGCTAAAAAACCCAAATAGCACGTTGTTGCAGTTTGAAAACTACTGGAATTTTCAAATGTATAGGTTTACGCTTTCATGAAGAAGAAGTTGTGTGCCATGGCTCCAACCTGGTCCAGCTCCGAGCTGGCATCATGGACCAGAGAAGAAAGTACTTAGTGTCAATCTTCCCCCATCACGGAGCAACCATTCAGCAACCCGTGGAAAGCTGAGGATTCTCCCCATTTCCCCTGTAGCTGAGGCAGGAGGAGGAGGGAGATATGAGGTAAATAATGTCTCAGCCACGTTTGGGGGGGGAGCGCCTGCTGATGCCAGCCATGCGGTTAGTCGACGTCTTGAGCTCTGCACGTGATCGGAGCCATGCGGCCCATCACCGCCATCCTGTAGCCACTGATCAGCATGAAGACAGACTGTCATTTCTGCCAGTAAGAAAAGCTGGAGATGCTCAAGCATTGTTGATTTGAGAACCCTTAAACCTTGGACAAGGAAGACAAAGACTAGGTTCTTTTTGAAAGCATGTCTCCTGCATCAAGGGATGCAGTTCCAAGTGCTGAGGAATCAGGCCTGTCCGATCAGTGTTTTGCTGCAGAAGCTGCACTGAAGAATTGAGGAGTTTGCCAGTCTGGATGGCTGAGGGTCCGGCGTCTGCAGACAAAAGTGGCGACACATGAGGGAGAAGAGAGAAGGTGGTGGTACCCCTCTCTGCTTTACTGACATGTTCTTTCCCTGAGTCTCTAATGTGAAAAACCAAAGACCTATTCAATAGTGATCTCCCATTGTATTTTTCTCAGAATGTGTGATGGCATTTGGGACAGAGTTTCTGCTTTGTATGCACTAACTTGCTTAACTTTTTTTTTTCTTTTTTCTGTATACAGTTATAAAGTTCATAAACCCTTTTCCAGTTTCCCTAAGCTATCCATTGTCTGGCAAATTCTATCCAAGATCTCACTGAGGCCTAACTGCTTTGTTTTCTTTTCCTTTATTTTTAATGGTGGTCTTAAACCCACCACACATGTGGTACACAAATGAAGTGGAATCCTACATAATCAAACTGTAAAACACTTTTATTTTCCTCATAGCTAAAACTAAAATCTTTTTCACTTAAGATTCAAGTTCCAGTTAAATGTTAATAAATGTAGAGGGTTTAACACCTCTTTGAAAACCATTGCATCATCAGGTTGTTTTTGGTGATCAGGCAGGTTTGAAATTTGTAATAACATCTCAGTCCAAACTGTTCACTTAACTGGTAGGTAGCTAAGCTGAGAAAAGTACCATTAAATTATTGACTTTGTCTAAATTAGCAAATTAAATGGAATCAAATTTCCCCGTACCTATTTTTTGCTTAAGTGAGAATTTGAAAATATCTGAACTCAGACTGAACAAAAAATTCTGTCTCATTTTATCTAATTTATAAGATGCTTTAAAAAAATTAACTTGCTTTATCAAAAATAAATCCTGGGTTTCTTTTCTGTCTTGATCAAACTTATCCACCTATTTGTTAAGTTGTTTCCATTAAATATTGACTACATTTTTTTTGCATTCACTTATTTTGTATGAAAACAGGCTATCCTTGTTGTGTGATCATGATGAGGAGAATATAGGTGACAGAGGATTAAGAGCACTGTGAGTCAATGTATTTAGAGTCATTTATGGATTGCAAGCAAATGAAAGCTTCTCTAAAGCCTTTTATAAATGATGTTTAAAATGACAAAACTGTTCTCCACAAGCTTTTATTTCTAAGTAATTTTCAAAATGTCAGGATGCGTTTTGATAACACACTCTAGAGCTGACAAATGTCTGGACAAATGCAGGCAGTATAAAGGTCCTTAACTCCTTGTCAAGGACAGAGGGATAAGAACAAGCTGGGTGTTTTCATTTATGTGTCTCACTTTCTATATAATAGTGAACATTCATCCACTTGATATCCCTTCTTGTTCCTTTTTTTTCTGCACCTTCAGCCACTTGATTCAAGTTTACCCAGAGAACTTGTAGTCAAGTATCTGCCTTGATTATAAATTTAGAAGATACTCTTCCACTTATGAATAGTAGAATTGAAATGAGTGAACTTTAGTACCTGTCTTCAGTGGGTGCACTGTAAAAATCCTGAGTAATTGAAACAGATTTATGAGAGCACATTATTATTAGGTTCTATTAGATGGATCTATTTGCTCGTAATAGGTAATACAAATAGTAGTTTTACTTATGTAATAGTAATAATTCTCAATATTTCAGGTTGTCTGAACAACATGAGTGGAGGGAAGAAATACTTCTTTCTCTGCATTAAACCAGCAGAAAAACATTGTATAAATGCTTTATCACAACTCATCAAACTCTGAAAAGTATTTTTGTGATCAGCAATGTAGATTATCTTTTGACTGGTTAAGCAGTTAGAAGTCATATCTGTGCCAATCTAAGCTGTAAAGGTAATTTTAAGGAAGTGAATATATAAGGACAATTTTATCACTGAGTGCTTATCAGGATAAAACCTGAAAACATATTATTTTTTTAGAAATATAACGATCTTGCCTGCTTCCAAAGGAAAAAAAGTTAAATCCCACCGCTTCTCAAGACTAACAGGGAAGGGATAGTCAGTATCACTTACTAGCTTTCAAAAAGCGTAAAATTCATGAGTAGAATCACGTGCTTGTGTCGTATGCCACTGTAGCATCTAGAAGCTAAGAACCAAGGGAATGTTTATGTCTATCCCATCATTCCCCTCCCAAAAAAAACCTCTAAAATAAGGAAAATTTATTGGTGTTTCCTCCTGATCTATCTTGGAATGGACACAGACTGTTGAGCGTGGTCGTACCAACTGAATGCACATTAACTTTCTTTTCCTATTGTAATGTTTTGATATAAACAGAAATGATGAGCCTGTTGGGTTTTTGTTTGCTTGGGTTTTTGTTTGGCTTTTTCTTTAAGAAAGTCATTACAGCCAGGTCAGTCTTTGGGCCATTTCTCTCTTTACCTCATTTGAATGCTTACCTTTGGTTCCTGAGGCTCAACGTCTATGTAATTACACTTGCTGAGGAGAACATAGAATCTGTAACCTTACGGAAACTTTGGAGCTTGCTACTAGATCATTCATATTGATCCTCTACAGAACAATATCTCAGTGTAGTTTTCAAAATATCACTATTTTCTTTCATTTGTCAAACTTTGTAGAGAGGTGACAAAATGCTGTTCTAACACCTTTTGCTGCCAATTAAGCTAATACTATATTTGTAAAAAACAATTAACAAAACTAAATCCTCAGGAAGTTTATTGTCAGCAGGCAATTCACTTTTTTGCCTACTGTATCATAAAGGTAGATCCTTACAGCTGACAGCCAAACCTTGTGCAGCATTTTATAATGAGGAAAGAAACTTTTCATTTTTCAGGTCCAAAATTAAACCTTAAAAGGCAGTGAAAAAAATAAATTCAGCATTAATGATAAGTAATTGGTAATGAGCTAAAAACAGTTTGCATCTTTTTAATTAGAGACATATAGCCTGTCCTCACCCCAACCTGAATGATAAACACAGAATGTGGATTTATTTATTAACATGTTTATTGCCAAGATTACTTTGAAAGCAGCCTTTTGTCCACATTTTTCATCATAAGTCAGGGTGATTTAATATGAATCAGGTAGCTAGAGGAGAAGTTTTCTGAGATACTTCCACAGTTGCCATCATGAACAGAGATGAAGGAGTGAGATAGAGCCTGAGAAAAACTGAGTGTGAGGGGAAGGTTGTTTAGTTAATGTATCTTTTTCTTGCCATTCCATCATATTTTTAATTGACAATAAAATAATCTTTCCAAGTTGAGTCTGTTTCACCCTGAGGGTAGTTGGTCAGTAATCTCCCTGTCTTTTTTTCAGTCCATAAACTTTTTAATATTATTTTCTCCCTGTCCCTTTGAGGAGTGAAAAAGTAACTAGGCAGACATATGGGAATAAGACAGGATCTAATACAGCACAGAAGCAAAGTGATGTGAATAAATGACAGAAAACATGCAAGAATTACGACCATAGCAGTCTAAGGAGAGATAAAGCCACTTTTCTACAAAACTAATTGAAATTGAGTTCAGTCTTACAAGCAAGCATATGCCATATCAGGATAGGAACTAAATCTCAGAGCTTAAAGAGGAATCACATAATCACAGAATCATCATGGCTGGAAAGGACCTCGAGGCTCATCGAGTCCAACCTCTATCCTAGTATCTATCTGCTAGACCAGATCCCTAAGTGCCATGTCCACTCCTTCCTTAAACACCTCCAGGGACGGTGACACCAACACTTCCCTGGGCAATCTATTCCAGAACCTAACCACCCTCTCAGTAAAGAACTTCTTTCTAACATCCAATCTAAACCTCCCCTGACACAACTTGAGGCCATTT
>JAOXOE010000343.1:9676682-9698188 GCA_028565055.1 Phoeniculus purpureus | reverse complement strand
CTTCCCCTTTCCCCCTTCCCCCTTCCCTTTCTCCTCTCTTCTCTCTCATCTGGTCTTTTTAGCCTCTTAACAACTCTGTGTTGTTAATTGGATCAAGTCAGATTTAATTCTACTGAGGCTGCAGCGCTAGTGCTATCACCTTATAAGCTGTTAAATCCCTCTGAAACCTTCAATTGCTTTTGTAAGTGGCAGAGCACAATGTGGGCTGTTTTTTGATCCACGTCGTCTCCTTGCCTCCTGAACATAACCATATGTGTATGGAGGCTGGATGCATATCTGAAAACAGTCTTGTAGGGAGAGGGAGACTCCATTAATGGCTCCATGGAAGATCATCAATCCCATGGCTTTTTCTTACCAAACAGGAACTGTTGAAAGTCCAGGGGTACATTAATGTAAATACTTTATTAAATACAACTATAATCTTGCAAGTTAGTTTTTATTCTTAAAGCCAGTTCAGAATTTAAAATACATACAATTTTGAGTACACAATTGACCTAGATAGAGACAAAGATAATCTCTGACCTATTCTCACAGAAGTCTTAATTACAGCACTACAAATACACTTGTGACAGAATTTGCAATTTTTTTTAGGTGAAAAGGGTTTGTACTACATTGCAATTCACATATACTACTTCTTATTGTTGTCTTCTGTTTGAGAATATTGGCTCATAAGAAAGACTGTTTAGAAAAAGCTTTATGTGTGTAGTATATGTGGTTCTTAGTGGAGCACTGTATGTGCTTTATATGCTAAGGAAGTTTTAGCTTGTTCTTTCAATTTGCTGTTGTAAAGGTACTCATAAAAAAAATGAGTTAAGAGACTCACAAAATTTGGGTTTGAAAAACAAGACAAAAGCAGTCCTGTGCCTTATTTTATATGTGCAGCTGTTTAAAATGCTACCTTAAATATTGGAAGCAGTTTATTTTGCACTGGAAACACTACAGTGTTTTACTCTGGTTTACCCAAAAAATAAATTAGCCTTTGCATTACCTTTGATTGCTGTATTTACACTATTTGTCATATTAAAGACACACCAATGATAAATTCACCAGTAGAGACAGTGTCTTTTCTTTTGATTGTAGAACCTGTACTTTGTTTCTGCCTATAAATCTACACAGGTTTCTGTAACTCTATACTGGAGTCAGTAAACTTCCTATACTTGTGGACGCACATGACTGCATTTGCACAGAGATCAAGAGCTTGCACACCAGTATATACACAAGAAAAAAAACTTTTATTACAAAATGCATTTGGAAAAGCATGCTTTTCATGTTATTCGTAAGTTTAATTTTCTGAGGAACAAGAATTTACATTCTAAAAAGAAAAAAAGTCTACTGTACCATTTTCCCATTTTGAACTGGAGTAGAAGGCCAAGGATAACATCAAACAGCAGCAAGAAGCTGTCATCATTGGGGAGGATCAGACCACCTTGATCTGTTTTCTAAAGTCTTGCCTATATATTCTTTCCTTTAACAGTTTATGCATTACTGTGCATATAACCTGAACAGTTATTTTATATTTGAGGTAATTCTAAGGGAAATGGAACACTATTAGATTAGAACTGCTTGAATTGAAAACCATTAACACAAATTTGCTTTACTGGTTAATTTATCAAAAAAATAGATATCTCCATGAAATTGTTCAAATTTAAAAACACTTTGTTCAGTATTTTGCACTCAATTTTTTTTATAAAGGTATTTATAGTTATTCATTATGATCCTATATGTAAATTATTTTCCCAGCTTTGAGTCCTGACTTCTGATTTTTGACTTTATATCTTTACCTTAGTGGAAGTTACAGAATCATAGAGTCATTATGTCTGGAAAGGATATTAAGGATCATCAAGTCCAGCTCTCATCACAATATCACCCTAACCCCTAGACCACAGCCTCAAGTGCTCTATCTACTGAGATTTTTAACACCTCCAGAGATGGTGACTCCACCACCTCCCTGGGCAGCCTGTTCCAGTGCCCAACCACTCCATCAGTAAAAATCTTCTTCCTAAGATCCAATCTAAACCTTCTCTGATGCAACTTGAGGCCATATGATGTCATGCCCACATCTAAGTTTTTGTCTGTGCATTCAAACTTGATTAGGTGAGTTGTTTGGAGTGTTCATTTCCTGTAGCAAAGACTATCTTGAAAAGTCTCATAAAATGAAACAGAACATTTTAAATGAAAGAAAATAAGGGAGAAACTGTGAGAGGGATTTATGCCGTCTATCAAAAATATTTTCTGCTCAGTGTCAGGGCATGGAGTGGGCCAAAAATCAAGCATGAGGATTGGTCCAAGGCTGTACTGGTGGAGATCAAGAGGTCAGTCCTGGTGAGGGAAAGCAGGGTCAGACACAGCTATGGAATGGAAGGGCAGGGTCATGGGGATGGATGGGAGAAGGCTGAGGCCATAAAGGCCTGTCAGTTCCCTTAAGGCCATTAAACCTGTTGTGTGATAACAATTTGGGATAAAAAAAGAAGTTAAGATAATATTGCAAATTTCATTAGATTTTAGAAAGCTTCCTCCCACTGTATCTAATTTTATTCTCCTGATAATCCTGAATGCTGCTGATTGCATGTGCATACTATAATTTAGCCTGTAACACTGTCACAGCAGACAAAATCTGCTGTAGTTTTAGCTCTAAAGAATCATAAGTAACCTATACATTATTCACTTTGATAAAACTTCCCAGAACACAGACCTTTCCTACAGCATATAAGAATTTATTTTCTCTAGATACTACCTATGTCTCCCATGTTGTCTCAAGCAGCATACAATATGTGACTACCCTCCTTTTGGGATGTGTCAATGTATTTTGATTTTCACAGAATCACAGAACACTAGGGATTGGAAGGGACCTTGAAAGACCATCCAGTCCAATCCCCCTGCCACAGCAGGATCACTTAGATCAAGTTGCACAGGAACATATCCAGGTGGGTTTTAAATGTCTCCAGAGAAGGAGAGTCCACAACCCCTGGACATCCCATTCCAGTGCTCTGTCACCCTCACTGGTAAGAAATTCCTCCTCATATTTATGTGGAACCTCCTACATTCCAGCTTACACCCATTGCCCCTTGTCCTATCACTAGATGACACTAAGAAGAGCCTCCATCAGGAGGACGAATCCATCCTCATGACATGCACCCTTCATATATTTATAAACATTAATGAGATCACCCCTCAGTATTCATTTCTCCAAGCTAAAGAGACCCACCTCCCTCTGCCTTTCCTCATAAGGGTGGTGTTCTACTCCTTTCATCTTTTCTTGTTGATTTCAAAACAAAAAGATCAGGGTTGTGGGGAAGTAAATGGTGACAGACTATTGAAAAATGTAGATAAATTGTAATCCTTCTTGAATATAAGGTTTGTTTGTCTTCCACTGCCCCTCCCCCAAATACTCTTCCTCCACTGTTTCTTCTTACACCCATGTTACGTCTGCTGCTTAGTCTTATTTTTTGTTAAGCCCAAGAGAACAGCCAATGATAGCAAACCCTGCATGCACCTAAGTTGTGAGAACTAGACCATGGAGCTGAGGTTATCCAAAAATTGTGAAGACTTGATTTGGAAAGTTTTCCATATTTTTACTGAAATTTAAAAACAGAAAAGGGGATTAAGCTTATTTTGATTCAGAAGTCAACTGAGTCACCTTTTATTTTTATAGTTAAACAAAAAAAAACCCAATGCTGGGTATCACACTGGGTTTTTCTAACTTTGGTTTTGACTTGTGACTTGAGCAAGGTATTTCATACCAATTTAAAGTGAAATTTATTCTGTAGCATCACTATAGAAACAAACTGGAAGAATAATGACTTGTGAAGATTATTCTTTTCTGAAATACTTTGCATGCAGCATTACAGCTGAAGTAATTTATTTTGTGAAAATAGTATTTGTACCTTTTCTTTGTAGTCTCCTTTAGAGCAAAATTCTATTGATTCTTTTCCTGTCCCTTTTCTGTAACTTCTTTGGAGGAGGTGGAAACATATCTCTAACATATTCATAAATAAAATGATCATTCAACAGTCGTCTTGTGGAAAAGTGTGGAAAAGTATTAGGCACCAATCCAAGTTGATCAGGGTAGAATTTGGAAGAATAGGTTTTTAATAACTGTTATATTCACTGCTTAATTCAGCTGTTTCTGCTCATACATATCACTCTTCTTGAAAGTAAGTACAAAAATGAATGCATGGAAAACTGGTAAGAAGTGAACTAAAAAACATGACTGTATGGCTGTGTGATTTGTCAGAGCAGAAACAGATGGGATTTTCAGGTAAGCAAAGTAACCAAGTGATGTTTAACTGCTGAGTACCTGCTCAGACACCCGACTGTCCCCATGTAGACAGGGACAGTATCTGAACAGATTTATTTATAATTGCAGTTCATTCTTTGATTTTAATAAACATTCTTCTGGCAAAGAAGGGTTGTTTGCCCAGTTTATGGCTTTCAATCAGAGAAAATGTAGTAAACTAAAACAAAATTGGATTCCTGTCCTCGACAAAAATCTTCAACTATGTCTTGAAATAACAGACTTCTGTTTCTTAAAGCAAAGTTTGTAAGGGTCTTTCTGGGCAATAAATTGTTAGCAGTCAGGTAAGGAGATGTCTGTTACTCTCTGTTGCTACTAGAATCTTCCTGCAAACTCCCCTCATCAGAACTCCCACAGTATGCAGTTAAATCTGGCAACTATAGGGATGAAGAATTTAAATTGAAAAAAAAAAAAGAAAAAGAAAGTGTTGTTGTTATGATTATAAAGTTCATTGCAATGTTTTGCTTTTAAGATTCTATAATACCTGTGTGACTGTTAGCATCTTTGTAAATTCTGAGTCGAGAAAGCTCAGTAAGGTAAATATTGTTTGGGTCCAGGACACATTTGACCCTGGGCACGGGGTCTAAAAGCAAGTAAAACTTGTCTCCTATTCTTACTTTTTGATGTGTGAATCATCTTGCTAATCCCATGGTAACTAGATTAGTGTGGTAGGAAAAAAGGCATTTATTCCTTCACTATGCAACAGCTAAATGCAATGCATATCCTGACAGCAACAGCAGTATAGGTAATATATTGCTATGTGGAAATTGCTTCTAGCAGCTGTCACAGGTTACTTCCACTGTTAAGTACTGGAGTGTAGACATTACTCTTGCTCTTGATTAACTGGGAGGTAATCAGAGAGAGAAAAGTGCAAGAAATTCAAAGGATGATTTGAAATTCCCATCTCCCAACATAGTGACTACACTTCCTCCTAGAATTGTTCTCTCAGACAAAGGGGACTTGTTAGAGCTGCTCAAGTGAGACCAGATAATGGACCTTTAATTGGTATTGTAGTTCAGATTCTTTACTATAGCAGTCTTTTGCTATCCTGAAGCTTATCAGAACCTAGTTATATTTTCAGCCTGAAGGATTTTTTGTTCCTATAAGAAAAGGATATTTCTGCAATAATTAGGTTACCTTTCAATACTAATAGTTTTGTTTTGGGAAGGTAAAATCCAGCTCAGAAGGCATACCTAGGGTATAAAAGAGGGGTACAAGACCTCCTGAAGCTCTTTTTTCTGCTCTGCAGAAGATGAAAGCCTTTGTGATCCTTGTCGTAAATCCACTTTGATACACACAGAAAAAGGTTTACAGAGAACTGGTGAAAGTTTTTAATATTTTAAACTGATCCAACCCTGTGACCTAGAAGATTTGATTTTAGTTACTTTCAGGAGTCAATGTACAGCTTCTGGTTTTATTCTGTGAGCGTTTTCAAAAGGCTCAACTACTGACCTTTGCTAGAAAGATGAGTGCTAATAGCTTACTCTGATAATATTATTCTGTAAATTTCAGAAACCTAACAGTAGTTGAATTTGGTTTAAGATTTTGCTTCTGCTGCCAGTAAAATTTTCCACAGTAAGTGTTGTGCACTGACTTATGATTTTTAAGTCTAGTAGTGAGATAGTTTGTTTAAGAAGCTAGTACTCTTTTTTCAGCTACAAAAATAACACTAGAAGTAACTGAAGGAAGTAGGCTAACTCACTCATCTTCTAGTGTTTTCATAACTGCTGTCTGTAAGATTCATTACAATTCACAAGGATGCTTGCGTTATCATATTATGGTGACATTAAAACACCTCAAAATGCTTTATATTAATAATTGGTTTACAACTTGTCCAACTGCTGCAGTGGTTCTAGTAGCAAGATGGCTTCAGTGAATGGACATATGGCTATATTCAATTAATTACTAAGCATTTGTCTGTGCTGTATACACGTACAGAGTTTAGAACATGTTGTCAGTGCAGATGCTGTGATAGAGACAGAAGTAGTGGTTTGCTTTAGGAAGCATATTGTTGATTTAGGAGTGTAATGGCCCCTGACAAACTCATTCATAAGTGTTATATACCTTTCACATGACAGCACAAGCTCAGGAACATTTTCCTTAATTGCCTTTTCTGACTATTGACAGGGTTTGTTTTCTGCATTAAAATCAGGAAGAAAATCTGTTCTCCCAAAATAAGGGACATAAAACTTTTTGCTTTTGCTCAGTTATTTTGTACTGTAAGGTAAGACATTTGATTTCAGAATTGCTGGTAAGGGAGTTAGTGACTAGGCTGTCAAGCTCTAGGAGGTTGATGATATTATCTCTAGAAATGGTTCGATCTTTTTCCAGTGAAAATAAATTATCTAAGCAATTATGCCTTCTTTATTCTTTTCGACAATAATTTATAAAATTAACCTCATTTCTTAAATGTGATTTTTATGTATAAATATAATCTGAATAGCTTAAAAATCAGTTTGCAGTCTAAGGAGTGTATGCAAATTGTCCACTGAAAATGTATTTTATCTCTTATTTGCAGCTATAAATACTCTATATGAAAGGTTCTATTCATGGAGCAGTATGTAAGGATGAGAAACAAGAAGTTTGGGACATATTAAACTTTCATTTAAATGACAATAGAACTACTCTGCAGAAATGCAATCTATTACAAATGGCAGTAACAATTTCAAAACATACAACTGACTGTGAGTGAGAATAAAGGATACATTTTCATCTGCTAGGAGATCACAGTGACTTCTTTTTGTTTCCTTGACAAATTGTTGTTCAGCAACAAATGAGTTACAGCCATCAAGTACAAGTGTTTTCATTGAATTATTTTCCTCTTAGACAGCTGTATTAAGACATGGAGAGAAAAACAGATTTTTTTCACCAAAAGACATATCATTCAAATGTATTAGACCTGTATTGAGCAGCTTCCTCTTATTCATGACTATTTGAAATACAGTCAGAGGGAGATGGTTCCCCATCTGCTTGTTGAAAATTTATTTGAATGGTTTTCTTTACTCTGTTGGTCAGTTGAGTTTCTCACATCTTGAGAAAATGTGTCCAGTGAAAAGGTCATAGTCTGCTAAAGAAGAAAACTAATATCATGGCCAAAAAACTGAACTGAGACTTCAATAACTAAATTAAGGTGCTAACCCATCCATTTTAACAGTGAGCATATCACTCCAGAGTGGAATGGTTTGAGTTATATTCCCCCTAATATTATTTTTAAAGGAAACGTAATAAAAAATTTCAGCTCCTTTCAATATTTCAACTCCTCATTTGTCTTGTCTGTAAGTATATTGGACAAAGAATAATCCCTTACTTGCTGCATCTTCTGTACAGTGAAGTAATATGGTGTACACCACTGTTGTTGTATTTAAATATTCAATTATGTAAGAGATGCATGTAAGATGTGCAAAAGGAGTGAATAGTTTTTGTGTTCTGTGGAGCTTTAGTTTGGTTTAAGGAAGCAAAACATACATTACCGAAATAAACATAATTAAATATTTGCTCTTGTGTGTCAGATAATTGTCTGAAATGAACTTCCAATAAGACAAAAAAACCCTTCAGTTTCATTATCTTTTTGAACTAGAACTTTGGGGTTTTGGTGGATGAGAAACTGAACAAGAGGTGATGAGGAAGTTCATGAGGTCTTCAACAGGCAGCTGACAGCAGCCTCACAGCTACAGGCCCTGGTTCTGATGGGGGATTTTAACTACCCTGATATTTACTGGAAGACCTACTCAGCCAGGAATCCACAGTCCAGGAGGTTCCTCCAGTGCATTGGTGACAACTTCCTGATGCAAATGGTGGAGGAGCCCACTAGGAAAAGAGCACTGCTGGATCTTGTACTCACCAACAGGGAGGGTATGGTTGAAGCAATGAAGGTTGAGGGTAACCTCAGTTGCAGGGACCATGAGAGGGTGGAGGTCAGGATCTTGTGTGGCAGGAACACAATACCTAGCAGAATCACAACCTTGGACTTCAAGAGGGCCAACACTAGCCTTTTCAAGCAATTGCTAGGGGAAATCCCATGGGACAAGGTACTGGCTGGTAAGCAGCCCAAGATCGCTAATTAACATTCCAAGACCAATTCTCTGAAGAATTCCAACAGGTAGGAAGTCAAGGAAGGGAGCCAGAAGTCCTGTGTCGTTAAACAGGGAGCTGCTGGGCAAACTGAAGAGGAAGAAGAAAGTCTACAGGTCATGAAAGGAGGGTATGGCCACTTGGATGATTATAGGCTCTAGTTAGAGAATGTAGGGACGCAACTAGGAAAGCCAAGGTTTCCTCACAATTAAACCTTGCAAGAGATGTCAAGGGCAACAGAAAGGGCTTCTTCAAATACATTGCAGGTAAAACAAAAACTAAAGGCAATGTTGGCCCCCTGCTGAATGAGGTGGGTGCCCTGGGGCCAGAGGGTACAGAGAAAGCAAAGCTACTGTTAAAACTTCTTTGCTTCTGTCTATACTTCTCGGGGCTGTCTTGATATCAAGTCCCAGACTACTGAGGCTTCAGAGGAAGTTGAGACAGGAGAGGAGTTTTCCCTGGTTGATGAGGACTGGGTTAAGGATTTATTGAGCTAACCAGATGTATATAAATGCATGGGCCCTGATGGGATGCACCTGTCAGTGCTAAGGGGGACGGCAGAAGTCATTGCTGAGCCACTCTCTATCACCTTTGCCTGGTCATGGGAGAGATGTCTGGGGACCGGAGGATAGCAAATGTTACTCCAACCTTCAAAATAGTTAAGAAGGAGGACCGAGGTAAATATAGACCGGTCTGCCTTACCTCCATCCCAGGAAAGGTGATGGAACAATTTATCCTTGATGCTTTCTCTAGGCACATCAAGGACAAGAGGGTCATCAGGGACAGTCAGCATGGCTTCATCAAGGCGAAGTCATGCTTGACCAACCTGATACCTTTTAATGAGGCTATCGTAACCAGATGCATAGATGATGGCAAATCAGTGGATGTAGTAAGTCTTGAATTCAGTAAGGCATTTGATTCTGCATCCTCGCAGCCAAACTGAGACAGTGTGGACTGGATGATCAGGTAGCAAGGTGGATTGTGAACTGGCTGCAGGATAGAAGCCATAGAGTAGTGGTCAATGGGACAGTAGTGGTCTAGTTGGAAGCCTGTGTCTAGTGGATATCCCCAAGGGTTGGCACTGGGACCAGTCCTATTCAATCTATTCATTAATGAATTGGATGAGGGAATAGAGAGCACTATCAGCAAGTTTGCTGATAACAGAAAGCTGGGAGGAGTGGCTGTCACTCCAGCAGTCTGTGTTACCACTCAGTGGGACCTGGACAGGCTGGAGAGCTGGGCAGGGAAAAATTGAGTGAACTACAACAAGGGCAAATGTAGAGTTTTGCATCTGGGCAAGAACAACCCCAGGGACCAGTATAGGTTAGTTTCCGACCTGTTGGAGAGCAGTGTAGGAGGAAAGGACCTGGGGGTCCTCTTGGCCATATGAATGACTATGCGCCAGCAATGTGTCCTTGTGGCCAAGAAGGCAAATGGCATCCTGGGTTGGATCAGAATTGGACTGGTTAACAGGTTGAGAAATGTTCTCCTCCCCTTTTACTCTGCCCTGGTGAGACCAAATCTGGAATATTGAGTTCATTTGTGGGCTCCTCAGTTCCCAAAGGACACAGAACTGCTGGAGAGAGTCCAGTGCAGAGCAATGAAGTTGATAAATGGAGTGTAACAGCTCCCTTATGAGGAAAGGCTGAGGGAGTTGGGTCTCTTTAGCTTGGAGAAGAGGAGACTCAGAGGTAATGTGTGTGAGCTGGAACATAAGAGGTTCCACATAACTACGAGAAGGAACTTCTTCACAGTGAGGGTGACCGAGCACTGGAACAGGCTGCCCAGGGGCTTGTGGAGTCTCCTTCTCTGGAAACATTTAAAATCAACTTGGGTATGTTCCTGTGCAACTTGGTCTAGGTGGTCCTGTTATTGCAGGAGGATTGGACTAGATGATCTTTCAAGATCCCTTCCAATTCCTAATTTTCTGTGATTCTGTGTAATGTGTCGGGACAGCTCAGTAAGAGCAAACATACCCTGGGCTGGATCAAAAGAAGTGCTGCCAGCAGGGCAAGAGAAGTGATTGTCCCAAACTACTCTGCTCTTGTGAGACCTCACCTGGAGTTCTGCATCCAGTTTTGGAGTCCCCAGTGCACAAACGACATGAAACTGTTGGAGAGAGTCTGGAGGGGCGGATGATAAGAGGGCTGGGGCACCTCTCCTATAAAAACTGACAGAGGGAATTTGGGCTTCTCAGACTACAGAAGAGAAGACTCCAAGAGGAGTCTTCTACAGCTTTCCAGTACCTGAAAGGCTACAGAAAGACTGCAGAGGAACTTTTTTTGAGGGACTTTATTTATATGACAAGGAGAAATTGCTTAAGATCCAAAGAGGGTGGATTTAACTTAGATTTTAGGAAGATCTGGGAATGTAGTCTACTGAGAGATGTCTTAGTCCATGGAGCTAGATGATCATCTAAGAGATTTTCCAATCTAAACCATTCTATGATATTATGGTCCTATGATTTCTCTTATTCTTTCTTACCTCACAAATCTTGTTTCTCTTTGTGACTGCTGAAGGTAAAATTCATTTTACTTTGTCAGATATGTATAGTATCTCACAGGGTGACAAGTTCACACCACCAAATTTGCATATATAAGTGAGTAAGAAACATATAAGTAGTTTCCTTATGTGACATGAAAATACAATAAAAGAAGAAGCAAAGCTGGAATTTATACTGTTTTATCATTTGACAATTTCATACGGAAGCCAGCTGGATTTCTGTGAAAGGAATAGACTGCCAAATGTTCACAACAAATTTTTATGCAAAGTTTTCTGTCTTCATGTTTTAAGAACTCGAAAAAAGGTGGTTTTGAAACTGTCCCAAGCACTGTATAAACACATTTGGGCAAAACTGGACCCTTCACTATCATGAAAATCTCAGCTGTAAGTACAGTTCCTGATTTGGGTGATGGACTCAATTTTCTATTTTAATGTGTCTGAACACCAGCTGATGATTCTTAGCTCTTAATTGAAGAAACAAACATAAAGAGAGTTTAACATGTTTCTATAAATGCTTGTATGCTTTCTAATTCCTTGTGCTACTCATAATGCTTAAAAAATATAAATGAAAAGGCAAAGAAATATTTTTAAAATATTACCTAAATACACATTTCAGTGAGAATGAAATTCATCCATTTGGAGATGAGATTTTAACATGTTGTGAGTCTGCATTTACATAAAAGAGGTATTCGTCACAAATATTTATGATAGGGAAATCATTATCGAACTACTCAGCAGCCTTTTCTTCTTTGTAGCAGTTGTGAAGACAGGCACGGTTTTGGAGTACTTCAGTACTGGAAGTGTCTAATTTCAGTCTCAAGGCAAACATTTCCAGGCTTTGTGACACGTGTGAATGCAGATGAGGTGTAGCATAGAATGGGTAAGAGAAATTCCACATGAAACCATGTGATGGACTTCCAGAAATCAATTTTCTGTTATGTTCCAGTTTGAGCCTGGCAGAGTTTTAGTGCTGGAATTAGGGTCTGACATAGCCCTTGTAAGAAGTTTCACAGGAAGTTCCCCCCAGGTATCTCCAGAATGCTGAGGGGAGGTACTACCTCCTGCTATATGGCATTCATGTGATCCCTTCTAAATATAACATCCAGCTTCAGGCCCCTAAATATGAGAAAGAAATCAGTGAATGAGTGAATTCAGCAAAGAGTTCTGGCTGGGGGATGTAACATTTGTCCTGGTGAGAAAAGGCTGAGGAACTGAGTCTTGTTCAGACTGATTGGGACATCATCCCAGAGTACTTAACAACAGTGCACCTGTAGGTGTGAGTGGATTATCCATCCCAGTGGAGCAAGGTGGAAAGATGAAAGACAGTGAGCAGAGGGTGAATTCAGAGTGGCCACTCTTCTCACTCTGAGAACAGGCAGAAACTGGAGCAGGCTGCCCAGGAAGGCTGTGTGCTTCCTGTCTTCAGATGTTTTCGAGACTCAAATTGATAAAGCTGCTAGTAACCTGGTGTGAGAATGCAGCTGACCCTGCTTTGAGCAGGAGCTACCTAGACAATTCCTTAGGTCATTTCCAGTTTGTATTTATTTTCCAGCCTTTGTATACGTGGTTGAACGTTGCTGATGCAAGAACACATTGCTGACTCATGTTCAACTTGTCCATCAGCATTTCTAAGTCCCTTTTTGCAAAGCAAGTTTAAAAAACTAAGGAATAAATCATATGAACTGCTCTGTATTTGGACAGAAATAATGTTATTGTTGAATACTTTCCATCTCATTCATTTTCCAACTGAAAAACAACTTCTCATAAATTTGAACATCAAGAAAATTTCATTACTGTTTGACTGCTTTTCCTGAAGAGTTACGTCAACTTTGCTTCACACAGGAGAAAGTGACATTACAAATGTACCTTAAATAAAATAAATTACAGGGGAAAAGAAATCTCAGTAGTTCTTTTGTGGATTTTATAAATTTTTATCTAAAAGTTGGATCAAAACTTTCGAAAGTATTTTGTTTTGCAATGTTTTTGTTTTATTAGGTTCAATGAGACTAGATTTTGTTCTTCAGCCATTTCTTGTGACATATTAGCTTAAGAGCTGTCACTGCCTTAATTTTGCCCTAACCATAGGAGATTTTGAATGTATTTACTGTCTAACTTCTGAATTCTCTGTTCTGTGATAGGAAGAGTGTATCTATCCTTCACTGTACAACTAAGTTTCTAATTCCAGTGCTTCAAGTGTGTTCTTCTTAGTTTTTATTTCTTGGACTATATAATTCAGAACTGATTCCTGAACAGTTACAACATAGGTATTTCTAGTCCTCAGACTCTCTTAATAAGTCAATGAAAGTCCAATGTCAAAATTACAAATCATCAGCTAAAATTGTTAAAAACAGAATCTCTTATTGAAACAATGACTATGGTTATTATTATTACTCTGTCTGGAATAAATTAGAAGTCAAAGTTTTGCAGATATGCTGTACTATAAAATTAACATCAAACAACCCACGTAAAGCAGAGCCAAAGTATGAGCCTCTAGAGCTGTAATAAAATGCTTTAATGGTGTTTCCATAAAGGATTTCAGTGAAGGTTGAGGGGAAAAGTATTGCTAAATGTTTTTGCAGATAGCATGGCTTTCCTCTTTAATGCAACATAAATTTTATTTCACATGTCACTCGTCTCAAATGGTACTGTTTTGATAACGTAAAGGGTGAGATTACCAATGGGACTTGTATGCTCAAGGCTCATTAATTTTAATAAGAAATGGTCATCAAAATCCCTTAGGCAACCCTGAAAACATCAGCCAAAATTTCCTGCTGCATTTGAGAGCAAAACTCAAAATCAAAGAAGTCCAGGAGAGCTCTCCCAGTTTGAATTATGTGAGCATATTTATTAGATTAGCACTGAACACAGCATACAGATACATCTGAATCAGTTTTTAGGGCCCTGATTCTTCTTTGTGACAAACGTAGGTAACACAAAACATGACTAAAACTACATTTTCTTCCCCATTGCTCTTAAAGCATCTCACTGTGCTTGACAAACGAGTGTAAATGACCAATGTGTCTGAGTTGTAAAATAAAAAACTCATCAGACAAACGCGGTAATCCCCTCAAATCTTCACTCACTGCACTTTAAAGATTATTGATTAAGATTTTAAAAGGTACCCAACAGTCTGAAACTGCAACAAAGCCGTGCTGAAATCTGTAATTATTTGATAACCATTCAAATCAATATGTAGACTTCTGTAATGTGAGGGCATGATGCATCATGTCACTGAGTGAAGATCTGCTTTTATTGGATGCACAGAGTGCATGAATAAAGCATTTTTTTTATGTCATTAACAGTATTGATGACCATGAGTCAGCAATGTGCCCTTGTAGCCAAGAAGGCCAATGGCATCCTGGGGTGGATCAGAAAGGGGGTGGTTAGTAGGTTGAGAGAGGTTCTCCTCCCCTTCTACTCTGCCCTGGTGATACCACATCTGGAATATTGTGTCCAGTTGTAGGCCCCTCAGTTCCAGGAGGGCACAGAACTGCTGGAGAAAGTCCAACGCAGAGCAACAAAGTTGATAAATGAAGTGGAACAGCTCCCTTATGAGGAAAGGCTGAAAGAGCTGGGCCTCTTGAGCTTGGAAAAAGGAGACTGAGGGATGACATCATTAATATTTATAAATATGTGAATTATGAGTGTCAGAAGAATGGAGCCGGGCTCTTCTGAGTGTCATCCAGTGATGGAACAAGGGGCAATGAGTGTAAGCTGGAACGCACGAGAACTTCTTCATGGTGAGGGCGACAGAGTACTGGAACGGACTGCCCAGGGAGGTTGTGGAGTTTAAAACTCATGTTTAAAACTCACCTGGATATGTTCTTGTGCTACTTGATCTAAGCGATCCTTCTTTGGCAGGGCATTGCACTAGATGATCTTTCAAGGTCCCTTCAAATCCCTAATGTTCTCTGATTCTGTGATTATGAAGTCATACCATAAAATTGTGATTTAGAATGTAGTTTTTGATAGGTTTCATGCCACTCTTGAATTTCTTAATGCTATATTTATTTTCTTTTGTTTTGAGAAGGTGGTGGGAAGAGGATAAAAGTCACCTCATTCTGCAAGTGTAAGGCAAAGGAAGTGCCACTTATGTAAAGAAGAAAAATGTTTTCAAACAACTCTTTTCAATTTGTGAAGTGGCTTCATTCTTCAATTAACTGCAAAATTGCTTGGAATAATTTTTGCCAGCTGAATCCAAAGGCTGTTTTTCTTAAGGAGGAATTTGGAAGGCCTGAACTAATATTGTGCTGCAAATAATTCTTGTGTACAGACTGGCAGAAAACCAGTAAACCCATTAAACATCTCCTTGATATCAGCAACTGTCTTCATCACTACTGAAATTTCTTATTTCTGCTGTAATTTGCCAATTTTGCCAGACAAACTGAAAGCGTGAATTGCATCATGCAGATTTTAATGCAAGATTTGAAGGACTAGCAGTTCTATGTCCCTCTTAAACTGAGGGGCCCAGGACTGGACACAATACTCTAAATGAGATCTCACTAGGATAGAGTAGAGGGGGAGAAGAACCTCTCTCAGTCTGCTAACCACCTCCATTCTGATCCACCTCAGGATGCCATTGGCTTTCTTGGCCACAAGAGCACATTGCTGTCTTATGGCCATCCTGCTGTCCACCAGGACCAAGTCCCTTTCACCTACAGTACTTTCTAGCAGGTCAGTTCCCAGCCTATACTGGTACCTGGGGTTGTTTCTGCCCAGATGCAAGACTCTACACTTGCCCTTGTCATAGTTCATTCAATTTTTCTCTGCCTAGCTTTCCAGCCTGCCCAGGTCCTGATAAATAACAGCACAATCTGCTGGAGTGTTGGCCACTCCTCCCAGCTTTGTGTCATCAGAAAATTTGCTGACAGTGCTCTCTAATCCCTCATCCAAGTCATTAATGAATAGATTGAATTCATTAAATTCTCCCTGACCAGCTCTCCAGCCTCTCCAGGTCCCACTGCATTGGAACAGGCTGCCCAGGGGGTTTGTGGAGTCTCCTTCTCTGGAGAAGTTTAAAACTCACCTGAATATGTTCCTGTGTAACTTGATCTAGGTGATCCTGCTCTGGCAGGGGGATTGGACAAGATGATCTTCTGAGGTGCCTTCCAATCCCTAATGTTCTGTGATTCTATGAAAACACACACGTCGAGCAATAAACCCACAGAAAGAGAGGAGGCTCTATTCAAATACTGAATGTTGATATGAAGTCTGAGAAAGCTTTTGTCTCTGTGGTTATTACTTGCTAAAGTCTTGCCACTAAAGACGGTAGACTTCTGCAGTCATAATGACACCCACAGCTGCTGAAAGGATCTGAACTGATTTTTAGACCGTCCATCAAGAGTTACAAGGCTTAATGAGAAAAGAGCAAAGCCTTGACAAAGGTTTTACTAGGTGTATTTGTGTTTAACCTACACGGGAATACTCTAGACCTGCTCTCATGACGGGTATAAACCTTCTAAGGATACAATCTACCTTTAGAGAACTTCTTAACTGACAGCATCCTCAGTGACTTCAGATGTGTCATCTTTCACTTAAATGATTTAAGGCTCTCTTTGGTACTGAAGCCTCGTTCAGGTTGAATGATCTAATCCTCTTTAGGAAAGTCATAGGTTTTGGTGTTAGATTGCTTCTCAACATTGGTGTTGTTTTTTATCATTGTCTCCACATAGCACTGACTCCACTAGCACGTGGGATCCTCAAGACTGTCAGTTTTGTGCATTCCCAGATCATTTTGTCTCACAGGCAGATGTGTGAACAGTTTGTAGTCCCACAAATTGCTGAGCCCATTTCAGATTGTCATGCAGTTAAGAAGCATTACGCTTTGATTTACAAACATAGTAATAGTCTCTTTTGAGATAGTAGAAACAAATTAAGGGAAGTAGAGGGAGATTGGGGGTTATTTACTTGTCTTTTCTGTCAAAAAAGCATACTTGTGGAAAGGCAGTGCCTCTGACAATGTGTACTATTCTTTTATTGACAAAAATGTAGACTATATTTGGTCTGATAATGAATAGATTTAAAATCTCTTAGAGACAGAGGAGTTTTTGATGGGCGTTGCTCATCTCCTTCACTTCTTATGAGACGTTTGTCATTACCAGTGCAATGATAGAGAATGGTGCAGGTAGAAGAGTTATCTGCCTGCTCTCTGTGCATCTTACAACTATTGAAAGTACTTTTCCTTCTATTATTCTAACCTATCCAAAGCACAAGTCCAAAATAATCATCTATGGATCTTATTATTTTAAAGACGAACTGCAGGCCAGTTAGTCTCTCCTCTGTGTTTGGCAAGATCAAGATGCAGATCCTCCTGGAAACTATGATAAGGAACATAGAAAATAAGGAAGTGATTGTGAGAGATGAATTTGACACATGGAAAATTAAGTGGATAAGAAATTTACTGAATGGTCACACTTAAAGTGTTGGGATCAACTGCTCCATGTCCAAGTGGAGATCAGTTATGAATGGAGATCCTCAGGGGTCTGTTTTAGGTCCAGTGCTGCTTAACATCTTTGTTGGGTCCATGGACATATTAGACTTGATATTAGGAAGAATTTTTTTTCACAGAAGGGGTAGTCAAGCACTGGACTAGGCTTCCCAGGGCGGTGGTTGAGTCACCATCCCTGGATGTGTTTAAAGATCATTTGGATGATGTGCTGAGGGATGTGGTTTAGCGGTGAACTTGTAAGGTAGGGTAGATGGTTGGCCTTGATGATCCCAGGGGTCTTTTACAACCAGAGTGATTCTGTGATTCTGTGACAGTGGCACTGAGTGCCCCCTCAGCAAGTTTGTCAGTGACACCAAGCTGTGTCTGGTGGTTGACATGCTGGAGGGAAAAGGAGGGCATTCAGAAGGACCTGGATATTCTGGATAACTGGGCCCCTGCAAACTGTATGAGGTTCAACATGTCCAAGTGCAGGGTACTGCATCTAGGTTGGGCCAATCCCAAGCACAAACAACTGCTGGGCTATGAATGGATTGAGAGAGGCCCCAAGAAGGGCTTGCAGGTAGATTAGAAGCTCGGCAGGAGCTGGCAATGTGTGAGAACAGCCCAGAAAGACCAATCGTGTGCTAGGCTGGATCAAAAGAACTGGCACAAGCAAGTGATTCTGTCCCACTATTCTGGTTTTGTGAGACTTCACCTGGAGAGCTGCATCCAGTTCTGGAGTTCCCGATAAAAGCATGGCATGAAACTGTCCAGAGGGTGTCCACATGAAGTCTAATCTCAGCACCTGTCAGGGTGCTGAGGAACTGGAACAGGTTACCCTAGGAGGCTGTGGCCTCTCCCTGGAAGTGTTCAAGTACCAGATTGGATGGGGCTCTGGGCAACCTGGTCTAGTGAGTATTGCTTCTGTTCATAGCAGGAGATTGGGAACTAGATGATTACTGAGTTCCCTTCCAGTTTGATCCATTCCATGAATCTATGATTCTGTGAAGTCGTTGGAACTAAATCCTGAACTGTTATTCCAGTAACAAACTGCAAAATATCTGATTTATACATGTGAAAACATGTCCTGGTGTTAATGATTACGATTGGTGCCTCTGATGCCTATTGGATTCCATAAGATACAGAAGCTAAATGCTTTGGAAAAAAAAGGAAATATTTGTTTGAGAGAACTCAAGGTTTTGTAGGTATGTGTGCAAATGTTAAAATAGATAGCTGTTAGTAATTGTCACCAAATTGTTAGTAACTGCTATTGGACATAGGCTAGAAACTTGTTTATTACTTTTCTTCTTACTATTTAATGTTTATCTTTGTTGTTCAGAGACTGAATGAGTAGGACTTACTGTTTTAGTGGGAATATTCTAACCAGACAGTGCTTTAGAACTTCCAATAGGATTAGTGCAGCCCATTAATCTTATTTGTCCCTCACAGTCCTTCTACAGCAAAATCACTGCAGTGTTTCTTCTATTGAAAGGAATCATGTCTTTTTTCAGAATGTGTCACGTTGGTAAAAGGTAGTTGTCATCATCAATTCCCTTTTCTTTTTGACAAAATTGTGTTACATACGGTAAAAGCAGGGAAAACAAAACATGGATTAACTAGATCCATTTGTATTTTGCAGATGACAGATCAGATCTTAATAATATTAACATTTTGAAAGATTCGCTGGATTTTGGATGAAGTCCTGAGTCTCAGATAAAAGACAGTCTGAAAAGCAGCTGCACAACAGAATGAGTGTGCAAATTTCACCAGTGGTTGGAAAGCAAAAGCTAACAGGGAGGAACCTGTCATGAAAAGATTGCTGCCATGGGTTAGCAGTAGAAGACTTGACACAGGGCCACAAAAAAGTCAGGGGTTCCTGATTTCCATCATGCTGAAGCTAAGGCAGAGAAAGAAAGCAGCTGAACTTTTATGTGCTCCCTTTCTTTCTTGAGATTTTACAGGTCAGTGAGTGATAATAGTCCCTTTATAAGATATGACCAGCGGGAGACAGGAGAGGTTTGCTTGCTGAAATTTCTGTAATTACTCACTCATGTTGGGTTCCTTGAAGGAAGAAGTGGAGTGAGTTTTGGGGTAGCTGACCTCTCTTTGGAGAATGGTTTGCCTTTCACAGGGGAGTGCACAAAGCATTGTCTCAGGGGTAGCATGAGTGAATACATAAAGATTAAAACAAATCTCTGCAGTACATGGAAAACAAAGTCTTTCATGCACTTCTTACTTTTCATAGACCTCTACTATTCTTAAACCTCATTGTGTATTTTGCTATAATGTTCTTTCTTTTACTGAGATACGCAGTAACATAAAATTATGGAAAAAACTTTAGAAATTATTTATTTGAAATAACTTACAAGTTTTCTTGCAGATTAGAAGTATAATTCAGTTCAAGCGGTGAAAACTGGTCTGAATAGTGCACACTTACAGTCTTTTAAATTAATATTAACTATAATTACTAAGAAAGATTAGCCCACTCTTCTACTGCACAATGACAGAGGGATTTGCTATTCATACAATTTTATACAGAAATCATTCTGCATTGTTTTGCGATTGAATTTTCTCTATCGCACAGCTTGGTATAGAGTTTTGCTTTCAAGAGGGCTTCAGCACATTCTTCTGTTCTTTTACATCGTAGTCATCAGGGCATGCATTTTGGTTTATCTATGTTTGTCTTCTGTGCATCGTCTTTATCTTTTCGTGCAACTTATTAATTTTGAGTATTGATAGCACAGTTTTATGTCAACCAGTGTAACTGACCATATGTATGACATCTTTTTATTTTCCCTGAGTTATCTCTAATGTGGCTGCATTTTATCTCACCGTGGGTGGTCTAACACCTATGTCTATCAAGAGAGTACTGTCTAACAGCTCTTCAGCTGTTTATTATTTTATGCATTATTTCAGTAACTGCTCAGCTTGGTTCCTCCTTAAAGCCTCTACTAAGTCTTCATGAATTCACTTGAGAATTGATAATTTATGTTGTGCTACAGACTCTCTGATGTCTCAAGGTTTTAGACATAGAGGTGCATATTTGTGGATGATGAAGATTTAGAATGAAATATGACTAGAGGAGTGTCAGAAGGAACAAGATCATGACGATCAATGAGATGAGCAAGAAATAAGATGTTGAATATTGTAAGAGTGAGCTGTTAACAAATAAGATGCTTTCATTCAAGAGAGAGGCAAGGGAGTCAGCTCATGGACCTTGCGTGCTGTGAAATTTAAGGTATGAAGATGAAAAGAGACTATTGTGACAAAAGCAATAGAAATGACTAACACCTCATCTTTGCCTTCTCGCTATGGAAAGCATCCTGTCTTGCGTCAGAAATATTGTGGTCAACAGGACTAGGGACATAATTCTCTCTCTGTACTGGGCACTGTGGAGGCCTCCTTTCAAGTACTGGGGGAAGTTTTGAGCACCTCACTTCAAGAAACAGGTTTTGGTGCTGGAGTAGGTCCAGAAGAGCAATTAGGCTGGGGAAGGGACTGGAGGGAAAGTCTGATGAGAGGCTGAGGGGCTGAGGGTGTTCAGCCTGGAGAAGAGGAGAATCAGGGGGAATCTTCTCCCTGTCTCCTCCCTGAAGGGAGGTTGTAGTCAGGTGGGGCTCAGGCTCTTCTCTAAGGCGACTAGTGACAGAATGAGAGGGCAGGGCGTGAAGATGCCAGGGGAAGGTTAGGTTGGATGTTAGGAAGACCTTCCTCATGGAAAGGGTGATCAGACACCGGAATGATCAGCCCAGGGCAGTGGTGGAGTCTCCATCCCTGGAGGTGTTTAAGAAAAGAGTGAATATAACACTTCGTGCCATGGTTTAGGTTGTGGTGATGCTAGGTCGTAGGCTGGTCTTTTCCAGCCTCAATAGTCCTGTGAATCTGTGAAAGGGAACAGGAGAATTGAAGGTCTGGTATTAAATGAACTGATGTATTATAACTTATATTTTCAAAACAATTTTCATATTAAATTACAATTCCATTAAGCTCTTCACACAACAACATGTAATGTGGAAGTTCTAATTCTGCCTCCAGTGTTTAGAAATTAAAACAATAAAACCACTAATTTTTTATCTCAAACTTTGGATAAATAAGATAAGTACAAACTGGGGACTGACCAGTTGGAGTGTAGTGTAGGGGAAAGGGACTTGGGGGTCCTGGTGGACAACAAGATGACTATGAGCCAGCAATGTGCTCTTGTGGCCAAGAGGG
>JAOXOE010000343.1:9627227-9641669 GCA_028565055.1 Phoeniculus purpureus | reverse complement strand
AATGGCGGAGAACACCACTTGGGCTCCTGAGCCCTCAAGTGATCTCCCCAGGGCCCTGAAGTCCTTTTTAATTGTTTTGAGGCTTTACAAGAGTTTTCAGTGATAGGATTTAGATTTAGATTAGATATTAGGAAGAAATTCTCTACAGTGAAGATGCTGTGGCCCTGCAGCAGGTTGCCCAAAGGAGATTTTGAATGGCCCCTTCCTGGAAGTGTTCAAGGCCAGGCTGGATAGGGCTATAGGCAACCTAGTCTAGTGGAAGGTGTCCTTGCCCATGTGAGGAGGGTTGGAACTGAATGGTCTTTAAGGTCTTTTCAACTCGGACCATTCTGTGATTCTATGATTAGAGTCTGTGACTGAGCTTCCATGAGTGTTTTATGTTTTGGCATACAGCAGTCACCTAAATAGATGAGAAGGAAAACCTCTGTTTCTCAGTAGTGAGTTGCTGACGAAGACAGGTTACAAGACTACCAAAGAAATCTGTATTTGAAATCACAGACATAATTATTGCTAGCATGTTGGAGATGGTTCATTTTCTACCTACTACATTGTGCACATGCTTTGCTGACTATAAAACTTTAAACTACTTCTGTGTCTTGGATACTGTTGCCACCTGTTATCTCTAGTTCACTTTAAAAGGAAGTAGTATCATTTGGTTACTGATGGAGAATGCTTGTGAATGTTAAACAGACCATGCCATTGCACTACATGTGCACTTTGTCTGCAGTTAACGTTTGTGGCATAACATTGTCAAAACAAAAAGCATTCAGGTAAGGTTAATAGACACCTTTCGAACAGTTATGATGCCTTCCTGCGTGTACTTCTCTGTAATGATATCAAACATATCTGTCCCATCGCCATCGATAATTCTGTAATTGACTTCTGCATTCTTTCCAGTGTCTGCATCTGTGGCTTTGACACTGCCAATGGCTGTCCCAACTGGGGAGGACTCAGGGATGCGGAGGTGGATGGTGCCTGTCAAAGAAATGGAGACAGTCAGGAGGTCCACAAGCTATTACATCTGCATTACGTACCACTGTGTCACACATAGCTGATTACATGATTTTGTGCATCTCTTATGCTAGACAACTTGATACTGAGAGCATGGGAAGAATATGAGGCAGAGAACTATGCAGAGGAAAACTTAAGTAGAAGATTGAAAATAAAATCAGAAAAATAAATTAATAGAAAAATAGGATTTAAAAGGAGCTCTGTTCTCCTGTCTCAGGGAAGAATCAACTAATGCCTGTACTATTCTTGTCTATGTTATTACTAAGACTTCATCCAGAAGGACCTCTCTGTCTTCTTTTAATGCTTTGCTCTGTTCTTTTCTCAATATCTAAGGTGACTCTTTGGGATATAGTCTACCTCTGTTTTATCATGGAAACAATACAAGGAATGGAATTCCCTGACTTTGCTAGTCAATTTTAAGCAGAAGACTGACATTTTAGATTTCATATTTAGACAGGTACAATGTTAAACTAGTTTAAAGTACATTTTAATGCAGGGAAATGTTTTTTTAAAAAAAATCACCAGAAGGTGTGGCTGCACTTGTTAAGGCATTTTATTCATGATTAAATAAGGCCAGTTAACACTGTAAAGTGTATTTTGTACTACTTTCCCTAGCTCAGTCATATCCAATCACTATGGTGTTACACCACTAATAAAAAACACAAGAATAAAATTATCATCATCCAGACATGCTACAATAAATGTAAATAAATATTTTATCATACATTTCAGTGCTCTATGCCCTAGCCTTTCTGTGAAACTGTAAATAAGTGTTGGAATCTTTGGTCCCATCTGGCAGGAATACTCGTGGTACAGAAAATGCGCTGTGAAGAATCCTTAGAAAATAATTTCTAAGTGAATGCAGTTACAGCTGTCATTCCAAACATGAAAGTTAAGTCATCAAAGCTCTATTGAAAAATTATTTCTTCTGTGGTCTTTAATAAGTGTTCCAAGATTTGCTCCTTTTACTTTCACTCGGTACGTGAGATAGAAATATAATTCATCTAATAGAAATGCTTAAGTGGAAGTGTTTAAAACCAGATACCACAGAAGAAAAGAGTTGAAGAGGCTACTCAAAGGCAGCAGCACATTGACCTCATTACAAATAAGAAGTATGGAAAAGTCAATTAAGGGAGTTATTTGTTCTGTGTGATTAGGAAGAATCATAGGGATAGTGCAGTGCTGAGGCAGTATGGGAAGGCCACTAGAACATAATCTTATCCTGTCTTCAGAAAAGCACAGGTGAGTCACGTGAGGATCGCAAGTGTCTCTTAGTAGACTACATTACAAGCCAGCTACAAAAATGACAAAGGCTTATTTGTTTGGGGAATACTCATTTAAAAAAACAACTCTATTATTCATTGGGACATTTGAGACTTTTATTCTACAGAACTAGTTTTTTCTGTTGCATTATATATTTGGCCAAACCTAAAAGTAAAATTAAATAAAGAATTTAAAATTTAAAAAATTAAATGTATTCAGATATAGTTTTTAATTATATGTTGATTGAAATATATTGAACTTCAAATTCTTCATATAATTTTAGTTTAGCATCTTTTGATTTGAAATTTATATACAGTAACAGAATTAATACTTTATGGCCATAAACATTCCACATTCTATTCATATGAAAGTATTTTTTCTCTGCTATGTTTTGGTGTTTCAGCTGAGTGTTTTATCTTTCATTTGCTCTGACATTTTCATTACCTTTCTCTAATACCTAAATCTGTGTACTTTGCAATATTAGTATATAATCTCTTTGTAATCGCCTAATGGTTAAAACAAATTCTGTCACCATTTATTCAGTACTGCATAAGATTATTGTGAAAGAGCAGTGTTTTCCACAATTAATATTTCTATGTGATAATTAGTTTTATGGTTTATCAGCTACTCCCCATGTTTCTGTAGTGTTTAAAACTACATCCCTAAACTATGCCTTGAAGATGTTACTTCAACTTCCAGTGCAATATTCAACACATTATTCTAGTAAACAGAGTGATAAGAGCCCACATCTTGACTTTCTAAGTAAGTAGTGGAAGCACAGAGTGAAAATAACTAGAAAACTATGATTTGGGAGATAATTTTATGTCTAGCCTGTCCATTTATAGCAATCACCAGCACAGTATGAGATACTTCACTTTATTACCTTTGTCACTGAAAACATTCAGTCCATTGGTTAAGCATGGGATACAATGCAGCTTTGGACACTATCAAATCACAAACTACACCAAACTAGGATTACTCCTGCAAAAGATCTGCTGTCAGTCCTTTTTTTCTCACTTCTTCCTCCTCTATAAGAGTAATTCACTGTTTGCATTTATCCAGTGAGTGATGTTGTTTTGTATTTCTGTCAGGAACTAAAGTAAGAGGATCAAGAAAAGGAAAAATTTTCCATACACTAAGGAGATTGGAAGCCAGTGGGAAGTTTAAAGTGCACACACTCGAGTTCAGAAGTACTTCAGTCAGTCATAAAGGATGAAAAAGTAATTTTATTCACATTTTCCTTTCTTGCCATTTACTCTTGAAAAGGCCAAAAATGTAACAGTAGGTATTGTTATAGACTAATACAGGCTGTAGTCTCACAGGGGACATGGGCTGCCATAATTCTTATGTACAAAACTTCAGTCAGACTCATGTTCCTAACTTCATAAACCACTGCTTCCTTTTATCATTGATCATCACCATCTCTCTATTTATGAGAATATTTGAAAATATTACAGTTGAAACAGATCCAACATCTGAGGTTTTTGGTGGCCTTTCTATGCAGAATCTTGATAACATGTCAAGTTTTATCATATTTCTTGAGAACAGCCACTGCTATAATTTTAGTATTCAGAAGGTCTTTAAAAGGAGAAAACAAGAGTGAAGAGTCCTTCTGTAACCTAAACAACAGTGATCGACTGATCTTCTGTTTTATCTGAGAAAGTATGGCAAAAGAAAATAAGTGTAATTTTCCACAACTCTGATATGATATCAATGTGATTGTCTTATGAACCTAATAAAATCTGTGCTTCATTAATGGAACAGAGTAAGAATAATTTAATCTGTAGCAATTGCAGCATTCCCACTGAAGTCTATTAAAAGCGTGAATTGTTATAATGGCTGATTGTATTTTGATTAAATATAAAGATTCTTTTTAAAGCCAAAAGCTGTTTATATTTTTATATATCTAGTAACATGAGTAATCTTAATAAATGTTTTTATTTTAATTTTGAGTTAAATACACATTTATATCTATCAAAGATACCAGTAGGGACGAAGTAGACCGAAAACCAAATGAAAGCAACAACAACAGAAACTCTTGTGAGAGAAAAACTAAATGTTTCTGTAAAACAAAGCTTACATCTGACTTACACTGCTACTTCAGATCCTCGTATGACTGAAATATTTTGTTGGGCTGTCAGGTAAGTAATGTAAAAATGTTCTACAAAGTTGATTCCATCACTGGAAGTATTTATTTAAGACACTACTTAAGAAGCAAGAGGAAAAAAAAGGAAAGTCAAAAATACACATGGTAGAGGCTTATATGCTGTCTTTTATTATTGAAGTTAGTGTTCCCTAAAGCTTTGAACCTGACAACTCTTTGAACAGTCTTCCTCTGTATGTTCAGAGAGAAATAATACAGCACTCTTCACCTATACAGCCACAATTACCACAATTACCATGATCCTTTCTATAAATAGAAACAAGAAAAACAATAGACCAGAAAGGCCTCTGTGGAAATACACAAGCTATAAGCACTCAGCTTACAGCTGTTCATGCTTTTTCTCTTTTGTGTGTATGAAATCACATGCGGATAACCATTTTAGCTAAACACACATATATTAACTATAATATAAATTATTTACTATTTTAAATTGTAATATTACATTGAATAGAATTATGCACTCCTTTATGCCTTAAAGAGCATGTTAAAATCAGAATCATTTGAAGCTAGTTGTATTATCTTGAGCCTGAACTTGATCATCAGTAATTGGTGGATATAACTGAGTAAAGCACAATTAAAAACAGGTGGTGAGGAGGTAAGGATATTCCAAAAGCTTTAGCTATTAAGCATGTCCAAACAATCTTACAAATGGTATTTAAATGGTTAACCTTTTACAATTAGATGTGGCATAGTTTAATATTTCTGTATTACATAGAAACAAATAGTATTTTTACATTTTAGTCTGAAGACCCTATACAAAATCTTGATAGTTGTATTACCAGGAGTAGAAAAGCTTTACAAAAAGCTTTGTTAAACTGTTAATTAAAAAAAAATAAATTAAAAGCCATTTACTTTGGCAAATTTTCTATTAGGTTTTCTAGCACTGTAACTGGAAAAGCACAAATCTGCTTAAATCCCTTCAAGTAATTTCTTTTCCACGCTATTCATGATTGCAGATACTACAACGCAAACATTTCTGTGTATCTAGAATTACTACTGGTTTTATTTTGCAAAGGTTGAGTATGTGGGATTTAAGCAGTAGGTAGAGGCAAACATTGCTTTAATGCTTATAAGTTGTCCCACAGTACTGGAAATTTTTCCAGGTTTGTCACAGTTATATTTGACCATGTAACTGTCTTCCTAACAAATAAATGCTGTAACATTTAATATACTGGTTTAATAACAGTGAATAAATCAGTACATTAGCCTTTTGTTCATGTGTGCCCCATAATCTAGATTTAGTCTAAATTAACCAGATGGTAATTACTTAACTCTTTATTTTGAAGCTCTTAAAATACAAGGCAACAATTAAATGCAGCTTACTTTGGGGGAATTGAGGTGGATTGTCGTTGACATCAGTCAAAGTGATGTTCACAGTGGTGGTTCCTGATAATCCACCCATCTGGCCTCCCATGTCCTTTGCCTGGATAACTACTTGGTAGTGTTCCCTGTTCTCTCTGTTCATGTTTGGCAAAGCAGTCCTGATGACGCCTTAAGTAAACAAAGAAACAACAAAAACTGTTAATCTCTTTTATTTTTATGTTTGGAAATCTGCTTCATCTGTTCTGTATTAGTCTGTGAAACATAATTCTAAAATGTTTATTTCATCTTTTAAAGTACAAATTTATTTAAATAGTTCTAGAAATGCTCTTTAGTACAGGCTATCTGTTTGTTGAACAAACTTTCACCGTTCCCTTTCCACCTGGGATGGATTGGCCCTGGCTGGCTGCCACGTGTCCACCAAACCCTCGCTATCACTGTCCTCTTTATCTGCTCAGGAGAGTGACAGCTCAATGAAAAGCTTATGGGTTGAAGTAAGGGAAGGAAGGCATCACTCGCCATTTGCTGTCAGGCAAAATAGATTCAACTTGTAGATATTTGTTTAATTTATTAACAAAACAGAATAGACTAATGAGAAATACAACCAAAACTTCAACAACTTCATCTTAGCCTTCTCTTTTTTCCTGGTTGCCATGGTTTGAGCCAGGTATGGTGTTGGTAGTGCAGGCAGGGACCAGCATGGCTCCTGTAAAGGGTTTCTCAAAGAAGAAAAACAAAACAGTTGCCCCTAGGTCTTGGCAGAACCTGTCTCTGGCTCAATAAATCAGGGTCTCTGTGAATTAATATATTTGGTCTGGGAAATGAGTTTTCATAGGCTTTGGGGATTGGTTATTTTATCTTTGAGGTTTTGTTTTATGGGAGCTCCCTTTTTTGTTTGGGGAATTGCCACTTTTTCCTCCTCAGTGGGAGGACTCACACTCTTCCCCTGCTCCAGTATGGGATTCATGTCATGGAACATAGCTCTCCACAAATTTCTCCAACATGAGTTCTTCTCACTAGCTGTATTTCTTAAGAATTGACATGGGTGTAGTGCATCAGGAATAGACTACTTCAGTGTCATTCCCCATGAGATCACAATTCTTGTCAGGAGATGTGCTCTATTGTGCACTCATCTCTTTGCACAGGTCCTGCCAGAAGCCTACTCCTGGCTGTAGTTGTGCAACACTTTTTTCCTGCCTTCTTACATGTGTTATCACCATCACTGATAGGCTCAGCCTTGACCAGTGGTTAATCCAGCTTGGAGCCAGCTGACACAGGGGAAGCTTCTAGCAGCTTCTCACTGAAGCCACCTCTGTAGCCCACCTGCTACCAAAACCTTGCTCTGCAAATTCAACAACATTGGTTTACATTTAATACTAAAACTGATTCAAGATGTGCATGCAGGAGTTGCGTGAATAGAAAGAACACCTTGTCTGGGTGGAACCATTAAGAAAAAAAACCCACAACATTTTCTACGACACATTTTCTTTGTTCTTGACGTTATCAGAAATGTTACTTAGAGTTATCACAGTTGACACTATGAAGTAACTTTAAAGAGACACTATTGATAACTCAAAGTTCTACAGTTTTTTATATTTATTGTAACTATTATAAATTATGAGGAAAAAATAAATACAATTTCATTTTGGTTAATTTTTAAAATTACTTTTTCAGGTGATCTAAAATATTTAAAATGAGAAAAAGTCTACAGTTTACAATAAATTAAAACAATGACAATTTTTCTGACCTGTTTCTGGTTCCACGGAGAAATATGGCTGTCCCTGAAGTATGCTGTAAATTATTCTGGCACTATTTCCATATGAAGGGTCATCAGCATCAGTAGCTGTAACTTGCACCACAGAGGTACCTGTAACATCCAAAGTCAGCTTAGTTTCACGTGATCCTATGTGGAGGTGCAAGAACATCAATTTCCAATTAAGCAGACCCCAGAAAGTTTCACCTAATGTTAACTGACCATTTCAAATACATTCATGATCCTATAGGCAACCTGAAGTATATTTTTCCCTATTTCAAGATCTCATAAATTTGCCTAATCTCATGAACATGATTAAGATGTAATTAGCAAACTTAAACAATAGTTCTGGTTGAACTGAATTCTTATCCTCACTCGGCTTCAATTATTTCATATTTTTGCACCTAGAACAGATACCTTGTTTTTTGCCAGTGACATCAACATGATAGGAAACTATGCATGCAGGAATGTGACAGAAACAGATGCCTAAATAGGTCTTGTAACTAAGTAAAAACCAGTCATTACTTTTTCCTACCTTGTAAGTAGGATAGGAAGACACTACCAGAAGAAATATTGACACATGGACTTTGAAATCTGCTGCTTATCAGACTCCAGGAGATTTTATCATCTTATGAAAGTGTACCTCTAAATTTTGGTGGAATATACCAGTTCTTCAAAACAGGAAAAGCTTACCATTGCCCTTGCCACTTGTTGTTGAATCAACAAATTCACTTCTTGGCCCTTGCTCAAAAAAGGAATAAAGACATGCTGTCTAGGTTTTGGCCAAAGGGTTCCTACGAAAAACTTGACAGAAACCATGCAAAGAAGAGAACAGGAGTAGGGTATCAGCTGTGTTGTACACACAAGCTGTCAAATCATCAGCTTGTTTTGCTTTTCTTCAGTTCACTGCAGTCACTGAGGAAGACAGATTCTCAATACTACAAATATATTTGCTTGCTCACGTCTGAAACATGGACCAAAAACTTGAAGACACTGAAGATGCTCAGTCATAACAGAGTTAGAAACTACAATGAGGGTGTGAATTAGCACTACTTGGTCTGAGCCTTGCTCTGTCTTTTACATTTCCATAGATTGCTTCTGATGGAGTTAGTAATTGTCTTCAGCCTTCAGGGTCTAAAGCCTAATCTGAACTCTAGGAGTAAATGGAGAAGACAGTGACACTATAATGGAGAATAAGGCAACAGCTATGTTATTAATACAACTATGAGTTCTGTAATTTTCTCCTTGTATGCTTGCAAATTTTATTACATGATAAACTAGAATTATAAGGCTGTGAGCTAGACCTAGAAATAAACAGTCATTTGTCAGATTACTGTAGTTCTAAGAAGGCATATTTTAACATCTTTTTCATTATAATGTTTTCATTTCCCTAGGGTCTGGTACTATAATAATAATTAATATATTTGGCCCTTTTTAATGTGTTGCTTGCATGCATTTTTCAAACACCATATGAGAATTAATGACTTTGACCTCACAGGGCATTTGTGATGTAAATGTATCTCCTCTCTTTATGGAAAGATCTGTGTGCAGAGTAAAATAAGACCCTGAAAAAAAAGTTCTCAAAATCTATCATTATTGATTTATGTAATTATAACTCAGAAGATGCAAAAGGGTTTAGTGAGAGCACTGTATAAAAAAAAAAATTCTCTGTTCATAGGAAAAAGGAAGAAAGTGTTAGATTACAAATGGAGAGGACTAAGCATCAGGAACTGATGAAAGCAAATGTACAAAAAGCCCAGGAACAAAGGCTAGAAATAGTAGCCCTAAATTCTGTCAGAAAATGATAAACACAGATAGAGATCACAGGTTAAATGAGGGGCACTTAACATGCAGTTCAAATGTAAACCCAGTGAAACATATCTCATGAACCCCTAATTCAGAAGCAGGAAAGACCAGCTAGGAAATGCAACAGATAGTAGAAATAGTGCTGAAGATACAGGGTGGAATAAAGACAAGGAATGATTTGAGAATATGTTTGCTGTAACAGACAGATCGAGAAACATGAATAAATTTTTAAAAGCATAAATAAATAAAAGGTCTAATAGCAGGAAGTTCTTAAAGCTTGTGTAAAAAATACTAGTAGGCACAAATGCAAAGGACAAACGTGTATAGAGAGAAACACTCATCTGCAATTCTGAAAAGAAATATCTGAATTAGCAGAAAGAGAAAAGATAGGTGAAGAATACAGAAAATTGTGATCCAAAGTGCAAGAATATTCTGAGTCAAAAGACTCTGCAACATGCTTTGAAATAAAGGAAAGGAAAAAAGTGAGAGAAGAGAAAATATCTACTAACCACTAGAAAAGTTTAGCAGAACAAGATTTCTTCTAGGATACTGACTCAACTGACAAGATCCAGAAGCTGGCCCATCTATCTCTGCCTTTATTATGATTAATGAGCAGAAGAAGAAAAGATGAACAGGGCAGGAAAGAAATCTTAAACCTTTGTTAATATACTTTTTTCAATAACAAAAATAGTCACATTTTCAAGTATCCATCTGGGTAATGCCACAGGCTGAGAAAGAATTCAAACCTCCTGTTTCTGGTTTTGAAAAATTGGTATGTGACTACAATGCAATTGATGCCTTAAGGATGAAAACAGAGAGAGTAGATAAAGACTTAAAATCATGGAATCATCATGGCTGGAAAGGGCTTCCAGGATCATGAAGTCCAACCCTCATCCCAGCATCTCCCTAAATCCTAGACCATGACCTCAAGCACTCTAGCTACTAGGTTTTTAAACACCTCTAGGGATGGTGAGTCCACCATCTGGAATAGGGTAGCCTATTCCACTGCCCAACCGCTCTCTCAGGAAAGAACTTCTGAAGATCCAATATAAACCTCTCCTGACACAACTTGAGGCCATTTCCTCTCATTCTATGATTAGTAATTTGGAAGAAGAGACCAACACCAGCCTCACTGCAACCTCCTTTTAGGTAGCTGTAGAGAGCAATAAGGCGACCTCTCAGCCTCCTCTTCTCTAGACTAAATAACCCCAGTTCCCGCCACTGCTCTTCACAGGGCCTGTTCTCCAGACCTCTCAACAGCATCACTGCCCTACTCTGGACCCACTCCAGCACTTCAAAGTCCTTTTGATACTGTAGTGCACAAAAATGGACCCATTACTCAAGGTGTGGTCTCATGAGTGCAGAGTACAGGGGCATCATCACCTCCCTACTCAGGCTGGTTACACCATTTCTGATGCAGTCCACAATGTCATTTGCCTTCTTGGCCATCCGAGCATAGGGCATACTGCTGGCTTATGTTAAGCCAGCTGTCAACCAACACCCCCAGGGATATTTTTCTTACCTTTTGGTCCCCTTCGTGGTAACTTATAGTACCAAGCATTTTAGCACTGAGAAAACCCTGTGCTCTAGTGGGTGCAGAGATATCAATTATCTCAAACTGGTGATTCTTGCATGTTTATGTTTCTTGTGCATTACTTTTGATGCTTTTGGTGAAGAAACCAAAGCATTAGGTAATTACAGCCTATGAATTGTTAAAGAAATACTGGTAATTAAGACTTTACCAGTTTATTAAATTATTAAGTAAGATATAGGGTGGTATCCTGATAAAAACTGCAGAATAGTACAGACTTCTTAAAATAGAGGTAAGATTACACTCATCCATTTAAAACAGAGGCATTCTGTAATGGTCTGAGAGTTCATCAGATGACAGCAGTTTTGTTGAGAATGCAATCCAAGTATAACATACCAGAGCCACAAAGGCATAACTACAAGTTGCAAGTCACTGGTCACCTTACAGACTGACATGGATTTAAGTGTAACAAGTGAAAAAGAACACGCATCTAACATTTGTAAAACATCATCTGTATGGTGCAGAGAGAACAGAACTAGAGGGTATCAGAGATTCATAGTTTCATAGAATTCCGGGTTGGAAGGGACCTCAAGGATCATCCAGTCCAACCTATCCAGTTTGAAATACAGTTTAAGTTAGATGTCCCAGCAGCCTGCCAATCTGGGTCTTAAAACTGCCCAAGATAGGGCAATTGACTCCTTCCATTGGGAAATGATTCCAGTGTTTAATTGCTCTAATGGTGAAGAATTTTCTTCTGAACTCCAACCAGAATCTCCCCAGGAGTAACTTAGTCTCATGATCCTTTGTGTTTTCCATATGTCTCCTTGTGAAAAAGAGATGACGGCAACCTCTGCAAGAGGTGGAACAAATGAACAAAAAGTTTTTCCCCAGTAAAAATCATCGTATCTGATCAATATTACTGTATATATTCAGCAGATACTCTTTCACCTATAGCACTGAAAATGGCCTTTTCATTTGCTTTTCTTTTACTTCCCTTGATGCAGATTCATTCAATTTCTGTTTGTCCTAATGCTGGCCACTGGAGAGAGGAGATCAGTACCTCCATCTCTGTTGCCCTCCTTGAGGAAGTTGTAGACTGTGATAAGATAATTCCTCATCATTCTCTTCTCCAAGATGAACAAGATAAGTGGCTTCAGCTGCTCTTTGTAAGTCTTTGTTGACTTCCCATACTTTGGAATTGCATGCTCCTGTGCTATAAGACATTGCTTTAAGAAAAATGACCAGCACTCATGGATCCAATTATCATTAAAAGCAGATTCCCTTTAAAAGTGTATTGACATTGATAGAATCAAAGAGTTGATAGAATCAAAGGGGTTGGAAGGGAGCTCTGAATATCATCTAGTCCAATGCCCCTGCTAGAGCAGGATCCTCTAGAGGATATCTCACAGGAAGAGATCTTGGTGAGTTTTGAATATCTCCAGAGAACAAGACTCCACAACCTATCTGGGCAGCCTATTCCACTGGTCTGTCACACTCACAATAAAATCGGTTATACTTATGTTTGGATAGAACCTTCATTTCAGTTTCAGTTTGTGCTCATTGACTCTTTGCAGAGTCATAGAACATTAGGGATTGGAAAGGACCTTGAAAGATCATCTAGGCCAATCCCCCTACCACAGCAGCATCACCTAGACTAAGTTGCACAGGAACATATCCAGACGGGTTTTAAACATCTCCAGAGAAGGAGACTCCACAACATCCCTGGGCAGCCTGTTCCAGTGCTTTGTCACCTTCGCTGTGAAAAAGTTCCTTCTCACATTCATCTGGAACCCCCTATAGAATCAAAGACTTGTTTAGATTGGAAAAGATCATTAAGACTACAAGCTCTCTGGGCAGCCCATTCCAGTGCTCTGTCACCCTCACTGTGAAGAAGTTCCTTCTCATATTTATATGGAACTTCCTATGTTCCAGCTTACACCCATTTCCCCTTGTCCTATCACTAGATGACATTCAGAAGAGCCTGGGTCCATCCTTTTGACACCCACCCTTTACATATTCATAAACATTAATGAGGCCACACCTCAGACTCCTCTTCTCCAAATTTTGATTATGTTTCTTGGCACCACCAAGAAGAAACTGGTCCCATCCTCCTGACATTCACACATCAGATATTTATAAGCATTGATCAGATGTCCCCTCAGTCTCCTCCTCTCTAGGCTAGAAGGACCCATCTCTCCCACTCTCTTCTTATAAGGAAAATGCTCCAGCCCCTGATTATCTCAGTGGCTTTGTGCTGGACTTTGTCCAATAGCTTCCTGTCCCTCTTGGTTGGATTTAGATGATCTTTCAAGGTCCCTTCCAACCTGTAATATGGAGATATGGAGAGCCCAGAAGTGGATGCAGTATCCCAGATGCAGCCTCAGCAGGTTGTCTTGTGAATCCATCCAAGACCAAAACACCCAAAATTCTGCTGGTGACACCAGGTATTGATCTGCTGGCTTTTCCTGTTTCTTTCCTCATTCCCTACAAGTGGGAGGACAGAGAACACTAAATGTATAGCCAGTCATTCCAAGGACCTACAATCTCCTCTGATTCCCCTTGGACTTCTTATTGCAGCTTCATCGCGGCCTACTTGAAAAAGCTGGTGAATAATAATTTGACGTCTACACTAGGACAGGAAGTTTTCAAAGAATCAAAGAATCATGTTGGTTGGAAGAGACCTTTAGGATCATCAAGACCAACCATTAACCCAGCACAGCCAGTTCATAACTAAATCATGTCCCTTAGCACCACATAAACATGAGTTTTAAATAGACCCCAGACTTCCCCTTTCTTCCTGAGTTTCAGCTTTGAGGAATGCCTTCTAATCATGTAATTGTCTCAAGGACTACTGATGACTCCAGGGATCATCTATAAAGCTGAAAAGCATAAAGCTTAAACAAATTCTACTTCTCAGGTACTCAGTACTAAAGCAGCTGAATGATCTCCTTTATAAAATCTGGGAGCATGATAACTTTAACCTAGATACAATTCTCTTAATTATGGTTATTTTATTGACAGAATAAAGTCTATTTGTTTCAGCACAGCTAGTTATGTGAGACATAGGGTTAATAATAGCAAAATTTAATACTTTCATAGATACACTGAGACCTCACACCCTGAGTATCTTAGAATCATTGATATAATGTCAAACACAAAGACTTATGTTACTGAAAGTGAAAAAATTATGAATCAATAAATTTTAACTGAATGTTGTATAATCGCCTATCTCTTAATGAAAACATCTAGTGATTTTCATAAAATCTTTCCAGGAATATTTTAAGCAGTGCCTTCTGGAATTTATAGGGAGAACATGAGAAATCAAGAGGAAGTTCTAAGACATAAATTTTTTCAACCTTATTGGCCTATGAAGGCTCTTCTCAATGTCATCTGATAAAAGGACAAGGAGCAATGGGTGTAAGTTGGAACATATAAATATAAACATATATTCATATAAATAGCAGAAGGAACTTCTTCACAGTGATAGTAATGGAACATTGAAACAGGCTGCCCAGGGGGGTTGTGGAGTCTCCTTCTCTGGAGATGTTTAAAACCCGCCTGGATACGTTCCTGTGTGACTTGGTCTAGGTGATC
>JAOXOE010000343.1:9593866-9614049 GCA_028565055.1 Phoeniculus purpureus | reverse complement strand
GCAGATCTCTGATGTGAAAAAAGGCCCAAGGACCAATATGATAGTGATCTCCCATTGTATTTTTCTCAGAATATGTGGTGGCATTTGGGACACAGTTTTTAATTTGTGTGCATTAACTTGCTTGATATTTTCTTCTTTTCTATACATAGTTAAAGATTTAATAAACCTTTTTCCAGTTCCTCTAAGCTATCCATTGTCTGGCAAATTTATGCGAGATCTCACCGAGACCTGACTGCTTTGTTTTCCTTTTCCCCTATCTTAAATTGCGGTCTTGAACCCACCACATCTGCTCATAGTAATAATTCCTTCTGATTGGTACAGTCTGCAGATTTTGTCAAAGGCTTGTTACATGTCTCTTTGTTTTGCTTTCCCAAAACCCAATTTATTATTGCAAACTTACTTCAGATTGGTTTAGCATTGTAATTAATTTATTAATTTTATGTCTATAATGTTTATAATTTATCCTCGTTCAGCAGCCTGGCATATGTCATGGCTGTATCACATCCAAGTCACTTTGAATTAATTCATTAATTAAAGAATCTATCTTAATTTGATCTGTTTTCAACAGTTGTCAGTGCTACTGTCTGCTAGTAGCTAATCCAGATTATTTAAAACCGCAAAAAGAAAATATAGTGTCTAGATGAGTGGAGCTGTTTCTTAAGGCTTGCAGCTAGTCTTACAGCTAATAATACGAGTGTGTTGCAATTAGTTCTTGTACTTTCAGATTGGTTTTACTTGATAAGAGAAACAAAAAAGAAATCATGGATATGACTGTACAAGCTATTTCAGATTATGTAGTTGTCCTTTTAAATTAAGTGTCCAGGTTCTGCACTGGGATTTGTATAACCTGATCTTTGGTTTAATATGGACACATCAAGCATACTGAAGGCTCAAGACTCTCACATAAGGATAAAATCCCAAGATAGCTAGAAAAAATACATATTGATTTATCAGGAAAAAAAAATCAAATTCAAAAACTTACATGTCTTTGAAAATTTTTAATGTTAAGATTTTTACTAGTTTTACATTTTCTTTTGCCAATTAGCAGTTTTCCTTATTTTAGAGAAGCCTGTACTCCTTTTTTCCTCTCTTTTATGATACTGTTTTCTACAATAAAAAAGTTAGGATGCTTAATTATTCAAGAGTAAAAAAAAATATTCTCCAGACATATACAGAATTATAGGCCTCCTGGAGTAACATACATGCAGGGCTGTATGATGCACATGATGAACTACTGCAAATGTGGAAACACTTAATAAAAATAAATGATATTCAAATGGGAAGCAGCAAAATTTTTAGCAACATTTCTGTCTTTCCCACTACCTATCAACAATGAGACAAGGCAAAAAACATAACTTTATGGGAGAGGTTTCTGTTTATCTGACAACAATTTCTATACTGTACAAACATCAACTTTCAGGTGCTTAGTAAAATTAAACCTTGTCTACTAGCACCATCCTAAAGCAGACACCATTTTCTTTCCATAGAAAAGTCCTGTAAACCAAACTGGCTCATCTGAATTTGCTATGATTATATATACTAACATAATTAGAAAAAAAAAAAGCCAACACAACTGTTGTCTATGGAAGAAAATCAAGCTCTAAACTGAAGAAAATTCAATCCAAAATTTGTCACCGTGTATCTATTAAAAAGTTTTTGCTTTATAAAGCATTCATGCTGTGTTATCTTGTAGGGAAATTCCAGGTCCTTCTTAAACAGAAACCTCCTTAAACATACTTGGATACTGGCAAACCATATCCGAGATGTGGCTGGAGGATGGGGGGAGAGGGAGGACTTGTTGCATCAGCCAAACTCGGTTATATAACTTGTGCTTATAGGCATGCATGGGGTGGGGCTTCACACTCGACACATAGGCTATTAGCCAATCCTATGGGAACACGAATGTACCAAGGACCAACCCTGAGCTCGCTGGCAGCTGACGCATGATTGTATTTGCCAATAAAAGGGGTTGCACACCAGAGAGAGAGTAGATCTCTGACTGGGAGCTGACTGAGAAAGTGTGAGAGAGAGTGCGTGTGCATGTGCGTGCTGCCTCCATCATACATCCGAGGCCTTCTGTGTTTTGTGACCGGACTGTTGCCATTGCTACAACATCTGTTTTTCCTTTTCTTTACACAAAACTCAGCGCTACCAAAACCAAACATTTTTGCAATGTTTTTTTTTCATTTTCTTGCTCTTGCCAATCAAAATCTGTGGGGTTAAGAGTGGAAACACACAGAAAACCCATTGCAATGGCTCTCAAAAAGAAGGTAGGACAGACTGTCTTGATGAGGTGCAGGGCTCAGTCAAACAAGAAAAGCAATGCGAAGTCTGTTTCTGTGGGACTGGCTCCTTGACTTTTCACTGCTTCCCTCCGTTTATACGCTATTTATACATCCTTCTCATGGTCCTTTGTCCATGCTGATACTGTTTTCCAGGGCCACCTCTACCACTTAATTCTATTATTTCTCTTAGAATATCTTCTCTTCTCCCATAATCAGTGTGATGGTTATCAGCTTGAAGATGTAGCAGTTACAACATAAAAAATATTCTTCATCATACTCCTGGTCCTGTCACCCTTGACCTAAAGATTTTGTTCTTTTGTTTTTCTTACACATAAATTTCTAAAATATGTAGCTTGCCATTTTATTTATGACAGAAAGAGAATTTTTACTCCCTTTAGTATTACTTCTAGTTTGTCATTTAACTTTCCATAATTATATCACAGAATATTTCCTTAATATTCTGTGTCCTCAATGACAAAATGGGTGGGAAGTTTTGCTTTAGTTATCTGATATAAGAAAATTTGACAGTACTTAGGTATTGATTAATGCCCTGTTGTTTATTTTCATTTTTAATCTGTTACTCATCTGGAGTATTATGTCCAAATGTCAGTTCAAGAAAGACACGGAGCTGCTGGAGAGAGTCCATCATAGAGCAATGAAGGTGATGAAGGAAGTAGAACACCTCTGTTAATGATGCTTCAAGATACAGTCAGCAGACCATGTGCATGGATTCAGTCCTTGCTTCTTATTGAGACAAGGTGCAGCACAAGGCTAGTCATGTACAAATGTTAGAACATTCTCTCTTCTACTTCAAACTTGGAGTTACTCCTCTGGAGATGGTGTCTTTCTTTTAAGGAAGTACTGATGTATTCAAGGTACAACATATGTTTATGAAATGCCTTGTTTTACTGAGTCTGGTTTTTTAATACCTGTCTTGAAAGCTCAGAAGTATGTACCTCTGATAGGGGCACATGAGAACTACAACTTCCAGATTCCCAAATTTATTTTTGGCTGATGATTAAAGCACTTAATTTTGTGCTTCTAATTTTTATCTTTTTATCTGTTTATTTTTGAATAAGTTTTGTTAATTTTGTAATCCTGCCAAGCTTTGAACAGTGCCTTCCATTTTGTAGAAATGTAATTGTCTTCTGTACTGCGGCACTGGTTTTAACTGCAGAGCCCATCTGACTGTTGGAGTTTATTCTCTTAGGATGTCACACTGCCCATTTCCTTGGTCATTTATTGTTATGTTGGTACATACTATAGCAAGACTTACTGAACTGAAACAGAAGTAGAAGAATTGGACTTAGCAGGGACTGCTCAATCAGAGAGAAAATGCAGTATTTTGCTTAATATGTGTAGCTGTGCATTTGACTTAATGGCATACAGAGAAGATACAGTAGTTGGGCGGCATTTTTGTAGCCTTAAAGATTTTCTTTGTAAGAAAGAAGGGTGTGACTTTTCCTCTAGATGGCAGATTCTGGCAGGCTTTGTTGTAGACATACGAATAGTCTTTAAGGATAAATTACAGAATAGCTTCTTTTTTGTTTCTTTTTCAAAAGAATATAAAACCTGAAATTTAAGTTTACCTTTTTGTAAAACTTATGGAGTTGTTATTTTTAATTGATTTTTTATACATTATTTCTGAATGTGAAAAGACATGAAATGTGAATAATTTAAGTAATTCATTGCCAACCTTTCAAAAGTGGTATTTGACAATATTCATTCCGCACGCAGTAATGAAAACTCAGTCATGTACTTTGCATTGCTCTTTGAATTAGTGATACTTTTCATACAAGCTTTTCAAACAAGGTACCAAGAAATGTCACAGATGCACTGTAACAGGAATGCTGCTAGAATGGATATTGATTGCTGTATTTGCCACCATCTCTGCCCATGAAAACTCATTTATACTTCTGTCATGCATAATTTTCCACTCACTACCAATAACAAACTCACAGTTTCTGTAATTGCTAAACTGTGTCTTTGTGATGGTACAGGAACATGCTCTCAAAGAATAATTGCTAGGCGACTGAAGATTACACATTGAAGTATGAACAGGTATTCAAGAAGAATGGCAGATTGCTCTTTAGAGGGCAGAGAAATGAAGGACCAGCAAAATATTCAAAGCTCTTAATGGATTTCAGGGAATAAAACATTTCTACAATAACATTATAACAGTCAGTGTTCAGTTTTCATGTTTCCAACAGATATGAAACTGCACATTAGTCTGTAAAATGTAAAATATCCTCTGTTTTTACAGTCTTTTGTCTGAAACAGGTCTCCAAAAAGCATGGTGTGGACAATGAGGTGTAAATTGATGGATTAGTGGCTTAATAGCACCTTGTTCACTTTCTTTAAGATGTCACAAATACTAACAAGTTGTAGAAACAAACTTAAATGCTCAGTTTTTATTAGTTTCTCCAGAAAAATTTTCTTCTCATGGAAGATCTTTAGATGTGATAGTAATGCACAAATGGGCAAAAAATATCATAGTTGTAAATGACACAATATCAGTAAATTAGTGTCAATTTCTGTCTTTGTATTATGTCTTGTAGTGCGAAGTAAATTTTATTCCACACTTTGGCTTACACAAAGAAGCACTAAACTAAGAAAATGGAGAAAAGAAGAGTGATGTCTTCTGTTTACTGTTTGAAAAATGTGCAGCCACCCTGTCACTGTAATCATGTCTTTCATCACACTTTCCTGTAAAAATTATTAGGATGTAAAGTAACAGAGTACCCAGATTTATGCCAAGAAACACCCAAATATCAACAATTAGCTCTGCTATGTTTTTGTACTAGGTTTGTGTAGAGAGTTAGTTTTTAGACTATTATATGCCTTCTTTGGGCATATATTGCCTTACTAACCTCTGCCTTCTAAAGGATTATTATCAAAAGATCCAAAAAAACCTTTAAAAATACTTACAATTTCATCGTGTTAGTGCACTTATGTACTAGGGTTCTATTTCTGAAAAGATGAGTGCATGGAATGATCTGGAGGTTTTAACAGTTTGCACTTGGTGATTCCTTACGTCTGGGTGTGATAACTTCATCTGGATTCAGGATGGCAGTACTTTACTACATGATGAATACAATAAGAGTAAAGGTTACTACCATGGTATTACCTGTTCTGATTATATCCTTAATGTGCAAAATAATAATGGGATCTTTGATAACAGCTGGTTTATTAAGACACCAGACCAGACAGATACACATGGGAGAGGTTTATCTCTGAAGGGAAAAAGGGTTCTGGGACAGTAATTGGCAGAGGTCATTCAGAGGGCTTTAAACCGGAATGGAAAGAGGGTGGGATTGTTGCTGGATGTGCATCTGTGGGACAGAGTTCTGGTCTCGATGAAAACTAGGCAGCCTTCCACTGTCTTAGGGTGAAATCAGAGCACTCAGCTCAATTCCTAAAATGTCTATACACATTGCACGCAGCATGGGGAGTAAAGCAGGAAGACTTAGAAATCTGTGTTTAGTCAGGTGACTATGATCTGGTGGCAGTTACAGAGACAGAGTGAGACAGCTTGCATCACTGGAATGTGGTCATGGATGGCTATGTACTTTTCAGGAGGGACAGGTCACCAAGGCCAGGTGGTGGAGTTGCTTTTTCCATGAGAGAGTAACTGGAATGCAATGAGTTCTGTCCAGGGGCAGATAAAGAGAGAGTTAAAAGGTTGTGGGTGCAGATTAAGGGACAGGCTGCCATAAGAGGCACTGTCGTGGATTTCTATTACAGGCCACCAGATCAGGACAGGGAAGCTGATGAGGCCTTCTATAGAGAGCTGACAGCAGCCTCACAGGCCCTGGTTCTCATGGGGGATTTTAACTACCTTGATGTTTGCTGGAAGACCTACCCAGCCAGACATCCACAGTCCAGGAGGTTCCTCCAATCCATTGATGGCAACTTCTTGATGCAAATGATAGATGAGCACACTAGGAGTGCAGCACTGCTGGATCTTGTACTCACCAAAAAGTTGAAGGAGTGAAGGTTGAGGGAAGCCTTGGTTGCAGTGACCATGAGATGTTGGAGTTCATGATATCATGTGGCAATAACAGAATACTTAGCAGAATCGCAACCCTGGAATTCAGGAGGACTAACTTTGTCCTTTGTTGCTGTGTTCTGGTGCCTGTGTTGTTTTACCTGTTATCAGATCAGTGTGACCTATGCAGAACAGTCAAGGCATGCAATGATTATCTGTCTTTTCTTGTATGCAAGCAAATATTAGTTAGTAGAATTTGGCTTTCATTTGAACTTTAATGCAACATAAAGTTGCATCACCTTGTCTAAGAGCAAAATATTACCTAAAATTAAATTTAATTAATATATTTCTCAGCAGTGGCCTTATGTAGAGTTGTATATGAGGTGCAGTTTGGCTGCTGGTAGTCCCAAATAATCGCTTTATCTCTTTATAATTGTAGTGAATCTAGAAAACTACCATGTAATTAGGGGTATTGTGTTTTTCCATGTTATGCAAACATCTTTGCTTTTTTGCTAGGTGGTAAAGGAATCTTTAATGAGCATGAGTACTTTCATCCTAAATTTTGTTATCTCATCCCAAAGTTAGTATTTTGACATTGTCAGAAAGTGTCTTCATGATATCTGCTACCAAAAATACTAACAGATACTCTCTGGGAAGAGAACTGCTGCTAACAATGTTGAGATGTCCATCCCATTAGTGCCTTTAAACCTTTAAAGGTTTAAAAAAGGGCATAATTAATGGACTGTAACTTTTTTCTTGTTTTACATATCTACATGTGCTCATCATATTTGGCATAGTAATCAAACTAACAAAGTCTCCAGCTCTGAAGATGATTCTATCTCATTGCATCACAATGGCTGAATCTATAAGCTATACACTAAAACTAATTCATTAAGTAGCAACTAAAATGAAATATGTTTATAAAGCTATTTTCAGATATTATGTAATAGATGCATGTCATTGTAATCACATCATTTTATTTTCTTTTCTTAGAAGGTTGGTTTTTGGGGATACGTGCAGCAAAGTACTTATAAAATTTAATGCAATTCAATGTAATGAAGGAATTTGCATCTGAAGCACAGTCACTTACAATGTTATGGGACAAGTAGCATTCTACTAGAAAACATTTCAAATGTTTCTGAATGGCAGCTGAGGAGGATATTTCCTGATTTGACTCTATTACCGCAGCACATTTTCTCTTCATCTGTAACTACTTCTTAAAAATAGAAAAGGCAAAATGGAAACTTCAGTTACCGGGGAACAGAAAGGACCTCAATTCATCTTTTGAAAGAAGTAATGAGCAGAAGGCAGCAGTTAGTCATTCACTGTAACTTTCCAGTGGAGAGACTCTGATAATTTGATTGGTCAAACAGAAGTTCTTGTCCCCGGAAGGTTTTTCTTTTTATTGGCAACTCTGGTAGGTAGTTTGGTTCATGAAGAAAAGGTAATGCATAACAGCTCAAGACATTTGCTGTCAGATGCTCTTTTCCCATTGTCGGCCTGTTCCTTCCTCCAGATTTTTATTGGAAAAGAACCTAATACACTTCCTGGATAACAGCCCGAGGACTCAGGCTTTGTGTATGAACAGTTCATAGAAATCTGTCAGAAGTCATCTCTTGGCTGATAGAAAGCTGGTGAAACTTTCCTGTTCTCATTCTTGTAGTCTCCAGCTTTGTTAGGCTCTGTCCTCTTTATGACCATGCACATCTTTAACCTTATTATTGACTTTGTTGTGTCTGAGATACCCAACTGTTTTGTATCTCAGAGCCTCATTCCAATAGTGTACTGTGGCATTCTGCCATGCCGCAGTTCTGTAACAGTTGCTTTTGTTAACATTTTGGAATAAAGCAGGAATGTATATCTCTGTGTGGCTCACTGAGGGGCAAGTGTTGACAAATCCTCTATATCCTCCAGAAAAAAGATTGGGCTTTTTTGATGTGGTGATAAAATCAGATTAAATTTGCAATGCTGTGTGGAAAGGTATTTCACAACCTTAACAGCCATTTACCTACAGCTGCTTCCCTGCTGGTATTTTTAAGGTTGTTTAAAATGTTATTTTTTGCTTTGATCACTGTTTGGATTTTAAACTGTTAACTGGCATAAGTGAAATCTAAAATTTTACTTGTGTGCCCACAAAAAGTGCAAACATAAAACACTTATTCCTTAATTCAAACTACATTCCTCCCTGTTTTTACAACTTAATTCATAAAGACCAAAGAGAAGAATTATACCTTTTAAAATTAGATTATTCAGTATATTCAAGGATGGAGCTATCATGCAGGATACAGAATGATCTGTCCAAAACGGTTTGGTCTTTCTCAAATTCATTATCTCAGGAGAACTGTAAATCAAAGTCATCTAGCTATAAATGTACCATATGGAAGGATATAACCTCCACAACAGAATGCTTCATCAGCTTACTTGACACTGTGGTTTAGGCTGAGTGACATGACATAATTTTTGACGACTTTGTTCTGACATCTTCCCATCACAAAGGATTGATAGTTTAAAGTCACAGAAATGTCATCACTGATAAATTCAGGCTAGACTTTAATCTTCTTCACTTGATGTTACATCAAAGACGAATCCTGAAAGATACTTTAGACAACTTCTTAAAGGAAAAAGACGCACAACTGATGGACTGAGTGAAAACTATATTGATAATTTAAAGTGTATTTTCCTCCTGCATTCTTTAGGATTTTGTGAACAGTCTTCAGTTAACCAGAATTTCAGAAAACATACAAACCTCTGTAATTCTGCAGTAAGTGCATTTCCTGTCTCTCTCTAGTAGATTTAATTGTTAAAAGAGCTTTGAAAAAACAATGTATTAAGTATCTAATTTTAATAACAAAAATATAGTTATTATTAAGAATGATGCTGATGAATGCTCATTCTTGAAATTGGAGCTCTAATATGATAGATAAACTTGAAGTTTAAGTGCCTAAAACAACAAGAAGTTTGCCCTTGTATCCTCCCATAATTACAGAATAAAAAGAGGTAGTCCCAAAGAATGAATCACTTCATAGCAAGATTCCAGTGAATCTTTAGTGCAATGTAATACTGAGATTTTGCTCCTATTTTTAGACATTAACAATTGGATCTTACTTTGCATAAAAAATATCTAACTCTGCATGTACTGGTTGAATTCTATTTTGATCAGAGATATTGCCTTTTATCATTACAAACTGCCTGGACATTGTTTGGAGGCAATTTTTAACCCTTTGCAGTTATATGGAGTATTTCTGCTTTAATTGTCTTGATTACCTCATTTCAATGACTACAATCTCAAGTCCAGTAATGATTAAAGTGTTGTATTTAATGTCAGTAGAGAAGCTGGTAAAAAAAAATCCATGACCATGGAGTACTCAAGAATGTATTTGGTTGAAATTATTTCATTAAGTGGGAAGTCTGCCATACTTCATGTTTGTGTTTTCTCTCTGATTGGTTGCTTGGTTGTTTGTTTTTGTTTTAAATACTCAACCATGATATTTCACACACAAGTCACAAAAAACCTTTACTTCCTGTTAACTTTTGGGCAGTTGCAAGTTGCTGTCAATTTGAACCTATGACCTTCAAGTGAAAAGCTCCAGACCCATTGCAAACCAGTGATCCATGTGGTTGTCTCAGGTGTATGTTATTTTTCCAACTGTATAAGTTATTTTGATAACTTGTCCTATATTTCAATGCAAAGAAATGGTTAGTTTTTCACTAACACAATTGGAATGATTTACTTTTTCAGAAGCTACTCTCAGCTAGATTGTTTTTGATTATATTTTCTTGCTAGAAATGCCACTTCTTTAAGATTTAGGACTGTCATTTGAAGAGATGTCTTGAAATATAAAGCAAAAAGCTTAGGTAAAACTCAGTGTTTCTCTGATTTTTTCTTCAATTTGTTCACAAGTTTGACTAGAGTGAAAAAACACAACTACTATTTCTTTTTTAACTTTGTTTTTACAACATGCAATAATATAGAGTAGCTTGATTGATATACCAGGCTATTTCCTTTAAAATTTATGCCATTTATATTTTTATAAAAACAATGCAAAGCCTGAAAGTTTAGTGACATTTAAGCAGAATAAATAGATTTTGAGTTGCTGGCTAAGAATATGCCCTTTTATTTATTTTTTTACGTTTCATCAAAGACTGTAATTAATCTCAGGGCAATGGATGAAAACCACCACTGAAGATAAAACAGTAACATTGTAAAAAAGTAAGAGAAGAACAACTAATTCTATCCCATTGTCATTTGCTGATCAGTTGAACAGATCTGAGAAGGCAAATGGAATCCTGGGATGGATCATGAAGTGTGTGCCCAGCAGAAAAAGGGAACATTCTTCTTCCTCCCACTCTGCCCTAGTGAGGTCACATCTGGAATAGTGTGTCTAGTTCAAGAGGCAAAAAGACTTGATTGAGAGAGCTCAATGAACGGCCACAAGGATGAGGGGACTGAAGCGCCTGCCTTATGCAGTGAGATTGAAAGATCTGTGACTTTTCAGCTAGGAGAAGACTACAAGGGTTCTTTATCACTGTCTATAAATACACAAAAACTGGGCTTCAAGAAGAAATAGACCATGTCTTTTCACTTGCACCCCGTGATAGGGCAAGGTGTAACGGGTGTAAGTTGGAGCACAAGAAATTCCATCTTAATACGAGAAAAGGTTTATTTACTTTAAGGGTTACAGAGCACTAGAACAGGCTGTCCAGGGAGGTTGTGGAGTCTACTTCTCTGGAGACTTTTAAGACTCATCTGGATGCCTTCCTGTGTAACCTGTCTTAGGTTTTATGGTCCTACTCAAGCAGGGGAGGTTGTACCTGATGACTCTTGAAGGTCCTTTCCAACCTCTAATGATCTCTGTGTGTGTGTGAGAGATGAGACTAATCAATTAATTCAGTTAGTGTGCTAATGGGCTGAAACAAAAAACCCCAACCATACGTACATATCAATGAGGGCAGTCTTATGAATGAGTGAACATGTTAAAGAACTCATAACATACTTGTTTACACAGTTGTACAGCTTAGTCTGTATTGCTAAGTATTTATATAACATATATTTTACAGCACCTCAATATAATGATCTTTAGTAAATAATGACCTTTGGAATGTGCAAGTGTCATGTAAGGCACGTTTTTAAAATGTTGTGTCACTCGTTTTGATTGTTTTCTTTACTGTTAACATGTATTACTGACTAGGAGGCAAATCCAGTTTCTTGTTTTGACATATTGGTTCAATATATTTAATTGTAAAAAAATTACTTCCCTTATTTCTGGTGTTTAAAAGAACCTTAGTCTAGAACAGCAAAAGGAATTACTCTAGGAGAGAATTTTGGAACTAGAAAAATGCCCTAAACTATTTGAAAAGATTTATATTTGAGATTTGTGAGTTAATTTTTACAGACCAATAATAAAAGAACATTTAGTTGATTTTTTTTTTCCCATGACTAAAACAAAAGAGAGCACAGAATGGTAGAGATTGGAAGGGACCTCAGGAGATCATCTAGTCCAACATCCTTGCTGGAGCATGTTCACCTACACCATATTATACAATATTGAATCACAGCAGACACTGAATGTTTGCAGAGGAGACTTCACAATCCTTATGGGCAGGCTGAAGTCTCAAAGTACATTCTCCTCATGTTTAGATGAAACCCTGTATTTCAGTTTGAACCTGTTGCCTCTTGTCCTGTTGCTAGGCACCGCTGAGAAGAGTCTGATTCTGTCCTCTAGATAGTAACCTTTTAGATATTTATATGTGTTGATAAGATCTGCTCTCAGTCTTCTCCATGTCTCAGGTCAGACTCAGATCACAGATTCATAGAATGCGTTACATTGGAGGGCACATTTCAAGGTCATCCAATCCAACTCCCTGCAATTAACAAGTTCATATACAACTAGAGCAAGTTGTGTGGAGCCTCGCCCAGCCTCATACTAAATGTCTCCATGGGTGAGACCTCCACTGCCTCCCTGGGCAACAAGTTCCAGTGCCTCATAACCTTGATGGTAAAAAATTTCTTAATATCTAATCTAAATCTACCCCCTTTGAGTTTAAAACCACCACGCTGTCCTGTCACAGAAGGACTTTCTAAGTCTGTACCCATCTTTCTTGTAGACTCCCTTAAAGTACTGAAAACTTCAATAAAGTCTCCTCAGAACCAGGAGAGCAACCTCAGCTCTTGTAGCCTCTTCTCAGAGAGGAGATGTTCTAACTCTGATTGTTTTTGTGTCCCTTGTCTGAACCCAGTCTAGAAGGTTAATGCCTTTCTCTCGTTGAGGACACTGAGCTGGACATGTTGTCCCAGATATTACAATGCTATCTGTTGCTATGCTTCGTCCACACACAATCCTGAAGTCCGCAAATTCATAGTCACTCTAGTCAAGGTTATTCCCATCCTTCAGGTCTTCAATCAGGCCTTCTTCTTTTCCTAATAAGAGGACAAAGAGTACACCTTTTCCCATTGTCTAGTCCACCACCTGTGTAAAAAAAAATCATTAGCAGTACTCTGCAGGAACCTCCTGGACTGTACATACCTGGCTGTGTAGCTTTCCCAGCAAATATAAGGATGGTTGAAGTACCCCAGCGGAACCAGAGTCAGTGATTGTGAGGCTACTTTCAGCTCTAGAAGGTCTCTATGTGTAGAAAACCTCATAAACTTCCTCTTCCTGATCAGGTAGCTTGTATTAAATACACATAATAGTGTCTCATTTTTAGCCTTCCCCTTACCATAAGCTCTCAACTTGCTCTTCTTCCATCCCTGGCAAGGCTCAGTATATTCCTGTTGCTCTTTCACATGAAGAGCAGCTCGACAACCTTTTTTGGCTTGCCTGTCTTTCCCAAAGACCACATAGCTCTTCATGACAGCATTCCGTATGTGAGCTATCCCAGTATACATTGGTAACTGTAATGTGATCACGGCCCTGTGACCACCCAATGATCTCTAATTCTTCCTGTCTATTAGGCCTGCTTGTGTGAGCATTGGAGTATGGACATTCCAGAAAGGGAATTAAGATGGCTTTGACTGCTTGTTCACTCCTTGGAAATATCAGTAGGTAGCTTTTATTAGTTCTCAGCTATTCTTTCTGCATCACTCTAGTGTAGCCAACAGGATGGTAATAAGTATAATTGATGCAATAGCTAATTATGTAATCTTGTCCTTCCTGGCAATTTATGTCTTTTAAGTACTTTGCTTCATATTGTACTTGGTGTATCTTGCCAAGTGCAACATTCACTAAACAGTTCTTCCAAATTGGTCACATTTTCCCTATTTTAGTTCTCCTTAAGCTCTTACCCTCACAGATAATATCTCTTTTAACCTGAGCTGATCACAGTGTGTGAATTCTAATTTGTAAATAATATATTTTATGTTTGGCCTCTACTTTTTACAGTTTCAGTAATTTCAGTGATTTCTTTTCATGCGCTAGCATATTTTATGATTTCTTGGGATACATGGGTAACTCGTAAGCATTTCTCCCTAACCTGAACCTTCTTGGGCTCTCTGTCCCTAGGCTAATTCTTTTCATGGTCACAACAGTTGTCTCATTACCTCATCTCATTCTGACAGATGCTGGTTTTCTTTGAGTTTGTCTACTGTGTTTCTTCAGTTCCCATAGAAACCTGTTTAAATGCACAGACAATTCAACTTGATATTTTAGCTCTCTGTGTTCTAGAGACAGGAGAAATACCCTCAGGTGGAATCACTGCCTGGGCCTGCCTCCCCTAGCCTGAGCAGGAAGAAGCAGCATGTTATCCCTTCAATTTGCATCCTCAGAAAGGTTGAGTCTATAGAAACCAAAGAATCATTTAGTTCTGTGATGGTCATTACAGACCACCTTCATTTCTTAGGTACAAAACCAAATCACAAGTCCTGTAACCACTGAAAATACTTAGTGCTTTCAGAGCTTTTAAACTTTGACAGCAGCTTCTGCAGTAGCAAATCCTCATTTCAATCCTTACTAGGATTTTTTTACATCACTATGAATAGAAACTCAGCTTTTTCTAAAAAACAGGAGTTTTCTTAGAATTCAATGATTTCAGATCTTTCTTGCCTGTGAGAACTTCCAAATTCATTTTTTTTTTTACTATAGAACTTTTTAATGTTCCAAGCAGGGGTAAGAACTGCAGTCACATTTGCTAGGGCAAAATATATCTGGTTTATCAGACTTAAGACAAAATTTATAATTTAGAATAAAACATTTAAGAACCTGGAAGAGTAAAATAGAGTATAAAGGCTTTTAATGGTCAGTAGCTCTTTAGCCTCAACAGATACATCTTCACATTAAAACTCAGCAATTATATATCTTTGCTTGACACCAAATCACACTGAATGGAATCTCACTGTCTGAATGTCAGCAGACCTGCACCTATGAAAAACATTACATAATGGATTTTCTGATTTTGAGGTTATTAGGATTTTAATGCAGTATAATTCCTATGCAGATGAATGGTCTAAAAAGTAGTAATAATTGTTGTTCGTCAGGAATTTATTTTTAATAGTTGTTAAAATTTTATTGCAATGTGGTAATTACATAAGGGGAAGAAAAAAGGGCTGTATCTAGCAAAGACTGAAAAACATTTTTTATCTGCTTACTGGTCCATATCTGGATAGATTTTTCTATTTTTCAACACACTGTAAAATGTGGTGCTGTGAACTTATTAGCAGTAATGCCTTTGTAGTAAATTTAAGACACAATAAAATAAATTTTCAGTCAGTGGTGATTGATAGGATAATTATTCCAATTCAGACACTTGCATCTTGGTTTTTTTCATGGTATTTCAAAGGAATTTTAGGATATAGAATATATAATGTCAGTAAGAATGCAGAAGTCTCAATGAAGATAATCATCCTGTGGTTATTTCCTTGTGTTTCAGAGACTTGTATGTGGACATACAAAAGAAATTACTTTAATGTCTTGTTTCTTTTGACCTGTCTCAAGTTCTATCATGTGTGATCCAGGCTTTGACTTTATAGTTAGGCTGTTTTATAAACTCATCAATCTCCTGAAGAGAGAAAATAGATGATGAAAATTCAACGATGGATAATAGAAAACACAATACAGTACAAAGGATCAGATACTTAAGCCTCTGAAGGAATGTGGAAACTGCATATCCTGAAAACTTACTTGTAAAAGCTAACTGATTTTCAGATTCTGTGATTCTTTGAGTGATAAAATTATAATTTCTTGGAATTGTCTCATTTTCATCACAAGACAAAAGAGTTCTGGGATTTATTTGTCTGTTAGAATGTTAATAGTGGAATTATTGAAGAAATATTTGCTACTTAGCTTTTGTCAGGCTCTGTTTATTAGTGTAATCTTAAATGTTTCTTTTCCTTTTCAAAAGTTCTTAGAGGAAACTGATGGAGCACCATCATACAGTAGACCATAGACACAATTAGTTGGATATTTTTCCTCTTCTCAGTGGGTAAATTTTGCTGGCTGTAAAGGCAACTGGAAGAAAGATGTTAAGTTCTTCACTAGCTAAGCACTTTGAAACTTGGAGGAATTTGTTTGCTTGAGTATTTTTTCTTTCACTTCCAAAGAGGTACATTTTCTTCTCTTTACAGGGATCCAATGATCAAGCAGCTCATCATCTTTCTAATTGAGATTTTTCCTCAGAATTGCCTACATTTTATGGAAAAAAAAATTGTTCTAAAAATAAATAAGTAAATCATGACAGGTACATATGTGAAAACCTGAGACTTGAATCACTTTAGAAAATCACAGGGAGGACAGGAAAGGTAGATAGATGAGGGAAAATTTTATAGTGAGGTTCTGAATGGAAATGAAAGAAAAATATTTGTCTAGGTGGGGGTAGGAAAATGCCAGGTTTTAGGAGAATAGAAATAATTTGGAGACTGGAAATTGAAGTTGAATGGAAATCAACAAGCAGAAGTGTCAGAATAGAAAGAAGCAATGGAAATATATGCAGGGAAGTGGAGGAGCATGGAGGAATATCTGGAAGAAAAAAAGTATTGGAACACAGCGTGAGTCTGTCAGAATACACAGTACGACACAAACAAAGGAAAATGCACTTGTACTTGACATAGAAAATGAAATATCTGAGTTTTTAGAGCTATAAAGGAATCTCTTACTCAATGTAATAACCAAAATTGTTCTATCCTCTCACATTTTATTAAGGATCAAAACTGTCATCAGCACTGTGATATCCCCTCCTTCTTTGAATAAATAGCATTATGTAGGGTTGCAAAGAAGTTTGAGAGAAATAATAAAACCAGAGAGGTTTTTATGAGAATATTTAAGCGACTCTGAATTATAGTCTGGTCTATTAAATTGAATTGAGTTTAATTTCAATTAAAAATGTACAGAGATTATGTAGATGAAAGAGTTATCTCTTAAATGCAGTGATAGAGTCTTCATGATGTTTGTGAAGAATTCTCTTTTAAGAATAACTGTTTAATAACAGTTTGGACAATGGCTGCATTTGTTAGAATTATGATCAAAGTTTTACATTATCCTTTGATTGTAATTTTGGTTCTCATTGTGTTTGCTTGCTTAATGTAAAAGGTTGCCTAAGTGATAAAATATCTGAGAATGTCAGAGATACAGTCTTTTCTTATATTATTACTGGTAATAATCATAATGGAATATGATAGACTTTCCAGGTCTTGTTTAATGGAATGTCAATTACATGTAATTGTTCTTGAATAAATGAAATCAAAATAAAATTTTCATTCCAATGGGCTAAGGTACTAAAATATAATGTGATGGATGAGGTGTATGCTGATGGAAATTTAGAGAACCTAACTAGTTCAAGCAAATGCCGTAGCCAGACTGTGTGATATATACTCATATGTAGCTATCACATTGCTAATATTGCTATAATTCATGAATAAGGAAAAAAGGGCTCATGTCAAGTCAGCATATTATACTATACCCCATGCAGTACGTTTTCTTTATCTGTCTGAAGAAAAATGTGGTTTTTTAAGGGTACGTATAATCTAGTAATCCCTTTAATGACAGAAGGTTTCAGATAAACATTGATGTTTTAACTGTTGTGGATCAAGTGAAAATGAAAACTCAGTCTTTTATTTGAGAGCAAAATAAACTAATGTTTTTAAAAAATGCATGTGTGTAGACCTTCAAATGACCATTTCATTACTGCATTACTGAAAGAGAAACAAATCTAAAGTTCTAGTTTAGGCCATGAGACAGCTTCCACCTCAAACTGTAAAGATGTTTTCTTAGTAGTAATTACACACATGTAATCCCCGACCGCAAAAGCATTCAGTCACTGAAAATGTGCTCAGGTGTTTACACGCCCAGTTTGCTGTTTTTATGTGGTGTTCCTTTATATTTTTTATTTTAAAGTGGTAAAAGAACGTGTAACTTACCTTTGAAGACTTTCAGAGATCTGGACAAGACAGCCTTAAATATATAGACTCATATATCTTGCAAGTCTCATATATATTGAAAAGTCTCTTCAAAAAAGGTCTCTTCTGGTATAGTTTATACAAGGCCTCAGAGCTTTAAATGTTCTGCCTTCAGATGAACTTGTTAATATTCTACAGCTCTCAGATTTTTCTTTAAAGTCTTATTATCTGTATTATAATTCTGAGAAAACGGAGCAGATGGGATGACTATACTATACTGTGCTATAAGGCATGAGTCAACAAACTCAAGATGTCAGGGACGCACTTCTAAATATCTTTGCAGTTGAACATTTGAAGCAAAAATAAATGATGATGCATGATAGAATACTTAAGATTGCAGTTATTGCCCCTTACTTCAGAAAGGAGGAAAGAAAGAAGTAAAGCTTTTGTCCTCATCTCCCAGTTACATGACACAGATGGTGAAGAAAGCCCTTTGATGCATAGAAGCTTAGAAACTCTGCTTAGCTGAAGGCCCAAAAGCTATTTTCCAAACTAACATTGTGGATTTTAGATTCTTTCATAACTAATGCAATGGTTTAAAGGTTTAAAGGTTCCTATAAGATATGATTTTTTATGACACTTAAAAGCTTCTACCTCTGGCGTGTTAGAGAAAATAACAATTTCAGTATCTACTAGTAGAGCTAACCTGTTTGCTTCAGCAGTGGCTATTCATTTTTCTTCAAATATTATTTTCTCAGCATGAATGTGGTCATTACAATGTTTCCTGCTGAAACCCCACATTTCTCCTCCTTCAAATGACGTATGTGCAAAATGCACCACTCACAAACCTGTGCTCTCCGGTGGTAGTTTGGTAGCTCTCGGCAGAACCTAGGTTACAAATGCAAATCCTAAACGCAAGACTGTACTGGGTTTGGCTGGATAATTTTCTTTGTAGTACCTAATATGGTCCTATGAGTTTAATGATAGATAGGGAATGACTGAATAATATCTTAAGTGTGTTTTACGTATTTACCACTAACATTAGAAATATGTCCATTAATAGGAAAGTAAACTATTAAAATTATGTTTTTATAAAGAGAATAAAGGAATGCTTATTCAAAACGATTATCAATAATCATCAAGAATCATACAATAGCATAAAATGAATTCTGACTAATATTTTCAGTATCTCGTCACGTCTATGATCCTTAAAATAAAGTTAGTTAAATATGTCAAACGCTAATAACCTTCAAAACCAACAATGTCTCTGACTGGACATTTCCTCCTCTGTAACTATATATGCAATGTATTGGAAGAAGACCTTTCTGTTGCCCTAGACCTCCCTTGTAAGGTTTCATTTCAAGGAGGCCTTGGCTTTCCTAGTTGTGTCCCTACATCCTCTCACTAAGGCTTTATAATCAACCCAAGTGGCCATCCCTCCTTCCATGACCTGTAGACTTTCTTCTTCCACTTTACTTTGCCAAGAAGCTTGCTGTTTAACTATGCAGGTCTTCTGGCTCCCTTCCTTGACTTCCTACCTGTTGGAATACTCTGACGTTAGGCTTGAAAGACATGGTCTTGGAATGGTAACCAACTCTCTTGTGTCCCTTTAGCTGCCAGTACCCTGTCCCATGGGATTTCCCCTAGCAACTGCTTGAAAAGGCCAAAGATTGCTCCTGAAACCCAGGGTTGTGATTCTATGAGGTATTCTGTTCCTTCCACATGAGATTCCGAACTCCCCCATCTCACAGTCACTGCAACAGAGGCTGCCCTCAACCTTCACTCCTTCAACCGGACCCTGCTTGCTGGTGAGTACAAGATCCAGCAGCCAGCAGCTCTCCTCTCCTAATATGGATGTAGATGATAGGCAAGCTATTTCAGAGGTCTTATCACAGTTGCATAAATCGGCTAAGTCTTCCAGTAATATGACAATCTCCTCCACAAAGAAGAAAAGATGGGTGCTAGTTATTGGAGACTCAGTCCTGAAGGGAACAGAAGGCCCAATATGCAGAGTTGACCCTCGTCATAGGGAAGTCTTCAGTCTGCCTGGAGCCTGAATCAGGGATATCACCAAGACACTCCATAACCTGGTGAAATCAACTATTACCAACTGCTAATCTCCCAGAAAGGTGAGGAGGAAGCTGTATTGCTTAGCCTGAGGGGAATGAAGAAAGATTTCAAGGCCTTAGGACGTTTGGTGAAAGAGTCTGGGGAATAAATTATATTCTCTTCATTACTAACATTTTGAGGTGAGGACATGGGCTGCAATAGAAGGATTCAGGCGGGAGGATTGGACTAGATGATCTTTCAAGGTCCCTTCCAATCTCTAATGATTCCATGATTCTATGATAATAAATACAGAATCAGAATCACAGAATCATCATGGCTGGAAAGGACCTCCAGGGTCATCGAGTCCAACCTTTATCCTAATATCTAACTACTAGACCATATCCCTAAGCGCCGTGTCCACTCGTTCTTTAAACACCTCCAGGGATGGTGACACCACTACCTCCCTGGGCAATCTATTCCAGAACCTAACCACCCTCTCAGTAAAGAACTTCTTTCTAACATCCAATCTAAACCTCCC
>JAOXOE010000343.1:9555779-9578213 GCA_028565055.1 Phoeniculus purpureus | reverse complement strand
GTGGTGATGTTAGGTCATGGGCTGGGCTTGATGATCTTAGAGGTCTTTTCCAGCCTCAGTAATTCTGTGATTCTGTGGAAATGAGGAGCAGCAGCCTTGCCTTTCTGCCCAGCCAGCACGCACAGCTACTTAGCGCTGATCGATGGCAGAGCTGTGACACAACAGTGGACTGAGTGCAGGAAAAAGGCAAATAACCTGGAGGTGCACAGAGAGGACTCACCAGTCATGTGCTCATGGGCTTTGTCAAATCCTGACTGTTTCATAGGAACAACCTTCCTGTTAGAGCCTGCAAATCTCAGTCATAGCCCCTGGGCACAACTGAAAGCCAAGGAGTAAGGTACTGCACTGTGAGGAACTGTCAGGACGCAATGCCTTGTTTCTTTTTCTAGTTCGATTCTGCACTTGTAGAGCAGGGAAATCCCCAAATAGTGTCTTCACTAAAAATACTCTGCAGGTTTGCACTGGGTTTGTAGGACAAGAAGAGCATATCTGATTTCAAGACACCGCGGCAATCTCACCATTCGTATCTCCCAGACAGAAGGATGTGATTTCATTGCAAACTGGAGGAAGATCAGCCACAACTGAGATTTGATCTGAATCTGGTTCTAGTGGCTTCTCCAGCATTTGAGAAGTGTTCTTGGAGGATGTTCAACTGCTACCCTGAGAAGGATGGGGTTTCCAGGCTAAGCTTTTGCCAGCAGTCTCAATAATAAGAATATCTGGACACACAGTCCGAAATAAACAGCAGTCATGAGGGCCTTTGTTGTACAATTTAGGGATCATAGAATGTTTTGGGTTGGAAGGGACCTCCCAAGGCACTCTAGTCCAACACCCTGCAGTGAGCAGGGACATCCTCAATTAGATCAGGTCGCTCAGAGCCTTGTCCAGCCTCATCTTGAATATCTTCAGGGATGGGGCCTCAACCACCTCCCTGGTGTTCAGCCACCCTCCTGCTACAGGACTTCTTCTGACACCTCTATAGCACTTAGAGATCTCAAAGCAGACTCCTTCAAAATATAATAGCAACTGATAATGCAAAATTTAAAGAAAAATAACTAAAAATAATGATAATTGCATCTCACAGCGCTAGAGAAATTCAGACTTGCACCTGAATTTGACAAGAAAATCACTCGGGATGTAGTCCATCACTCTTTTTTTAAAGTGTTCCATTAAATAAAAGTCAGGCTTCCCCCTCCTTAAGTGCCCAGGAAATGAGATGTCTGCAGGCCACTCTTTTAACTCACACCTTACTCATTGGCATTCCTGCCTCTCCAGCCACCTTTAACACTACAATGTATTAAAGCCACACATTCGGTGCTATTAGTGCACTTTCCAAATCCCGGCTATTAAAATCCATTCCTCAGCTGCAATCCTGAGAAGGAAGCACATAAATCACTCAGCAGTGGGGTGCTGACACTGTCTCCTCCCCGACAGCCAGCGCAGCTGCTGGTACCAGGATGTCCCCTCCCCTTTGACATTTGCAGACCCTCAAAGCACAGAAAGATTTCTCTGTGGGATTTTATGCTTCAATTGTGCTGATGTTCAGGGTGCAGTGGCACTTCCCGAAATCACTCTAGCAACCCCATCCCAGGCTCCCCGCTGAGCCCGCACTCCTCTTGGCTTCCCTGCTCACTTATTGCACACTGATGCTGAGTGAGCTCCAGTCAGCACCTCTGCCCCAGCCAGGGTGCTCCTCACCCTTCCCAAATCCACCCCAAAGCACTATCACCAGGATGGCTGTCTTGGCAATTAAGAGGAGCTAAAAGCCGATGAGGAGAAGCCACAATCACTCTGTGTGCCGTGGAGACCCACGTCAAAGCTGCGAGGGGGTCAGAGGCCAGGATGGAAATGTTTGCCCACGGGCAATGCCTCCGATTCTTCACTAATGACACTGCTGCTCTGATAGAAAGGATCAGAAAGACTGCCTAATGAACACAACTCATTACTGAAGGCCTCCTGGGCATGGGATGACAGAGTTTCAGACAAAAATTCATCCTAGCTCCCAGCAATGTGACAGACATTGCATGTTCCGGTTCCACATAATCACTCTGATAGAGCTGACAGTCTGCTGTGCTAAGGCAAGCCCACCAATGCTGTGAGTATTAAGAGAGAAGCCAGTTAATCCCATTACAAAGTTAGTTTTCCTCCAAGAGGTCAGTCGAAGCACTCTGTAAGGCTCTTGTGAGACCTACATCCCCAGTTGCCACTGAGAAATAGATATGAGCCCCTACCAGAAGACAGCCAGTCTAATAAGGATATAGAAGATAGGCAACCCATTCTGGAGGTCCTAGCATGGTCGCATAAATCGGAGAGGTCTTCCAGTAATATGACAACCTCCTCCACAAAGAAGAAGAGAAGGGTCCTAGTTAATGGAGACTCGCTCCTGAATGGAACTGAGGGTCCAATATGCAGAGTTGACCCTCATTATAGGGAACTCTGCAGTCTGCCCAGAGCCTGAATCAGGGATATCACTAGGGTGATACCTAACCTGGTGAGATCAGCTGACTATTACCCACTGCTGATCTTCCAGACAGGTGGGGAGGAAGCTGTATTGCATAGCCTGAGGGGAATGAAGAAAGACTTCAAGGCCTTGGGACATTTGGTAAAAGAGTCTGGGGCACAAATTGTGTTTTCTTCATTACTCCCATTTTGGGGTGAGGACATGGGCTGGAATAGAAGGACTCAGTCCATTAATCCCTGGCTACAAGACTGGTGTTACAGGCAGGGCTTGGGGTTCTTTGCTAATGACTGGTTCTATAAAACACCAGATCTGACACGTACACATGGGAGAGGTTTACCTCAGAGGCGAAAAAGGGGTTTGGGGCAGGAATTGGCAGGATTCATCCAGAGGACTTCAAAATAGATTTGAAGGGGGGTGGGATAGTCCTCTCACTGTCCTAGGGTGAAATTGAAGCACTCAACTCGCTCCCTGAAATGCCTATACACCAATGCATGCAGCATGGGGAATAAGCAAGAGGAGTTAGAAATCTGTGTCCAGTCAGATGATTATGATCTGGTGGCAACTACAGAGACCTGATGGGACAGCTCACATGACTGGAAAGTGGTCATGAAAGTCTATGTCCTTTTCAGGAGGGACAGGTCAGCAAAGGTATGGTGAAGTAGTTGCTTTTTATGTGAGAGAGTAACTCAAATGTATTGGGTTGTGTCCAGAGGCAGATGAAGAGAGATTGTGTGTGCAGATTAAGCGGCAGACTGCCATGGGGGACACTGTTGCGGGTGTCTATTACAGGCCACCAGATCAGAATGAGGACTTTAATGAGGTTTTCTACAGGCACTGAGAACAGCCTCACAGCTACAGGCCCTGGTTCTCATGGGGGATTTAAACTACCCTGGTATTCTCTGGAAGACCTACTCTGCCAGCCATCCAAATCCCAAGAGGTTCCTTCAGTGCATTGCTGACAACATCCTGATGCAAATGGTGGAGGAACCCATTAGGAGAACAGTGTTGCTGGATCTTGTACTCACCAACAAGGTGGGTCTGGTTGAAGCAGTGAAGGTTGAGAGCAGCCTTGGGTGCAGGGATTATGAGAAGGTGGAGTTAGGGTCTCCTGTAGTAGGAACAGAATACCTAGCAGAATCAAAACCCTGGACTTCAGGAGGGCCACCTTTGTACTTTTCAAGCAATTGCTAGGGGAAATCCCATGAGACACGATACTGGCAGGAAAAGGGGCCCAACATTCAAAGACCACTTCTTTGAAGTCCGAAACAAGAGCATTCCAAAAGGAAGGATGTCAAAGAAGGGAGCCAGAAGACCTGTATAGTAAAACAGGGAGCTCCTGGGCAAACTCAAGAGGAAGAAGAAAGTCATTTGATCATAAAAGCCAAGGTCTAGTTGGAATTAAACCTTGCAAGAGAGGTCAAGGGCAACAAAAAGGGCTTCTTGGAATACATTGCAGGTAAAACTAAAACAAGAGGCAATGTAGGCCCCTTGCTGAATGAGATGAGTGTCCTGAAGACAGAGGGTACAGAGAAAACAGAGATAGTGAACACTTTCTTTGTGTCTGCTTATATGTCTGGGAGCTGTCCTGATATCAAACACCAGACTGCTGAGGCTCCAGAGGAAGTCTAGGCAAGAAAGGAGCATGCCTTATTTGGTGAGGACTGGGCTAGGGATAATTTCAGCAAATTGGATGTACATAAATCCATGGGCCCTGATGGGATGCACCCACAAATGCTAAGGGAGACAGTGGAAGTCATTGCTAAGCCACTCTCTGTCATCTTTTCTAATTCATGGGAATCAGGAGAGGTGCCTTGGGATTGGAGGAGAGAAAATGTGACTCCAATCTTCAAAAAGGGAAAGAAGGAGGACCCAGGTAACTATAGACCGGTCAGCCTCACCTCCATCCCGGGAAAGGTGATGGAACAATTTATCCTAGAAGATGTCTCCAGCCACTTCAAGGACAGGAGGGTCATTAGGGACAGTCAGCATGGCTCACCAAGGGGAGGTCATGCTTGACCAACCTGATAGCCTTTGATGAGGGCATAACCAGTTGGATAGATGATGGCAGAGCGGTGCATGTTGTCTATCTTGACTTCAGCAAAGCATTTGACACCGTCTCACACAGGCTTCTCGCTGTCAAACTGAGGCAGTGCAGACTGGGTAATTGGGTAGTGAGGTGGATGATGAACTGGCTGCATGCAGGACAGAAGCCAGATAGTAGTAGTCAATGAGACAGATTCTACTTGGAGGCCTGTATCTAGTGGAGTTCCCCAGAGTCAGTACTGGGACCAGTCCTGTTCAATCTATTCATTAAAGATTTGGCTGAGGGATTAGGGGGCACTGTCAGCAAGTTTGCTGATGACACAAATCTGGATGGTGTTGCCAAGAGCCCAACAGGCTGTGCTGTCATTCAGCGAGACCTGGACAGGCTGGAGAGCTGGGCAGAGAGAAATTTAATTAAGTATAACGAGGGTAGTTGTAGAGTCTTACATCTGGGCAAGAACAACCCCAGGTACCAGTCTAGGTTGGGGACTGACCTGTTGGACAGCAGTATAGGTGAAAGTGACTTGGGGGTCCTGGTGGACAGCAGGATGGCCATGAGGTAGCAATGCGCTTTTGTGGCCAAGAGGGCAAACAGCATCCTGAGGTGGATGAAAAGTGGGGTGGTTAACAGATCGAGAGGCGTTCCTCTCCCCCTGTACTCTGCATTAGTTAGACCACATCTGGAGTATTGTGTCCAGTTCTGAACCCCTCAGTTCAAGAGGGATGTGGAGCTGCTGGAGGGAGTCCAGCATAGAACAAGGAGGATGATGATGGAAGTGGAACACCTCCCTCATGCAGAAATACTGAGGGAGCTTGGTCTCTTTAGCTTGGAGTACACTGAGGGGTGACCTCATTAATATCTATAAATATGTGGAGGATGGAGTTAGGCTCTTCTCAATGTCATCTAGTGATAGAACAAGGGGAAATTGCTGTAAGCTAAAACATATGAGGTTCCATATATAGAAGGAACTTCTTCACAGTGAGGGTGATGGAGCAGTAGAACAGGCTGCCCAGGGTGGGTTGTGTAGTCTCCTTCACTGAAGACATTTAAAACCTGCCTAGATATGTTCTTGTGTGACTTGGTCTAGGTGAGCCTGCTCTGGCAGGGGGATTGGACTAGATGATCTTTCAAGGTCCCTCTCAATCTATAATGTTCTGTGATTCTGTAATTAAATGGTCTGTTATGCCAAAAATTAAGTTTCCTAGAGCTTTTTACCTTGAGTATCTCCCTCTTGAAAACAGCAATCTAAGAGTATTCAGAATTGCTCCAGGCTACCCAGCCTGCATATGGGTATCCAACTCTTCACAACGAAATCTGTTAGATGATCTGTAACATATTCAGCAGATAAATATGAAGTGTTTGCTCTCATCATTGATCTTCCTGACTGGCAGATGATGTGTAGACAGAATGATTCTAATCTGATGTCTTATATATTTACACAAGAATGATCAAGAAGAAAAGTTCTCTTTAATTACACAGTGGGACCCTGGGAGTCTCCTGTGCACTTGATTTCCCCTAGAGCAAGTAATTCAAATCCTTGAACCTCAGTAAGCCTGTTGGGCTTTGACAGTGTTCCTCAGAGGCTAAAGCAAATGCAGGTTGAATATTTTTTTCCCCAAAATTATGAGTGCTGTGATGATACGTGTCTACGTTTCTAATTTCTTTTCCTTCTAAATTTGTGAACCTATAGATGAGACGTCCATAACAAACAGCTAAAGTGAGACAAATTCAGTGAAAAACAGCACTTTGATACCAATTATAATAATTTCTTGACTAGTTTTTTGAACATGCATTGAAGCTTGAATGTTTGAAGCATTCAAAATCACTGGGACACAGCATTTTCTCATTTATACCTTTATAAATCATGCTATCAGTTTTATTGCTGTAAACTTTACAAGAGAAAGTCAGGATTTACAACAATATAACTGGCTCATTATTATTATCAACATTAAAGGATAGACTTATTTTCTCCACAGACAGTATACAGTCAATAAAATCAATAACTCATTTCTGAAGAGCTAATAATTGAAAGATAGGAATGGTTAAACTCTCAAGCATGCACTGAGCTATGTAGATACTCACTTTCAGGAGCATTTTAGAAGTTGCTCAGCACAGGTGATAGAAAGGTGAGCAGCAGGGTTGTACAAACTATGCTGCTGGAGTTCTCTAAGAACAGATCAGGTAAATGTCTCACAGGATCAACACAAGTGAAGTTGGGACAGAAAAATTAAGTAGATTACCTCTTGCTATATTTTCTAACCCTGTTTTTCCATGCTATATGTGATTAAGTATTACATCACTCATAGACCTGTAGTATGGAAGGGAGAGGAAATCATATGTGAACCACAGACTGTCAGATCTGGCAGTGCTGGGTTACTGGTTGGACGCAATGATCAGGCCCAGTCAGCATGGGCTCACGAAGCTCAGGTCCTGTTTAACTAATCTGATCTTCTTTTATGACAGGGTGAGTCTCTTACTGGATGAGGGGAAGGCTGTAGTTGTGGTCTATCTTGACTTTAGAAAAGTCTGTGATAGTGTCCTACAGTGTTCTCCTAGAAAAGCTGGCTGCCAATGGACTGGGTGTGTATACACTTGCCTCGATTATAAACTGGTTGGATGGCCAGGTACAAAGAATTGTGGCTAATGGTATTAAATCCAGTTGATAGGCAGTCACGAGTGGTGTCCCTCATGGATCAGTGCTGTGAGACCACTGCTGTTTAACACCTTTAGCAATGACGAGGATGAGGGCATTGTGAGCACCCTTAGTAAGTTTGCAAGTGATGCAAAACTCAGGGGAAGTGGTGGTCTGATAGAGGGTAGGGAGGCTCTTCAGAGAGATTTGGACAGGCTGGATTGATGAACCAAGGTCAATAGCATGAGTTTCAATAAGGCCAAATGCTGGGTCCTGCCACAACAACTCCCGTGCGGTGCTACAGGCTCGGGGAGGCAAGGCTGAACTGCTGCCCAGCAGAGGGACCTGGAGATGTTGATAGACAGTGACCAAACATAAGCCAGCAGTGTGCCCAGGTGGCCAAGAAGGCCGATGACATCCTGGTCTGCATCAGCAATAGTGTGGCCAGCAGGACCAAGGAGAGGATTGTGCCCCTGGTGATGCTGCACTTCAAGTACTGGGGGAAGTTTTTGGGCACTGTAGTATAGGAAGGACATTGAGGTGCTGGAGAGGGAGCAAAGGCAACTGAGCTGGTTAGGGGTCTAGAGAACAGGGCTGATGGGGAGAGGCTGAGGGGGCTGAGGCTGTTCAGCCTGGAGAAGAGGAAGGTGAGGGGAGACCTCATTGCTCTCTACAACTACCTGAAGGGAGGTTGGAGTGAGGCAGGTATTGGCCTCTTCTCCTTAGGGACTAGTGATAGGACAAGAGGAAATGGGATCAGGTTGTGCCAGGGGAAGTTCAGATTGGATCTTAGGAGAAAATTCTTCCCAGTAAGAGTAGGGAAGCCTTGTAACAGGCTGCACAGGGAGGGAGTGGAGTCACCATCCCTGCAGATGCTTAAAAAACAGCTGGATGTGGCCATTCAGTAGATGATTTAGTGATTATGGTGGTGCAGGACTGAAGGTTGGACTTGATGATCTTGAAGGTCCTTTCCAACCTTGACAATTGTATCATTCTATGATCTTAAATATTTCTTCCAACCAAAACTATTATATGATTCTGATTCTAATATCCTGAAAAACAGTGGGCCATATTTCCATCTGGTAGAAATTACCACTGCTGCAGTGAGCTCCACACACAGTTTACACAACATGTTATTAGTCCAGTACCATCAAGGGTCTAAAAAAAACTGCTTCTTTGAGATTAGTGTGTATGAGTTTGATACACTTACTTTCTTAATTAAGCTAAGCTTTAGCCTTTCTCTAGTAGGAAAAGGAAGGGACACAATCTCAGTTAAAAAGGAATAAAGTCACATATTGCATACACTTCTTGAAATGTAGTCACATTTTGCTGCTCAAAAATATATTGGAGAACAATTTTTATTCCTAACTGCAGAGAAACCGAATTAAGTGGGAACTTATAGGAGACATTTCCCTTAGGCTATCTAACAATTCTTTTTCTTTTTTTAAAAAACATTTTCTTTTTTCCCAAAGGAAGCAGGCTGTATGACATCTGGACCACTTATTTCATGCAGTGATGCGTTTCACAACGCAGTCTTAGGCTCATAAAACCAGTCTGTGTCGTGTAAAATGAGGGAAAGCTAATGTTGATGACTGGTTAGTGAAAGCTTTGAGAAGCATTTAAGAGATAGCAAGGTTCTACCCGTTTGTCTGTACACATGCCTTCTGATGTCCGTGGGGCACAGAGAAACAGTGCAGGGTCTTGTAGCAGTCTGTACATTCTCTGAAATGTGCTGTTGTTATCCACTGTCTTGCCGGAGAGCCTTGAGGGATCCAAGGCCACTGAAGACTGATCTCATGAAACATTTGGGCACTGCCTCCTCCAAGCTTCATTCAGGTACTATTTGCAAGTGGGATCAGTTTTGAAATAAAAGGTAGCAGAGGATATGACCATGAAGTGATGACTTGCATATGTCAGTCTGAAAGATGCTGTTCTGAAGAGCTGCCATCACTCTTGGATGGTCTGGGTGAAAGCTCAGTCCCTCAGGCTCTAGCAGAATTTTCCTATAGATGTCAGTGGAATCAGGATGGCATTCTCTGATTTACGTGTGATCTATGTAAGTGCCGTGCTAATGCCCTAAGTATTTTCTAATATTTTGTAGTAAGAGATGGGTATGCATGAATTGTCCAGTGAATCAAAGCAACACAGAAATGACCTCATTTGGTCTGATATAGACTTATATATCAGACATGTGGAGGGTTGTGATTTTTTTTTCCTATTAAAGAATCATCACATATTTAAATGACATTTTAATTTCTTTTCCGCATTGGAGACTAACTAAGCTAAACAGTACTCTGAATTTTCTTTGAGTCTTGTTGATGCAAACTATACAGAAAATGCATATGTCTTTGTACTGGAATATTCTAAAGCTTAATCAATGGTAGGCCTCTCCTCACAACAGTCCTGTCCCTTGAGACAGGATACATAAGAACCTTCATAAGTGATATTTCATTTGCCTAGGACAGGGCATTCATCCTCCTGAATTATATTCTGCTAGAAAGAAGATGATGGATTAAATGGAGTATATGCATACTTGCTACCTCTGTTATTAATGCATAGCTGGGGCACTCCATCATCTCCACTTTCTTACAGGAGATAAAAATGGATGAAGACCTGCACAGTGTTTTTCTAAGTTGCAAAGACAACTCACTAAGATTTTCTGTGTTCTCCCTTCTTAAACTGCAGCTTATATAGTGCCATTCCTTTGATTAATGAGAATTGTAGTAAACAGGGTTACACTAGGCTGGGAGCCACTCACCAGTGAGGTTCCTCAGGGCTCTGTTTTAAAGCTGATACTCTTTAATAGTTTTATAAATTATATGGACTAAATAATTGAATGTGGATTATGTAAGTTGGTGGTAACAAACTGATGCTGATGATAACAAACTAGGAAATGATGGCAATCAGGTGAAGTTCTTGGTGACTGGAAGAAGGGAAACAACATCATTTTTAACAAGGGAAGAATGGAGGACCCTAGAAATTACCAACATGTCAGCCTCACCTCTTTGTCTAGGAAGATCAAGGAACAAATCCTCCTAGAAGAAATGCTAAGGGACATAGAGGACAGGAAGGTGACACAAGAGAGCCAGCATGGCTTTATCAAGGGCAAATCCTGCCTGACCAGCCTTATGAGTTTCAATGATGAAGTGACTGCATCAGAGGACAAAGGAAGAGCTATTGACATCATCTATCTGGGCTTCTGCAAGGCTTTGGATGTGGTGTCCAACAACCTCTTTCTCTCTAAGTTGGAGAGATGGATTGGATGGTTAGATAAGAAATTGGTTGAATGGTTGCCTCCAGAGAATATTGGTTAATGGCTCAATGTCCAGATGGAGACTGGTGTCATGTGGTGTCCTTCACGGGTCCATACTGGAACCAGTGTTGTTTAACATCTTTGTCAGTGACATGGACAGAGAGACTGAATGCACCCTCCGCAAGTTTGCAGTTAGCATCAAGGTGCAACCAATAATCCAGAGGGACAGGTGATCATCCAGAGGGATCTGGACAAGTTGGAGAGGAGGGTCAGTATGAACCTTATGAGCTTCAAGAAGGCCAAGTGTAAGGTCCTACACTTGGGTCGAGGCAATCCTTCATATCAATAGATCGTGGGATATGATGTTATTGATAGTAGCCCTACAGAGAAGAACTAGAGGGTTCTGGTGGTTGAAAGGATGAGCGAACAATGCACCCTTTGCAAACCAGAAGGCAAATTGCATCTTGGGCTGGATCAAAACAAGTGTCATCAGCAGACCAAGGAAGGTGATTCTCCCACTCTACTGTGCTCTGATGAGACTCCACCTGGAATACTGTGGGCAGCTCTGGGGTCCTCAGCACAAGAAGGACAGGGACAATAGACTGCGTAACAGACAAGTGGAAGTTCAGTTATGCTGGCATTTATCACTGGAAAAAAAAAATCTAGTTGTATAGTCCAACAACCTGCCTCTTGGAGAAATAATGGGTTTATTTTTATTTTCAATAAAAGAGAAATAATGAGATATTGTCACAGACCATGGAAATAAGAACGACCTGGAAGGTGAAGGGTTAAGGAAACATTTTATTTCCATTTATGTGCTTGTTACTAAGTGAGGCCAAACATCCTTGTGTTGGCATACTAGACACATAGGTTCTAGGCAACATCAGTTCTTGCAGAAACATCTCACAAGATCGTGGGTATGCAACTTTTCTTCTGGCTCTTAGAAATTTAGCTTTCAAAGCTTTGGGAAAAGGCTATTTTTTTCACTGGTCAAGATAATTTCTTTTTCTGCTTGAGCAAAGACATAATTTCATATTAGCAGGTGCCTAACGAATGACAAAATAATCTTGACATGGTGTTGATACTCATTACCATCTAAAGCAATGCCTATGCAAAGGTTGATTTGTGACTGCAGAGTACAGCCACTCCCTATTTCACTGGTAAAAATACTTTTCCTTACCTTCCTCAGGTTCCTGTACCACCAAACATGCTACTGTTTGGCGAATGTGCCTACATGTGAGGAGCACCTGCTCAAACAGCTCTGTTAAAAAGAGACCATATTTCTGCATGAACCCAATTGCTGAAAGAAGGCTGGCAGGAGGCTGTAGACCTGGCCTGATTCTACTCAGCCATCTGCTGCTTGCTGGCTTTGTAATCCCAGATCATGCCAAGATTTATAACAAAAGCATTGGCTTTATGGATAAAAACAAATTACAATAGTGGGGTTTTGCACAGGAATGTGAAAATCAGAGAGCATAGTTTTTTTTCTACTGACAGCTACCTCTAGTCCCATCTGGCATTCTTTGTGCTCTGATTGAACCCATATACCATTAGAGGCAGTGACACATACCAGCAGTTGCTATAGCTTGTGATCCAAATATAACTGGAAAATAGTAACTCCCTTCTGCTTGAATGTCTTTCTGTTTATCTGCCTGAAGATGAAAGCTTCTTCCCTTTTCATGTTTTACTTTCCCTAATTTTTTTTTTTCTGAACGATTACTTGATGAGTTTAATTACAGTCGAGAGTTAAGTAGGTGTTTCATTGGGGTTTCAATTTATACACTTTTTAAAGTAAGTTACTTTGGATATTGGTTCATTATATTATGGAAAGTTCTGTTTCCAGGAACTATGCAACTAGAGTAAATGTCCTTTGAGGTGAAAAGAAAACAAACAAACCCTCACCTCCTGTTTTCTTTAGAATCCTCTTATAGTTTTACAGATATTTAACAAAAATTCTGATGTGTTCACATACACTTCTTCAAATTAATCATTACCGAGTCCCTGACCTGAATAAAAGATCAGTTCAATTTCTGCAATATTTATTCACCCTTAAGTAAAAAGCTGTCAGCAATACAAACTCTTTGCAGGATAATCTATTCTTGCAAATTTCCTGATATCAGTGAAATGGGATGCATATATTGCTGCTTACATGCCACTTCCTGATAAGACCCAGGTGTAGATGAAGGTCCTTATGTGTGATTACAATTTAGGATTAGCCCATGTGTTTCACATGAGAAAGGGCTGAAATTACCTAACCTATTTTTATTAACTTTCTTTTCCCCATAACTATAAGCAATTTTTCTCCTTTTCTTTTTTATCCCTTCTCTTTCCTATCATTCCATGTCTAGCTATTGATTTACAACTGCTGTAGGGCCACCATGTCTCAGAATATATAACAATGGGTCGTGTGCTTAATCACAAAACAAATAGTAGACGGAACAAAGGCTTAAAAACCAATCTTTTGTGAAAAAAGTCAGGTGAAAAAATCCATCATGGCACACTATAAAATGTACATGTTCTACAGTATGGATGTTCAATCAACATTACCCCATGTCTCTTGCACAGGGGACAGCTCCTCCTGCAGTGGCAATGCTAGCCCCAGGGTCTGGCAGACTTGCATCCACATGTCTGCTTTGACTTTCCCTTACATCACCTCTGGGAATTAATTTGTCCATTCTGTTCTCTTGCTCTCTAGAAGTAGTTTTGAGGTTTTTCTAGTAAGTTGTTTTTATAAATGGAGAAGGAATAATTTAAGAAGCTGTGCCTTGGCCCAACAGCAAGAGCTTTTTCTGTTACTCTGTGCTGGTCACAACTGGGGGGTGTTGGGGATATACTCCTTTCATCTAGCCTCTGACACACTGTTCCACTAGCTATGGGACCTCATACCTACAAATGCTGTGTTTTCCAAAAGCCTTTAAAAGACGGATAACAGCAATAGTTTTGTTAATTCAAAACATTTTTTAGCTAGCTAACCCAAGATACCATGGAGGGAAAAGGGTTAAAACAAGAACTGGGTCACTCTCACACTGACATCTTTCCTATCAGCCCCCTGCAAATGCACCTTTGCTCAGTTACATTTGTTTCTGGGTTTGAGAAGAGAGTTTGCTGTATATAGTTGCTTTGATGTGTGCATTCCAGTAAATTCTGATGTTTTTCAGAAGACCTAGAAGAATGAATGCAGTGAAATAGTTGTTTTCATATTAATTCGTAGGGGTTGTCAGTGCATTACAAATGCAAAAGAAACAGACCAGCCTTTATTTCTGCAGTTGACGTATCAAGTGAATTTAACTACTTCAGTGGTGGATTTTTGAATCACAGAATGTTAGGAATTGGAAGGGACCTCAAAAGGTCACCTAGCTCAATCCTCCTGTCAGAGGAGGATCTCCAGATCAAGTGGCATGGGAACATTTCCAGGAAAGTTTTAAGCCTCTCCAGAGAGGGAGACTCCACAACCTCCCTGGGCAGCCCATTCCAGGATTATATATTGAAGGTAAAGAACTGCACGACAAAGGATGACAAAGGTAAGTCATGTTGTCATGTGATAATGTATGCAATATGACAACAGTACCTTAAGTGAAGATTTACCTTCTACATTTACATTTAACACAATTATATATTGCTTGGAATCACTTACTCCCAATTTAAGGGTATAACTTCCCAGAATAGAAGAGTGTTCAAGACAGATTCTTGGCATTTGTTGACAAACTTAAAACAGTTTTGAACATTAATTGTAAAAGTTCAAGTGCTAAAAGAAGTGCTAGTATTACGTTCACTGCTAATGCTCCAGGATACACAGGATGAATCATCTCACTGTGAGAGCACTATAGTTAAAACACTATCTTTCAGTCAAATAAGAACACATTTTAACTTACTGTCACTGGACTGAGCTGATATCAAAATCTTTCTCATCTGCATTTGTAAGAGGACAGTTATTTGATTTTTCTTCTCATAGATAACTTGTGTGGAGAAAAGTATTGGTGGAGGAACAGATCTCAAAGTCCTTCAGACACAATTAGCAGTCCTGTTTAGCTCTCAGTACACGCAGTATGCACAAACTTCACCGATTTCTATCTTTACCTTATGAAAACATGACTTTTGAAACCCATTGCCTGTTTTTCTATGCATATAGTGTGTGCATTAATGTCTGGTGCTGCCATATAAAATATTTTCATCGTGAAAGACACAATTGAATTATTTTTTTTTTGCAGATTTCTTTTCTTCTGGCTGCATTACTATCAACCTAGAATACATTTTACTCCTTAGTCATCCAGAAGTGACATGGGGGAGGCACAGGAGTACCTGGGTGTAACACAAAAAGAAAACTGCCTATTGAAGTTAATGAATTTTCTGCTACATATGGAAATATATATGGAGGTCTGACAGCAGCCTTCCAGAGTGTAAAGGGGACTTAGATGGAAAGATGGAGAGAGGCTCTATAACGAGTCATAGAATCATTTAGATTGGAAAAAATATTTAAGATCATTGATTCCATGACCATTAACCTAACTCTATTAAGACCACTGCTAAACCATATCCTTAAACAACATACCAGGAAGTGTATTCACAGGATGATGGGTAATGGTTTAAAACTGAAAGAGAGTAGATTTTAATTAGAAATTAGAAAGAAAATCTTTACAGTGAGGGCAGTGAGGCACTGGAACAAGTTGCCCAGAGAAGTTGTGAGTGTCCCCTTCCTGGGAATGACTCTTTGAGCAAACTGATCTAGTGCAAGGTGCACCAGCCTACAGCAGGAGGGTTGCAACTGGGTGATCTTTAAGGTCCAAAGAAAGTATTCTATGATTCAATGATAAATTGAGGATTTAGTGATTTTTAAATAAATCTTTGATAACTTGCTACAGTCCCATTACGTGTTAAGAGACAGTGGATTTTAAAATAAACTCAAGTAAAACTGGCGTTCTGCTGTGCTTAAAAAAACCAGTGTTTCTATCAGTTTTTACCAGATGGTGGTTACTCCAAGGGGAAGAAATAAAAAACATAGCATATAATCTTTTTTATCTACTGCACTACAGAATTGAAAATGAACAGTTGGTTGGCAGCAGCTGAAACACAAAAACATGTTCTTTTCAATTCCTTTGCAGCATGAGCTATTTCAAAGGTGAAATGCCATAAAAAGTGTGAGAAACAAGTTACTAGGGTTAGGGAAAAAGGACTATACAGGAATGTCCTCTGACTGCAAACCCGTAAGTTATGTTGCAGAGGATCCTATATGTTAGGAATGGTAGTTTGAGAGGGTAGCTAGAAGTGTAAGGTATATATAGCTTAATAAATAGCATTTCCAACAGCACAGTTCATGTACATGATCTTAAATTCTGATGATTTCCACATGAAGTTTTGCTTAGGACTTTGCTTATCAACAGAGGAGCTGTAGACAGCTGAATGTGCACCATGCATAAAGCCAAATAAAAGCACTTTGTAGTGCCACAGAGGCAGTTCATCTACAAAACCTTGTTGCACATTGAAAACTTATCATTCCAAGCGAGGCAGTTTGAATCAATACTAATATTTAGGACCAAAATGCTTGCACCATTTAAAATCCATTAGCCAAATCCTCTGCCTCGGCAGAACTGTTAATTCAGACTCATAAAGTGCTTTAGATTAAAGTAAAAACGTCAAATATCTGTGTTTGATTACCCCACAGGACAGAATGGACTCAAAGGTGGTTGCATGTCTTTAGTAAGGTTATAAATAGTCTTCCATGAGACCATCTGAATACAGAGAAACTAAAACTAACAATATTGGTGCTTATAATAAATAACATAAAGCATTCTATGTTCTCATACATATTTTACATGTATTCCCGTAATTGTCTGCATCTGGCACAACTGGGGTTTGTTCAAGGACAAGGAAATGAAGGAGAATGGCACTGCCAAATGAGCTATCCAGTGAACACAGAAAGGGAAACATCTGCTCTCCTTTCCTGATCTTCTTTACAGTTTTATCTGGCTGATTAGCAGATCCTACCGTCCCCCTTTAAAGCAAAAGTATGTTGAAAATAGTTTTGATCATCCTCCTTGTCTTAAAGATCCATTCTCTGGATTGTAAATAGGATCTTTACTTGGCTTAAATCCTCACAAGGATCAAATAAATATATATATATATATAAAAAAATTACATATAACCTTCAGGATACCTGGGGATGTGCCGTGTAGGCACGCACTTGCTGCAGTGTGCAGCCACAAGATTTACTCCTCATGTTTGCATGAATTTTGCACATGAATAAAACAAATCTGTGTGAGGTATGACAGAAGGAGAGGACAGGGGTCTAAAAAGTGTCCATTACCGTGCAGTCTTTTTAGAATCGAACTTATAGCCTTGCGTTTATCACCTCCAAAACAACATTCTCAGGGCTTAGGACAATAAAAACCGCCCCCTGGCTCCACATCAGAGGTTATGATCAGCAAGACTTCCTCATATTTACGGAGGAAAAAGACACCTTGTAAAGAAGGACGAATTTACCAGTGTTTTCCTAGGAGCTAAGGTTTGTTACGTATTCGTGTAATTTCTACGCTGATGAAGGGTATGGCTGTAGGTTTTTTCCTAGTTTTACACTTCTAGCTAAACAAAAGAATAGCTACATGTGAACTTGAACTAAAACACTACATTACTAAAAAAACCCCAAACCAATACACTCCACATAAAAATGTAGAACTGTTTACTAGGGAACTAATCCATAAAGAAAGCGCACACCTTTTCACACATAAACCTATCCCTTAGCATATTTCTGCAAGATATGAGGTCACTATGGTTAGTAGGCAAAAAATTAGTGAGGACGGAATAACGTAGAAAGGTCAAAAATTCCTCGTATGTTTAGTTGCAGTATTTTTTATTTAGTTGTACTTTTAAAGAAAAAAGGTACCTTTCAATAAGTGTGTAATTTAATATAACAACCTGATCAGACAGAATTGTTATGACATTTCCAGGAAGAAAATCCTTCATGCTACATAAGACATTTTTCAGGCCAAAAGAGACATTTAGCTAATCTAGTGTGACTTCCTCAATATCATAGGCTATGAAAATTGTTATCATTTTATGTTAGGTCAAAGGTATGGTCATTTCAAAAGGCAATAAAAGTTCTACATTACTGTACTATGAATTAGGTCATCACATCAATAGGAGAAATATAGCCATAAATATTAAAAATTAAAAATTAGTATCTGGTCTAAAAATAAGACAGTTAAGTGAGTTTCTACTCATAGTGACAGATATCCAGATTTTAAATACAGTTGAGTACAACAAATTTGTTTTCACTTTCTTCTTCAGCCTTTACAGGAATCCTATACATTTATTCCATAAGGCTCTGAAATCTGCAAGTTCGTATCATACTTCTTATGTTTAGTGCTCCTGTTGTGTACTGCAATGTTAATCATAGAGGAACAGTAATGTTCAAACTAAGGAATGATGTTCCATGTGTATAAAATAAAATATTTTAACATTCTTAATATGTGTTGCTGTTATGCTTCAGAAGCTGAGTAGAGTCTGTGAGTCTAATTTGGGTGTTTTCTGCAGAAAAGTTTAAAGTTTAGGTTTAAAAATTTGAACAGGAAAGCAGATGCACTCCCTCTCCCTCTCTTTTCTCCCCCCCTCAGCGACTTGTGCCTTCCATCTCGTTGTCTGATATGTGCTGAGGGGAACGAATTAAAATGTCTTGAGACTTTTCTTCTCCAAATTGAGTCAGTTGTTCCATTGTCTACAGACTCATAAACGGTTTCATTAAACCCTCTCTTTATGTCTGATGCTTTAGATGGAAGATCTTGGTTGAAATATAACCAGGGTCTCTGACCCACAACATTGGTGGTGATCCAGGTGGGACATGTGGGGATCCAGATAAGGACTCCTACACAACACTCTGCCATGCCTACGGCCACTACAGGTGCATATGGAATCTCTTTACCACGGAACACATAAAGGTATAATAAAGTTTCATTTTTCACTTTACCTACCCTGCCCAACTTTTTTCATTTATAATAATGATTGACTTTACCATATTGAATGATGTTATCATAACTGCTTTACAGAGAGACATCATTTCTTCAGTGACCTATTAGAGAGTAATGTTCTGTCTGAATTCTTGAAGTGGTCAGGGGACGTGAAAAAAAAATCTCTTAAATACATAAAGGTTTTAACGTATGTTAAGATAACTGTAGGATATGTATAGACCTTTGTGTTACCAAAATGCAGGTGAGGGAACTCATGTTTTCTAATAGATAAACCGTGGCATATCTTTTAGCTCAGAACATCTGTATATGTAGTCCGCAAAGTCAATAATATCAGCTCAATGTACAAAACCCCATAAACTAGTTCCTCCCTTTCCTCTTCAAGAAAACCCAACACAAACCCTCAAAAAATCACAAGCAACCCATTAAAGTCTTAAAGCTTGAAATAATTCATGCTGAATGAAGCTATGTATTCAGTAGCTGTTTCATTGTTAAAGTGACAATAATGTGGAAATTGCTGAATCAGGACCAAAATTCTACTATAATTCCTCGTAGTGTTATTACCCAGTACTGGTATTTCTCTTGTTTGTTAGTGCATAGATTGCTTCTTCTGCAACAGCTTATGTTCCTCTGACTCTTAACTAGAAAATACATGGCCTCACATGCGAGAGGGCTTTTTGCATAATGTTTTGCCAGTTATGTAGCCTGACCAAGGGGATGCGACCATCAGAAGAAAGTGAATGTCTATTTTATTATCTATCTCTATGGAGTGTGAAGATGAAAGAGCAGAGCCACTAACAGAGGGAGCAAAAGAAACAAGAAGTCTGCTCAACCAGACAAGCAAAAAACCTGACAACTGAGAAAACACCCACAACCCGTGTTCCAGTATATCATGGAGAATACCCAAGAAATGTATAATCCAATTCATTACCCTAGTCCAGTTCATCCTATCCCACTGTCTCTGGAAGCTGTTTGTCAGAGAGCCATGACAGTTCATCCAAGATACGCGTCTACTTGCAGATAGACTCCCAACTCCTGACTTTCTCTGCAAATGGATCTGCTTTCATGCTGTTCAGTTGCATAAACAGTCCTTCAGAGATACCTTTATGAATCAGACACCTGTTGTTACCCACCTTACTGGTTTTCATCCAAGGTCGGCCAAGTCCTGGGCAAAAGCCAAAAGGAACATTTCTCTCACTGTTCTGCACCTCCTCCAATAGCCGGGTATCTACTCCTACTGCAGTTTCTCAGCAGGAAAAATAGAAAGAGTCATTCATTTGTCAACTTTAATTCTCAGCACTTCACATAGAGGATAAAATATAAATGATCATGAACAAAGGCACTTTCAGCTTAATCACAGTAAGTTTGTGTTTTGGCTCCCAAAGGGAAAAAAATGACTACAAAACATACAGCCTCTCTAAAATTAATTGTTCTTGGAGGTACTCTAGTTGAAACGGTGTGCAGATATAAAGTGGTGAAGCACATCATTTTGTATTTATCAGAAAAAGCTCTGTCCCTTTCTGGCCACTGTTGTCGGAGCTCTGTGGTAGATATGTTCAAAGTGCCATACTGCTGAGATTGTGATTAATGGCAGTTATCAACTTGCTACCTCAAAATGACATGGAACTGATAGTAATCAGATTGTTTATCTAACCACTGCTGTATGATACATAAAAAATGAGGGAAATGTTAATGCATGCTGAGCATCATTAGTAGATAAAACCTCAAAAAGCATATTATATTTTATGATGGGTTAATTATAGTGCTTTAAACTCCTTTAGCAAGTAATTTGAATATTTTAGTCCATGCAAATGAGTGGAATTTCATAGCTTAACCTATTACAACGTCAAAGGTTCAAAGTGTGCAGAGCAAACACAAAACCAGCCAGAGCTGCTGACCATAGGAAACACCGAGGACATCATCTCAGAACTTCTCTTTCTTTCTTTACTCCCACTTTTACCATTTATCTCACTAAATGTAGTTAGGAGTCACTAACTGAGGAACACTTATGTTTTATCCAATTTCACTTCTCCTGTTGTATTTGAGTTTGATTTCCCTTGCAGGCAAATTTATCTGATTTCAAATACAAGCAAGGATAAGAAGAAATGGCAAATGGAATGGATAGCTTAGCAAACAAGTCAAAGGGTTTTTTTCTATTGATTTGCAAGATTAATTTAAAATATTAAATAAATTAATATTTTTGTTGTATTTGTATCGGGCCTCATTTTATTAATACATAATACAACAAAATACATAATACGGCACAAATACAACAAAAATATCAACTGTAACTTTTTGAATAACTGATTAGAAGATGAATCCACAAAACCAGATAAATTAATTCTCTGCAAATTCTATTATCTTTCAACTAAAATGATCAAAAACTCTAAATAGCAGATGTGCTCTCGCTTTCCTCTGTTGAAGTAACAGAATTTGCATTAATTTTCCTGGAAACAGAAATACCACAATCTGCACAGCCAAAAATGTGGTTATTCTAGTCCAGAGGCCAGCAAAATGTTTAACTCCTAATTCAAGAGAGAGAGAGAAACTGAAGCACAGCAAATCATCATCTAGTACAACTAATAGCCCAGGAAGCCAGCCAAATGTCTGTGTCCTTGACTACAGACATAAGAAATCTATCTATGATATATGTAAAGATAAAATTCCTCTGTATTTAACTGCAAGGTTCTGATCCAAGGCAATTTTGCCAGGAAAAGATTTTCAGAATAAATATCTGAGGGATCAGTCTCATTGCTGCCATGGAAACAAAAATAATAAATCCCAGGCAAGTTTTTAAAATGTACGTTGGCGACAGCAGGGATAAAGAAAAAGTTAGAGCAAACCAAAGTATTAAGGACTTGAGTATTATATGGAAAATGTCACTGAGCCCCTGTTCTTCTCCCTTATTCCTCAGTTTAGTAAGACTTAATCAGTATATCATTAGATCATTTCTAAATTTAAACACAACACTCCAGCTGCTTTCCATCGTCTACTCGGTATTTCACAAAATTGCATACCAGTGCTGAATATGGGACAGATTTTCAGAGACTTATGACATGACACAAATGACAGAGGCAACAGCTAATGCTGTTAGTAACAGTGCTTAGCTGTTAGGATGCTATGCACCCATAAACTCACAGAATCACAGGAACATTCAGGTTGGAAAAGACCTACAAGACCATCCAGTTCAACCCTACTCTTGTCTTTATCACCCCTAAACCAGATCTCTAAGCACCCCATCTAGGACTTCTAAACACACCAAGGGATGGTGATTCAACCTGCTCCCTGGGCAGCCCATTCCAGTGCTTTTCCTCATGTCCAGCCTAAACCTCCCCGGATGTAGTTTAGGCTGCTCCCTCCAGTCCCATAATTGTTCATTTGAGCTCAAGAGGCCAGCACCTGCGTCTCTACAATGCCTTTTCAGATAGATGTAGAAAGCAGTAAGAGATTCCCTCAGCCTCCTCTTTTTCAGACTAAAGAGCCCCAATTCCCTCAGCTGCTCTTCATAAGGGTGGTTCTCTAGGCCTTTCACCAGCCTAGCTTCTCTCTTCTACATCTGCTCCAGCACTACTGCTGAGCTCCAGCAATATCCTTCTTGTACTGAGGTGCCCAAAACTGAACCCAGTGCTCGAGGTGGGGTCTCACCAATGCCAAGTACAGGGGGATGATCACTTCCCTAGACCCACTCACAATGCTGTTTGTAATACAAGCCCAAGATGCCATTGGCCTCTTATCCTTAAGCAGTAATTTCTCCTTTATTTTTCAGCAAAGCTGCCTTTGGAGCAGGGTGGTTGCCTGTTGCAACAGCTGGATCCAGGTTCAGGATCCATTTGCAGATTTCCCCTCCAGCAGCAGTCTCTCCTTTCCATTTAAGTGCAGGGCTACTGCCATCTGCACCAGTAGCCATCCAGTTTCTGTGTCACCTGCTTGCCTTTTATCTTCCTTAAGTGGAACACCAGTGGGAGATCCTGTTAGCTGTTGTAACCATCAGCAGCAGGCTGTAACTGCTCAGAGTCCTTGAAGACCTATTAGAACCTTTCACACAGAATCACAGAACATTAGGGATTGGAAGGGACCTCAAAAGATCAT
>JAOXOE010000343.1:9515973-9550501 GCA_028565055.1 Phoeniculus purpureus | reverse complement strand
ATGTCTATAAATATGTGAGGGGTGGGTGTCAGGAGGATGGAGCCAGGCTCTTCTCAATGTCATCTAGTGATAGGACATGGGGCAATGGGTGTCAGCTGCAACATAGGAGGTTCCATATCAATGTGAGAAGGAACTTCTTCACAGTGAGGGTGACAGAGCACTGGAACATGCTGCCCAGGGAGGTTGTGGAGTCTCCTTCTCTGGAGACATTTAAAACCCGCCTGGATATGTTTCTGTGTGACTTAGTCTAGGTGATCCTGCTATGGCAAAGGGGATTGGATTAGACGATCTTCCGAAGTACCTTCCAATCCCTCATGTTCTGTGATTCTGTGACTCTTGTATGAGTTATAAATTTTTATCCCATCAAAACCAGAATGTTTATTACACTCACATGGTCATGGAGATGAACTTTTTGTCTATAATAACGTATCAATGCACTATTTTTTCATAGAGCTTTCTCTCTCACCACCGGTTCTAGAGTCAAAATGGAAAAAGAAATATTAAATTCAATTCATATTAGACAGAAGCTACTATGTAAAAATTAACATTAACCCTCTCCTAGTGCACTGAAAATCCATCAACATCAACTGGATATCAACCAGACTTTGAAATAACATAATACACAAAGACTAGAAGTGTTACTAAACATACCTTAAAGAAAACCCCTCTAAAATTATTCATTGAGATTAAACAGCCATCTGGCTGTTGTCTTAATTGTTTGACCTAATTGCAACGTGGTCATTTAGCATGTGTTTCAAAGTGATATTCAAGTAGATGAGGTTACCAAGAAAAACATCTGCTTCATATCACAAATAATAATTAAAGTTAAACAATTAAAGCAATGATGTACCTCTGGGATTTGTGAGGAGTACCTTGTTAAAATTCCACAAACTAAATCAAGGTATAATTACAGTTAATTTTTATGCCACTGATGAAGCTTATTTGCTTTCTGGCTACCATTAAATCATTCCTGTATGATCCATAATGGCAGCTTAACCAAAGCAAGTATTTTTCTCTGATGTATTACCATAAACACAAGAAGAAATGGATTTCTTCTGGGTCTAGGAGGAAATAAACCCAGCTGCACAGATATCTACATATTCCTGTGGCAATAAGCACTTGAGAATTTCCTTGCTTACATCTAGTAGATAAAGTAGAGGTAACTATAAACTAGGATAACTGCGGTTTTTATCCTATAGGGAGACTAAATAAGTAAGCAGTGAGACCCAGCAAATATTTTTAGTATGTGATTGTTGCCCTGCCCTGTTATTTGCCCTCTCAATGATGTGGCTATAGGAAGGTACCGTTTTATAAGAATAAAAGCATAGCCCTCACTCTTCTAGCCCTGCAGAGGATGTGGTTACAGGCTTGTGGCATTTCTGGGCACAAAGCTACCATAAAGCAACAGGTTAAATGTCAGATAGTTGTTATATTAAAAATGTAATTTGGGTTCTTGGGTTTTTTTTTCAAAACAGAAATGAGATCTTTTGGTTTTGTATCAAGTAGTTTTAAACCTTTTAAAATACATGGACAGTTCAATTAATGGCAGAAAAATAAAGTAAATTATTTGCTACCTTATGTTGACTTTTATTCTCATAGAATCATCAAGGTTGTAAAAACCTTCAAGATCATCAAGTCCAACCATCATTCCTACAACCCCCAACCACTAATCCATCTTCTGAAACACTATATCTGCCTGTTTGTTGAACCTCTGCAGAGATGGTGTCTGCACCTCATACCTGGGCAGCCTGTTTCAAGACCTCCCCACTCTTTCTGGAAAGATTTTTTCCTAAGATACACTCTGAACATCCTCTGGCACAACCTGCCCCCATTCTGCTTGTTCTATTGCAAGTCCCTAGGGAGAAGAGGCCAACCCTCATCTTACTCTAACCTCCTTTCAGGTACTTGTAAAAAGAAAATTGCATTTTTTACATAACAGAGCAAGCTGTAGCTAATTTTATTTATCACCTGGATGTCATCAAAGGTGTATTATTTAAATTAAATACATATTAGACATAATAATTTAAAAATTCAAAATGAAAACATGACAGTAGCAGTTGTGATTTGGCATGAGTTTTGTCTTTCGTTGCAATATCTTTTTACAGCCACCAGGCCTCTGAGGAAGACACAAGAAAATTTACTATAGGCAGTAATAGCTGGACTTATGCCGAGTTGAATATTCTTCTCTGAGAATTAGAAAGCAAAGTACATTTTGAATTGCAGAATTAGTATTTCAGTCAGTATGCTTTAACTATGGAAATGCTAATAGAATCGCGTTTCAGTGGTATACCAAACTGACACACCTTTCAATTTTCTTAGTCTAACGAAATCCTGGGGTAGAAAATTTAGCAAACATCTAAGTGAAAGGATTTATTATTGCTATTCTAGGACAGCAAGATTGCATTTATATTCATGAAATTTTCTAATTTTTTTTTCCTGTGTCTTTCTTGTCCTGTTTCAAAGGCATCTCATTTGCTTTTTGTATGACAATCCTTATCATGCCCCGATGCAATCAAGTTAATGTCCATTATCTGACTATGTATCTTTGAAGGTTCTTAACAAAGCACAGGATTCCAAGTGAGAATATGCTATTGTTCTCCATGTTCTACATGATGAAAAATGTATTCAAGGTTAGTTATTTATTTAGCTTTCATTTTAGGTTTTACCTGCTCTTCATTAATCCTTCTGTGGTTCATTTCTTCCACTGCACCAGGAGAAAACTTTTTGCTCAGCAACTACAGAAGCTCACTGATTATTCTTTTGATGTATTTCAAATTCAATATGTGAATGCATTTTTTTTTCCCTCCACTGGATGCTTTCTTGCATTTATGAACAGAAAAACTATCACTTGCCAGCATTTTGCCCCATTATCCAGCTTTACTGGAGCCAGTAATATTTTCTGATTTCTCTTAAATGAGATGCATACAGGCAATTTCCATTAGAGAAACCGATTTCAATTTGTAATTTAAATTGGAGATTTGCAATAAGCTATTGCATTCCTGTATTTTCATATTATATCTGTATTTATGTAGGTGTTTTTATATCAGTGGAAGAATTCCACTTGGCTACATCATTACAGGGCTGTAAGTAACCTCAAGGACTCGGTGTCTTTTCTAAAGCTGATGCTTTTGTTCTGTAATGTATGAGGAAATTTTGAAACCCAAGTTCTGTCTTTTCATTATTTGCAGAAACAAACCTGAAGTGGAGAGCACATAATGGTTTGGAATGGTAAAAAGGAATTCTTCCAGCTTATTAGCTGTCTTGCCAGGGATAAAATGTCATGTTTGTTTTCAGCTTTCCCACTGAGCTTGGGAATGTTTAACAAGCTGAGTGCATAACCTTGGATACCATTGCCCCAGAAGGAATACTTCAGGTGCCACCATGGAGCTGAAGCCAATTTTTTTCTGTAGCTTTTTTTTTTAAATATTTTTAATTTAAAATATTTAATTATCCACTTAACTAATGAGTGACTGATGTAAAAGTACGATTGACAGTGCCCCTGGAGGTCACAAAGTTGTGTCACAGATCCACAAATCAAGATGTTTCTACAACTAAAGGCACATGACATATTTTTATGCTTTGGAAAAGATAGTTTGCTAAGAAAAGCTTTTTATTGAACACTGAGTATTTTACAGGTTAGGTGGCAGGCATGTTACAAAGCTAACTTATACTACAAGGTAACATATTTCTGAAGAAGATCCATGGTTCCAGGCTACACAGGATAGATAAGAAGTGTATTTGCTGTCTTCAATCTTGAAGATCTTTACATCGCCAGGAAACTAATAGAGTTTATCTATCAGGATTAAAGGTAAGATTTTGTACTATTTATCTAGGTTTCCATTTCACCTGTCAGATTTTAGAAGTCATAGTTTTCTTAATAAAAGGTACCCAGCTCTTCTATGTGTCCTGGAAACAATGAAAAAGGTGAGGCAGTAGTGTTTGGGTAGTGAAGCCCTCTGAGTGCAAAGGTATGTGTCATGTCACTCCGTGCCGCGTGTATGAGACACCAAGCAGTTGCTGCCATAGTAACTGTGCTGCTCACAGGCTCAGTTTTTATGAACGTTGTCGGCTCATATTTTGTAGAAGTAGCCAGACTGTTACTGTCATGATGCTTACACAGGATAGTGAAAGGTACATGGTGATAATGCTGTGATGTGTATTTCACAGGTGTCTACTGCTTAAAAGAAAACGCCTTTGTCATTAATGCACAAGGGGCTCTTTTTCCCCTCCTCAGAGACATCCACTAAACACAGCATCCATTTCTGCTCACATTTATTCAAAAATACTTATTTGAGCTTGTGCAATTTTAATTGAAACTAGTTGTATCGGGGTAGGCATGCATCGGTCTTGACCTAGAACCAGCAAAATCAACCCAAAACCTTTTGTGGGTATCAACCAACGCTGGAACGAGGACACAGACCAGACTAATAAAGTGCTAACAGCCCCAGGACTATGAGTGAAGCACGAATGTACTGGCTACTGTCCTGTGTGCTCACAGAAGCCCTGTGTAGTATTTTACAGAATTACTGAGTCTGGATTAAACCTCGGACATCACCCCGTCCATCCCATGACCTAACATCATCACATTGCCCAGACCGGGGCACTGAGGGCTGCAGTCAGTCTGACCTTAAATACCTCCAGGGATGGGGACTCTACCATTGCCCTGGGCAGTCCATTCCAGAGTCTGATCACCCTTTCCACGAGTAAGTGCTCCCTAATATTCCAACCTAACTCTCTGCTGGTGCTGCTTCAGGTCCTGCCCTCTCGTCTTGATATTAATTCCCAGGTGATGGCCATACAGCTGAGGCCTTTTTTAGGCACACATCTTAGACATCACACAATGAAGGGAGAGGTCTCAACATGTTAGAAACCTCCGTTTAGAAAACTAAATAAAATCACTTCTGTGCCACTAAGTCTGTTGAATGTATGTGCCCATATACATCTGTAATGGAACTGTACAACATTTTGTTGTACAACTGTATTTGTTGTACAAGGTGCTGAACAAAACCGTATTTTCTAATGTGTTTAATTTAATCTACGTGTAGTCTTCTCACACAATTCTCATTGTAGGTTCTTTTTGTTCACGTGGCCAGAGCTAAATTCTCTGGTCTATTTCTCCTTTCCTTTGGACTGAGAGAAGGAATCACTTTCTTTCAGAAGCAGGATATTGTGTTTTAAAACACACATTTCCTTCACTGAGAACTTGATGCAGAAAAGCTGAGCCTGCGATATGAGAACCAGATGGAAAAAGAAGTTTGGTAAGCTGTTTCTGCCTCGACATTCAGTAGATATTCAGGCAATTTTTGATGAATTTGCACAGCTTTAGGGAACAACAAATTTTATGATGTGAATGCTACCAATATGACATATGTTTAAAGTTCTGTGTATAAATAAATAAAACAGATTGCAAAGCCTGCTGCTTACCACAGCTGGCTTTTTCACAGTGTGCAAATGCCGGAGAAAAAGAAAAAACACCTCTTTATTTCATAGTATGAGTTTGAGTCACATAGCCGTCAGTAATCTTAAATCAAGGTTTCTAGCTTTCTAGCATTCTAGATTTCTGGCATTGGAATCAAGACCCGTGAGTGGGTTTCTGTGTGCTGAAAAGTTTGTAGAACCTTTTACGTGAACCTGACAGATAATGATGTCATCTTTCAAGACTGCATCTGGATGATCTGTGAGATCTCCATTAGGTCTCAAATTCAGTTTCCTTTGCAAGTGATTCAGTAACCAAAATATAAAAGTGGTTGAAATAGAAGGAAACTGCTTTCATTTGCTATGGAATACACAACAATTGGTAAAGAATATAAATTACAAAAGTCATCTGCAGTTGGTAAGAACTAGTGCTGTTGAGGACTATCTACAGAGTCTGTGGTGCAGCATTTGGTAGAGGCAGTGACCTGCTTTGCCCTTCAGCTTTTAATTCATTGCCAATGACTAGAGGGAAGGAAATCTGATAGGGGGACTGGACTAGATGATCTTACGAGGTCCCTTCTAATCCCTAATGCTCTTTGATTCTGTGAAATAATCTGATCTGTAATCAATATGCTGTGGGCAATCATTTGATGTGACTATGTCTTTTCATAAATGTAGCTGCTTGCTCGAAGAAAAAGGTGCTAAAATCATAAAAGTGTAGAAAATGTAGCCCTCTAGAGAAAAACATTCTACTCTGCCACAGAATCCAAACCTGATAGGTTTATATTACATTTGTGGTTTGAACCTGGTGCCATGCAGCTGTTCACACCATCCCTGGGGCAGGGGGAGCATGTAGGACAGCAAAAGGTGAGGATGATCAGGTTAAAATTTTACTTGAACAACAAAAAAGAAAAAACCCGAGCACTAAAGCATTGTCAGTAGTGGAACGGGTGGTACACAGGCACTGCTCAGCACCATGCCATGTCGGGCCTTTGCTGCCCTGGCCAGCCCCAACACACGGATACTGGGCATGGCTTCAGCATGGTACGGAACATCCATTGACTGCTTCTGCCTGGCTAGCTAACAATGCTGAAGTAGCAGCACTACACAGTACTTTCAATAGTATTCCACATTTCATTTCCTTTATTCCAGTGTCAGAGATGAAAATATATTTTGAGTGATACTAATAAGACTAGAGTTATACTAGGAACAGAATGTATTTGAAAAATCCCAACAAATTTTTAATCCTCAATCCCTTATTACCAATTTTGCTCTCTGAGCAAATTCAGAACTCATTTCTGCAAAAATTTGCAACCTAATGAATTGCCTAGAATTCGGAACATTTGAATCTATGGAAACTCTTCATCATAACAAATCCCTTAGGAAATCACCTCTACCTTAGACTGAGAAATTGTGGAACATGAATATGCTCAAAATGCTGTGTTCTGAAGTGGCTTCTGCTAAAATTCCAGTCACAGATTGCCTTTTTAATAATGTATTAATCATTCAGATTAATGCAGCACAGTTGAAGAGTAACTTACGGGTTACCTCTTAAGAATGTATGCATTCTTCACTGGTAAGCATCATTCTTCAGATTTTTAAAAATTTTAACATTGACTGAAGCTAATACTTTCCTAATTACAAGTTTTCTTTGATGAATTAATGCCCTTTTCCACATATTTAAAAAAACATTAAATGGTGCAGCAAATCTCTTCACTTTATAAATGTGGTCCATTTTGCCTTTTTTGTTTATTTTAGGATTGGATTCGTCACAGCTTTTGGATGTTGTTCAGAGACTTGCTATCACCTGAGCTCAAAACACAGTCATAGGTCTGTGTACATAATGCAAGGAAACAGCTCATTTTTATTAAAAATTTCATTAGTGTTTACCCTTTACATTAACCTAGGCAATAGATCAGGTTACTTGTGGATGGTAAGTTGAGTGCTTGTTCCAAAAGACATAAGGTTTGGACGGTTGTTTTGGGTTTTCACTTTGTTGTATTAGAGTTGGAATCTGCACAGTTAAAAGAAATTAGTTTTATATTATAAGCATCTTGTATTGAAGGGGGGATGTTTTCTCTTATCAGTTTCTTATTCTTCTGTACTTGTATTTAATACTGTACATGAGGATGAAGGAATAACAGTTATTCTATCTTGAAATGCAGTAACTATAACCTATACTCTATAACTATAAGAAGGTCAGGAAAAGCCATATCCAGGCTTCCTAATCTTTCATGGAATTTAAGCTCCTTCCTTTCAAGGAATTTGACCTCTCAAATTCAAGAGATTTGAGCTACATATATGTCCTGGAAACAATAGTGAAAAATTTATACCAACATTGGGGACTGAACATGTTTCAGCACAGGAGAAGGAGCACAGGTTAATGCCCAGGTTGTTCATGGTTGATTGTCTTTGGCAAAATGTTTTGAAATGGCTGAACTATTTTCCTCAGGAGGGTGCTATGCTTGTTGTCCTTCATTCCAACCAGACACATGTAGCTAGCACTAGCCTGAGCATTCTGCTTATTTTTTCCTCTTTAGTCTTTAATCACCTTTATTTTTCAGCCACACACTCATTAGTACCATACTGTTGAGGGGTTAGGGGATTAGAGTGTGTGATAGATGAGGAGACAAAAAGGGAAATGGATTTGTTTAGTGCAGAGAAGAGGTTACGAGGCAGGGGAGGATCGAATTTCAATTCTCAACTATCTAATGAGCTGCTCTAAAGAAGGAAGCAACAGACTTCAGATATTTGTTGCAAAAGACAAATTCCAACTATATAACAAAAAAATAAACACCATGAGTGTGATTAAGGACTGAAAAAGAAGTCCAGAAAGGCAATGAAATCTCAGTCCTTTAAGGTTTTCACATGTCAGCTCATCAAAGCCCTCAGCAATTCAAGCAACATTTGAAGTTAGAGCTGCTTTAAAGAGGAGATGAACTAGGCGGTCCAGAGGTGCCTTCTGACCCAGCTCATGCTGTGATTTCTTATAGATATGTTTGCACTGTTCATCATGAACTAAATTTCACGGTGTTGCCCACACAAGGAAAGAGCAATACTGCCACTCCTAGTAGTTAATGTATCTATAAATATGTATTTATACTAAAAAACCTCAAATAAACCTTTGAAATACCTTGCCATTTCGTCATAGATAAAAATAAATGATAGCATTTTGTGTTAGATTTTCAACTGGAATATTAATTCAGAGGATGGCTTTTAAATCTTTCTGCAAATAATGGACAAAGAGCAACATTTCAACCTGGATCTCAATTCGGGTGACTGCTACTTCATTGTTTTATGTGTAACACAAAATACAGTTTTAGAGCCACTTTGCCATTCAGACTCATGAACCCTTGTCTGGCACAAGGGAAGAAGCAAATATGAAAGACAGAAATTGACCCTTTTAGCAGCAGGTTTATATCAGATTGGATTAGACTAGGTTAGGCAGCAGTTATGGCCTGGTTTTAGGCTACTGGTGATACTGGAGTCTCTGAGCAGCTTGTATACTTTTCTCTCAAATGATGTTTGAAAGTAAAGTATTTCTCACAAAACCAGTCTGTATAAGGTTAATTCAAATTGCATTTAACTATCAAGAGGATATCTCTTCCTGTTCTTTCTATCACTTGAGACAGCACCTGCATCAAATGCAGGCTTGTAGTATAGGACCAAAGCACGGTATGGATCCGTATGTGGATGCTACCATTCAAATGCTTTCTGTTATCCCTCGTTACTACAGGCACCAATTTATATCCATCTCAGCCTAGAATGAAGTTCTTACAGTTCTAAAACCTGTGTCAGAACCTGTCAGCACATCTGAAAGGGTAAAGAGAAACCTTGATATCTGAGGCGAGACAGCCAAGTTCTCCCAGACTGCTTACAAACATGTACGTGTCTCTTGTTTCTGCTTCATGTATTTCATGTATGGAGGATATCAACTGATGACAGTGTTATCATTCTTTTCTACAAAGTGAGAACTGTTGATGGGTATAAATCCCAAACCCAGCATTTCAAGATGGAACAATAAAATGTTAGCCTCATTTAGAGAAGAATCAGCAGCAGAGGATGTTTTCTTTTAGAAATCTTTGACAAATGCCTTGTAACCATAGAAATGATTTCTGAGACAGCAGGAGTAGCTAAAATAGATTAAATTAATACGCTAGGCTCAGTTTCTCACAGCATGTTTCACTGTAATTGATTACATTATAGCCAAACTTAAATTACCTATGTAAGTGCAGATAGAAGAAAATGAATATTTAAAAATATTCCTTGCTGCGGTTGCACTAAATTTGAATAATCTACAATTTGCAATAAGCATTAAATTTACTTTTTTTTTACCTGAAACACTTTGTGGTAAAACCTACAAGTATAAAAATAAAAAGTAATTTAATAAAAGAAAAAAATAGAATTAATTCTGCAAATTTGTATTCAATATTTACTTATAAGGGTTCAATAATAAATATTGTTTGAAAAATAGATGTCACCTGTTGAATACTTTAAGCTTGAACTTGCAAGTGCATTGGCTCTTTAAACAGATTTCTTTTAGAAGAAACAAATCGTCAAACCAATAGCTTTAGTTCCAACTGCAAAATGGGGGAGAATTAGTCAATAGAAGTACTAATGGTGATTAATGCCTATAGCTGAGAAAATATCTGTGATTCTAGGGAATACAGAAGCTTTCATTATAAAGGAGTCTTAAGAGAATAAATACATATATATTCACTGATATAATTACAATTAGAATAATCAATATAATAATTTTCACAGGGTAGATGTAGTGTCCAACCATGAAAGGAAAATTGGAACAGGAGAAAATGAGTAGTTAATTAATGTAAAAAAAGCATTCCAACAACAAGGATATTACTAGTTATGTGGTGTAAGTTGCAGAGGAAACAAAGCAGCTTGATACTACCAAGAATGTAGGTTGATTATTTTACTTCTCAGAAGCATATTTTATTATACTTTTACAACAATTAAATCTTGTATGATTTTCCTGTTCTTACTCTTTCACAGAATGACAGAATATTAGGGGTTGGAAGGGACCTCGAAAGATCATCTAGTCCAATCCCCCTGCCAGAGCAGGATCACCTAGACCAAGTCACACAGAAACACATCCAGGTGCGTTTGAAAAGTCTCCAGAGAAGGAGACATCTCAACCCCCCTGAGCAGCCCCCTGCCAGAGCAGGATCACCTAAACCAAATCACAAAGGAACATATCCAGGTGGGTTTTGAACATCTCCAGAGAAGGAGACTGTAGAACTATATCAAGTTGTTGGAAGTCAAAACAAGTAGTATGAGTCACCAATATCACTGGGAGCACCTATGATGTCCGGGGTGTGTTTAGAAATCAAACAATATAATTTTATATGTCAGCATCAATAATATAAATTGTGACGAATCAGAGCCCACAGCATTTTTTTATGTCAGTGTATTGTCACATAATTGTTATAATAGTTTTGCATTCAGTTGTATGGAGTATATCAGCACATCACACAGGCTCTGAAATCATCTCAGATCACTACAAAAGCACGACTGATATGCTAATGCTTCTGTATCTCAATTATGAAAACATTCTGATAAGAAAAAAATAGGCATCATGTTTAATTGAGATAATTCAACCACATTTCATGCCCCTCATGTTTTTTTTATTTTAAATGTACTTCTTTCCTGCCCCTTTGGGGAGGAATAAAAGTTGTCACTTCTAGTTTAATTTGCTTTTAGCACCGTAATATGCGATATTGACAGTAGCTCCAAGCATCAGAAAGAGTATCGTGCATTCCTCACTCTGCGTGAGAATATTTCTGATCATTAAGTGGAGAGTACTTTTAAAAGTTCTGATGGTAATACAAACACAACATAGATCTGGTAGGAAAAGTCTCCTGGGTGTTGCGCTCTGCTGTCATAAACTCTGACTAATCAATCGGTCATTCTTTTAAGCAAAACGACTCGCTTAAGACTAAAGACAAATATAAATGTTCACAGAGGGTATTTTTGACATTTATGTGTCATACAGAGCTAAAAATTTTAATAATTAAAAATTTTAATAATTTTTTGTTAGTTTTCTGTTTTGAAGAGAATAAAGCTCGGGAAACCCCTGTTGAGCCCTAAATCAGCCTCACAGCAGCTTTTATAGTCCAGATTCAGTAAACAAACCAGAAACTTCACTTAGGGGTCATAAAAAGTGCTAAAGATGGGGACCTGAAGGGATGGTGCTCTATAAGGAGCACAGTAATCATCTTGGGGGTGAAAGATAGAGGAAGGGGTACAGAGTTGTGGGTTGATCACAAGAAAGAGAAGCCAATTGCATCCATCGAGTAAGCGTGATTGCATGCTTAACCGCTCTGTAGGGTCCTTCACTGCTTTCAGAGACCTCACCTCGGCCATTCCCTTTAAGTCTTTGATTGGAAGTGAGATGGACTTAACATCAGTATTAACTTAGACTTTGTTATCTGTTTGCATTATCTATATTTCTCTTGAAGTTAGCAGGGTCTAAGTTAGAGAATCACAGAATCATTAGGGATTGGAAGAGACCTTGAAAGATCATTTAGTCCAATCTCATTGACACAGCAGGGTCACCTACACCAAGTTGCACAGGAACACATCTAGGTGGGTTTTAAATGTCTCCAGAGAAGGAGACTCCACAACCCCCATGGGCAGCCCCTTCTAGCACTCCGTCACCCTAATTGGGAAGAAGTTCCTTCTCATATTTATGTGGAACCTCCTCTGTTCCAGCTGACACCCCTTGCCCCTTGTCCTATCACTCGATAACACTGAGCAGAGCCTGGCTCCAACCTCCTGACACCCACCCTTCACATATTTATAGTCATTTACAAGATCACCCCTCAATCTCTTCTCCAAGCTACCAAGTGTCGTTTTGAAGTCCTTCTCTCAGATGTGCTCTTGACAAGTAGTAGCGTCTTTTCACGTGGCCACCACTGACAAAGACTGATTTCTTGGGTTTGTTAAATTTTTTCTTATAGTTCTTATGCCTAAGAGTGACTTCTTCTGATTTAATGTAAGTGTGTCTCGATGGCAGTCTGTGTGACAGGCAGTCAACCCTGTTTCTACTTTCTTTTCACTTGTTAAATGTCATCCCTACAGATCACTGTCACCTTTGTTTGCCAACACAGTATGGGAGATCTGAGAGGAGATACGCGTAGAATTCACAGTTAAGTGTTCATTTTAACATTCTTCACGCTTACATAATCCTGTGTCATCTACAGTATTTGCTGACACTGATCATGAACTACTTCTGCTGCAAACAAGGAGAGGAAAGATCTGACTGAATCCAGACATTTTAAGCCTAAAAATGGTAACTAACAAAATCAGAGTCACGGAATGGCTTAGGCTGGAAGGGAGCAACTATAGGCAGGGACACCTCTCACCAGACCATGTTGCCCAGAGCTCCATCCAAGCTGGCCTTGAACACTTCCAGGGACGGAGAAGCCACAACCTCCCTGGGCAACCTGTTTCAGTGCCTCAGCGCCCTCACAGGGAGGCATTTCTCACTGTCATAACTAAGTCAATAAGCTTAGAGTCACTATATGTGGAATCCATTTGTCCTATGGAAAATATTTTGTAAGAAGTGAAAAACTACTATAAAAAAATCTAGTACGCAGAGGGAGGCATCAGTTTGGAGAAGAGGAGACTGAGGGGTGACCTCATTAATGTCTATAAAGATGTGAAGGGTGGGTGTCAGGCGGATGGAGCCAGGCTCTGCTCAGTGGCATCTAGTGACAGGACAAAGGGCAATGGGTGTCAGCTAGAACAGAGGAGGTTCCATATCAATATCAGAAGGAACTTCTTCCCAGTGAGGGTGACAGAGCACTGGAACAGGGTCCCCAAGGGAGTTGTGGAGTCTCCTTCTCCGGGAAGACTTTAAAAAAGAGACGTTTAAAACCCACCTGGATATGTTCCTGTGCGAATTGGTCTAGGTGATCCTGCTGAGGCAGGGGGATTGGAGTAGATGATCTTTCAGGGTCCCTTCCAATCCCTGATGTTCTGTGATTGTGTGAGTTTGCTTAATTCCAGACATCGCCTACAGTCCCGCTCATAACGAGTCACCCAGTGACTATTTCCATGTAGTGTTGTTCTGTCTCTTAATCATCACTGTGGTAGCATTTACCTGAGTAGGTGGTTGAATGGGAAATGGTGATAAAAGTCCAGAGAAAACTAAGCAGCAAAAAAGAAATCTTAACTTCTTTGTAAGTTCTTCTTCCTCCCTCTGCTTAATAGATCTCTTCACACTTACTTCATGCAAACAGATGGCGCTTAACTGCAGATATCAGGTGTTACATAGCTTGGATCTGAACCACTTGATATGGTGTCTGCACAGATCCCAGGGGAAAAAAACCCAACAACCTAAAATCCCTCCAAATGTTCAAACTGGAGTAAAATAACTATAAATTTCACAACTTAATATAACAAAATGAAGCTTCCGCTGCTAATTTTTGCCCGCTTCCCCTCTTGGTGAGAAATTTTTTCCATGAAGCTTCCAATAACTTTACAAAGACACAGCATCTCCGTTATATAAATAATATAGAATCAACACTTTTTGGGCTATGAATACTTCTGTGTGGGCATAATAGCTCAGCCCCATGTTCTGAAATTTCCTAGTATCATATTAACTAAACCTCGACGTTTATTAATTGTGTTTTAACTCCTTGGGATTTTGACTTTCCTCAGGGAGAGGGGTCCTTCCTGGGTGTGTAAGGATATAAAAAGGACCATAGGGTAACGTGGAATGGTGTAATAGTTGTGTGTTTATCTGTGCTGGTGAAGCTCTTCTTTGATGTGTATCGCAGCGTTCAAGGAGAAGAGGAAAAGGCTGGAGATGCCAGACTGCCAGCTGTCACCCCAGGTAACTGGTGAAGTTTCTTTGAGCTAAATCTGTTTCTGATGTACGTGTGGCAGGAATGTGTTAGTAGATATGTTTATGGCACAGCTTCTGATAAAGGGCTTTGTGGCGGATTTGGGTGCTCGGTGCCAGCAGGTCTGGTGACTAAGCAAGACTTTCCCCAAAACAACGACGGCATTAAGCCTCCTTTTGCGGTTCCAGGCATAATCTGTAAATATGGCCAGGTGTGGTGTGAAAGCCAAGTTGCTTTTTGAGGCAACTAGGACTTTTAAAACCGTTTTCTATTAATTTTTATGCCTCAGAAATGGTAAAAAATTAATAGAAAAAAATCTTAAACCAGAGCTCAGCTAGAACCATAGAATCATCAAGATTGGAAGAGGCCTCCCAAGACCATCAACCATCAACCCAAGTCCAGCCTGCCCACTAAACCATGTTTCCAAGTGCCAGATCGATGCTTTTTTGGACCGCGCCAGGGACGATGACTCTACCCACTCCTTGGGTAGCCTGTTCCAATCCCTGACATCTCTGTCACAGAATCACAGAACATTACGGATTGGAAGGGACCTCAAAAGATCATCTGTCAGGGAAGACATTTTTCCTGATGTCCAAACTAAACCTCACCTGGCTCAACTCGGGGCCATTTCCTCTTTTCTTATCACTAGTGACTTAGGAGAAGGGACTGGCACCCACCTCTCTGCAACCTCCTTCCAGATAGTTGTAGACATCAGTGAGGTCTCCCCTCAGCCTCCTTTTCCCCAGGCTAAATAGGCTGTGAAAGCAAAATAATGTTCATGCCTTTGTTACTAGCAATGAATTGAGGCCACTGTCCTTGAGCATTCAGACACGATGGTCAAAAACAAGGTAAGTTCATATTTCACAGCACTGTCTCAGAGGGAAGAGCTTGCCCGTGGCTGCATAGTACTAACCTTCAACCTGTCTCCAGGCAAAGACTGTGCTGATCATGATTTTCTGATTACAACAGGAAAGCCTGAGAGCAGAAATACACCTTGCAGGGGTTCTGGTCATCACTCTCAGGTAAGGTGTGTCTGACAATGTAATAGGCGATAACAGGGAAAGAATTGGGTTGTTTAACTATATATGAAGATGAACGGGAGCAGATCTCTGTCTTGGTTTTTTTTACTTCATCAGGCTGCTAATTGAAAGCAGTCATGGATAGAAGTTGTTCCCTAGCTAGTAATGGATTAGAGCCATTAGAACGTTAACTGAGCTATTTGTTTTCAACTACCACGTCTTAAAATTATTTTTAACAACCACTAATCTTCTGCTCGTGTCATGCACCGCACATCTATATCATCCAATATTTACTAAGGAGATTAATACGTTGAACAGTCTAGAAAGGCTCTGTGAGGGTCTAGCACAGAGAAATAAAAACTTCTAAAGGGCTATAAAATGCAAAGAAGGCAAGGAATGCGATGAAGGCTCCATCCACCTATCTGCAAATCTGCAGTGAAGCTTAAGGCAGGTCCTAATTAAGGAGAGGTTTGAGAGCCAACACAAAGGACCAAGAGCGTTCACTAGCCAGTTATGGTTAAAGGACAAAACACAGACTCAACATGGGAAAAACAAATTCACATTTGATTTAGAACGACAGAAAAGCCTTCTTGGCCGCCTGGGCACACTGCTGGCTCATGTTCAGTTGACCCTCTATTAACACCCCCGGATCCCTCTCCGCTGGACAGCTCTCCAGCCACTCCTCCCCAAGATTCAGTCAGGTATGAAACTGGGAATGCCACAAAATCACAGGTGCTGGACTCTGGGTCACAAATTAGCAATGATCATGCCTCGTCTATAAAGGACATTTCAAACTCCCTCTGTAACTTGCAAAGTGACGTGTGTGTTCTCACAAGGAACAGGGAATCAACAATTATTCTGTGTAGATGGTTTTTTCCTTTTCATGGAGAGCGAGAGGACGATCATTGCTGTCCTACTGTAAATGTCTCCCTCAAATGCTATTTTTGCTTCATTGTTTCTATAGACAGTACTTTCAGTACTGGTGACCAACTTCATTAAAAGTGCCTTGGAATATGCACAAAGCCTTTTTTTTAGGTGTTTTGCTGTGCTGCTGCAAGTTGTAAATGTGTCAGTGTCCATAGCTGTGCCAGGCAACTCATACGTGTTTTGTTCATGCATCATTAAGGTCTAAGGAAAGATTTCTGGCAGCTTCCCTAAGCTGTTTTAAGCTTTATAATGATTGAGGATGTGGATGGTGACAGATAATGTGGGTTTTTTAACTATTGAGCTCATTTAACTATTCAACTCATTCTTGAATTAATATCAAAGAATCACAGAACATGAGGGATTTGGAAGGGACCTTGAAAGACCATCTAGTCCAATCCCCCTGCCACAACAGTATCACCTAGACCAAGCTGCACAGGAACATATCCAGACGGGTTTTAAACATCTCCACAGAAGGAGACTCCACAACCCCCCTGGGCAGTCCCTTCCAGTGCTCTGTCACCCTCACTGGGAAGAAGCTCGTTCTGGTATTTATATGAAACCTCCTATGTTCCAGCTGACACCCATTGCCCCTTGTCCTATCACCAGATGACATTGAGAAGAGCGTAATATACCATGATGAAAGAGATAAAGAAAATGTTGTCTTATAAAAAGAAAGAATGTGTGTTTTCAGTTTGGCCAAGCTGGAACAGAGGAGGTTCCAGATAAATATGAGAAGGAACCTTTTCCCAGTGAGGGTGACAGAGCACTGGAAGGAGCTGCCCAGGGGGGTTGTGGAGTCTCCTTCTCTGGAGACATTTAAATCTTGCCTGGACATGTTCCTGTGTGACTTGGTCTAGGTGATCCTGCTGTGGCAGGGGCATTGGACTAGATGATCTTTCGAGGTCTCTTCCAATCCCTAATGATTCTATGGTTATCTTACCCTTTTCTCATTCTAGATTACCTTTTTTCCTGACCATGTGGATATAGAAAAATTGGTTCTTCCATCATCGAATGTAGATGAGGACTGTTAAAACTCATGTCAGCCACTTCCTTACATTTCCTGTTTTCTTTAGTCATTTCTCTCAATTCATGATTTCCAGACCTCATTGTTGTTGTCCTCTGCTGCATTTTCTCCAGTGTTTCTACAGCTGTTTGTCTGTGGCTTTATGCTGGCTGAGAGGAGGAGAACTCTTTCATTTACTATTCATCTTTATATTTCCCTGTGATGTCTGCCTTCCCACTGTAATGACATTACCACCTCCTGTTGTTTGTGATTGATTTATTTTCACTTTGATTGGCAATAAACCCACAAAGCTATTAAGAAGACCTTAAGAAAGGAAGCCCAAAGAAACCCATGTCCCACATCCTAATTTTGTATTTTATTCAGTTTTTGAGCAATTGCACAGTGTGTAATGGAATCATACAAATATTCTCATTACCTAGAGAACTGGTTTCAGTTAACTGCTTCTCATCCTGTACTTAGGACATCAATTATTTCTGTCTAAGTACCTTTAAGGGTAAGTCAGATGATTTTCTGTTGCAAGCTTCCAGCATTTCTCATCCTTCTTGTCCTTTTTCACCGACTGATGTAACTTGAGTGCAAATTATTTTGCATTTTTTAATGCAAAAGACACATTTTAATGCATTTTTTTAATGTCAAATGGTGTTTCGTTATGAATTAGCCATTAACTACTAACCATTAGGAATTAATGGAACTTTTCCATGTTCCACTTGTCATAGGTCAAGGCAAAATACTTGCCAGAAGTCTTGACCTGCCCTGCCCTGCCCTCCATCAGCACTATTATGTTAACAGATGACCAACCCAACTTTGAAATTCAAAGTAGCAAAGGTTTGTTGAATGTGTTATTCCTGTAAATACCTTGGAAGCCCTTTGTGGAGTGTCTCTGCCTTCTGTTACTAGAAACCACCAAATGAGTGATTCACTGTCCATCAGTATCTCTTAGAGATTTGTGCAAAGCTAGTGAACAGGAGCCCTTGGAATCCAACTGTGCTGGTGCTATTTTGTGACGCTCTCTGGAGCCAGGCTCTTCTCAAAAGTCATCTAGTGACAGGATGAGGGGCAATGGATATGAGCTGGAACATAGGAGGTTCCACATAAATATTAGAATGAACTTCTTCACAGTGAGGGTGACAGAGGTCTGGAATAAGCTGCCCAGGGGAGTTGTGGAGTCTCCTTGTCTGGAGACATTTAAGACTCACCTGGATGTGCTCCTGTGTGACTTGGTCTAGGTTATCCTGCTGTGTCAGGGGGATCGGACTAGATGATCTTTTGAGGTCCCTTCCCTAATGATTCTATGATTCTCAACTCTGTCTTGAGCCCAAATAACAGACAGTTGGCTACTTTAATCTTACAAAGAAGCCTTCAGGGGCTGTTAGAATTTTGGGGGAGAAGAAAGAGAAATTCTCCGTTATCATAAACATAGAATGATAAAATCATTAAGAATCAGAAGGGACCTCAAAAGATCCTCTAGTCCAATCCCCCTGCCAGAGCAGGATCACCTAGACCAAGTCGCACGGATGAGTGGCTGGCAGTAAGATACAGTGTCTCTTTGTTCTATTGTTTATTGACAGTTGTTAGCATTGAGGAAGCATCTAAGAGCTGTGGATGCCTTGCTGTAGTCTCTAACAGTAGATGTTATATTCAGATCTATATGAATTTCCCATATGCTTGGAATATGTGAGAATGTCGTCGTTTCAAACAGGAAGTGTATGCCCTAAAATGTTGTTTCCATTTAGAAGATGGACTTGATCAGAGAATGACCTTGCAGCCCAGACAACCAACTGCATCATGAGCTGCATCCGAAGAAACATGGCCAGCAGATCGAGAGAGGCTATTCTGCCACTCTGCTTTGGTGACACCTCATCCAGAGTCCTGCATTCAGTTCTGGAGCCCCTAACACAGGAAGGATGCAGACCTGTTGGAGCAGGTAGATGCAGAATAGACGTTAGAAAAAAGTCCTTTACAATGCGGGTGGTGAAATACTGGAATAGGTTGCCCAGAGACATGGTAGATGCTCCATCCCTGGAGGCATTCAAGGTCAGGCTTGACAGGGCTCTGAGCAACCCTATCTAGTTCAAGATGTCCCTGCTTGTTGTATGGGGGGGTTGGACTAGATGACATTTGGAGGTACCTTCCAGGCCAACATATTCTATGATTCTGTGAAAAAGGATCCAACTATTTCAGCAACAACTTTCATAGCTAATTGCTGCACATGAACACATTCTGATGAGTCAATAAGCCTTCTCTCCTGTATCTGTTGCTGTTAGAGCAGTTAAACACTTTAGTAGTATCATTATGCACTGATTTTTCTAATAGCTGTCTATTAAACACTGGCAACATAAAACTAGAAAATTATCCCTAATGACTCTTAAAGGGCAAAGAATAAATTAATAAATTAGATCTATTTGACTTAGAAAAGCTATATTTACTCCTGTGTCCTCAAACAGGCAAATAAATGTTGAACTGGAGAACAAGAGACATTTCTATTTAATCCTAGGTTACCTACGTGATTGCTGTTATGAACAGAGTCTGAGAGAGTTGGGTTTGTTCAGCCTGTAGAGAAGACTTTGAGGGTGATCTTATACTGACCTTCCAATACCTGAAAAGGGCCTGTCAGAAGGCTAGGGAAGACTGTTCAAAGGTGGGGGAGCAATAAGATGAGGAGTTATAGTTTGAGGAATGGGTCAATTTAGGCTGGACATGATGAAAAAGTTCTTTAATCTGAGGGTGGTGGGTCACTGGAACCAGCTGCCTAGAGAGGTGGTGGAGGACCCATCTCTGGAGACAATAAACACCGCTCTGGATGGGGCTCTGGGCAAGCTGAGCTGGTGAGTGATGTCCCTCCTTGTTGGAGGGAGGTTGGACTAGATGCCCTTTGGAGGTGCCTTCCAACCCAATACTTTCTGTGAGGCTATGATTCCTCAGACTCAAAGAGGGCTACTCGATTACCCCCATGCTGGAGTGAGACTAGCATATGAATAGTTTCTGAAGTGGATGATCTTCCTTTAACCACAGCCTAAGTCCTCCCATGCAGAACTACAGAGCTCCCCTGAGTAAATATCCATTCCAAAGCGTTTGGCAAGGCGCTGTGCGGCAAACTATTTCCAGACCCTCAAAGACATGATAAAATGTGCATTGATTTAACTCCAATTGTCTAGAATAGAAATGTCACAGTACAAAAGTCCCAATTTAATGTACTTTTACATGTACAGTACAGAGAACACTTTAGTCTCTGATACAGACAGAACAATTCCGTGCCATACCCAGGAGTGCATGACTCATTGGTCTTAGCCAGTTCTTTTGCATCAATTGGTGTGCTTGTTTAAAGTGAATAGTGCAATTGAGAGGGTGCTCTGTTCACTGAAATCCCGCTGCTGCTCCTTTATGCCTCATCCTTGCTGGGGCAAAAATATCTGACCTGACAGCGAAGGAAATGTACAGTTAAACGTTCGGCATTGTACGCAGCACAGAACCAGCTGCATCCCTCTGCTCATGACGCTGGGAAATGCAGCGTGAGCTAGAGATGCTTCATCTGAAGGACAATGGCTTCGTGAGCCTGTACATTTCCTAAACCGTCATTCATAACGAACAGAAATGCTGCCCGGCTCTTCTATTCTGTGAAGCCACAAACAGAAGGCAGTACCTGCCTGTTTTACATAAAGCAGGTACTTGAGTTATGATTCAGGTGAAGCATCACCTGCTGTGTAACCACTCAAAGGAAACAAAAGATGGAGGCATCTCTAGCTTATTCCTTCTGTGGTCCAAGAAATAAATCAAGGAATAGCTGGTGTGTGTTTGCTTAAGAATTTGTAGCTGTTTTTAAATGATTAATTATTTTAGAAGAGCAAACCAAGATGTGTCTGTCTCTCCCTTCAGTCCCCGGCTCCCTTTGCTGTGGTGGTTTATTTCCTCGTTTGCTACCCAGGTAGTACTGGGGGAGTAGCCGCAATTTTCCTTTTTACAGTAAATGTCAGAGGGATGCTGTACGGGAGAGCAAATAGGTCAGACCCCTGACAGGCTGATTAGTAATCAATACAGTAAGAGCTTGAAGGGATTTAATGAGAATTCTAAATTATTCTGTGTGAACGTGTCTGGTGTGACTGGTACGGGTCTTGGTTTCTTCTGCAAACGGTTAAACTGTAGCTCACCAGGGCCTTAATCTTGGTTTTATCACAATTTGAAAAATAATATTGATGGATGATATCACTGCTGGTGTTATCATTAAACATAAGCAGTTAATAAATTTTATTGAGTGATTTGGTATTTGAAAGGAGAACAGAGCTGGCTAGACACAGATCCCGTGATTATAGATAACTTCCAATACAATTTATGGCGAAGAGCGAAGATTTGTTGGCTCAAGGAAATGAATTTATCAAAAAATGCTCCTGGTGAGCGTGGATGAGATGGGAATAATCTTTCATGAGCTGGGCTGTCTTTTTTCCTGTGTTGGTTTATTTATAGCAGGGTCAGAAATCTTCAGAAAATAAAAAAACAATATTCAGCATCAGGTTCAAATTTTTTTCAGGGACCAAACAAATTGAGCCAGGCAAGTGGTTTAAAGATGCAGTGTGCTTTAAGGTGAAGAGGTACCACAGGCTCCTTGGATAATTCGGGCTGGAACTGGCGTCAGGAGGTTATTGTCCAACCTTCTGCTCGCAACACTGGGGTCAGACTAGGTTGCTCATGGCTTGACCCAGTGGAGCGTGAAAACCTCTCAGGATGGAGATGACACAGTCATATTTACTGTGGATCCTCCTGAAGCCCTCCATGCCCCAGGGTGACCGAGCGCTTCTGGCTTGCTTGGTGGTTCAGCTTGCTCTTTATCAACCACATGAGAGAGACTCATTGCTCACGTCTCATAATCTCTGCCTGTCTTCCCTGAAGAGCATGTCCATCACAGCACTCCGGTCACATGAGCACTCTTGAGATGGATGTGTCTTTGCCCTATTTGTTTGTTCCCATTCCTCTTTCTTCTCACCGCCCTGTATTAGCCTTTGACTCTGTTCTCTCACTTAGCTGCAGGCTGTAATCTACCCCATCCCATCATTCCTAGTGAGCTAAGAGGACTATCCATCAGGAGATTGGACTGAATAAAAGCCTCTGACAGTAAAGGCCCCATCTCTGGCGACATTCGTGGTCAGGCTTGATGGGGCTCTGAGATATTCCTGCTTGTTGCAGGTGGGTTTGACTAGATGACCTTAAAGGTCCCTTCCAACCTGATACATTCTATAATTCTATGATGTTCTGGGGGAATTGCTCCCAACAGTGCAGGAGACCACATCTCATTTCATGATGTTGCTTTGTCCTACACCATCTTCAGCAGTTTGCATCCTTCCACATGATCTGTCTCAACCCCTATCAGCGGCCCCTTGCTGCAGTATTCCAGGTTGGTTTGATTCCTAAAAATCAGTTCAATAATGAACAGCAGTCAGGCACACTCATCTACCATTCCTGCGCAAGATTTCCATCTTGGAAGGTTCTTTCTCACAAGACTACAAATTGCTGAAGGCCTCCCGAGCACGAGCTGTGCAACTCATCAATTTGTTGCTGTCACACATGCCAGTCGTGCCCACAGCAAGGGAAGGATCAAACAGTTATCACAATTCATAGAATCATTAAGGTTGGGAGAGACCCCCAAGATCACCAAGTCCAACTGTCAGCCCAACCCAACCCTGCCCAATAACCCACGCTCCCTAGGGCCACATCTACGCATTTTTTGAACATCTTCAGGGACAGCGACTCCACATCCTCCCTGGGCAGCCTGTCCCAGCTCCTGACCACTCCCTCAGGCAAGAAACTTTTCCTGATGTCTAATCCAAACCACACCTGGCACAACTTGAGGACCATTTCTTCTTGTCTTATCACTAGTGACCTGAGAGAAGATACTGACCCCCAAGTCTCTACAACCTCTTTTCAGGAAGTTACAAGGAGCAAGTAGGTCTCCCCTCAGCCTGCTTCTCTCCAGACTAAATTATGAATTACTAAAAAATTATGAATGACTCTCACAGCCAGGAGCTTAGAACATCCAGGTACCGAGTGGTGCAACATGGCAATGACTTCAGAATCTGTCATTTTCTACAAAGACAGATTGAAAAGTGATGATATAGGAGAAACCCCCCCAAGTCTGCTGTCACATTTTAGGGTAGATTTCGTCTCTTTGTACCATAGAAAATAAAAAATGAAGCACCTGCAACATCTGTGCTCCAGAGTGGGTCCTTCCCGTGGGATTTCCAGAATAAACTGGCTCCTCTGTGGGGTCTCCACAAGCAGCAATTTCCACCAGGGCATTTCCACCTGCTCTAGCGTGAGGTTGTCCCTGAACTGTGGTGTGAACACCTCCATCCTGGTGTTATCCTTGGGCTGCAGAGGAGTCTCTACTCTGGTGCCTGGAGCAGTCCTTTAGCAGTTTTTCACCCAGCACAACACAAACCTGCTTATCCCACAGCTGGACAAGATCTCTGGTGCCTGGAGCAGCCCTCCAGCAGTTTTTCACCCAGCACAACATGAACCTGCTTATCCCACAGCTGGACAAGACTTCCAGGAGGATTCTGTGAGGGACAGGATCAAAAGCCTTGCTAAAATCCAGAAAACTGCTCTGATTTCCTCTCTAAAACACGACTTCGCTTCATAACCTCACATGAGTTGTTCATTCTGGCTCAATTTATCCTCATTAAATTCCAAATACTTGTCCACAAAATCTAATCCCCACGATCATCCAGTACTTTCAAGGCTTGTAGTCTGAGACGTTTTAAACACAACCTACTCAATTATCTCTTACCTACTGTATCTGAATAACAAATCTCTTGAAGCATCACATGCATTAGATAAACTAATTATGTCTTTTAAGTAATGTATTTCTTATATGTAATTATAAATTACTTATAATTTGTGTCTCTGTTCATGAAGACTATTGCAAAAAGTATGACTTCCATATGTTTTCGTTGTAGCTCAGACAACATGACCTCTGCTATTACTAGTAATTCACTAATCTTTGTGTTAATCTGGTGGTTTCAGGAATTTTGGGGCATACCTTGACCTCTTGGGTTTTGCTTGCTGTAACAATTGTTTACTGATGAGGGTTTATTTCCCAACATATTTTATCCTTGCGAATACACAAATATACATACATGCCATCCAGAGGGACCTGGACAGGCTGGAGAGGTGGGCACAAGCCAAACTCATGTGGTTCAACAAGACCAAGTGTAAGGTCCTGCATCTGGATCGAGGCAATGCTAAGAGCAAATACAGGCTGGGCAGTGACTGGCTGGAGAGTAGCCCTGAGGAGAGGGACTTGGGGGGTGCTTGTGGGCTAGAAGCTCAACATGAGCCAGCAGTGTGCACTTGCGGCTCAGAGGGCAAACTGGATCCTGGGCTGCATGCTGGAAAAAAAACAGCATTACAGCGATGAGCAAAATGTGCAGGATTTCTATCACTGTTAAATTTGTAGGCAGAAGAAGCATGGACAAGGTGTGAAGGGCACACGAGCATCCTGTGGGTATCATTGAATCACCAAATTCCATCACAAATCAGTGGGTTGATGTTTTTTCCTTCTTGCTCAGAAGAGTTAGGAAACATGTATTTTCTTCCACTGCTTTTATCACCTCTCATCTTCAGCACTGGTGGTGTTTATATTGTGTTCTCCCTTGTGCAGGAGCAGTCCAGCTGCATTATACTGATGAGTCAGAATAATCAATTAAAACCTTGGACAGATCTTTTTAGATTATTACTTTAGATAGCAAACCTGCAAACTGTAATGTCTGAGCTGGGCTGTCAGCAATTTATCTATCTCCAAGCGATTGTGCTGCAGGCAAGAGATATTTAAGTGCCTGAAGCAAATGCAGTAGAATTAAACTACTAGGAGGAGTAGCTTTCGTTTTTCCAGTGAGTTGCTTTCACTCCTACTTGGTTCATTCCTATTCCTCAGTTCAGTGCAAGGAATCACAGGCAGCTACTGATTGCATGCACCACGAATTCTGCACTACTCTTCCTGGAGCAGAATTTTCTGCGTGCTTTGGAATAATAATGCACAAGCATCATTGGGATTCAATGGAGGCACTTCATGCTCACCCATACCAAGCTGTGGGATTTCATTCTCTTCGAGTCTCTTTGGCTTTTCTGCCCTGCAGGAGAAGTCATTCAGAGAATCAACCATCTTACCTGACACAGTCTGATCTGCAAAGCCTGTCCTGTTTTCTGTGTCTGGAATATCTGACCTAAAAGATATTGCTGGGAACTGTGCTACAGCAGTTTGGTTGAAATAGCACCTCCAGGCTACCATCTTAAAATACCCAAACAGTGTGCTATCTCCCATAAAGGGTTCTCTGTTGTTATTGCTTTTAACTTGGTCTCCCCATACTCTTTTCTAACAACCCCTCCACATACACACACACACACACACACACACACACACACACACATGCTGTTCCTTAATGGCAGTAGTAGAAACTTAGACCCTTCCTGGTAAATCCCAGAGAAGCAGCAACAGATCTGCTCTATAGGAGTCTGTGAGTAGCACAGAGAGGGTTATTTGGTGGCCTGTTGTGGAATTACATTGGTTTAATCTAACGGGGGAATTTATGGAAAACAAAGCTGGGAAACAACAGAGGGACTATAAATAACAAACCATCTGCAGGCACTTAAGGGTTATTAACAAAAGGATATAATCAGGAAAAGCCTGGATTGCCAAACAAGCAAGAGGCAGTAACAACTCAAGTAGAGACTTAACTCCCTTGATTATCTTCTTTGCTTACAAACCTTAAATTAGGTGACCACATACTCTAAAACTGTCTAAAAAAGTAGTGTCCTCGCTGTTAGATAATACTTTTAGTTACTGCTTCCTGTATGTTTCACTGGAGATAAATACCCAGAGGAAGAAGTCAAACGGAATTTTTCGTTGCTTGCTTATCTAGGCTTGGTCTGAACTTGAGAATGTGCAAAGGATTGACGCCAGATGGTTGGATCAAGAGCGTTACAGAAACAAAAGGTCCACCGTTAATCTTGATTTGTAGCCTTAACCTTGCATCAGCCTAGATTTTCAGGCTAAGAACTAGTTGAGTCTATTCAGCTACACATGTACAGAGAGTGATACCTGTTCAAGGGCTGGTAAACTCATTTTCTTCAACAGCAAACACATTGAAGAGATAACAGACTTTATGAACAAAAGTAGCTCATGGTTTCAGGGGTTTTTTCCCTTTTTTTTCTGATTAATTAATGTCTTTTAAACCATCCGTACATTTTCTTAGTTTATCAGTGTCTGTTTATGCATTGATTTACAACGCAGTGATCAATCACAATTAATTGTATCTGCTTAAGAAAAAATATCAATAGCCAGATAAGTAATAAATACTTTATGACATTTATTGGCTGCTTTTGCTGACTAAATAAAAAAAGTTACTGAAACCAAAAGTAGATTGAGTCGTGCATTGAATTACACGGACCACCAAACTCAAGGTACTCAACATTTTGAATATGTTAGTTTCAAGACTTAACAGATCAACTGACATTAATGAAGTCTGAAGGAGTCTGAGTTTCAGGAAGCTTTGGATGATTCCCAGGGTGCTCATGACTGTTTTATCTGTATCAATAAATTGCAGAGCACCACTGAAGAATGAGTCCCTCTCCAAAGACGCCATGCCACAGCTGAAGAGTGACTTCGTCTGGGAGGACACCTTAAAGCTATTTCAGCTGAAGGTAACTCTTTCACCGACAGTTGTCATTCAGTAAATGTAACAAAAATGCACCAAATTCCTACATGACACAGACCAGTCTCTTCTGGGAAGCTAACAGAATGTCCCGTTGTGCACACTTAACCTTTTATAACAGAGAACTGAGCTGATTCAACGCAGAAATGCCCTTTGCCAGACACCCAGTTACACTATTAGAACTGAAAGACCTTGGTAACTCAAGTCGGAAGGACCTTTGCTGCTTGATTGGCCCAAACTCCTTCTAAAAAAGGACACAACTTATCTCAGGTAGCTCAAGGTCTTTCCCAACAAGGATGAAGTATCTGCAAGGGTTAAGTTTCCAAAACTTCTCCAAGCAACGTGTTCCAGAGTTTGATCAATGTTACAGAGAAACTTCTGTGTCTCTCCAATATGAATTTCCCATGGTCCTACCTGTGTCCATTGCCTCTTGTCCCACCATTCTGCACTTGAAGAGGAATCTAACTTCATGTTCTCTGGATGTCATAATGGGTTTTTGCTTTCCAACAATCTGCAGAAGCAATGTCTTGGTGCGGTTAGATGTCTGTACAGTAGGAAGCGACCATAAGAAACCGAAAAATTAGTGGACCTCTCAATGGGATACATTAATCTTCAGTAGTAACCAAACTCTTCATTTCACTGAGATGACCAAAAGAAGCAACAAAACACAGGTAAGAGATAAATCAAGCCCAGCATTTTCCTTATTTACTGCATTATCATTGTTGAGATTTGAACGATTAATTCAACAAGTTAAAAAATAACCTAAGTTTTCCCATTGATAAATTTGTAGGTCTTCATTCACGAGTCCAAAATAGACCTGGCACACACGCCGCGTACAGGCTAGATTCGTATGTGAAAGATGTGAAAGAAATTATCTACCATTTTGTCCTTATTATTCTTATCTAAATGCTTGGCAGAATAAAATATTGCCTCTTAGTCCCACGTGTGTCCTTGAGAAAGGAAGTAGTGACCCACACAATGTGAATGAATTTTTAGTAGTTCATCACTGGAACGGGCTGCCCAGGGGAGTTGTGGAGTCTCCTTCACTGGAGACATTTAAGACCCACCTGGGCATGTTCCTGTGTGACTTGATCTAGGTGATCCTGCTGTGGCGGGGGGATTGGACTGGATGATCTTTCGAGGTCCCTTCTGATCTCTAATGATTCTATGATTCAAAATTTGAAGGTGGTTGCATCTTTGAACGCATGAGGTTTATGAAGTCTGAACACAAACACAGTGATAAGAAGTGTCACTGTCTGACAGAGCGTGTTTGGCTAAAAGGAGTCCAGATGCTGCAGACCGTTGTAGAGTGCAGTGGAATTCATAGCTGATTTAATACAGTAGGTGAAGTTCAACCAGTTAATGACTTGCTGAGAATCCACTAAAGTGTGCGGAATTGGGTCCTTCTAGACACGCTGTCACACCTTCTATAGCTGTAGTAATATTGTTAATGAGATTACCAGCTCTGTGGTTTCTCCCAGTCTTTTTCATAAAGATCATTTATGCAGATATCTCAGCTTTATTACTGTGTAACTGCTTTTTTCCCCACCCTAGCGTTTAACTACTGGGTTTTTTTTGTGGAACAAGACAGATTTTTGAGAGAATTGAAACACTTGGGTTTTTTTGGATTCAAGTCATTTGAAAAATATTTTAAGCTGAAGTTCGCCATCAGTAAATACTTCTAGCCCGTGAGAACGAGTCCTTTCACAGAGTGTGCCAGGAGCGGACTGACATTTCATAAATGATGATTGTCTGCTTTGCTTGAGCATTTTTATGCTGCTGACATATGTCAAATAAAATCAGAGGCTCTTCTGTCTTTGCAGCTATTCTTGGCAAAAACCCCACCTCCCACATTTCCTATTTGCAGTTCTCCATCTCCTGATTTTGGAGATCCATTCTACACCTCTTGATAGTGTAAGGCTTTACCTTTTGGGGGTTTTTTCCTATTCTGGTAATTTTTGGAGTCCAGTGCTGCAATTGCAGTGGCATGTAGTGACTGGGTTACCCTTTGGATGCTCAAAAGGAACTTTAGGTTGTGAATTGCTTAACTAGTTCCCAATTAGTTAACTTGATTTCTTGCCAGAATGAGGACAGCAAATTTAGCGACTTGCATTTTGTTTATGACTCTCGAAGGCCAAATACATGCTACTGGCTCAGGCAGATGTTACTACAGTAAAGCTCGTACTTAAATATACTCAAACCCCCAGACTTAGGATCTCCCCTGGTTTCAATTATCGTTTTTCTTCCGTGCTGGCCTTACCCAATACCTTGTTAGCAGGATCCATGCCGTGAGTTATCTGTTTGCTTCAAACACCAGCCCAGGTGTGTTTTCACCTAAGAAGTCACCTTTTGTGCTTTTATCCTCGCAGTCTGCACATTAACCCCCAACACTGAGGGTCACGTTTTTCTTTTAGGCTGAACATGTTTATGAACTGATCTGCCCCAGACAGTTGTAAGGTGCTACTGGAACGTAATATCAGCGGTTCATCTCTTTGTTCTGATGTGCTTTCTTTTCTACTCAACTGAAAAGGAGTGTATTAGCCACCCTGGTTTTCGTTATTTCATTACAAATCTGTAAATTGCTCTGTTGTTCCTCTGTCCAAATTGTTAATCCAGGAGCAAGGTCAATAACAAATCTAGCCTTTGTTTACTTGAGCACTGCAGAATCTGTAACTCCATGAAGCTATAAATGTCATTATTATAAATCATTGTTATGAACTATTATTAATACATATGTGTGATGCCTTCTGGTCCTTTTAACTGCACTGGAAGTACAAGACGAGGCGAGCATCAGCTTTATCATCTTTCTAAACTTATTGATTTATGGATTGAAGGAACTTCTTAATAACTTTAATTTTACACTATTGTCAAGAATAACTGTATCAGATGTCTAAACATAGGGCACCCATGAGAAGCAGGATCCAGTCCCAGAAAGCAGCATGTTTTAGTCTCCTACTTTGGTTTTAACAGGAGAGATGAATTCCTGGTTGTCTGCACAGAAGTAAGCATGACAACAGGCAATGGGTGTGAGCTGGAACAGAGGAGGTTCCATATAAATATCAGAAGGAACTTCTTCACAGTGAGGGTGACTGAGCACCACAAACGGGCTGCCCAGGGGTGTTGTGGAGTCTCCTTGTCTGGAGATATTTAAAACCCACCTGGATGTGTTCCTGTGCGACTTGGTCTAGGTGATCCTGCTGTGTCAGGAGGATTGGACTAGATGATCTTTCGAGGTCCCTTCCAATCCCAAATGTTCTGTGATGAACCTTTCTGTTATTGGCTTCATTGTGCAGTATTTCTTCCTGTCTGTTTAGCTGCAAAGGAGGAAATGCTGATGCAAATTAACGAGACATTATGTTCACATCATCATTCTAGAATTAACTGCATATAGAGATTTGAAATAAAAACCATCCAACTTTTGCAGTGAGTACACATCTGCTGAAAAAAGTATCCTCAAAACAGCACGGAGTAGCACGTAACTGATGTTGAGGGTCTTTTGAAATGATGTGCCTTACAGTGTAATTAATTATAATTGGCTTCCTTGGTCCACAGTTCTTGACATATTTAAGCACAACCGTGTGTAAAGTGATACTCCCACATCAGCTACGTCTTCCTTCTGCCTAAGTGCATAATTGTTGTTCTTATAGCCAGCAAATTTGTCTCTTCTTCTCCTCCTCCTTATCTAACGGCTCCAGGGCTGCTGTTAGGGACTTTTGAACAGCATCTCCTTAGTTGTCTTCCCTTTTTTTTTTTCCCTTTCTCCTTCCTTTCTGAACAAAACCCTTTGCTACGGCAAACATGCTTCCCCCAGTTGTTTCTGGTAAGAGCTTGTACCGCAGTCACGATAGTCCTCATTTGCACTCATGTAGTGTTGATTACGCATCGCCCCTCTTCAATGCAAGTGCTGTTGTCTATCAGGTCCGTTCCAAACTTTGCAGAGCTACTTTCCAGGCAAAACAGAGACGTACGAGGCACCTTTTTTTTTTTTTTAATTTCTTCTTCTTTTTTTGTTTTATCTTGGGAGACAAAAGTTTTAGAATTAATCACCAGCCAGCAAAGCCCATAGGAGCCAGGCATATATGACTAATCTATTGGTTTCTAAGAATTGCATTTTGTAGGCAATTTGTTGAGAGGCCTTTGAGAATTTTGTTATTTATAAGAACGTTACAGTTCATTTATATTTTATGCAGACATAAATAATCGTATTCCCAATTGCCATACAGGGAAAAATATAAACCAAACAACTCACCCACTCCCACTCCTCTAGGCAGCAGCTGGTAATAGTGTCTTGTGTGTTCCTCAGCTTTAATAGAAATCTATTGCAAACTGTTTGTTTTGCAGCCTCAGAGATTATGCTCTAACCCGCCTGAATTTGCAAAAAACAGAGTAGTTCATTCATTTTTTCTGAGGAGGAGGGTTTGCTTCATTGCTGCTAGCACCAGCTTCAGGACTAGTCTCCAAAGTAGTGACTAACTCCAGTCGCTTCTAGGACCAGGTCTGCAGATTGACAGAAGAAATCTGCTCTCTGCATGCCTCAGTTTCCTTAACGTGTATCCTGTTCCATCCTGGAAATGAAAGTGTCCAGGACACAGCGAAGGCATTTTTGAACCTCCTTGAGTGATGTTGCATATACAGGTCTAGTCTTCTCCATTTCTGCAACTTCTTCAGTTAGCGAGCATCTTTAAGTCTCTCTTGGAAAAATGAGCAAATTAATTTCCTAACTATCTCTACTTAAATGAATTAATTCTATTCCCTCACATCCTATAGCCTGGCCTCACTAAGAAAGACTTCTTTTCTCCAAAGAGCATTTTTCACTTCAGAGAGCTTTACAAAATTGTCTATTTAAATCCCAGAACGAAGAGTCACTTTGGCGATAGACATGATGTGAGCTCTCAAGTGCTTCAAGTACATTCTTCTTCCTCGCAGCACCAAAGGATTGCCTTGAGTGTGAGGTAAGCAACAACAAATCTAGGGGAAACACTTTCTTTTCTGGATCTTGTAAAACTACACAAGTTATCATTTTGGGGATTATCAGCAAGCTAAGGTACAAAGTGTATGGTCCCGTAGTTCCAAAGGCAAGCTACCAGAAGTTCTACACAGGTCAGCAGAGCCAACGTAGGTCTTGGCATTCAGTCCCAGTAAAGACTTGATTGGAATTTAGTTAGCCTGCATGCCATGTAGGTCAGATATTCTGCCAGCTGATCTCTCTTTTTTTACTGTTTTGTCATACAAGAGATGAAATTTATCTTAGGGGCATGAAACGAAATCCCAGCATGGCTGATCTGCAGTGACATGGTGGCACAGTTGCCAGTGGGGATTAAAAAAAACCCAACCTCCTTCTGTGTCAGCTTGAACACGGCTATAGGTATCACAGTTCCACTTTTTTTTTTTCCCACCGATGCATCATTCCTGAGCAGATTCAGTCAGGTATGAGCTGTGCTCGTGTAAAACACTGCGTTGACTTTTCTTCAGGCTTTGATGGTGGACCTCCTTTATTTGTTTTTTAAAAGGCACTTTGGAGCATTTCAAAAAGAATAGCAAAATCTTTCAACCCCATTAACTTCCTACATACGTGTTTAATGTGAATACATATTGTTGGATAGCGCTAATACAAGGACTAAATTACTGTCTTTGACTTCACGATGCAACAAAGCTTGAAACTAGCAATCTGAAAGGGAAGAGACTGTGAAATTGTATGGAAATATTTTTAAACTAAAGTTGGTATTATTTATGATAACAGACATTTCATTCTTGTAGTTGTTTTCAAAGTCTCATCCTAATTTCTATACTTGAGTGAAGCTATCAGTTAAAGTCGATAGTATGTCTGTCTAATGCCATTCAATGCCATGTCTTTTGCAAGAAGCTTACAAAACACTCTTTAGTCCAAATGTGGGAGGGTCAAGTTTGCTACAAATCTACATCACCTCTGGCAGAGAACTGCTACCTGCTTAATCCCCATTAGTACAACTCAGGCTAACAGATGTACTTCAGGTCACACTGGCACAGTAGCAAAACATCAATCACGTATTGCCACTCCATGGTCTTACACAACACTTGATATTCACCCTCAGAAATGTTAGATGTAGACCTTTTGCTTCTAATGAATATGCAAAACTGAACTTCCTGAAAAGTCTTGACACAGGAAAGAACAAAATCTGGTCTAGTTCTAGAATCATAGAATCATTAGGGATTGGGAGGGACCTCGAAAGATCATAGAATCATTAGAGATTGGAAGGCACCTCGAAAGATCATAGAATCATTAGGGATTGGAAGGGACCTCGAAAGATCATAGAATCATTAGGGATTGGAAGGGACCTCCAAAGATCATAGAATCATTAGAGATTGGAAGGGACCTCGAAAGATCATAGAATCATTAGGGATTGGACGGGACCTCCAAAGATCTTCTAGTCCAATCCCCCTGCTACAGCAGGATCTTGTCAAAGTTCTTTACTTCTGCTCACTGACTTATTGTATTGGTGGGATTCCCACTGTTCCAAAAGTTAAGTGTGTTTGTGCCTACTAGAAACAGGAAAGCAAGAAAGGTTTTTTCTTTTAAGTTAGTTGCTGGGAAACAAGCATTCAGCAGGAAATAAAATGCAAGTTAATTTATTCTGAGCAATCTAATAGAAATCATGACATTCAAAGGTTTCTTGACAAGACATTGGACTTTGCGATCTTGGAAATCTCTTCCAACCTTAATCGTTCTGTGATGCTATGACATTACAGGAGATGAGAAGTCACACTGTCTTGCTGTTGTCATTAATACAATCTATTACCATTTCTTATTAGTATTGATCCATCTCTCCATTACTGCTTCTCAACTTAAACCATATTTACATAGGAATTCATTCTCTTCTAGCTTCCCAGCTGAGCTGAAATAAACTACACAGTTCAGAGGCCACAGATGATCCATGCAGGACAGAACTGAAAATCCCCTAAAAAGGTTTAATGAGTGGAGTTTGTAACCTCATTTCAGGATGTGGCCTCCATGTTAATGGAGTAGAATGGAAGACGCGCAGCAACTGCAGCTCCAGTGCAGCATATGCAGAGCAGCTGCAGTGTTCCTGCATAAATATGTAGGAAAAACATCTTTGTGTTTCTAACTAGAAATGCTTCAAGTAAAGACCTGAGTATGTAGAAAGCAGTATGTTTGGTTTATTAATTGTGTGCCTGCTTTATTTCGTAGAATCACAGGATCATAGAATCATTGGGGATTGCAAGGGACCTTGAAAAATCATCTCGTCCAATCCCCCTGCCACAGCAGCATCACCTAGATCAAGTCGAACAGGAACACATCCAGGTAGGTTTTAAACATCTCCAGTGAAGGAGACTCCACAACTCCCCTAGGCAGCCCTTTCCAGTGCTCCATCACCCTCACTGGGAAGAAGTTCCTTCTGATATTTATATGGAATATATATATCCTATGTTCCAGCTTACACCCATTGGCCCTTGTCCTATCACTAGATGACATTGAGCAGAGCCTGGCTCCATCCTCCTGACTCCCACCCTTCACATATTTATAGACATTAATGAGGTCACCCCTCAGTCTCCTCCAAGCTCAAGAGACCCAGCTCCCTC
>JAOXOE010000343.1:9482354-9510159 GCA_028565055.1 Phoeniculus purpureus | reverse complement strand
CAAACTTGCTGACAATACACTCTAATCCCTCATCTAAGTCATTAGTGAATAGATTGAATAGGACTGGTCCCAGTACCGACCCCTGGGGGACTCCACTAGATACAGACCTCCAAGTAGACTCTGTCCCATTGACCATCACTCTCTGGCTTCTACCTTGCAACCAGTTCATGATCCACCTCACTACCCGATCATCTAGACCACACTGCCTCAGTTTGGCTGTGAGGATACTGTTGGAGATCGTGTCAAATGCTTTGCTGAAGTCAAGATAGACCACATCCACCGCTCTGCCATCAACTATCCATCTGGTTATGCCTTCACAAATGGCTATCAGGAAGGATGACTTTCCCTTGGTGAAGCCATGCCAACTGTCCCTAATGACCCTCCTGTCCATGATGTGCCTGGAGACAGCGTGTAGGACAAATTGTTCCATCACCTTTCCTGGGATGGCAGTGAGGCTGACCAGTCTATAGTTACTTGGGTCCTCCTTCTTACCTTATTTTGAAGATTGGAGTCACATTTGCTATCCTCCAGTCCCCAGGCATCTCTCTTGATTCCCATGACTTAGCAAAGATGGTGGAGAGTGACCTAGCAACAACCTCTGAGGGAAGTCATCGCTAATGAAGGAAGTCATTGCTAGAGAAGGACTGTTTACAAAGGACTCTAGTGATACGACAAAGGGGATAGTTTCAAGCTAAAAGAAAGGAGATTTAGATTAGATCCCTCCCTGTGAGTGTGCTGAGGCACTGTAACAGGTTTCCCGGGGAGGTTCTGGCTGCTTGATCCTTGGAGATGTTTAAGACCAAGTTGGATGGAGCTCTGGGCAACTCTGGTCTGGCGAAAGGTGTCCCTGCTCATGGCTGGGAAGTGAATTAGATGATCTCCAAGGCTCCTTCCAGCCTAAATCATTCCATGACAATCTGTGATGATCTTTCTTCATTCTGATTTTTATGTGCCTCCTGCTGTGCTTAGTTTTCCTACTGAGCAGAGCTACCAACTATCCTCAGCTGTTAATAAAACCATAAGAAATTAAAGTTTCTCTGTACTTCTGAAGGAAAGGGCCTGCAGCATGAATAAATTCCTAAGTCACAAGCTAGCTATCTATGAAGAAGTAATCCAGGAGCAAAATTACTCTTGCTAGCCTAGAGTTCTATTCACCACTTCAAAAAGTGGTTCAAGGGAAAAGTTTGTTTGGAAATGTCAAAAGCAAATTAATTCCTCTTATAAAAGGACGACTCTGGGAAGGCAAATGTTAACCTTCTTCACAGAACAAATGTACATATTATATGACTCTTAAAATTCACTTCAGATACGAGCAGTATCTCTAGAGAGTTTATTACACTTGATTATTCCACTTAAGTATTCATAAATATTTATGTACCAATTGATGTTCTCGATGTAATCTTTCAGTGCCTGGTACAAATATGTCACTAAAAAGAACGTTGAGGGAATCTGCAATTAGCAATTAGTGATTCAAATATATCGTGTGAAAAATTGAAAATCTTGCTTGTACGGAATAAGCTTCTGCATTAAACGTATGGATTATTTAGTTTCCAAAGGCAAGTCGCCACTGGAGATATAAGTCTGTTCTCTAAAGACTGGTTATGAACCTGGCATAATGTGTAAAGGCATAAATGTTCACATAAATTAGATTATAAATGCTTTGTTTATCCAAATAATGTGGAAATTACCCGTGATTGCGTCATTCCTTTGCATTTCTTTTCGTTCTTTCTTCAGATACATTTACGCTTCTCTTAGCGTGTGTGACACCAACAGCCTTGTATGGTATCTTCCATATTCCTGGAGCACATTGCTTCATAGGAACGCCTGCCCATACAATCTGTTTGCCTGACATGGAATTTTATATGACCTTGTTCATTTTGCCAAGCAGGTAGCAACTGGATAGTATCATCTTGCTTATTCTGAGAGGAGTGTCAGTTGCCACCTGAAAGCAGGTACAAAGTACTAAACCCTTGTTTCCTTCTACATGCCATTTATGATCAAATACAACATGAGTTACAAAGAACTAATGAGGCAGGCCATATGTTACTGCATCGTGTCTAGAAGGAAAAGGATACTTAATAGTATTTTTTTATCTCATTGTCGAAAACATTTCACTGTTTTGTGTTTGTTTTATTTTTTGCCTGGAGTTTTACTATCTAAGGTTCCCTTCACTTCAGGAGAAGCTTTGGTTTAAATCTAAATGCAAAAAGAGAAAGTGCATAACTACTTCCAGACCATCTCTGTGTGAAGTGTCTTTCCTTATTAGTTAGATTTGGCTCGTATCTCTCTTCCACATAACTGACCTGTGGATTGCTCTTTGATGTCACATCCTGAGATATGCAAAAAAATCCGCTTATTTAATGGTTGATCTCATTACCCTTGACAGCTGCCCATGACCTCTTTTCATTTGGAAGCTCAGGCTTAAGAAGGCTGCTAAGGAAATCTCTCTCTGTGGCTTAGTTGAGTGAAGTTCCTCACTCTGCTCAGGCACTTAGTTTGCACAGTTAATGTCTCAATTTTCTGTGACTTGTCCCTGACTAAATGGACCTATCATGCTATTCCACTGCCACAAATGTACAGATTCACTTCAGCACCAGCTTCACACACAGGCCAAACAAGAAGTAATTAATTAGAGAAATGTTACTGCCAGACACTGAAAAACTAAGCACAACAAAGCAAAGCAGAGCCCTGAGCGTGCTGCTACTTCCGTGGCTTTGGTCCTCAGGAAAGTGCTGCATGTCAGTTGCTGTCTGCAGGGAGGCCTGATGCCCCAGCAGCTCTCACTGTGCCCTTACTTTCCTCATCTACAGCAGCAAAAGTGTTAAGCTTTGTGGTGTTGGTTAATTCCTAACCCACTGACATGACATGGCAGCTTAGGTTATCAACTAGATATTGTGAGAACCAGTGGTAACCCTTCTTCTTGCACTATAAATGGCACATGCAAAGGCTGCACTTCCTCTTCCCTCCTCAGCATGGAGACCAGGTGGTGTTATCTGCTGTGTCCATCTTAGCACATGGACTTGGTGAAAAGATAATTGTCCTCTATCCTGATAGCTTCTAACTTTCCCTTACAACTTATAATTTTCCTTTCTTGCATTTTTACTCAGTTTTCCCTCATTTCTGATGCACATGAAAAACAAGGAGGTGACTGGTGACAGTCAATGTGGTTCTACTATATGCAGATCATACTTGACAAATCTGGTGACTTTCTACGATAGGGTTACAGCATTGGTTGATTAACTTAGAGCAACTGATGTGATCTACCTGCTATTGTGCACAGCACTGAATACAGTCTTGCATGATATCCCTGTCTCCAAACTAGATAGATGTGGATCTGACAAATAGACCACTCTGTGGAAAAGGTACTGTCTGGATGGTTACAAATAAAGAGCTATCATCAATGGCTCCATGTCCAAGTAGAGATCCATTACAAGGGGTGTTCCTCAGGGATTTGGTGGTGTTTATCATCTGTGTCAGCAACAGGGACAATGGTACTGAGTGCTCCCTCAGTAAGCTTGCCAGTTTTACCATGCTGTGTGGGGTGGTTGATAGCTGGAGGGAAGGCAAGCCATCCAGAGAGACCTGGACAGGCTAGAGACCTGAGCCCGTGCAAACTGCATGAAATTCAACAAGTCCAAGTGCAGGGTCCTACAGCTGGGTTGGAGTGATCTCAAGCACAAATCCATGCTGGGTGGTGAATGGATTGAGAGCAGCCCTGAGGAAAAGGACTTTGGGGTGTTGGTAGATGAGAAGCTCAACATGAGCTGGCAGTGTATGAGGGCAGCCCAGAAGGCCAACTGTGTGATACAAAGAAATGTCACCAGCAAGGCAAGGGAGATGATTCTGCCTCTCTGCTTTGCTCTTGTGAGATCTCACTTGGAGTCCTGGGTCCAGTTTTTGAGTCCCCAGTAAAAGGACGTGGAACTGTTGGAGCGAGTCCAGAGGAGGCCAGGAGGATGATCAAAAGGCTGGAGTCCTGCTGCTGTGGAGACAGGCTGAGGGAGATGGGGCTGTTCAGCCTGGAGATTGGAAGGCAGTGGATGGACCTTATAGCAGACTTTCAGTACCTAAATGGGCTACAGGGGACTTCTATGAGGGACTGTAGTGATAGGACAAAGTGCATGGTTTCAAGAAGGGAGATGTAGGTCAGATCTTCAGAAGAAATTCCTCCCTGTGAGTGTGCTGAGACATTGGAACAGGTTGCCCAGGGATGTTGTGGCTGCTTCATCCCTGGAAGTGTTCAAGGCCAGGTTGGATGGGGCCCTGGGCAACCTGGTCTGGTGAGAGGTGTCCCTGCCCATGGCAGGGGCTTGGAACCAGATGATCTCTGAGATCCCTTCTAACCTAAACCAAGAAAACACCAACATACTAAAACAAACACCATCTTATAATTTTTTTTTTCCCAAAAAAATGATGTTTTGTGATGATGTTTGCAAGGCAGAAATCAATCATTTAGGACACATAAAATAAATATTTGTTGTAAAATGGAACAGACAGAATATGTTACAAGCATTAAAACACCTGCTACTGCAATGTTCAAAAACTATTCCTTCATTGTGCAGATGACAAACAAAAGGGAAAAACACCTTACTTGAACTTGTGTTCTTTCCAGCACTTAATGAAACCATTAAGTGCTCAGTTTCAGATCAGCAGTTTTTCCAGCTTTTTCATATTTTCTTGGACCATGAGACATAAATTGAATTTGAGAATCTCATCCCAGGAATCATTCAGGAGGAGGGTTATTGCTTCTGTTAACACATTTTTGGATTGGATATGTTAATATATTTTCATTACCACTATTTCATTTTTATCTCTCTAACTCACTCAGAACTCATGTTCTCAGGCAATGATGCAATCTTAACAACTACCATTTGAGGTAGCAAACTCTGAAACAGGGAGGATTATTTGTTAACATAATCTCTATTTTATGTGAACTAAAATTTGATGTCACGACACAGCGGCGTGCTTTTGACATATTGCTACCCCTGCTCTCTTTTGCATAATGTAAGTTATAATCAATGAAATATTTTATTACAGCTTTGAAGCATAAGTGTTTCATCTATTAAACCAGATGGTGAAGACAGACCCTATATACTCCTTTCAAATGCACAGGAAAATCAAGAAAAACTGGCAGAAATTCAAGAGTCATGTGTCAATTGAATGTCACTTTGGGACATAAATTCAAGGCATCCTCTTCTGATGTTCACAGTCATTTTCCAGTTTTGGCATGACTGAATAGAGGAGAAATAACGCAGTTATGATAACATCAGAAACAGTAAGCATACTCATATTAACCAACTTCTGAATACTATATTGTTTAAAGTGTAAAAATAAAACGACCTTGTCTAAAGAAATCAGTGAGGCTCCAAGTGATTTAACATAAGAGAGAGGTGTTCACCAAGAAGATCAAACACCTATGTGAAAGGGAAAGGAACAAGAACCTAGATAAAGAAAATGTAGGTAGAGAGATGTAATTATGTATCATGAATTATGACACAGAAGAATTCCTGATTTACATAGTAAACACAGTTGGTGAAGAAGATTTTCTCATGAAAAAGCACATTTGTGTACCAGCAGTGAAAAACTCAACAACAGACAGAGACATAATCCAGATTCTGAGAAACACCATCTGTAAAGAAATATTTTTGCTCATCCAAAGCAATTGCTTTGGTACTTTGAATACACTAAAAACAGCTGACCTCATAGAAGGATTAGTGTTTAGAAGGCATGAGAAAGTGATTTTAAGAATATCCACGGATACATGCCATGAATCACAGAATCACAGAACATTGGGGATTGGAAGGGACCTTGAAAGACCGTCTAGTCCAATTCCCCATGCCAAAACTAGAAGAATGGTTTGCAGACACAATATGTAGTCTCTTGCAGAAAAAAGGAAGTTAATTGCTTATCCAAGAAAGCTTTATTGAAGAATTAAAGATGGAGTTGAAATTATCCAAACCAAAAATAGCAGACACAAAAGCAGTTTTAAGTAAAAGAAGTTCACAGTTGAAAGATGACATTTAAGTGTGAAGTGTGAATGAATGCCTCCTTCCCTCTGAAGATTCAATAAACATTCAGCATATACACCAGCTAGGTGTTCTTTTTAACACTGCTGTAAGGACAGAAGAACTGTCCAGTTTATCAATCTAGTTAAAATAATTACTAATATTCCTCTTCCAGGATTCTGTAAACACATGAGATAAAACATCATAGAATGAAACATGTTTTGAAGAAGCAACATGTGAACTCTCAAGAAAATCCTGAACATTATGAACATTCAAACATTTGGAACATTGCTCACGTCATTGAACTATCATAGGGACAGATAAAATCTGTCATGCCACAACAAATATTCATTCAATCTTTCTATACAGAAACAAATATAGCTTGGAATAAATTTGACAGATTTAAGAAAGGAATGCTGCCCCATATAGAGTAAGTTGCTTTTCTGTCACCTTTTAGTAGATCAGCATTCAGAAAGACACTACCTGTAGTACAAACAGTAAGTAGGGAATAATAAAAGCAATCATGTTGTTTCTGTTCTGTTAAAATGCTCAGAAAGGAGGATTTCTGGAAAATGCTTCTCCATTTCCGTTACAGAAACTCTCAGCATAAAACACAGAATAAAGAACAGCAGAGATTGACGTACGGATGTCATGTGTATATTTGCCTACTTCCATATCAATGTAAACCTACATATGACTCATGAGATAATCCCACTGCTGGGTTTTGGTGCTGTTTTAGTGAGCTTTTTTAAGACATTCTCTCTGTTACACTTTTCATTCCCCTAAAACAAACTTGCCCTTCATCAGCTGTTATGAATCTGTTATGAACTGGAGAACACGCAAGTGCTGACGTTGTATGGAAAAAACTACTCAGATTAACAAGGAGTGAATTTTCTCCTTGCCTACAAGGTAATTGCATTGTTGATGTTGCCCACTTGGAAGATGCACTTAAACATATCAGCAGTGTTTGAAATAACATCTGCTAAGTACTTTTTTCGATTAAGTCTTTTATAACTACTAATTTTCACAAAACACGTTTCTATTGGAAGGGCACGTTAGTTATCAGAGAGAGGATGCTAATGGAAGTATTTTGCTATTTTGGATTTTTTACACTATTTTGACATCTTGCTTATGAGAAAAGCATGTGGATGCTCAGTGAAAATCCCACCCATGCATGACTCCTTGAATTTTGGTATGTAATCCAAACTATGGTTTATGTGACTATGCAGGCATGATGCAGTATTTGTTAGCTACTCAGCCTAAACACTTGTTGGTGCAGACTGGCGAATTGCAACACATCAGGAAATAAAGACAGCAAACAAAATCAGTCAGACTACAGGTCTTAAACAGATGAGTTTTAATAAGTACTCTTAATTTCCTAAACAGTTAAGAACTTTTATCAGACTGCTAAGAAATCTGACATAACTGAATAATCCCTTGATAATTTCTGCAGATCTCTAGGAGTCTGACTCTTGACACCACAGACGCTTTCAAATCCTACACATAGCATTTGAGAAAACTCAATAATCCAGTGAGTATTACTAGAAAGACCTTGTCATTCTATCAACTGGTCACTGAATCCCAGCAGATGTTGTTGTATGCTTAATGAAGACACTGAAGGGATAAACATAATTTTATTTTTCAAAGGGATATCTCAAGCGTGAGATGATTCTCATCCATGCAAAAGCTGTTTAACCAGATGTTCATAAAATGTTTTCAGACATCAACTCAAAAAAGGAGTTCTGAATATCTTAAGAAATGAAGTTATATTCAAAGCAGAGAAGGATGTATTTAGAAACACATTTGCTGGTGATCAAAGCAAATGGTAGGACGTTTGAGAAATATGGTAATAAACTTTTCTTTAGGCATCAGCAGTATTAGATGAAACGTTGAGAAATACACAAGAATTTCTGGGTATAGCAGTAGTATGGATTGTGAACCCTGTAGAGAACATCCTCTGGGCATTTTTTACACCAGCAGCTTGAATGCTAGCAATACCCTTGCAGAACTTCTGGGACCTGCCTGGTGACTAGCAGGACAAGAAGACAATGTAGGTCAAATAATGAATATAGACTGGGACATACTGGTAAAAGATGCTGAGATATGCAACAAAGGGCCAGTAGAATTATTATTTTTGAGGGGAAATACCTCCAAATCAACAGGTCCAGCAATAATGAAATCATCTGTGCATCTCCACTAACAGATCAGGCTCCATCAAATTATTTGTTGATGGCTACCAAAATCAAAAAAGAATGCAGAGATAAATTACACAGCCAAGACTTGTCACATGCGACTCGCAGCCTAGTGTAAGATTAATCATGGAAAACTGAATTCCTGAAACCATAGGTAGAAGAAACTTCATATTATTTTGCATATTTCATGGTAGAAATGTTAACAGGAAATCACAATCACTGCTTGGAACTCTAAGTGTAGTAATGATCTTGGAACACAGACAAATTTTCATATTAATAAGGACTTCCTCAGGATTTACAGATGCAGACCATCGCCTGGATTGCACATTTTTCCAATTTGATACTGTGAGTGCTTCTGTAGGAAAAAGAAACATGAGAATACAAGTGAAAACAGACAATTTCAAGCATGGACAATATTTTTGGGAAGAATTAAGAAATAATTGTTTATATTTTTATTCCTAAAAATGTAACCATGGAGAAAACTTGTTAGATATTCTTTGCCAAAACTGACACAACCAACTCAAGACAATTTATGTCTTCTGAAGAGACTTCATTTCCACATGAGGATAATCAAGAGCAATCTTGGAGACAAATGCCTTTTCAGTCCATCCTGTCAAGAGGAAATCGTGACTAAACCCATAAGAAATAGAAATGAGTAATGGATAACTGCGTCATCCACATCTACGGTTGCTCTGGAAGTTGTATCTGTGCCCATTCCTAATGAATAATCGTGTATTAGTAATGAAGGTAAACGACAGACACATCAGCCTGGAAGTGTGTGCCAGACAAAATGCAAATAAAGAAAAAGATGTTTTGAGAAACAGATTAAGTGAAGATTTAGAAAAAGGGAGATAAAAGAATAATTTTGCCTAAAATAACCAGTCTTTAGAAAATGCCTTTTGGAACAACATGGATGTTTACTTTCCCCATTGATGGTACATTTAAGCAAAAATAATTATTTTTCTGAATGTAATTTTCAAGCAATAAATTATATAATAATATAAAATTACATCACATGGGAGGGTAAGAAAACACCTGCTGCTAAATAATATCCAATGACATTGCAAACAGAGTTTGTTAGTATGTGTTTGCATTGAACTTCATGGATTTGTCATCTTAGGTAGTGATATTTGTGTTTGCAAGTTATTGATAGCGCATTACAAATCACTACCCAATGCTCTGACTGTGTAGTCTGGATGTTTACTGCAACACACCTGCTCACTTTGCCTAGAGGCAAATCTAGAGAGGAAAATCTGATGTTGCCATTCATTGAAATTCTTTTAAAACATTAAGATAACTCATATTTTTATTAGGCTTCCCATTAGGGAATTAAACTTTCTTTCCTCTAATTCCTGACATCTCATTTAAGTCTTCTACAGAAAATATTCCCTCATTAGACAATATGTAAACTCAAACCATTGAAGGAAACTTCTGAACACCAATCTTAAATTTAAGAGCTAGCTTAGCTCACTTTCATATAAATGCTCCTATCCAGTCAAACAGTGGTCTTTACTATTGTAATCTCATCCAATGACATCAAGATCTAGAATACTCAAAGATATGCATGGATCCTGAGTGTGTGCTATTTGTTTTTAATAAAAACTTACTGAACATCACACAAATTGCAGCTTCTTGCTGCAGCTGCCCTTTTCTGTAAGGCATTCAAAAGAGTTTCTCAGATGCCATCCATGAGGGATCTATGTACCTGATGATAAACTACTTGGAATGTTTTGGCTTAAGATGAGGAAAAGAAAAAAGAAAAAAGAATTACTCCCAAAGAAAGAAATCTTGCTTTGATTTGCACAAAGTTAGAGAAAATCATTCCATTGTCAAGCCTGTAGCACAGGATTGCTAATTATGATGACTCCTTCAGGATTTCCTGAATGATAATATACTATCTATTTGGAATCAAGAATTAGTTTAAGACAGAAAATTATATGCACCGTGAATATATGTATATTATCTACCTGTCTGAATGACTGTGCTTCATGTTATTCAAAGATACTTCTTCAGAATCTGCAGAGCACTGAAAACTTCAGTTACAGAGGAACATTTAAAAGCATCTCTTTGTGAAATTTCTGTCTCCTTAGGAGGCTGTGAATGCAAATGATACTGCTTCTTTTTTGAAAAATAAAGAAAAAGAAAAAAGCCTCTAGAGTTTTGATCTCCAAGTAAAATACTGTCCTTTCTCAAATGGAATGTCTTCGGAAAGTTTGAATATTTTTAGCGGGGGGAAAAATCATCTGCACCTGTATCCATGGAAAAAAACCTGAGATTATGATTCATTGCTCTGTACAGAGTGCTGATAGATTAAATGGCTGTCACTCGTTTAAGGCATTTGTTTTCACTGAACACTAGTTCAGCCAAAGAGGGTTTGAGCTCCCTGCAGAGCTGTAGTGTTTCTACATGAAGGAATCTTAGTCTCCAGCATATCCCATTTCTGTGGGCAACTGTAGTCATACGGGCCATTTCCATGGCCAGCTTTGCATGGCTGATTTGTACCTGTGATCTTGTGTGATGTAATATACACATTGAGGAAAATGTTCTAACACAAACTCCATGTATACCAGATCCTTTGTGCTAGTCTTTCTTGACTGTATAATACAATTTTTAGTAAAGAGTTGAGTACGGGAAGGCTGAATTAGACTATTTCCTAGGTACGTGTAGACGACTGACTGCTTTGGTCAAAAGAGTTACTTATTAAAAATACTTTTATTTTCAAATCTGTTATCATCATTCTACCATCCTATCTATAATTGCGTGTGGGGTGCAGGAGTGCAACCTGGTTGCTGGGACCCAACCTGAGGTAGGAGGAACTCTCCCCACTGTTAAGCATTTTCTGGCAAAGTGCATAATCTGGCTACAGAAGGGACCAGGAGGACATGGAGCATGCTGCAGCGCAATACTTGCCCTCAGAATAGCCACATCCAATATAAATTAGGGGAATAAAACCCAGTGTCACACAGCTAGACATAGGCAACATCCCTTTGCTGGAAGCCCAGCATGACCTATCCACATTGATTAATATCCTAGGTGTGAGCCCGTGGTTTCAGGGATGCTTTAGCAGAGATGCAATTTCTAGTATTTGACTGAAACCATTATACATCTAACACAGACATTTTAAGCAAATAGGCCATTACACTCTGAAATAAAAGCAATATTCTCTGGAATACTGATGAAGCATTTGATCTGTGTCGAACTGTGGGTGCTTAGGATGCAGTATAACAGAATGCAAAGCCCAGCATTAGCCTTTTTAGATTTAATTTCCATATTAATATGAATCAGATCTTCAGATATCTACAATTAAGATGTTTGTCAGCATTTCATTGCAAATGTTTCTTCTTGCTTTGAGAACAACAATTATTTGTCAGTGGTGCTGCAATAACAGATTATGCTTAAAAATAATGGGTTTCTTGAATGTTTACAGAAGAAAGAAGAAAGCTGATTTCACCTTCGACTTTATTGTATATGTGGTTTGATTAGATGTTTATTAAATGCGTGGTGGTTTTGTCTTCTACGAAGTATGTTTTGAAAACATACATTCATATTTTTTCTATCAAAACTAAACTCTTCAATGCAATGGTCCTTGTGATTATGACATTATCCACTGTCATGTTTTTGTGGCCTTTGTAATTGAAGCCAAGTACTCTAGAAATACTGAAGGATGGAAAGTGTGTTAAAATTATTGTCAGATAGAAGTCAGAACGCTTAGCTACTTGAGCTGGTATCTGAACTTACTTTTCAATGCATGTTTACCCCAAGGGTCAAGATGTAGTCGTCTAGCTCAGCATCCTTTTGACCTGTGTAACAGATCCTCTACTGATTGAATGCAGTGATCTTTGAGTGGAAAAATATTGTCAAGTGGGAGTTAATGTAAGATGAGGACAAGGCTCTACACTTTCAAATATAAAATAAAAATCATCCTTGGGTGCTTTTAAAAATTCCTGGATCAATGGCGTGCTGGATTAATCTTGACTGGCTGCCAGACGACCACAGGCAAGAGTGGTGCAGGGGGATAGGAAATGGGACACTGCAGTCAGTCCAGAGTGGAGTCTCTCTGCCACTTCTTCCTTTTCACACTTTTCCCTGCTCCAGTCTGGGGGCATCCTGTGGGCTTTAGACCTTCAAGATAAACCTTCTTCAGAATGTTCTTTCCGTGGGCTGCATCTTCCCATAGGACGTCTTCACATGTCCCACTAGGGTCCCTCTTGGAGTCACTGTGGCATCTCTTCTGGGGCCACCTTCAGACACTCCTGCTCTCCTTCTGCTTTCCCCTCAGAGCCCAAAAGGCTGTTTCTCACAGGGTTTCCCTCAGCCCTGGCTGCTGGGTAGCATTTTACCCTTTCTCAGCCTGGCATTCACCCACCCTCCTAGGCCTGAGCAGAAGGTGAAATAAGGTATTAATTTCTTAATTTTTACAGTTGTAAAAAGGGTTTTAACTGAAAAGTCATTAATTATGCAAAGCACTCAAAATACAGGCTTCCTATTCCTGATTTGTGAAAGTGGAAACAGTTGTACACATTTTAAACCAGTGAAGATCGCTGACTCCTGGGGTTCTGCCAATTGGTGAGTCATGTGGCAATTTATCACAGTAAAAGTGATTAAAAAAACCCACCAAATGGGAAATTTAAGTTTTTTAGCTGCTCAGAGAAAAAACTCCAACAAATTCAACTCTCACAAAACAATCACAGTAACAAACAAAGGTTCTTCACCCAATTTTTTTTTCTTTCCTTTGTGTTTATTTTTTTCTTTAGACATTTATGTTCTTCAGGAAGAAAATGTAGTGATTGTTTCAAAGATGTGTTTCAGTAGCACCTTACAGGTAACAGTGATTCCGGTAGTCAGCTTAGACATTATTTTTGTTCTAGTTAATGAACTGAAGTCAGAAGTATTTTCCAGCAAAATCAAGCAGCTAAGCAAATCGAGACAGACATCGTCCTCAGAAACCTGCTGTTTTTCATGGAATTACTTTGACCAGAAAGGGATGTGGAATACTATAGGAGGAAATCTTATCCTTCCTGCTAACAGGAATCTTAAATATCCAAAGGAAAAATAATCTCATTCAGAAATCAAGACAGTCTATAAAAACCAGTAGAAAGCTAAAGGTTCTTTACTTCAGATTTTGGTTGATAAGATAAACAACAAAAAAGTGTTTCATATTGTAGCTGAAATTCTAAACTGGCATGAGATATCAAAGGGAATGCTAAATATTACTACCCTATCATCAAAACTGCAAGAACAAACGTGTTATTGTTAGTGTTTATACATAGCAGCAAATAAAAGCAGAATCTTGGACTAGGATCGGCGAGGGTGGTTTACAGCAGGTTTACAGATTATAATTTCTGGTGCATAGTGCTCTGCTGTCCCCAAAGTCCCCTCAGCTTGATATTTACCTCCCTTTTGCCCTCAAGTGCCAGTGTAGTTATACTGACAGCCAGAACAGAGCAGGATTTGATGCCAGAAATTGATGTATTGATGAATTGATGAATTGATTTTCAATAGGTCCCATAAGAATCTAGCAAACCACAATTTCAGTCACAGTTTTCAGTCTTCGTTTGCTTTTATAACTAGGTACTATGACACCTGTGATCTGTGCAAAGAAATTGCACGTAAGTAAGGAATAATAAATGAAGAATTTGCTAAATTAGAATTTCTCTCTGGAAATTCCTTGGAGGTTTTCATAACTCAAAGTGAGTAAATAATTTGGTTAAGATTAATAAATTTTAATATAAATAACGTATTTTAAGTTGTCCATCTTAAGCACAGTTTTCTTAAAAGCTGCTCAATATGCAGGTTCATGTATTAGTGATGATATGGTACTATGCATACTTTGCTCTCTGGGTTTCCTATGGCTCCAGACTTTCCTGGGCAGATTATTACATTAATAAATGTCTTGTCTGCTAAAGCCATTTCATTCAGTACAGGAAAAGGAGGAGGAAAGCATGAAGCATGCTCTGATGTAGTCATACACAAGGATGTAGTGGAAACACAAGGATATTCAGCTGAACACTAAACTCAATTAAAACAAGAATGTCTGTCCTTTCTAAATCATAAACTTTTTGAACTCTCAGAACAGTTTGTCCTATATAAAAGTTTGAGTACTTGATTTGGGCTGACACAAATGTCACAATCTCTGGACTTCCTTAGGGACTGTGCTCTGGTTTTCGCCTGGCTGAACTTTCACTGGAAGCTGTTGATATTTTTCTATCTATTCTTGACAATCAGGGGCAGAAAATGGAAGTTAACAGACCGTTGCCTACAGATAAAAAGACTTCACATTAACTGCTTTCTGCTTCTATTTTCAATACAGAGGCAGTTTGTGTCCACAAAATGAATCCCTTCTAAGAAGGTAAATATAGCTACTTCCCTCTTTTTAATTTTTTTCTTTTGTAATCATGCAATTCCTTAATTCTGTGTCATCTCACTGACAATTTGTAATAGTGCATGAACTTCAATGAAAAACCCAAAAAGCTTGAGTTTTGTGTGGTTCCAATTATCCCACACAGTTTATTCTTGCTGATCTGATAATAAAGTAGTAATATTTAGCACTCCCTTTGATATCTCATGCCAGTTTAGAATTTCAGCTACAATATCAAACACTTTTTTGTTGTTCATCTTATCAACTAAAATCTGAAGTAAAGAACCTTTAGATTTCTACTGGTTTTTACAGACTGTCTTGATTTCTGAATGGATTATTTTTCCTTTGGATATTTAAGATTCCTGTCAGGATAAGATTTCCTGCTATAGTATTCCACATCCCTTTCTGGTCAAAGTAATTCCATGAAAAACAGCAGGTTCTCTGCTAAGACTGTACTGTGCATTCATGGTACTTCACTTACTCCTTTGAGTATGCTCTCATAAGTGAAGTATCATGACTTTCCCAGTCTTCTCTCTATACACAGACGTTTCTACAAAAGGATTTAATTCCAAGTGGATTATAATGTTAGATCAGCCCCAGACAAGTTGCAGGGCAGAACACTTTATGTTCTGCAGTCACTTCCATTGTAAAAAACAGGCATTACCTCTGAAAAAAAGGAGTAAGCTATTTCAGCAAAATAACACCATGTGAGTGTTCCTGAAGGAATTCTCTTGGCATTGTCATGTTTAGCAATAATGTCAAAGGTACACGTTTCATGTATGTACTTATGAGTTGAAACTATTTCTCAGTACATATATAAACATCACACATTCATAGAATGGTAATAAACACAGCTTTCACAAGCAGCATGTTCTTTATGCACAAAACATCAAAAACTTCCGTGGTTCACCAAAAGCTGCAATTAAAAATGTTTTCAGAGTGATTGTTGGCTTTTTTTCATAGCATTCATATGTGAAATAAGCATCAAGTTTACCACTACAGTACGAAAGTCTAGAGTAGAATCATTTTGGTTGTAAGCAACCTTTCAGGTCATCAAGACCAACCACTGATCTGGCACTGTCAAGTTACCATCAAATCATGTCTTTTAAATACTTCCAGGAATGGTAACTCCTCTACTTCCCTGGGCATCCTGTTCCAATATCTAACAACACTTTTAGTGAAGAAATTTTTCCTAATATTCAGCCTGAACCTCCCCAGGTAAAACTTGCATCCCTTTCCTCTTGTTCTGTCACTTGCTACTTGGGACAAGACACTGAACTCTTCTAGCTCCAACTTCCTACTCTTTGTAGATAGTCATAAGGTCTCCCCTCAGCATACTTTCCTCCACCTTGTACAAACCCAGCTTCCTAAGGCTCTCCTCAAAGGACTTGAGCTCCAGACTCTTCAGCAGCTAGAAACAGGTTGAGGGAATTGGAGCTGTTCAGCCTAGATAAGAGAAGTCTCTGGGCAGACCTTACAGCAGCCTTCTAGTACCTGAAAGATCTGTGGGAAAGCTGGAGAGAGACTGCTTACAAAGGACTCTAGTGATAGGACAAAGGGGATGGTTTCAAGGTAAAAGAGGGGAGATTTAGATTAGATCTTGTGAGGATGCTGAGGCACTGGAACAATTTGTACAGGGAGGTTTTGGCTGCTGCGTCCCTGGAGGTGTTCAAGGTCAGGTTGGATGGGGGCTCTGGGCAACCTGGTCTGGTAAGAGGTGTCCCTGCCTCATATCCTCACATCTGTAGCCTTACACGGAGTTGTTATGACCACAGTGCTGTTACTGAAAAGTACTGAAGTACAGGAAAGAGAAGAATTGTGCAACATTTCTAGTGCAATTTGTTCAGAATCCAAGTGGACCAGAGGAAAAAGATCATTACTGAAACTTCCATTGTATGCGATTTTTTCATCTGTGTTACCTGCCATGAAAAGAGGGTCCAGTGATTAAAAAGAATCTTTAATCAATGCAAAAAATTAACTTCTTGCAGCTTGGTCTGCAGACTTGTCCACACAGCAAGCAGGTATCCACAGCATATGCTGCACATTCTTCTGTGGTTCTTGTGACAGTTTCCCCATGAGCTGTGTCCCACTGAATCCTTCCACCTCCCTCTGGGCACAGGGAGTTGAAGGTCCCAGGTAAACACATCCAGCTCTCTGTATTGTGAGTTCTGTTTCCTGGCTCTGGCTGTGATAGAAGGAGAGAGGCTGAAAAAGATTGTTTCCATGACATTCACTACAGCAAGGGAAAGTGAAAAGGTCTCCACTGCCCAGCTTTGCAGCAATTCAAATCAGGCAGCCCCTGGGCACTCTGGGGCATGGTGAACACGGTCTTCAATTTACTAGAAGGGAATTATTAAGCTGCTGATCATTACCAACATTGAAAACCATTGCTTCCACAATGTACTGGATATGCTCACACCGTTCATCATTCATTGCAGCACCCTGGACAGCAATGAATTGGCTTTGGTGAAGCTTCTTTCACTATGTGAGAGTCCCATTTTAAAACAGACAAGAGATATCCAGACGCTTAACCACCAGCCTTTTGTACCTTTGGAATACAGTAGATATCATTATGAAGTACTGGTTTTCCTTAAGTACATGACACATTCTTATATATGTCCTCTGATTTAAATGCAGGACACATTCCTTCTAAAGTAACTTAGTGTTTCTATAAGATGATGAATGGATTGAAGTAATCCATCTGGACAGAGAAAGACATCATCTTAATAATCTGATATTTTACGTTCTTTGCTATAATTACTTTTGCCTCAGATTAATGAATTCCATTTACAGTAGCAAGCTACCAAATTAAAACCTTTCAACACAAGTATGAAATGTAATGGAAAGATGAGCCTGTCTCATATGCAAGGCATAAACTGCAGGGTTGAAGAGTCCCTATTTACTGAAAAAAGAAAGAAGATGTTTAAAGATTCTTTCATGGTGTAAATTTTATTAATAAAAAATTTCTTTCCCTCAGGTGAAATCAAATCCCTTTACAGACTTGAATTATGAAAGCCATATAACTGAAAAACTAAGCTTTCAATTCTGTTCTCAAATCACTCCCTTTGCTCCCACTTATTTTCTGTGTTGTGTGTTATGTCCTTCCTATCTGTTTGTTCCATCCGAAGTACAATCATTAAGAGGAAGAAAAAGCAAGCACAGTCTTTTTAAACAAGCTTTTGTTTCTATATAAATCCTTATGTGTTTAGAAATGCACGGCCTCATCTTCTGAGGAATGCACATCTCTCTCAGACGCGCTTCCCATACAGCAATTACTCTGTAGCCTGATGCGGATGAGAGGTGCTTAGCAAAGCCATTACACTAACAAGTCAAATGGATTGGATCCATCAGCTGGAAAGGAGCAGCAGGAAGGAGCTAGGACACTGGCCTCTGAGTCACAGTGCTGAAAGAAAAGGCATCAACATGAGAGTCAAATGCCACAGGTAGAAGTGGCCATAAAGTCAGACATCTCCAGACTGAAAGGCAGTGAGTAACTCCATAGCAACCAGAGACTGAGACAGGTGGGTTTCCAGTGAAGGGGAAATCTGACAGCACCCTGGTTGTGATGCAGCAGGCTCTGAAATGGAGTAGCAAATGACACAGAAAAGAGCCTGCTGCTGGAAATACTTGAAGCCTCGCCATTTTACTAATTTCCTTGTCCAGAGTGAAACCTGTAATGTCTAGACCAGCAAAACTATAACCTATGTATAAAATCAAGGTTCAGAAAAACCCTTCCAGCCAGCAGCATCAGACTTGAAACTTAATGGGAAAAATTCTAATGGTATTTGGAGCCCAAGTTTCTATGTTGCTGGAAAGGCTACCCCCAAACAAACCCCAAACTCCAGCAGCACCTCTCCCTAACAACCCCCAAAAATCAAAACCATTCCAGGAAGGACTACAGGAATTAACTTTATAGTATGAGGCAAAGTGGCAAAGAACAAAGGAAGATTTTTTTTAGTATGCAGCTGACAAAACGCGTACGTGTACACATAAAAAAAAAATACATAGAAACTGAAACTTCTTAGTGGCACTGAATTTTACTATGGCAACAGATGTAATACTACCAGTTTGGGGATGTGAAGAGACCCAATCAGACAATATACACATAGAAAATAATGACAGAGGTGATAGTGGAGTAGTGTGTGTTCTCAGGAGTACAAAAAGCTCCAATATGAGCTGTTGCAAGGTGAGAAAAGGAGCCCATGACTCCATATGTCAGGAGGATGGAGCCAGGCTCTTCTCAGTGGCATCTAATGATAGGACAAGGGGCAGTGGGTGTAAGCTGGAACATAGAGGTTCCACATAAATATGAGAAGGAACTACTTCATGATGAGGGTGACAGAGCACTGGAATAGGCTGCCGATGGAAGGTTGTGGAGTTGTCTCCTTCTCTGGAAATGTTTAAAACCAGCCTGAATATGTTCCTGTGTGACTTGGTCGAGGTGATCTTGCTATGGCAGGGGGATTCGACAAGATGATCTTTCGAGGTCCATTCCAATCCCTAATGTTCTGTGATTCTGTGAAGTCCCAGGGCCCAGCACACACGGGGGCTGTCTCTGTCAATTGGGACAACTTTTGTGTTCAGTACACAAGTGTTTCATGTGAAATGGTCCTGGGAGTAGTAACCAGGAGAATAAGCAACAAGTCTGTGTCTGCTTTTCTGGTATTTTTGCTGCTGGAAGCTGTGATGTACAGGAGGTGAAACAGGAATGCATCCTGTTCCTCTCCTTCTTTTCTTTCGTGTGCCTCTGCTTGTCACCTGGGACAATCTGTATTATCTCTGGGATAATGCAAACATTTTTTTGTTAGCTTCTCTTTTTCACTCTCCGTAAAGGTATGGAGAAAAGACGATTTCATTTCAGCATGCTGATGATTTCTGTACAGTTTGAACAGACCTTCCTATTTCATTCTCAAATATATTTTCTGATCTGCCTTAGCAGTGCTCCCCTGGAAAATCAAAAGGAAAAAAAAATGAAAAAAGGAAACAAAAAAAGCCAGTTTCTTATGGACGTAACCTTAGCTCAGTCCTGCCTCTTCAGCATGGACCTTTTGTGATGTTATATGCAATCTGACGTCTGGCTCCTGCTTGCCTACTAACAGCAAAGAACAGCTCCAGACTTACGCAGTGCAGTGCAGGCTACAGTGAAGGGCTGTTTCGCTGGTGTTTAAAGCAGAAGATAGAGTGAGTGGAAAGCTGTGGAAAGAGCTGTGGGTTTGTAGTGCAGGGTTCATGTAGCAGTGAGGCTGCAGGGAGTGGCTTCCTTAAGACACTGCTTTATTTATGTCTGAGAAAGTTAATGCCAGCTAGATTTCAAGATGGACCCACAGCTGGCTGAGTCCAGGCTCACCAGTGACATTGGTAGCATGTTTGTGACACTATATTTAAAAAGAGGAAAACATTGCTGGAATGAGAAGTTAGACTATGTGAAAGAATCAACTCTGTAGACACCAAGACCAGTGAGGAAACTGGAGGAGGAGGAGCTCCCTCCAAGCACATGGTGAAGACTTTGGTGAGGCAGATTGTTCCTCTGCAGCCCATGCTGGAGGATAGTGGAGCAGGTATCCAATTGCATCCCTTGGAGGACCTCACATCTGAATAGGTAGATAAGCCTGAAGGAGGATGTGACCATGGGGGAAGCCCATGCTGGAACAGGCTCCTGACAGAACCTGTGGGAAGAAGAGTCCACGCTGGTCTGCTGGCAGAACTTTTGACCTAATGCTGCCTATTTCTGAAGGACAGTACCCTGTGCAAGGGACCCACACTGGAGCAGTACAGGAACAATGTCAATCTAGGGTAAGGATTCCCGTTGCAGATGTTCATGGCAGACTGTCTCCCACAGGAGATACTCCAAATTGGAGTGGGAGAAGAGTGTGTACAGTCCTTTCCGTGAGGAGAAACACAATTTGTGATAAACTGACCATTTTCCCTGTCCCCATGTGCTCCTCAGTAGTGGGGAGAAGGCAGAGAAATCAGAGGGTGGGAGGAAGGTCTTTTTAAGATCTGGTTTTCACAGAATCACAGAGCATTAGGGATTGGAAGGGATCTCGAAAGATCCAGTCCAATCCCCCTGCCAGAGCAGCGTCACCTAGGTCAAGCCGCACAGAACACATACAGGTGGGTTTTAAACGTCTCCAGTGAAGGAGACTCCACAACCTCCCTAGGCAGTCTGTTCCAGTGCTCTGTCACCCTCACGGTGAAAAAGTTCCTTCTCATATTGATGTGGAATCTCCTGTGCTCCAGCTTGCACCCATTGCTCCTTGTTCTATCATTAAATGCCACTGAGAAGAGCCTGGCTCCATCCTCCTGACATGCACCTTTCACTTATTTATAAGCATTAATGAGGTCACTCCTTAGTCTCCTTTTCTCCGAGCTAGAGACCCAGCTTCCTCAGCCTTTCCTCATAAGGGAGATGCTCCACTCCTTTTAACATCTTTGTGGATCTGTGCTAGACTCTCTCCAGCATTTCTGTGTCCTTCTGGAGCTGAGGGGCTCAGAACTGGACACAATATTCCAGCTGCGGTCTCACCAGGGCAAAGCAGAGCAGGAGAAGAATTTCTCTTGATCTACCACCCTTCTGATCCACCCCAGGAAGCTTTTGGCCTTCTTGGCTACAAGGGCATATTGCTTGTTTCTTTCTCTCATTATCTGATTTGGTTGGTAATAATCTAAGTAGAGACTGTTTTGTCCGTGGTGGTAATTGGTGAGTGGTTTTTCTCTCTTTCCTTTTTCAACCCACGGCCCTGTTGTTATATTTTCTGTCCCCTGTTCAGGTGAGTTGAAGGAGTGATAGAGTGGCTGCGGTGGGCACTTGACATCCCACCAGGGCCAATCCATCACATTAATCATGCATGGTTTCAAACCCACAGCTCCCTACGGGTTATTTGGAGTGGGGATTGGTGAGTCATGGTTGTACTCCAGCAAAAAGCAGACAATAAATCCCGTTCTTTAAAGTCAAAATATGCACATTTCATCAACAGCAATGTAAGAAGTTTAAGTAGAGAGAAGTCTGCTTCTTACAAGCTTTTCTTCCAGGCATATCTTTTCTCCCAGCTTGCTTGCAAAGGGGAGGAGGGAAGGGATTGGAGTCAAGAGACTATAGCTTTTTAGACAGTGAGTCATGCTGGATTTTGTCATATTTGCTTTGGTAGGACTCTTAGTGTTTAATCAATCGAGTCTTCTTAGGACTACTAAATGTGTTGAAATTTGTCAAGAGCACTGTGGCTTAGGATAGTCTCCCTTTTATGTAGCTATTATAAACCCACTGTTACCAACTTGCAGAATTCTGTAGATCTCACCCTCTTCTATCTTCTTAAATCCCTGACTCCCAGTTCCATGTAGCTACATGGGAATCTTGAGATTTCAAGATTTGTTCTAAAAGTAGCATGAATTGTGATCCTTGTGGGATATGAAGCAAAGCTTTTCTCTGACTTTTAAAAGTCAACCTCCACATTCTGTTATTTTTAAAATCATTGCTATTTATAAAAACTTACCATATTTTGACCTTTAATTAAGACTCACTATTCAGTCTAAAGATGTATGTGAACTAAGTACTAAACATTACATTTCTGATATGAACATGCATTTCTACTCTTGAAATTCAGTTAACAAGGCAGTTCAAAATGAAAAAGATTGCATAATATGTTTGTGAAAATCACTGTATTATGGTGTGAAAGTTACCAAAATTTTCAGATGTATAAAATTGTGCTTTCATGAGGAAAAATGTGCATTTTGCTTTAAGAGAATTCTCCTAGTGGCCTGTCCTGACAGGAGTGGGCATTAGGTGACAGTATAAAAGAGGGCTGAAGACCCAGTCCTGCCCTTTTCTCTTCTGAGAGCTTTGCCCTAGCACTTAAACAGGGGACTCTGTCCCCATCCCACCCCCAACTTCTGGGTTGAAGGCAGAGACAGGACAGGAGGCAGGGGGTGGGCAGTGTCTACCCTCCACCTCAAGTCCCTATTATGCCTGAGGTCAGTGGGCTGAGAAGCAGACCCCACCCTGAGCTGGACTAGTGAGTCGAGAAGCAAGAACTTAGTGCTGATTCCCTTCCATGGGAATCCATTCCCATCCATAGACCCATGGTGTGCTGAAAAATACTCCCCTTTCACCTGTAGCTAAGGTGAAAGGAGAGATATATAGAGAGAGACCAGAGTGGAATGGAACTTTCTTGATCACGTTTGCAGCATGGGGGAGACCCCTGCTGATGCCAGCCATCTCGTGCCTGCCACGTGGAAAGCCTCCATCTTTGAACAACTGATCAGCAGGAAGAGGGACTGCTTGTCATTTCTTCCACTGAGGATGCTCTAGTATTGGGGAGAGAAGAACCCTCAGGAGATGCATCTGAGAATTCCTTCATGCTTAGCTGAACTGTCCATTCTGAAGGAAGCAGAAGGACTCGAGAATCCTTAAACCTTGGGTAAGAAAGAAGACTGGGTTCTTTTTGAAGGCACGTCTCCTGCATTGATGAATGCAGTTCAGGCTCTGAGGACTCAGGCCTGTCTGATCAGCGTTTTGCTGGACAAGCTACGCTGAAGAATTGAAGAGTTTGCCAAACTGGGACAGTCAAGGGTTCGGTGTCTGCATGCTAGGGGGTGCAACTAAAGAGGGACCTGGAGGGTCTCTCAGAACAAATAGAAGAGAGGGTGGTTGTACCCCTCTCTGCTTGACTGCAGAGAGGTCTCTAATGTGAAAACACAAGGACTAAAATGACAGTGATCTCTCATTGTATTTTTCTCACAATATATTATGGCAATTGTGATGGAGTTTCTGGTTTGTGTGCATTAACTTGACTTTTTCTTTCCTCTTCTTTCTATATATAGTTATAGATTTAATAAACCCTTTCTCATTTTCCCTAATCAATCCATTGTCTGGCAAATTCTATCCGAGATCTAGTTGAGACCTAGTTGTTTTTTCTTTTCATTTTTAAGGTGTGGTCTTGAACTCATCACAAAATGGTGCTGAAAACCTGGGAAAAAAGCAGTTTCTTTGTTTTAATCCACTTCACATTACCATGGGAAGTCATTGAGGCAAACACTATAGTTACCTTATAAAAAGGAGTGGGTAAGTAATAGCATTGCTAAGGATCCATGCCTATGAAAGCTGAGGAGATAATAAGGTAATCAGATTTCATGCCTGAGGGTGCTCGCTAATCGCCTGCGGAGGTTTGGCAATGCACAATTGGCTGAGTGCATCTTGTTTACTTTTATGCTTGCTCTGAGACATCAGTTATTCACTGCTACTGTCAACTGCTTACTGGACAAGATGAACTAAATGGTTTGTTCCAGTGTGATGGACTCCATGTCCTGTAATAAATGTTATCATAAATACAGCAAGCCATTCATTTTAAGACAACAGTAAAATGTACATTACAGTGCAGTAACTGGTTAGTGGGCATGTGTGCTGCCACCCTCTGCTGACTTTGAGGCTGTGGGATCTGGGATTGTTTAGCCTGGAGGAGACTCAGAGGGGACCTTCTCCGTCTCTACAACTACCTGAAGGGAGGTTGTAGTCAGGTGGAGGTAGGGCTCTTCTCCCAGGCAACTAGTGGCAGGATGAGAAGGCAGGGCCTGAAGCTGCACCAGGGGATTGTTAGGTTAGATATTAGGAAGCCTTTGATCACAGAAAGGATGATCAGACACTGGAATGTACTGCCCGGGGCAGTGGTGGAGTCCCCATCCCTGGAGGTGGTTAAGGACAGACTGGATGTGGCCCTTAGTGCCCTGCTTGGGCTAATGTGGTGATGTTAGATCATAGGCTGGGCTGGATGAGCTCAGGTCTTTTCCAGCCTCAATAATTCTGTGATTCTGTGACTTACAGCCACAGGCGGGTGTAGTAATGCTCAAATAGTGTTCGATGGCAAAGCAAAAGTTGTTGCCTTCACCTTGATGCCACCTGTGTACTAGTGAACAGGGTTGTCTGTGCTTTTAAGAGAGGAGCTGGAAAAGATTTTGGTTTTGTGCGAAGAAAAATGCAATCACACAAGAACCATTTCCTCTACAGGCCAGAGAACTGGGACCTCTGACCAGGGACAGCGAGGGAAATAAGCTGTTCCCTGCTTTTTGAAGCAGCCATCTCTTCAAAGCTGCAAACAGTCCTGATCAAGGGAAAGGTAAAAGAAATGTGAAGGACTTGAGAATATGAAGTCTGAAATTAAATTTCCAGAATTTAAATATGAAGAAGTCTTTGTTTAAATAGATTTCTTACTAGAAAGGGAAATAGAAACTACAAATAAATCTATGTGAAAATGGATGAATAAAGAGGGAAAAAGTTTTGCATTATCCTGAAATACTGATATTCTCATCATACTAAGGATCTACCAGAGCAACGTATTTCCCTTCTTTTTCTTGTACCTGTTCTATCTCACATTTCTATGAGAAAAGCTAGACAAACCAGTGAATTTTTTCTCCCATTCCCAGCATGGAGCTGGGATGAAATAGGACACTCTTAGAGACCAGAATAATAAAAAACCCCCATCACTAATAGTGCTTATCCCATAGTAGCAGCTAAAACAGCTGACAGAGCCATATATTCTAAAGTTGTGAAAGACCATTATGGTCCTACTGAACTATGACACCTAACCCTTGTTAGTAGACTCATGTAATCACAGAATCACGGTAGTACAGAATTATTGAGGCTAGAAAAGCCCTCTGAGCTCATCCAGCTCAGCCTATGACCTAACATCACCGCGGTGGCCAGGTGATGGCACTAAGAGCCCGAGTCAGTCTGTACTTCAACACCTCCAGGGATGGGGACTCCACCACTACTCTGGGAAGTCTATTCCAGTTAGGGTTAGTCTGATCACCTTCTCTGTGATCAAAGGCTTCCTAATATCCAACCTAACTTCCCCTTAGTGCAGCTTCAGGCCCTGCCCTCTCAACTAGTGACAGGATTGTCCCTAGTTGCCTGAGTAAAACTCATACTTAATCGGTCACTGCGAGTGAAAACTGAGCTTGCCTTAACCTCTTTAGACTAGGTATTGATGCAGGTTTTTTAATGTTATCTTCGTGATAAAAATGAACATGGTTTGTCGTTCCCTTTGTTCTGCTAACAGACAGATAACATGGACTTCACACATTTTAAGATACTAAGAAATGGCACAGACAAAAATAAATGGCAGTGTATTTTGTTATAGTCTTTCACATTTAACTTTTAATTTGTCAGGTATATTTCAATAGGTGGGAGGTACTTCACTCTTTTAACATTGTTCATAAACACTCTATTGGTTTAATTGTATTCCAAGTCATTAAACAAAATGGCTACCAATAATCATTAGGTAATGAGCAAAACACAAGGCAGACAGGAACCTAATGGGCTGCAGAAAGAAGAGTGTTTTCTTTAACCCGCAGTATGCTATCCATTAAGTCTCACACTAAGAAAAATGGTAGTATTGAATTAGTAGCATGATTGATTTGAAAGCTGGGGGGACCAAACAGTCTTATGGAGTGCTGTGTATTCTCCACCTTTTTATTCTGTGAATAACTGCAGAAAAACCTTCACACTGGGCTCCTCTCATCCAGCAAAACATTAATTTTGAATGCAATATATGTCTGGTTTGTTTTGGTTTTTTAGCTGTTACTTATACGTATTTTCCTGCTGTTTAGGAAAATTTAAGTGAGTTACAAGGCCATAAAGGAAGAAACCACCTGAAAATTTTTCTCTCATTTTCACTAGCACTCCATTATTCTAGGCTGCCAGGTAATAATAGAAATTAATATCCAGAAAAGCACATGGAGCCTAATAAAAGACTTATCGTATCTACCATTTTTTTCAACAGTTTGATGACCAAGTAGTGCTGTCTTAGAGAAATCTATATTTAAAATTATGACAGTTTAGTCATCCCTCAAATTGGACCTATATTAAGCATAAAGTTGTGATGCAGGAGTAAGCTGCTGTTTGAGAACATATTTGAAGCACTGTTCATATTGTTCCACTGACGCAGAAATGTGCAGAACAAATGTCATCAATAAATTGTACTGTCGAGTTGACAAGTTATTGCACCTCTGTCAATGTTCACTTTACCATCTCACTATTGTTCTTTCACCATAAGAAAAAATGCCTTTGTTGAACTTCATTAGGTTCCACTCCACCTAACTCTCCAGCCTGTCCAGATCTTACTGAGTGATACTTATACTGGTGTGTCATCTACTCCTCCCAGTTTTGCCTCATCAGCAAACTTTCTCTATCCCTTCATCCAGGTCATTGATGACAATGTTTAACAGGACTGGATGAAGTACTGATCCCTGAGGATCACCACTGGCTATAGGCCTCCAACTAGGTCCCAGACCACTGGTCACCGGTCTTTGATCTCTGTCACTCAGCCAATTCTCAATCCACTCCTACAAACAACTGTTCCTAATCTTCCCTATGAGAATGTTAAGGGAGACACAGAAAGCCTTGCTGAAGTTGAGGTAGCCAACATCCACTGCCCTCCTCTCATCTATGTATCCAGTCATGGCATCATAAAAGGCTATAAATTGGTTCAAGTATAAGCTCCCCTTGGTGAGTCCATGCTGCTACCTTCTTTTCCTCCACATACTTAGAGATGACCTCCAGAATGAGCTGTTCCATGCCCTTACAAGGGATAGAGGTGAGGCTGGTCTATAGTTTCCTGGGTCTTCTTTCTTACCCTTTCTGAAGATCGGAATCACACTAGCTTTCTCCTAGTCCCCAGGCATTTTTTTCCTATTCTGCATGACTGATGACGGAAAGCAGCCTAGGAATGACATCTTCCAGCTCCCTCTAAACTTATTGGTGCAGTGTGTCCCATCAAGAATCATGGATCTGTGGGTATCTGTTTTGCCTTGATGATAATTAACTTGTTCATTTGCAATCAAGAGAAAGTCTGTCTTTATCCACAAGCTCTCTTCTACCTTCATGATCTGGGAGTCATGAAGGCTGACCTTAGCAGTGAAGATGGAAACAAAGACGTTCAGTAACTGCACCTTCTGTGTATCACGTCACCAGAGCACCCACTTCATTCAACAGCAGGCCCTCTTTTTTGGCCACTGATGTGCTTGAAAAAGCCATTCTTGTCCTTGACATCCATTGCCAAGCTTGATTCCAACTGGGTTTTAGCTTTACTTCTTGCACCCTACATACTCTGACAAAGCCCCTATGTTCCCTCCTAAATCATAGAATCATAGAATCACTAGGTATTGGAAGGGACCCCGAAAGATGATCTAGTCCAATCCCCCTGCCACAGCAGGATCACTTCACTGGAGAAGTTACACAATCAGAATCACTCTGGGTTGGA
>JAOXOE010000343.1:9465717-9482254 GCA_028565055.1 Phoeniculus purpureus | reverse complement strand
CAGTGTATTTGAAGAAGCCCTTTTTGTTGCCCTTGACCTCTCTTGCAAGGTTTAATTCCAAGCAGGCCTTGGCTTTCATAGTTGCATCCCTGCATTCTCTCACCAGAGCCTTATAATCACCCCAAGTAGCCTTCCCCTCCTTCCATGACCTATAGGCTTTCTTCTTCCTCTTGAGTTTACCCAGCAGCTCCATATCTTTTAGTAAAAGTTAGGTACTCCCATCTAAATTATTTTTTCTGTCAGCTGAATCTCTTCTGATGGGTTTTTTTAAAGAAATAATTAAAATTCAATGATCAAGCCAATTGGAACTTTGTACTGAAAATCTGAGTTTAATCTTAGGAGTTTAGCAGAAGCAGCATCTTTATAGAAAATGCAAAACAGAAAGAGGGCTGTCAGCCTCAGGAGGTTTTTTTGAGCTTTAAGGAATTTAATAGCAGCTCTTGTTTCCTTAGAGGGTACTGGGAGAACCAGCTCTTTGTTTTTCTCATGATCTAGTGCCAATTTATGGAATGCCTCTGGGTGAACTCCATTTCAGACTCTAACAGAATGAAAATCTCTTTTTAAGTATTATTGTCTTCTTAAGAAACTTAGTTTTCTCTGTCCCTTCAGAATTCATCATGGTCATGTCAGTTTCATTTTCCTTTGCGTTTGAATGGTTACTAGCCAATAGGTGTCTGCATGTAGTTACCCTTGTCAATAATCTATAACATTCAAAGCAATAGTAAACTAATGAGTCCCACTGACATTCTGTGTTTTCGATGTACATTTGAGGCATAAACTCGTAGTTTAGGTCATGCTTACATTTAAATGTTTTTTTCAGATCTGCAAATCCCAGTCAAGGGATGAGAGCAAACTGTGATATTGTTGCTAATATAAAAAGGGACTGTGACACAATGAGTTCACCTGGATTTTGAATTGATGGAAAAAACTTTATTTTCTAATGCAATAGTCAAGAAACAGCCAGCTGCTCACAGAATCACAGAATTATTGAGGCTGGAAAAGACCTCTGAAGTCATCAAATCCAGCCTGTGACCTAACATCACCACAAAAGATCAGCTAGATCATGGCACTAAGTGCCACCTCCAATCTTTTTATAAATGGTTTTTCTTAAAAATTCTGGTAACTTCATAAATGCAAAAATGTGTTGTGCATGACAGAGTAGATTTTCAGAACAACTTCTGGTCCTCTCTCTCTGGTACTGCAAAGGGTCATTCTAGTTTCAGGGTTAACCTGAAGATCTTGGCAAAGGAGACCGCAATCTTAAAATCAGCTTCAAAGTCACTGCAGAATTCTAGGAAAGATGCTTTCCTCCTCCAGATTGTGAGAGTTTGAGATTACAAAATGGGTCTGAGAGGAATATCAGTTTACAACTGAATGTACACTGCAGCTAAATCTCCTGCTACTGAAAGATCAAACTGCTCTATGTGAAACAAGATCAGGAGTAATCAGTAGTTTAAATGTTGTGAGTGGGCATGATGACATGTAAGAAAAGTCAGCATTTTTGTCTAGAAAACTAGGCATTCTGCATGAAACCACAGGTACAAAGATACACAGATATACAGATCACTAGGGGTTGGAAGGGACCTCCAGGGATTATCAACTCCAACACTCATGCTCAAGCAGGATCATAAAACCTAGACATGTCACACAGGAATGCATTCAGACAGATCTTAAAAGTCTCCAGAGAAGTAGACTCCACAACCTCCCTCGGCAGCCTGTTCCAGTGCTCAATAACCCTTACAGTAAAGAAAATTTTTCTCATATTGAGATGGAACTTCCTGTGCTTCAGCTGGCACCCATTGATGCTTGTCCTATCATAGGACACAAGTGAGAAGAGATTGTCTCTTTCTTCTTGATGCCCAGCCCGCATGTATTTATAGACAGTGATTAAGTTCCCTTGTAATCGTCTTCTCTCCAAGTTGAAAAGTCATAGATCTCTCAATCTCTCACAGAATCACAGAACATTAGAGATTGGAAGGGACCTTGAAAGATCTTCTAGTCCAATCCCCCTGCCAGAACAGGATCATCTAGATCAAGTCACCCAGCCTCATAAGGCAAATGCTCCAGTCTCCTAATCATCCTTGTGGCCCTCCACTGGATTCTTTCAATCATATCTCTATCTGTCTTGAACCAGGGACCCAGAATTGGACACAATATTCCAGATGTGCCCCACTAGGGCAGAGTAGAGAGGGAGAAGAACCTCCCTTGATCTGCTGGACACACTCTTCTTGATCCATCCCAAGATTCCTTTGGCCTTCTTGGACACAAGAGAACAGTGCTGTTCTATGGAGAAATTACAGTCCACAAGAACTCCAAGATCCCTCTCCATGGAGGTGCTCTCCAGTAGCACCAGTAGATTGTCCCCCAACCTCTACTGATTCATTGCATTACTCCTTCTCAGATGAATGACTCTGCACTTATTAAACCTCATTAAATTTCCCTTTGCCCACTCTCCAGCCTGTCCAAGTCTTCCTGAATGCATACACAGCCATCAGGTGAATTGGCCAGACCACCCAGCTTAGTGTCACACGCAAACTTGCTGAGGAGACACTCTACCCATCATCAAGGCTATTAATAATTATATTACATTAAAATGGACCCAACACAGATTCCTACAGGTGGAATTGGTAGATCAGATTTGTGACCTTACAAAGAAGTTGAAGTCTTACAAGTCCATGGGACCTGTTGGGATACACCCATGGCTTCTGAAAGAACAGGTGGATGTAGCTGCTACGTCATTATCCATCATATTTGAAAAATCCAGTCCAGTGAAATTCCCTCTGGCTGGAGAAGGGGAAAAATAACCCCCATTTTCAAAAATGGGATAAAGGTGATCCAGGGGAACTACAGACCAGTCAGTCTGACCTCTGTCTCTGGCAAGGTCATGGAGGAGATCCTCCTGAAAACTATGCCAAGGCACATGGAAAACAAGACGGTGATTGGTGACAGCCAACACGTCTTCACTAAAGGAAGATTCTGCCTGACAAACCTAGTGGCCTTCTATTGTAGGGTTACAGCCTTGGTGGAGACAGATAGAGAAACTGACATCATCTATCTGGTCTTTTGTAGGGCATTTGACACTGTCCTGCCCATGGAGAGATATGGATTTAACAGATGGACTACTTGGTGGATGAGGAATTGGCTGGATGGCAGCACTCAGACAGTTGTGATCAGTCAAGTGGAAATCAGTTATGAGTGGAGTTCCTCAGGGGTATGGTTTGGGTCTGGTGCTGTTTAACATCTGTGTCAGAAACATGGACAGTGGCATTGAGTGTCCCCTCAGCAAGTTTGCTGATGTCACTAAGCTGTGTCAGATGATCAAAAGCTGGAGGGAAGAGAGTCCATTCAGAGAGACCAGGACAGGCTGGAAAACTGGGCCCCTGGGAACTGCATGAGGCTGAACAAGTCCAAGTTCAGGGTGCTGCAACTGGGTTAAGGTAATCCCAAGCAAAATATTTGCTGTCCAAATTAGAACTTCTTGCCACTGCTGTGTTGTCACCTGCAGGCCTCTGAATGCAGACTGATATAATTTTGGTTTATAGTGATGTTCATTTTCTAGCAAAAAATTAATTCAGACTCATAAGGATATGGAGAAAAGTGAGTAAGATCATCAGGGAATAAGGAAGCTATCATATGAAAATTAGTAAGCAACACAAAGACTAAAGAGACTACATCTAATAAATAGATTGGGGCAACAAAACTCCAGGGAGAAACTATTTAAGCTAAAGAATAATATTGTTACAGATAAAATGGAAATAAATTTGCCATGAGGAATTTAGTCTGGTAATTGGAACATGTTCCAAGCCACAAGAGGAATAAATTCCTGTAAGAGTGCTCCATTAGGAGAAATGGATGCAAAAAGCCAAAATGAACTTAAAGTCGCAGTTTCACCAACCTATGATGGAAATTATGAGTGTGAACAAGAGACTAAACCAGACCCAAGGCACTCTTCATTTTCAATTGTTGGAGTTCATAGAATCATAGAATCAGCATGGCTGGAAAGGACCTCCAGGATCATCAAGTCCAGCCCTCACCCCATCATCTCCCTAACCCCTCTAGCTACTCAGTTTTTAAACACCTCCAGTGATGGTGACTCTAGCACCTCCCTGAGCAGACTGTCCCAGTGACCAGCCACCGTCTCTCTAAAGAACTTCTTCCTAAAATCCAATCTAAAACTCTTCTGATGCAACACAAGGCTATTTCCCCCTGTCATATCATTAGCAATTTGGGAAAAGAGACTAGCACCAGCCTCGCTGTCACCTCTTTTTAGGTCGTTGTAGAGAGCAATAAGGTCTCCTCTCAGCCTCCTCTTCTCTAGACTAAACAACCCCAGTTCTCTTAGCCACTCTCCATAGGGTCTGTTCTCCAGATCTCTTCTCAGCCTCATTGCCCTTCTTTGGCCTTGTCCAGCTGCTCAACGTCTTTCTTATACTGTGGTGCTCAAAACTGGGCCCAGTACTCAAGGTGTGGTCTCACAAGTGCAGAGTACAGGGGCACCATCATGTCCCTACTCCTACTGATTACACTGCTCCTGATCCAGGCCAGGATGCCATTGGCCTTCTTGGCCGCCTGAGCACAATGTGGGCTCCAATTCAGCTGACTGTCAACCAACACCCCCAGGTCCTTTTCCACAAGACAGCTATCCAGCTACTTTTCACTGAGCCTGTAGCTACTGGGGGTTGTTGTGACTGAAGTGCAAGTCCTACCACTTGGCTTTTTTAAGCCTCATCCCATTGGCCTCACCCTATCACTGCAGCCTGTTCAAATCCCTCTGTCCTTCAGATCAGAAGGTTTAAATGCATACTCATCTTTAACTTAAATCTGAATAATATGATCAAGTTTTCCTGACCTGCTGCTTAGCAGAAAAAGATTTCAGTTAATCTTTTTGGATTCAGGCTGTAATCAATGAAAATAGGCTTTGAAAATTAGTCTATATAAAGTATCCTTGTTCAGATGTTCTGAGCTGATGCTGCTGTGAGTCAGCAGTTTCCCTTCCACCTTTCATTACTTTAGATAACAACAAGCCCACAAAAGTTCTTTATCCATCTGACAACAGTTGTCAAAGAATTATTTATCGAGGAGAAAATCAACCTGCAACTTTACATTATCTAATAGTCTAGGGTTAGAAAGATGATGCCTACCCATTCTTGTGCAGGGACTGAAAATAGACATGTACTCATTGATAAGAAAAGTTAGTTACCATTACAGAATCGGTCCTTTCACCATATGTATCATGGCTAACACAGCAGTCATTCTGGCTACTCCTTTTTCCCCTTGCAATACGTTGCATCCTCTGCACAGGTGTGCCCATAGTGTGAACCTCTGCCTTCAGTCAGCTGACTGCTAAGATATCTATCAGGTGACAGGCACTGATCAGCATCTGAAAGACAGCACATCAACTTTTGAGAGGACATTAATGGCTATCATCTCATTTATCAGGTATTGTGAATTTGTAGCAATTCCTATGGCCTTTGGTACATGATTTTTACATCTTGTTATGCAGAAACCATAGCACAACCTTGGGTGCTGACTCAGGCCATGTGAACATTGCTCAGAGAAGCCTGATCCCATTCAAACACCTTGTCTCTTCAGGCATATGCTGCATAGCTAATGTTGCCCTAAAAACGTGTCTGAAGTTGCAATGACAAGTGTTTAAAGTCGGAAAGCACAGATTTGATTTGGTCTCTCTTTGTTTGTGCAGTGTATTTAGTAACAGGTTCACACAGATTTTCTGCACTTTTGTATTTCATTCACAGAATCACAGAATTATTGAGATTGGAAAATACCTCTGAGCTCATCCAGCTCAGCCAATGATCTAACAGCATCACATTAGCCAGATCAAGGCACTAAGGGTCACAGCTAGTCTGTCCTTCAACACCTTCAAGGATGCAGACTCCACCATTGCCCTGGCCAGTCCATTCCAGTGTCTGATCACCTTTTCTGTAAGGAAGGGCTTCCTAATATCTAACCTAAACCTCCCTTGGTGCAATTTCAGGCCATCAATAACTTGAGCTTCAGGGCTCAGGGTGCTCTGAAGATGAAATCAAGATATATGCTCAGGTTTTATTGAGACAAATTCCTTCTTTCCTTTTGAAAAATGCTTAGCTGTGGCAGACAGAGACATCAAAATCTCTAATTTTCTGCATGTACAATTCTCCTCTCCAGTATAAATTAATAGTTGATCCTTGAATTAAATAACTTATGCAAGAACTCAAGTCCGATAGAGTGAGGTGAAAAAAGCTACTGGCATGCTTAGAGGTGCACATGTCCATAAGAAGTGCTGAGTTCAGGAACTTACATAATCTATCTACTTTGTTCAATGAGATTGAAAGTCATATATGAAATAAAATTCTGGGTTTACTGCTAGAAGATATTGTGATCATATTTTTTCCTTTGTTGTTTATTGTATTTTTGCACCCAACTACGTCTTTTATATAATTTCTATGTTCAAATAGCAAACAGGATTACAAGTTTGTAATCAATCAGGTTACGAGGTTAAACCACAAGCTGCGTCAGTTGAACACACATGTCTGAGAAGAAATACCCGTTGTGGTTTTTAAATAGGAAATTTGTATATGAATTAAGTTAGAGTTACAGAATTAAGTTACACCATAATCTTTTCTTATTTGTTCTAAGCATTTCACAAAAAGAACACATTTACAATATGACCCAATTCATTTAGAAGCTGTTTCTTGAAAAAAATATCTATACCAGCAACAGATGGCAAGGAGAAAAAGAACAAAATCCTGTTTTGAATATCATCCAATCTGACAAAGAAGCAGCTGCTATAACAAGTGGTGTCAACATCCTAAATGTACTTCAAAATGAAACTCGCTTATATCCATTACAGGAGGAACGCTTTAAGCAAAATCCTTTGTCAATAAAAGCTCATGGTTTGCTCCTGTTTATACTCATATCACTAATGTCTGTTATCTGATGACCGTCAGCACTTATCATGATAGTAAAGACACAAATAGAAGAGCGATCATACCTCCTTTTCCAGACAGAAAGTTGTTTATCCTGTGTATGAAACAGACAAGTATGATTAAGGTTGGAAGAGATCTCCAAGATCATCCAGTCCGACCATCAACACAATCTCACCCTGTCCACTAAACCCTGTTCCCTAGGGCCACATCTACTTGTTTTTTGAACCCCTTCAGGGATGACGAACTTCACCCTCTCCCTGGGCAGCATGTTCCAACCCCTGACCACTCTGTCAGGGAAGAAACTTTTCCTAGTGTCCAATCTAAACCTTCCCTGGCACCACTTGAGGACATTTCCTCTTGTCCTATCACTAGTGACTTGAGAGAACAGACCAACCCAACTCTCTACAATCTAAAACTGTAACTGAATGTAATCTTATTGCAATCTTTCTCTATGAGTCTACCAGAAAATGTGTTTCAACTACTTCCGAGAAAATGTTATGATTGCTTTTCTTCACAGCAAAAGATGTTTTTGAAGTAGGTATTAAAAACATACATTTTAAATGCTGCTGTGGTAGTTCTAATGTATTATATTGTATTATCTAATACAAATTTTCAATTGGGGTGAATTAATACAAGATATATTGCATTTGACTTTACACTGGAGCCTGCTTGTCCAAATAAAGCAGTTTTCTTGCTTTCTTTTAGGCTTCATTTTGACATTCTTGGGCTCTGTCAGCATACTGAGACGTTTGGCTAGAAGGAAATCACATTCATTTTAAAATCAAGAGTTATATTATGCCCTTTAAATTACAGTCCTGTACTGGAAGTTCTTTCACAGAGAAGCACCAAAAAACAACAAAAGGCCTCTAATAAAAAAAGAAAAAGCTCTGCCTAAGCCTGGGAGAAAGATGTCATTGTTCTGTATAGCAACCTGTCACGAGGCAGAAGCAGAGACAGCTGAAAAGTACACAAAGGTAGTCAAACTCGAAACACGTTAGGTTGCCCTTTACAGAAAAAGATCACAAATTCACACAGCAGGTCAGCAGCAGAGCTGGAAATAAAATACAGGTCTTTTGAATCTCAGCCTTAGAAACTATACAGAATTCAGTCTTTTATCCCTTCTTGCTCATTTTACAGAAGAGGCTAGTACCAGGCTCTATAGGGAAAGAAGGAAGGTCTGTTTTCATCACACACATATCCCAAAGTGTCACTTACCTTTAATTATTCTACAAATTAACAGCAGCCACCATGCAAAGATGAGCTGCTTTCAGATCTTATTAGCAGTCCTGGGATCCAGATTCAAAATCTAAACATTTAGCACTACAACGTGAAACAAAACTGTCAGATCTCTATCAAAATCTCAAAGAGAAACAAATAAGGTACAACATCCTACTTCTACCATTTCAAACAACTACTGCAAATAACTTCCTTCTCTTGCAGGTAGTTGAAGATGGCATCCAAAACATCATCTTTGCAGGGATAGAGGTGAGACTAGACGACCTGTAATTTCCTGGGTCATCCTACTTGTTCTTTTAGAAGATTGGAGTGACACTGGCCTTCCTCCAGTCTTGTTCTCCATGACCTTTCGAAGATGGTGATGGAAAGTGGCCTGACAATAACATCTGCCAACTTTCTCAGTACTCATGGGTGCATCCTGTTGGGGTTTGTGGATTTATGAAAGTCCAGCTTAGCTAAGTGCTCCCTAACCTCATCCTCCTCTACCGAGAGGAAGTGTTCCTATCTCCAGACCTCATCTCTTATTTCCAGGATCTGGGGTTCACAAGGTATATCTTTAGCAGTGAAGACAGAAGCAAATAAGGCATTCAATAACACTGCCCGCTTTGTGTCTTCTGCCAACAGTTCTACACAGACACAAAACTTGCCGGAATAGTTCAGAGAAACAATTGCTATAAATCATACATTCATAGAATCATTAGGGGTTGGAAGGGACCTCAAAAGATCGTCTAGTCCAATCCCCCCGCCACAGCAGGATCACCTAGACCAAGTCACACAGGAACATATCCAGGAAGGTTTTCAACATCTCCAGAGAAGGAGACTCCACAACCCCCTTGGGCAGCCTGTTCCAGTGCTCTGTCACCCTTACTGTGAAGAAGTTCCTTCCCATATTTATACGGAACCTCATCCTAATGATGTGACTTTGTTAGAAGAAAAACTTTTGCATTTGAAATATGTCCAATTTAACTTTCTTGTGGCAAATCAGAAGTCAGGGTTCCCACAGAACCCTGAACACAGAACTTTGTCAAACCTGCCTACCAAACTGCTCCTCCTGCAAAACCTTTAACATTTCCAATGCCTGGGAGCACAGACATCAGCCACCTCAGGGCAGCTCTCCTGTCATGCCTTCTTTGTGCGGAGATAACTGCACCTTCCATTTTAGAGTATCCTTCACACAAACCCAGTGCCACAAGGTAAAGAACACACATGGGGCAAGTCCTGTCTCTCAGCCTTGTTGTTGGCTTGGAGGCACCTAAAGAGTCACCAAGAACAAAAAGCATCAGGGTGTCCAGGCTTTTAGCTACGGAAATTGGGAACTAAAGCCTAAGAAACCTAAGCTATGCTTAAGTCTGGGACTCCTTTTACATAGCCTTTCAAACAGCATTTCCTATGCTGGTTTCTATAACCTATCTAGTCATTAGCCTGACACAGACTTGTTCTACAAGACTGGAAGGGGGTGTTTTATTAATCTATTTTCCAAAAATTCTGTTTAGGAAGAAATTTTTCAAGATAATTTTAAAGCAGATTAAATCATCACAAATATTTCCTGTTAAATCTTAGTAATCTGTAAACAAATAGTTTTGATTTTAATCTAATGTAATACCTTACATATTTATATTTGGGATATATCTAATAAAATAATGGAAAAACAAAAAACCACCTGCACATCATATCTTTAAAACACTGGATTAGTTTTTTTCTTGGAAATAATAAAAAAAAATCTCAATTTTTACATGTAAAAAAAGGAACAAATTACCTGGACATAGTGCCTCTTGGACAGTGAGAAGAAGACATACTATGCTGTAGAACAAGAGACTGCACTGAGGACAGGGCTAATATTGTCTCAAGCAAGTCCATGTGATGTTTTTCAAGACTCAGGTGCAGTCACACTGGATTGGATTTGCAGCTTGGAGGGTTCACACTCAGAAATGGTGGGGTCACTGCAGAACTTTTGGCACTGTATATCATGGTCATTTAGTATGAGCAGCTGTATGGCACAAACAGGTCTCTCATCAAATGAACTATTTCTTACCTTCATTACCAAAATTACGGCATCATTTTGATGACTTCCCTGCTTGTAACTCAGTTTCTTAAAAACTTATTTTTACCTGGTTGAATAGCTTTCCATATTTTAGTAAAGTGAGATATTTTGCCAAATACAGGTATGGGTAACCAAAGTGTTTGATACATCAGGTTAGGTTACAAGAAGGAAAATAAAAAGGATTACAGCAGAACAGAAAGGAATTGTGAAAACTCTGCATTAGAAGAAAAACATCTGCTCCATCCTTGCAAACACAGTGTCACCCTGTAAGTCAAATCCCAAAGTCTCTTAGAGAAGTCAGTGACTTCCTGACAAGCACAAGTGAAAGAGTACAAGTGGGATTCTTCCAAAAATGTGAACTCTTTCTTTACTCTGGGTACTTGGGGGATTCATTAGAAAATTCATCCCTGTCCTGTAATGACAGTTTTCCTTCGGGGGAGTATGTTGTTGAAACTGCGGTAGGTCCCTCAATGACTGATTATACCTAAGCACCATGACCTCTGAGCCTACAACTAAAACATCTCATTTTAACCAGTTCTACCAGAGATGTTTTAGTTCACTAGTTAATACCTCAGTGATTATTTGGTTGCAGTATCCCAAGCAATAACACCTGATTTGCAAGAATATCTAAAAACACTCATTTCATGGAGTGTTTTATAAAAGCATAAGGAAGAAATGATCTTTACTCTAAACAGTGGATGCAAACAAAACGCAGGCTGTTAGGCAACAGGCAGTGCAGAAAATAGTTTAAAGAAGGTCATTGTGGTTGCTCTGACACAGGTAGACTCATCACAGGAAATAGTGTAAAAAGACAAACAAAGCACTTAAGGGCACATGTAGTGTCCAGTTTGCTTGGATCATGGTATAAAGGTTTTCTTCAGTATTCCCATCCAAACCAGTAAGAACTTGCTAAGTGTGTGACCTACAAAGGCTGAGGAAAGGAGGTACTGAAAAAGGAAAAAAGAAAAAGAGGAAAAAAGGCATCTCCTAGGAGACCTTCAGGAACTCTGCAGTGAAGATGGGAGTAGATCCAAATTCAATTAAATAACTTAGTATTTATTGCTAGGCACTGCAATCTCCAGGCTCTGCACACTGTCCCCAGAGTAAACTATGCAGTCCTGGTGCCAAGCATCTCTGCACATTACAGACGGCTTTTGCAAAGCAATAAATGTCTGCTTGGGATCCAGAGGAGTTGCTGTGTTGAACAAAGCATCATCTGAGAGCTATCTGTAAGGAAATAAAAAGTACCAGAACACTTCGGAAATGCTGCACCTGTGAGCCATCCTCCAGATTCACTGGCCAATGTATCTTCCTTCAAACACTTCCCTTGAAAACCAGCACCTCTTTCCTTCATTCAAGCAGTGGTATAACAGGCAAAACATCTTCAGAGGAAATAAGAGACCCAGGTATAGTCACTTTAGTAACCTGAAGACACTTAAAATCCATATTTACTAAACAGATATTGCCCTAATTTCCAGGGTGTAGTCTACACTCTCTGTCTTCTTGTTTTTCTTGAAAGCTCTGCTAATATATTTTTAAAAGAGAGGAAATTTAGAAAAAATGAAAATAGAATCTGTATCGTTACAGATTAGTGACTTTCCTTTTAACTGAAATGAAGATTTATAATATGCAACGAGCCTTTTAAGTAAAAGGCAGACTGAATCACAGCACAATTTTGACGGCATCAAAATAACGGTGACCACTTCCACTTGACATATTTCTAATATTTCTTTTTTTCATAGACTTGTATTCATCATGAGCTCCCTTCTTCCACAGACAGTAGACTTCCCTCTTCCTCCTGAGTTCTAGTCAAAGCTCTTTCTTTAGCCAGGCTTGTTTTCTACTCTGCAGCCCAAATCAGTTCTAACTACACTTTGCACTTTTCCAGTCCTGGCTGCTCTGTAGTGCCGGCTCCCAACTGTGGAAGATTCAAAAATAAGAAGTACGAATATGTACTAGAGTTTACTAGAGTTTACCATTAGCTATTAGCTTAAGAAGAGGAGTATGGGCAGAGTGTGAAGTGATTCTATACGAAATCTTTTCAATAGATCACAAACTCAAAAATAACTTGTTTTTTTCTGAATATTTTGTAAGTTGAATGAGAGCATCTGTTTGGGAGGGTTCCGCCTTCAACTCTAAACCACAACAGTATCAGAACTGTTATCAAAGGTTTTGTGACAGAATTACATATTCAAAGTGTAGGAGAAAATCTGTAGGGTAGTATCTCACTGCTTAGCGAAAGTTTTTTACTTCAAACTATTTCTCCTGCATATAAACATCTTCAGGGTGAAGAGGAACCCTTTTGACAGTCTCTTCAACTCTGAACACCGTCTAGTGCAATGCTGAGAATTAATTAGGTCTTTACAAAGAATGATCCATTTTGATTGCAACACTAAAAAACATAATTACAACAACCTTTAACCAGCTGTTGTCACAAAAATAAATTACTATTTATTATATTCTTTATAATTAATGAAGATCAAATTACTTACTATGATGAATGCCAATAAATACCCTCTAATATGCAAAAAACTTTTCACATTTGCATTTTAATGAGGTTTGAAATGTTAATGAATTAAGGGAATCTTCTAATTACCTTGGTGAGTGGCTCAAGCAAAAGTGAACTTTGTTAGATGAATTAATATTAGTTCCTCATTAGAATGTTCTAATAGCTGAAAATAATTAATGTTTTAGCTAATATACTGAAAATAAATATTTGTTTACCATTTGACAAATATTGTTAATTATAAACAGTAAGCTCATCAATAATACACGTGAAGAATGTGACCTTTCAAATGTGCTCCACATGTAACCCAAATAACATTTCTAACACATATCTTTTTTAATATAATGAAGATTTATATATATATATATATTTAAAATAAATATTTGTATTTATTTGCTTACCACTTCATAGTTTGACAGACACTGAAATGAGGCTTGGGTTAAGCTCTGTAATTTTTATTAATACATTCAATGTAAAAATGAAGATCACTACAGATAAATATTAGCCTAATTATCTTTCAGGGACAGATTTATGGCACCCATTAAGGAAATTAATGTCCAGTACAGTAAACTATTTTCATTAGCACACATTCTGTGAAAAGTTCACTTTCTGATTCACAATAAAGCAGCTCAGTGTAGCGTACAGATAAAACATTGTATGAGGCCCTGGATTTATTCCATCCATCCCAGACAAAGAAGGACACACAAAAGAGGACTCAACCATTTGCACATCAGAACAGCTCACCATCAAATTGACTTCTCAAGTGAAAAAACAGAACAAAAGCAGTGTTTTTGTTTGATTCACATCTTACTCACAGAATCACAGAATGGTAGTAGTTGGAAGAGACCTCTGGAGATCATCTAGTCCAACCCCCTCTTCCAGAGCAGCGGGTTCATAGTATCATGTCCTGGGGGGTTCTGAATATCTCCAAAGAAGAAACCTCCACAGGCTCTCTTGGGCAGCTTGCTTCAGTGCTCTGCCACCATCAAAGCAAATAAATTGCTCCTCATGTTCAGGTGGGACTTTTTGTGTTCCTTTTTGTACCCATTACCCCCTGTCATATCTCTTGTCATATTGATAAGCACAGATAAAAAAACCCACTCAGTGTTCGCTTCCTCAGGCTCAACAGATCTTGTCTTCCAGCATTTCCTTGTTAGAGAGATGCTTCTGTCCCCTCATCCTCTTTGTTGCTGACTCTCTCCAGTAGTTTCTTGTCTCTCCCTCCCAAATATGCTTTTACTTAAATAAGCAACAGTAGTCCCCTATTTGAAAAGTGTTTAAAATAAAGTTTTGTTGCTGAAAATAGTGCAGACACACAATGTGAAAATGCGGTGATTTCTAAGACTGTGCAAAATCCTGGATTAAATTGTAGGGCACAGATACCACAGACCTCACCTTTTCATGTCTCAGTAAGGATTTGGTAAAAGCCACACAGATTCCCAGAGGTTTACTTCCTAAAGAAAGTTTAAAACCTAAAGGTCAGACGAGGAATACATAAAAATGCTAATTCACACGTACATTCGGGAAGGAATCTATGCAATTTGCTGCACTGCCAACCTAAAATTTATAACCATTGCTCGAACCATTTATCTAAGGCATAATGGTATATTTATAGCCAAGCTGTTTAAAATATAAATTGTCCTCCCTTCTACCTCAAATGAATAAATAAACATTCAACAAGTTTGTTACAACATCCTGTACGTACATACTTCCTATAACTTCTTACTTAACAAGGTTGCTGAATCTGAAAGAGCAGCAAACCCGGTAGCTCCAAGGAATACGTTGATAGGCGTATTTGTCATGTTCAGCTCCCAGTCCATGGAAGTGAATCTGGTTGGCTGGTAGTGCTTAACGTGCTTTGGAGCACTCAGTTCCAGTGGCAGTTAACAAATAGTTCCTTCTGAAATGGTTGTATAGAAAGGTCAAAGCAGACCTGTTTGTCTTGTTACGCTAACCTCATAACTTCATTCGCTTCTGGGTAAAGTAACATGGGAAATATATCATCATTTCACCCGCCAAGCTGATTAGATAGTTGTGTATAACGATATGCATTCTGCACCCCATTTCATTATCATACCTCTGGAGTTATATGGGGCGCTTTTAGATTCTGCCACCAAGCCTCCAAACCAGGTATATAAATCACAGGTCTGACATTAAATGGTGCTTTCTCTAATGGTTGTCTCAAGAAGAGTTTATAAAATTAGTCATGCTGTGTTTACTGGAAGCAAGCTTCTGTTTAAGTTTAGCAAGCTGAAATTCCAGCAGCACTTCAGAAGGACACATGCAGGGTGTTTCTACTGGTGAGAGAAGAGTTTGAAGGTCACTCTGTTTCTTTTGAATCTCTAAATAACCTCTTTAAGCTTGTTTCCCTGCTCTGTGGCTAAAGGGAATGCTCACAAAATGCCATGTCTGCTCTTCTCTTCTCAGACTGCTCAAACTCCATGAGACTGGCTGCAATGTGTTGTAATTGGACTGCCTAGACTTATGACCACTGGAGATCTTCAGTAAGTTGCAAATTAAATTGGGTCCTTCATCATTCTGAAGCCATCAGGTTGTGGCATTGGACAAGTGGATGTGGTTGTGTGTAGTTAACAGCATTTCTGGGTAGTTTTCACACGGTGAACATTTTCCTTTCTAGGTGGGGTGTTTTGTTTCATGGGCTACATGACAAGTATGGCAATGGACGGAGCGTTGTGGATGCTCACTAACGCAAGATGAATGTCATAAGAAGCTATGAGGATTTCAGCAAGGGCCTACTGCAGTGAGACAGCTTGCATTTTAAAGGCTTGTGCTAGTGGAGCAGATAGTTGGGGCTATTTATCTTATCAATCTATTGAGTAATTACATACTACTACATCATACTGTGGTATTAATGTCTTAACTTTTATATGTGGTTCTTCGGGACTTTGAAAGGATAAACAAAACGTTAATGCTGATTCATATCTATCACTACCAAAGCTGTTCAGCCGTGGAGAAAATCAAACTTAAAGGTGATAGTGACCTGAGGAACATGTCTTCCTATTCCAGTGACAAAATCTATGGGCAATATATGTCAAAAAGAGCTTAAAGTATTTAAATTATAGCAAACATTTATGTAAGTCAGCACTTAATGTGGGAGGAAAAAGACTCCTGAGAGATGGTAAGAAATTAAGCTGCAGATATGATGTCTACATTGATAAGACAAAACAAAGAAGGATAATATCTAGCAAAGAATAATAGTTCATATCATTATATTGGGTGAAGACACTTTCTTGCTTGACTTCAGCAAATATTAATGTCTTACTATTGGTAAACAGAGATGGGAATAGTAATTCATATTTGTTCTGGATTTGGTGAAACCGTGTTTGCTCATGGTATTCCTGCACCAAACTCTCTTCTAGCACACAAGGAGTTAACTTGTGTTGGCTGTGGGGTTGTTCACATTCCCCTCCTGCTGCTGTGCTAGGAGGGGCAGAGGTTCTGGGGTGTCCGGAAGTGAAGGAGAGAGGTGGCTGCCACAGGGAGCAGGTTGAGTAGGTGGAGTGGACCAGACAGATTCTGGGGGTCCTCAACTGGGGACAGGGTATTCCTTTTCCCCTCTTTTTGGTACTACCTCTCTGTTTGTGTGTCCGGTTTCGTTTTGGCCAGTAGCTACCTGCGGCCTGTCTGCTCTTCTGTGGCTTTTTGTCCTCCTCCTACTTCACTGCCCTCTCCCCTTTTCCCTTTTTATTTTTCTTTATTTCTCCGATAATCTTTTTCCTATCCCACAAAACTTTCAGACTACATCTTTTAGGAATCAGGGGTTATCAGGTCTGGGCAGGGGGAGGGGTGGAATTAAGGAAGAGCAAT
>JAOXOE010000343.1:9432653-9448315 GCA_028565055.1 Phoeniculus purpureus | reverse complement strand
CTGCTGTGGCAGGGGGATTGGACTAGATGATCTTTCGGGGTCCCTTCCAATCCCTAATGATTCTATGATTCTGTGATACTATGAATGACTTCTCTGCAGGGTAAGTACAGGCAGGAGCCCCTGTAGGGGCTACAGGAAATACTTGGCCATCCTAAATTGACACCAGTAGTCTGACAACTGGACACAAGACTAGATTAAATTCTTGCTAGTGTATTACATCCCACTTCACCAACAATACTGTGTGAGCATTGTGGTAGAATTGAAGCACTCCTAGCAGGATCTGTAGGTTCTCACAGCCTTGAAATAGGCAGCAGAGTCAAGCCTTTACTTTGAAGGATATTTTCAAGTACCTCAGCCCTAAAAACGGTTTAGTTTGCATAGGTTAAGCAGGGTAGAAAGTTCATTGGAGGTGCCAATACATTCAAAGAGATCACTTCCGAGTTGTCCTTGCAGGCAAAATGGACTTGGCTTGGGGAAATATAAATTCATTGTAAGTTGAAATAGACTTTTAATTGACTTTTGATCTTTCATTCACAAAAACTTGACCTTCTCCCCTGGGCAATGCAGGGGAATCGAGAGTGGGTGGCTGCATTTTGTCCATATGGCTGCTCTCTCTCTGCTGCCCCACCCTTTTGCCTGATCCAGGATGAGGATTTCCCTAGAATCTCCACCAGGGTTGCCAGGACATCTCTGCTGAGGCACCTGGAGCCACTCCTGCCCTCCTCCCACTGTCTCCTTGGGGCTAGCAGGGATGTTTCTTAAAGGGTTTCCTTCAGTCCTGGTTGCCAGGCAGCATTTTGTCATTTCTCAGCCCAGCTTTACCAGAGGCAATAACTATTGCTGAATCCACCGAATTCTTCTCAGAAACTTCAACAGCAGTTGAAACAGGAGTGCAACCATCTATGAGGTAAAATATTATTAAGATTGCATCTAGAGTAGAAGTATTATCTGGTAACTGGCATTAAAATATCACTGTATTTATTGGTAAGCAACCTAAACCAAAGAGTTTTAATCTTCTAACAGAATAATGACTAAACAGGTCTAATTTCTCATGTATTACTAGAGAATACACAATTCATAAAAGGAAGCTATAGAATGTACTTGGAGCAGCATTTTAAATAGAAGCATTCACACTTAGAGCAGTCAGATAAAATAAGCTTAGTGCAGATGACTCATTTATATAGAAATGTTCCACCAAAAGTTAATACTGAAGGATTTTTAATTCTGTTTTAATTTAAGAGCCATGGCAGAAAAACAACCTTCCTCTTATGTATATGATTAGAGTACCCATTATAGGCACAGAGAAATTTATTCTGATGACTGACAACCATTAAATTCTAAGTGACACTCTGAGAACTCTGTCATTTATTTTCCTGCTGTTCGGCTGCATTTAACTAACTGTCCTTCAATTTCTCAGTATGAATACATTTAGACACCAACTAATGTATCATTCTTGACATCTATTCACCTTCAGCAGTGCATTAAGAAAAAAAAGACAATAAATTTAAAGTAAAGTCAAGTGCCAGTTTTATCTGATACACAATAAAATACTCTAATGCCAACAGCATCAAGTTCATGTAAGGGTTGAACTTGTACAGTGCTTCTAAGTGTTTATTCCCCTTCCAGTCATAACATTTGGTTGTATCAAGGTTCACCTTTGTTTTATGGAAAGCACTGTAGTACCTTATGAGTCTATACATTATTACAAAGCTTCTGACAAAACATCTGATATTCCTTTAGATTAGGCATTACGCACTACTCTTACTCTTAGTTCAGCCAGCAAAACTGTCTTTATTGTGATCACCTGTTTTAATTATAAGCTTCACAGTCTGGTACTGCTTAAATATCTGCCATTTTATAAGTCTTTCTTTTATCATACGTAAAAGTTCTGAATGCATTAGACATTCTCAGAACTTACCTGATGATGTCTGTTGAGAACATTAAGTCTTCATGAACAATGTTGACAAGTCATACAAGTAAAATTGTATGGAAATGTTTGCAATGTGCAAGTATTATGCTTTGTCAGGTATCATAGAATCATTCAGGTTGGAAAAGATCCTTGAGATCATCAAGCCCAACCCTACTCTACCAGGTTCACCACTAGACCAGATGTCTAAACACCACATCTAAACAATCTTTAAACATCTCCAGGGATGGTGACTCTACCCCCTCCCTGGGCAGCCTGTTTCAATGTCTGACTACTCTTTCAGTGACAAAGCTTTTCCTAATATTCAGCCTAACCCACCTGGTGCAGCTTGAGGCCAGACCCTCTTGTTCTGTCACTGTGAGAAGAGACCAGCACTCACCTCTCCACAATGTCCTTTCAGGTAGCTGTAGAGGACAATAAGGTCTCCCCTCAGCATCCTCTTCCCCAGACTAAACAGTCCCAGCTCCCTCAGCTGCTCCTTGTAAGACTTGTTGTCCAGGCCCTTCACCAGCTCCATTGACATTCTTTGCACCTGCTCCAGTTCCTCAATGTTTTTCTTGAACTGAGGTGCCCAAAACTGAACCCAGTACTCTAAGTGCGGCCTCACCAATGCTGAGTACATGAAAGCAATCCCTTCCCTGTTCCTGCTGGCCACATTATTTCTGATACAGGCACGGATGCCATTGGCCTTTTTTGCCACCTGGACACACTGCTGGCTCATGTTCAGATGATTGTCCGTTTCTGCCAAACAATTTTGCATCCACAATTCCCTGGGCTACTGCGATGCAGTAGCACTTCAGAAAGAAAAAGTCAACTACAAATAAAATGCAGATGAGGTTAACAGAGACATCTATAGCCAAGATTATTTTTCTTAAACATTGCATAAAAATTAAGTTTCAATTGCTGCAGTGGCTTATTCAAACCATCCTGATCTCTGTTTTCTTTGGCTTCTGCTCTCAGGTGTTTTATTCTGTTTTCTCTTGAATGTATGCTCAAGGGAAGAAATATTTTGTATTTCAAATGCATCACTAATAGTTGAGGCCATGTGGAAAGATACAGAATCACACAATCATGAGTTATTGAGGCATGTGCTCCAGCACATACAAGTCGTAATTAAAATACAGTCAAAGAAAGGGTCAAGAGTAGGAAAGGCAGATTATTCTCCATTGCTCAAAAGTTATTGTCCCTTGGTTATAAATTATTTTAAACATGATGGTTTGACTTTTCACCTGTTCTGAGCTTTGGTGCAAAAGGAGATATGAATGTGCATGCTTTGTACCAAATCATCTCTGGGCTTAAGACTGATATCCAGCCAGATATTGAAAATTTCTCCTGTCATCCACTCCAATCAGCAAGAAGTGCAACACCAAATGAGCAACAGTTAGTATGTGTAAAGACAAACACACCAGATTATTCATCGTACTGCAGCTACCATGAGAATGTGTTTTGGAGAGATTATGTTGCATAATGAAGCCAATTTTGTCAGGTTTGTACCTTCCAGTCTGACTCAGCAATCAGTACAGGTGGCTCACTGGTTTAACAATTTGAAAGACCGCTTCTCTGAAAAAAACCCCCAACATTCCTTACATAAAGGTACAGGCGGTGCACTTAGCGGAGGGGAAGAAGGTACCCCTAAGCTAGTTTTGCAATCCTAATGCTAGAGGTGAGGCTAATCAAAGTTTAACAAGGTGATGTTGCCAAAACTCACAACCTGTTATCACACTGTCTGATTCACTAGTGAGAATTTTATCCAGTGGTGGTTCAGTCTGTTTAAGTGTTTAGTTTGACTGGTGGTATGGAGCACATTAATCAAATAAGAAGCAGTTAGATGTTCTTTGTTTTGTAAACTATAATAAATAGATGGCATTCCTACTTGTTATTTATCTACCTTCAAAGTTCAATGAATAATTCTAGCACTAATTGCTGATTTTCTATATTTAGAGGGAACAGGCACATATGGAGATAATAGCACAATGTGATATTTATGAAGTGCCAGTTCCCTTATAAATATAGAAATTGAGTAATTAGCACTACAAATATTCATTGAAATTCCAATGTGCACTTTGGGATTTGAAATCATATTGCGTTAAAGTTGATGATCCTTGTCATAATTTAATATTGAGGGATTTGGAATTTAACTCACTAGAGCTGTGCTTCAACAGCTGAACAATTTAAGCAAAAACAACTTTGTACATAGCAAGTATATTTGGTAAAAGGAAAGGCATCAAAGGTCAATGACAACTCTCTGAAAGTATAGGGTTGTTATTACCAAAGTTTTTAGTATGCTTATTATTTCTTATTGTTTCAGTCTGTTTTGCTCTTTCCCTGTCTCAATTAGAAGTTGGGTGATTTAAAAAAATGATGGGATGTATAGGTGCTCCAGGTCAAGTCATATACACAGGTATGTATTATGCTGTATAAACTTAGTTCTGCGTTGACATTTATCCACTAAGCTGTTCTCTAAAACCACTAATAATATTTTAAATAATAATAATATAATAAAGTGGCTTATGAAAAATTAAAATAGGGCTGGGTAAATTGTACTTTCTAAAAGTGGTGAACCTGATGAAAACATCACATGCAACTAAACCCAAGCTTCTAAAAAATTCAAGAGTGATCATAGAACCATAGAATGTGTTAGGTTGGAACGGATCTGCAAAAGTCATCTAGTTCAACTCTCCTACAACAAGCAAGGACATTTCTAACTAGAACAGATAATGGACTACTTCAGACTGAAATGCTTGCAAATGAGGAACCACAAAATGTCCTTACAATATGTATTAATTTGGCACAACGTGTAAACAATGGCACTTTCCAGATGCTTCATTTGAGTATTGACGTACCCAAGCAGATCTAGAACAGGACCATAAAGATGGAAAAAAGATCTGAGCATCTGATACATGAGGAAAGGCTAAGAGATATGGGACCATTGAGCATCAAGAAGAAAATAATCAGAGTAATTTCATAAATGTATTTATTTTAGTTGGAGGGGGGAAAACAAACAGATTCTTCTCATTGATGCCCAGTGAAAGAGCAAGAGGCACTGGGCACAAAATGAAATATTAAAAATACCCTTCAAACACAATAAATTGTTTTTACTATGAGAGTAATCAGACACTGGAACAAGTCATCCTGAGAAGATTGGAGACTCCATTCTTGAAATGGTGATTAACAGGACAGACATGTGCTGGCTGCACATGGCTTGAACAGGCATGTACTCTGCTGGATGGTCAGGCCTAAAGAACTTGTGGTCAATGGAGATAAATATGGTTGGAGACCAGTAACAAGTGGTGTCCCCCAGGACTTTGTACTGGGCCCACTCCTTTTCAACATCCTTATCAATGATCTTGAAGTGAGGATTGAGTGCACCCTCAGTAAGTTTGCAGACAACACCAAGTTGGAAGGGAGTGTCGATGTGCTGTACACAGAGGGACCTTGACAGACTGTATTGATGAGCTGAGGATAACTGTATGGGTTTCAATAGTGTCAAGTGTTGGGTCCTGCATTTTGGTCACAACAATCCCATGCAATGCTACAGGCTTGGGGAAGTGTGGCTGGAAAGCAGTCTGGCAGAAAAGGACCTGGGGGTTCTAATAGACAGGAGGCTGAATATGAGTCAGTAGTGTGCCCAGGTGGCCAAGCAGGCCAATGGCATCCTGGCCTGTATTAAAAACTATGTGTTCAGCAGGAGCAGGGAGGTGATTGTCCCTCTGTACTCAGCACTGATGAGGCTGCATCTCGGGTACTGGGTCCAGTTTTAGGCACCTCAGTACAAGGTGCTGGAGTAAGTGCAGAGGAGGCAACGAAGCTGGTGAAGGGCTTGGAGAATAAACCTTATAAGGAGAGATTGAGAGAGTTAGAGCTGGTTAGTCTGAGGAAGAGGAGGCTTAGAGGAGACCTCATCACGCTTTACAACTATCTGAAAGGACATTGTAGAGATGTTGGTGCCGGTCTCTTCTCACAGGTAATTAGTGACAAAACTAGGCAGAATGGTTCAAACTTCAATAAGGTAGGTTTAGACTAGACATTAGGAAAAAATTCTTCATGGAAAGAGTGGTCAGGCATTGGAATGGCCTGCCCAGGGTAGTGGTTGAGTCACCAGTGGTTGAGTTTAAAAGACACTTAGATATAGTGTTGGGGGATTTGGTTTAGGGGTGAACTTTTAGAGTAGGGTTGATTGGATCATTTGACTCAATGATCCTAAGGGTATTTTCCAATCTGAATGATTCTGTGATTCTGTGATTTTGATCCTGAGCAATCTAGTCCCTAGCTGGCCCTAATCTGAGCAGGGAAGTTGTATTGGATGATCTGCAGATGTGCTTCCTGAATTCAGTAACAATTCTGAGACTGTGAAATTATCTAGGTAAGGATTTGCATCAAGCTTTCCAGTTTACAAAAGATGCCTCTATGAACGTGAAGTGGCCATGTATAGGAGAGTGCAACACATCTTCAGCTACCACAGGCATGGTTTTCTGAAGGATATGGATAATTTTCAGAAGTCTAAATTTATCTGTTAATGTATCACTTACCCATGAGAGCAAATCAGTTGAGCAGATTTCTTGTTTTGTGCTCCAGGTTGTGAGACAGCAGTCAAACTTATCAGCATGTCTTAAACATCCATCATGCAGAACCGGTATTATGGAAGCCAACAGGTCAGAACGTGATGTGGGTCAGGGGATGGAGCTTTGCAAAAGCCAGGTGGTCTTACTGCCCTGGTCTTACTGCCTTGTAGTAACCCCTTTTCCTCATTATCATTGAAATGTGTTATCTCCATCCACCAACGCAAGCACTGCAGTGTGAGCTCTCATGCTTGAAATGACAAAGAAATTACACTCTTGTCATGTTTCATACCACTCCTGAAACTTTCAACCATTCCTGAAACTGAGGTGAAAGAAGGTTCCAAAAGTAAAGGAACTGGGGGTATATCTAGAGGCACACAAGAGCCTCTTGGGTGCTCTCTGTCACTGTCACGCTCACTCACTCTCTTCCAAATTACTGGACTGACTCTGAAACCTGGAGTAGTGGTCTCTATTCTTTTTCTTTCTCCTTCTTCATTCTATGTTCTACTTTTCTGCATATGTTGGTACATATCTAGTTCATAGGATTAGTCTGCTCACCAGAGTTTTGTCCACTAGAGTTTGATTCTATAGGTATGAACCATATTTCTGTGAATACATAAAGAAATTTATGGACCTGGAGTGTTGCTCCTCTTTATCCCCACGACTGGTGTTCACAAGACAAAGTGTCCTCAATCAAACTAGGCATGTGGTGTTCGAGGTGAGACAGAGGTACTAGAAAAATTCTCTAAATGGATGCAACTGTTCTTGGTTATTTTTTTCGTAACATCCATTATTGCAATGCAGTTACCTGCTTTTAGCCATTGAAGTAACATGTTTTAAAGGACAAGATGGAAAAATGTTTGGAGTTTGTGACAGTATTATTAAAATTAATTTAAAAATCAATGCATTAGTTTTTTTAATGCAGAAATATTAACTTTGTAAATAAATTAAAATTAAGGACATAAATCAATCACTACTTGAGCTTCTTCTTTAACTATGTAATTATTTATGCTAAGTAGCTTGGTTTTTCTAAGAAGCTCATTAACTGACTCTTTATGTAGTGTTTGTGAGATTTCATTAAACAATATCTACATTCATCTGTACAAATTCATACATAAATTCCTCTTAGTCAGTTTAAAATATATTTCAATAAAACCACTAAACAATCAGATTGAAGAAATGCTTTTAATACAGAGAGCAAACCTTTAACTGATTAATATTACTGTCCCTGAATGATAATAAGATTTGAAACTAAATGCATCTGACTACAAAGTAAATAAAACCAAATAAATAGGAGCCTTGAAGGCTTGTTGTTAAAACTTGATCTGGACATTAAGGTGATTTTGTGATTAAAGTGACATTAACAGCCTGTAATTCATACTTTATATTGTTACATACTGGATCCAAGTAATAGCTCAAATAATCAGGTGGTTTTGTAGGCGAACCACACACTTCCAAAACAGTTTGGAAATTTTATTACCAGAAAATAATGTCATACCTTAACTGCGGAGATCTTGACTGAAATTTAAAGCAGCAGCACACGTTCTCACAAAGATATGGCCAGCCTGATCTAGGGTGGGGTGTCCCTGCCCATGGCAGGGGGGGTTAGAACTGGATGATCCTGTAGTCCCTTCCAACCCTGACTGACTATGATTCTATAGTGACTTACGGTGGAGAAGGTACTTTCATCTTAAAGCCTGTGTTGCAGGTGCTTGGAACTTCTAGAAAACAACATGGATGTGTTCCTGTGTGACTTGTCTGGGTGGTCCTGCTGTGGCAGGGGGATTTGACTAGATCTTTTGAGGTCCCTTCCAATCCCTAATGATTCTGTATCATCACTATGAGGTCCAGATGAGACAAGAAGGGGAACAAACTGACTATGTAAAAATTTCCCTGGCAAGTCTAAACAAGGCACTATGAGCTTTGATGTAAAGTGACTCCTAAAATGTGCACTGATAAAACTTAAGTCTTTAAAACTTCAGCGTTTGAACTAAGATCTGCACGGAGAACTCATTTCTCCAGTGTTAGAATTACAGAAGTCAGTAATGGAAATTAAGTAGATGTCCCTGCACTGGTGGGGGTCACATGCCCTTGTACATTTTTTAATGCTTTGTTTAGCCTCATTTGAGCAAAGTGAATTTCCACATTACATAAATTTCTATAGACTTCAGGAAAAAAAAAATTACACTTAAAAGGATGTGCCAGTGACAGAAAGAAACCTGTAAATTTAATTTTCCAGTGTCTAGAATATTCAAGTAAAATGGCTACATGAGAGAAGTTAGCAAAGCACTGCTTTCCTCTGCTCAACTACTGTAATGGAAAGTTCATTTTAAGGCAGAAAAAGGAGGAGGAGATGAAAAAAATAGTCACAGAGAGAAATGAAAAGCCAAATAGTCATTAAAAAAAAATCTATAACTGAGTTGGCAAAGCTGCATGCCAAATTTCAGCTAAGGACATTGAATTTCAGCTGACAGGTTCGTCTAATTTACTGCTTTGTTTTGGACATCAGGTTAGAGCTCTCTAAAGGAAAACTGGACTAACACATCTATGTCCTGAGTTTTTCCACGCACGATGAGCTTGGCTTGGAGAAGAAACCGTGCAGAACTTGAGTTCTTGATTTTCTTTCTCCTTACTATTCTTTCAGGAGTTATTAAGTCATGTGTCTTATCAAGAGAGTATGTTTTCAGGGGGAGGATTTAAAAGCTCAAGAAGGACTTTCAGACAACACTGAATTAAGGACTTGTGCTTAAGGGTGAAATTCAGATTGCTCGCTCTGGGGGTGTCAGTTTGCTCTCAGAGAGCAATCGGATTGCTTGAACTCCACCAGTACCCAGCCCCAGAAGAACTTAACCACCTTCTCCATATTTACATGCTGAAATCTCTAAACATAAGGTTAGACACCAACATGTGTTTGAAAGGGCAACTGATCTGAGGTGCTGGTGCTTCACTTTCCCCTGGGAGAGCAGCATTTAACCCATCGCTCCTCAAGCATTCCCACTCCACTGCAGGGCACAGGCAGGGGAGCGCTAGCTGAGTCCTTGCTCAGTAAGATAGCTGTCATCTGAGTGAAGCTCATTCATGCTCTTAACCTCAAATGGACGAATGGATGAGGACTGGTCCTGACTGGAGCTTGAAGAGAAGTATTTTAGGTATACTTCCCACGCAAGGCTTTTGTAAGCACCTGACCTTCCAGATTGTGAGGAGAGGCTCCCACTAGGTACCTACAACTGTTTAGAGAAGTCCTGGCGTTTTGTGTAGATGTTCTCAGTTGTCTGTGGGCCAAGGTCTCAGTTAGCAGTCACGGGATGAGCCATCTCTACAATTTAGGGACTATGGGTTCCTAAAGGGAAGTGTCTGACAGAATAATTTGTGCAGTTGGGTTGTCTTAAAAGTAAACGTTAAGCCTGTGCCTAGCACCTACCCTAACGCTGTTGCATTAATTATTGCATTGTCAAATGATAGACCCATACAAGGATTTGCTCTTCTGTAGTCATTTAAAATCGCTAACAATAGGAGCATTATCTCCAGACTCCAGAGAAGACAGCTACTTTCACTCTATCTGTGTTTTCCACGTGATAGTCTGTTGTATTGCTGTATGATGTGCCACAGGATTATGTTTCCATATGATAAAGTCATACATTAGTATGCTGACCTGTATTTTCATAGCCCTTTAGTGACCTCTCAGATGAAGGCTGCTGTGTAAACTTCAGTGCATATTAAGAGCTGCAACATCTCTTCCACAAAGCCTTGTCTCAGTCAGAGCTGCTTGAAGTTTAACTTGGAAGTGTAGGTCACAATTGCAGTTATTAGAGTCATACCTCACTTTACAGACCCTAACAGTAGGAGAGATACTTGAGATACAGACAAAAAGTCCTGTCCCACTTTGCAGGGAAGTTTGCTGATCTACTGCATTGTGTAGTGATTCATTTGAAAATGAGAAGCCCAAGCTATTACTTCTCTGCCGCATCTTCCCAGTAACAATAACCAAGGTTTTCCGTTCTTCACAGAAAGTGTGGTCAGGTACCAGAATGGGCTGACCAGGGTGGTGGTTGATTCACCATCCCTGGATGAGTTTAAAAGATGCTTAGATGTGGTGATGGAGGATTTGATTTAGGGGTGAACCTGTAGAGTAGGATTAATGGTTGGACTCGATGATGCCAAGGGTCTTTTCCAACCTGAATGGTTCTATGATTCCCAATGGCATGTCTGAGCCTTAATGAGCTGCAGGACCTTGCAGCTCCCCAATGACTTCTGTTTGCAACTGACGAGCATCTAGCACTGGTTTGTTACTGCATCGTAGGTCCAATTTCAGGAGTAGACCACAAAGGCAAATAAAATTGCTCATCCAACCATATTCTCCATGGGCTTGTGTCCAATTTTTTTGGTAAATGACAAATGAAAAGCCCAAATAAAACACTTTGGAATGCTGCAGCGTGACTGAAGTGCTCAACCCCATGGGTGTCTAGTAACCAAATCGCAAGTGATGCTGTGGATGATTTGGATGAGCTGGCAGAACAGCCTAAGGTCTGTACACTGTGTTGCCTAGCCGCATACTTAAATCATTCTAATTACCAAAATAGTCTAGAAAGCCTGCTCTGTCTTTCACCTTCCCAACATAAATAAAGTCCTGAACACGTTGGCTGGATTTAATCTGTGCATCTTTGCTTTCTGCACATTCTTTCTGGTTTGGGCTAGAGAGGTACTCTCCTCAGATCCACAGAACAGACACAGTCCTGGCAGCAGCTTTCCAAGATTAACCACATCTAGGAATGAAATGTACTGCATGAAAATGGCTTTTACTTTCTCCTCAGCCCTGCGCTTTAGCTCAGTTCGGGAAGGACCTGCTTAAATGCGATTTCTCAGTGTTTTGTTTCTGCAAAGTCAGCCTAAAGCCAGCCAGCTATGATAGCACGTTCTTGGAGGGTGGTTGTGTGACCGCTAGGAGTAAAGTAACACACCACTAATAGGTGTTAAGTAGGTTTGAGGTGGGAAATGTGTGTTGGCTCCCTTCCGACTTGTAAGTCTCTTGGCCAGCCAAACTTCTGGTTTCTCATGTGAGAGAGCAAAGTTGGGTTGATGTAACCCAAATGAAAGTGTTCTCTACATGAATGATTTAAGGTGCTCTATGACTCTAATATTCTGCGAGTGCTTCTGTCCTCCCTAACACTACACAACCCATCAGAAGTCTTTGGTTGACTGTTCATAGTTACTGTTGCGTATCTGCTTCGTGCTTTTCTGCAGACTTTTCAAGTGCTCTTCTCCCACAATTCTAAATCAACTTTACAGAAAGCCAAGGTCTAAAGATTGGAAAATGTGGTGATTTAATCAACTCCAGAACCACGCGCCAAGGTATATATTTTCTGATGGTTTTAAAATAAGCTGGGTGAATCATTGGCTTTCTTGTATAATATCTAATATTAGCAGCGTTACTTGTTGGAGAAGAAAAGCAGCAGAGGTCGAGCTTTAGCCAGAAAGCAATACACAGTCTGGGGCAATTGTGACTGTCAGTCGAAGTGATCTCAAAAGAGAAAGGGAAGTCAGAATAAGCTTCAGACTCCAAGGTTGTGGAAGTGCCTGTTGCAACAAGCAGCCTGCCTTCTTCTAGGTCTTCTGTCTCCTGTATATTTTGTCGGTGAAAAACAGTCAAGTTTCTTACAGTATCTCAGTGGGTTAGTCTAGAATTTGCAATACCAGTCAGCTGACTTTCCTTTTCTTATTGCTGTCCCCTTGAAGCTGTGGTCCTTTGGAGCAATTGCAAAGTGATCTAAGTTACAGCAGTTTCACCTTGTGGGCTCACCCAAGTAACCCTTTTAACAACAGAGGCCTTGAAGGTTCACTGGTTCTTCTTAAATTGCTCTATCTTGACAACAGAGGCCTTGAAGGTTCACTGGTTCTTCTTAAATTGCTCTATCTTGACGTGAGACACATGGGTGTCTTATTTTCTTTAAAGTACCCTGATGTCCTCAGGGGTCCAAGTTAAATCTTGGTCCCTGTGACACTGAGCCAGTGATGTTCTCCACACGTACAACACTGTCACCTCTACCACCCCAGTGAGATTTAGGTGTGATGCCAAGGTCCTCACTTGAGGTGGTGATTTTCAGCAACCTGGAGCAGTTCAATGCTCACTGGAGGGCACTTCATTACTGTCAGTGCCCTTTAGTTTGAGCTCTCCTGAGTCTGAGCTCTTCAACGATCCCCCACAAACTGCTGAACTAAGGATGTGAAAAAACTTCAGCAACATCCATTCTGGAAAATTATGTCCTGGCTGTTTCAGCAGATTTAAGAAAATCTCTGATAATAAATCTTCCAGTATTTCCTTTATATATAAATCGGTATCTCCATTTCCCATCTTTCCTGATACGTTGTGATTTATAGCCCTCACAGAAGCTTTTTAAATACAGAAGACCTAAGGATGCACAGCTGTTACAAACGGTCTGTAGCTAAATTGAACATATTAGAAACGTGTTCGAAAAACAGATGAGTGATTGTTGTCGAATCAGTTTATAGATGCCAGGAGAAAAGCAGCCTGCTGTGCAGGAAAGGTTGTGAACAGCCATTCTTTGAACATTAGATCCATTTGAGGGAACATCAAGTTGGGAGTCCCAGAATTGAGTGCTTAAGCCACTTAAAAATTAGAACGGAGCTCTCACCTGACAATCTGGTAACACTGGGGTGCTCCCAGGACTTGTGAAGGTGACAGGCTTTATGGCAGACTAGCACTGCATCGCCAGATTCCTGTTGGATATGGAATTCAACTTTGGACTTATTTGAATTTTTATTGCATGTGTTGTTCTGTAAAAGTGCTCATAGATTTCAAAATCAAAGGACAAGCAGGATTCCAGGAGATTAAAGATGAGAGTGCACATTAACCCCTCAGATTTAGGATGACAGAGCATTGTACAGTGCACAACATCTTGCTTACAGGTTGGAGAATGCTCACTACTGAACTGGCATGCATAAAAGATTTGAAACCAGACATTAACCACCTGGTCATACCACTGAAAGGATCTGCTTTAAGAAGCTGTGTAAATAGACTTTGATATTTTGCTTCATAACATGTTCCTATCGTCTCTGAAGCTGATGAGTTCAAAGAGCAAGACGCGGGAGATTAGCAACGTGAGTCTTTCTTTGGAAGCGAGATTCAGATTCCACTGTGCTTTGAACAGACTGAGACAGACTTTGCCACCACTAGAAAGCCTCACAGACATAGTATGGATTTATTTGCCTGCATTTTTACATACTTATTTTGTCTTGTAAATGGCATCTACAGGCTTAATCCAGGGGTCTCACTCCTTTTTCACACTGCATTAAGACCTTAGCAAACGCAACCTTAAACATCAGGCAAAGAAAAAAAGCTGGGAAATGCTTTTTATGGCAGGGCTGTTTTAAATATAATGACATGTATGTCATCATGCAGGCATGCTTATAACAGGCTGTCAGCTCTCCTGGACAGAGGGTGATCTGCAGACAAAGGTTTCCAATAAGAGTGCAGAATTTGTGAGAAGTCTATAATGGGCATCTAAGGAAGAATCCATGATTTCCATCATTTATTTCTACTAAAGGAACGCTCAGCAATCCCACGTTCAGGACAGAGCCCCACTGCGCTAGGCATAGGAACAAATGAGCGTGTGCTTGTGTGGCTCGGTGTTGACTTATGGACAGCTCTTTGCCACCACAGAATGGTTGGGGTTGCAAGGGACCTCTGGAGATCATCTAGCACAACCTCCCTGCCAGAGCAGGTCCTCCTAGAGCATTTGATGCAGGAACGTATCCAACCAGGCTTTGAATATCTCCAGAGAGCCTCCACAACCTCTCTGGGCAGTCTGTTCTGATGTTCTGCCACCCTTGAGGTAAAGAAGTTTCTCCTTATGCTTAGGTGTAACTTGTACTCCAGTTTGTCTGTTGCCCAGTAGAGCACCTAGACAATGAAGTTTGTGCATAGTTTTGAAAAAACTGGGGGCCCACAAGTAGAGTCTACAAAGATCAGAGTCTTTCAGGACAAACCACCTGTAGTATTTGCCTTCTAGGGTATTTGGTCACAGGGACTACGACTATACTAGCAAATTAAAGCTGTGTAGGATCTTCCCAAACTGGCATGGAAGAGCACAGATGCTGCTAGACTCCCTACTTGTAAGCTGCCTGGCTCCATCTACAACTTAACCCTACCTTGGAAAATTTGAGAGCAGTGGTACTTGTAGGCATCAGGTGGGCCAAAGACTTCTCTGACAACTTGCCCTTGCTTGTGTGCTGAAACATCTTACTTTTATTTTATCACACTCCCTCTGCATGTGAAGTCCTGTTCTTAGCTCATTCTCATATTGTTGGTTCTTCTGGGCAGACAGCTCCTGCGTGGATGGGCATCTGGGCTCTGGTGCAACACCTCAGTATCTGCCACATGCAGGTCACCAGGGCACGCCAGTCTGTCTCTCGGGAAATGATGACACTTAATGAACTTTCTTTCTCAGTAGGAAAAACAATTCAAAAGCAATTTTACCCTGATTTAGAAATGATTTTGCAAGTCAAACTAAGAACACCCCTCAAAAAAATTATAGGATGCTTTCAACTGAAATGAAAGAGCTACCCGCTTGAGGGAGGGTAAAGGAAGGACAAACTATTACAGAAAGCTGGCTCAGATATGTTGTTTACATTCTTCTAATTAAAAAAATTGAAATGCCATTAAAATTGTCAATTTTGCATAGGAATCTGTAATTTGATGAAACAGCATGAAGAAAATCTTGCTTACTGATATTTTTTGCCAGTACCAACTGGACCAGTGCTTCGTTATGGTGTAGGGCATCAGGAAACTGATAGTTAATCACAGCAAACTAAGTATTCTCAGCTCTCTCTGCCCTAATGGACAACATCTCTGTCAGTGTAAGGTTTTGTCAGCCTTACTTTTTATGCCTTAATTGCGTTGGCTATAGGCTTTCTGAATTTTAAAGGATAATGATTAAGGGAGTAGAACACCTCCCGTATGAGGAAAGGCTGAGGGAGCTGGGTCTCTTAAGCTTGGAGAAAAGGAGACTGAGGGGTGACCTCATTAACATTTATAAATATAGGAGAGGTTGGTGTCAGGAGGATGGAGCCAGGATCTTCTCCATGTCACCCAATGATAGGACAAGGGGCAATGGGTGTGAGCTGGAACAGAGGAGGTTCCACATCAATATGAGAAGGAA
>JAOXOE010000343.1:9393890-9432553 GCA_028565055.1 Phoeniculus purpureus | reverse complement strand
GTCTAGGTGATCCTGCTGTGGCAGGGGGATTGGACTAGATGATCTTTCAAGGTCCCTTCCAATTCCTAATGATTCTAATGCTAATACAATTAGAAGAGTTCATTGCATTCTGTGACTTCTTCTCCTGTGATTATACTGATTCAGTATAATCACAGCCTATGATTCTGGTTATACAGTTAAACAGATATATAACTCCCACGGACACTTGCTAGGTATCTAGAGAAGTAGAAAATGTATTTACATTTTTCCTGTGTTTTTAGCTGTGACATAAAAATCATAAAGAGCCCAAAGAAGTCTTTAAGAGCCTTTGTGCTAAATAGATATGTTTGCAGAACATTGTTTTCCAAACAATGAGGAAAAAAGCAAATGCTGAACTGTGTTGTCACAGATAATCCATTAATTGATCATATTTGTGTGGATGCAATAGAAATTCCCACATCAGCTTCTGAATTTAATCTGGCTGGTGCTTCTCCTCTATAAATTAGAAACAAATTAATTCATCCAAAGCATTTGATAGGTAACTGTTAAATAGAGTGGAAAAGTACAGGAGGAATTTACTACTTCATTGCTGTGAACTGAGTGTGAGCAATGTGGGCTAATACAGGAGTAAAACATGAGCAAGCGAAACACAAAGTAGGTGCTGCTTCTGCATGTTCTGTTTATCTTGTGGTCAGCCAGGACCTACAGAAACACTTAAATTGACATTATGTTTGTGCTTTGCATGTACATTTTAATCAGACTATTAATCTGGAAAAAACCCAAACTGTTAAGATGCCTTTTAAACGTTAATATTCTTTTGGTTTTTAATCTTAAAGTAAGATAGTCATTTTACAAAACCTTAGCATAAATGTTTCCAGTTACATGGATTGCCAGGAAGAATTGATCACCACAAAGATAAAGACTTGGGGATACTTAGAACTTAACCCTTGGGGTGATCCTAATTAAAAAGTCTTACACTTTACGTGATCTTCACAGCATATGGAAACAGGAAACTGATATCAAGGAAATGCTGAGGCATTGGAGTTAGCACTTCCTGGATCTTCTTTAGTACGCCTTTGTTTCAGCCTGGTCTTGGTTCTGGCCTTTATCTCCCATTTACAACTCATTTTTAACCTTCCAGCTTCTCATTCCCATTGGTATTGTACGCACTCACTCACTCATTCACTCACCCACTCACTCACTGAATCACTCTTTTCCCATCAGCTCCCATGATGTAGTTTTATGACCACAATAAACAGATGGAAGCCATGTGGCATCAAAAGCAACAGTTTTAAAACCTAATTCCTTCCCCTTGGCTCTCATTTTAATCCCACTCTGCTTTGTCCTGGTTAAAATAAAGCACGTTTTTTGACAGTTTAATGGACTAGAGAGCAGAAGAGTCGGTGAAGACCAGCAGTTGATGAAAGTAGAGCGAGATGATTTTTTTTAGCAACAGCACCATAATGCCCATTTAAAAATTACTTCTTTCCCTCTTCAGTGCAGATCTCTCTCCCAGATCCATTTTCCTGAGCTAACTCACTCCCTGGGTTCTTGTTATCTCCTATTGCTTCAAGTGCCTTTCTCCTCTCAGCATTAGGTACCCCGTTTCCCATCATTTTCCTTAGAAAGATTTTTTGAGGAGGACAGCAGGGAGAAAGCAGTGCTGCCTCTGCCTTGGCTCCTGTAACAACACCTTGTCATCGTTGTTTCTGTCACACGTTCAGCAGCCATCACCAGCCACCAGCCTGTTTCCTATAAACCCCTCACATCCTCAGCCCAAGCTTCTGGCCAGTGCAGATGGACCCCTCAGAATAGCTGTTTATCCGCTTTAACTTTTTAATTGTGTGTAGCATGTTTCCACAGGCTAACACAGCAAATACATTTCATTGTCCTTTCATGTGGAAAAGAATAAAAAAATAAATGTCAAAGTTGACACCAGATGACTATGTTTTGTGTCCTAATTTCTAGGGGTAGAAGGTTTTTTTCATAAGATAGGCAAGAGATTATTTCCTGGACAAAGGCTGTCACTTTTCTCTTTATGAGAAATCAAAAGCCACCTTGTCAAGCCCTGTTTCCTCAAGCAGTTCCATGCCAAACAATTTCATATGGCAAACACACACAGGAAAAAAATCAGATCCACAGTGTTATTTGATGCAATTTTAGACATCACTGACAGCTATTCCCTAAAAAAGTGTATTTACATAATAACCGCAGAGGTGTGGGGTAGAATTATTTCTGCCAACACACTGTGCTTTTTTAAATGAAAGTGCTAATCTCAAAGTCTCACAAAAAACCCAATGGAGTGCAAGGACAGTGTTAACTCTAACGATTTGCTATGTCCTCAGAGCACTGCTAGCCCTGACTGCACCTCCCAGCCCACCAGAGCTCCTTGCACACTGCCCATAGCATGGGATATTGTTTACATGGACTTTCGAAAAGCCTTTGACACTGGTCCCCATAGAATTCTCCTTGATAAGCTGGCTGCTCATGGCTTGGACAAGCACACAATCTGCTGGATAAAACATTGGTTGAACAGATGGGCCTGAGGAGTGGTGGTTAAAGGAGTTAAATCCAACTGGCAGCCTGTCACAAGTGGCGTGCCTTAGGGCTTGATGTTGGGTCCATCTCTGTTTAACATATTTATTGATGGTCTCAATAAGGACACAGAATGCATCATTAATAAGTTTGCAGATGACACGAAGTTAGGTGGGAGCGCTCATCTGCCAGAGGGTAGGGAGGCTCTTCAGAGAGACTTGGATAGATTGGAGCGATGGGCCAATGAGCTTCAATGGCATGAGCTTCAATAAGGCCAAGTGCCAGGTCCTGCACTTGGGCCAAAACAACCCCATGCTTGGGGAGGTGTGGCTGGAGAGCTGTCTGGCAGAGAGGGACCTGGGGGTTCTAATAGATGAATACGAGACAGCAGTGTGCCCAGATGGCCAAGAAGTCCAATGGCATCCTGGCTTGTATTAGAAATAGCGTGGCCAGCAGGAATAGGGAGGTTATCGTCCCCGTGTATTCAGCACTGGTGAGGCCACCTCTTGAGTGTTGTGTCTAGTTTTGGGCACCTCAATATAAGAGAGATGTGGAGGTGCTGGAGCTGGTGCATGGGAGGGCAACTAAGCTGGTGAAGGGCCTAGAGAATAAATCTTATGAGGAAAGACTGACAGAGCTGGAGCTCTTTAGTTTGAGGAAGAGGAGGCTGAGAGGAGACCTCATCACTCTCTACAACTACCTGAAAGAACATTGTGGAGACATTGGTGCTGGTGTCTTCTCACAAGCAATTGGTGATAGAACAAGAAGTTACAACAGGGTAGGTTTAGGCTTGATATTAGGAAGAATTTTTTCACAGAAAGAGTGGTCAAGCACTGGAATGGGCTTCCCAGGGACGTGGTTGAGTTGCTAACCCTGGATGTGTTTAAGGATCTTTTGGATTAGGTGGTGGGGGATCTGGTTTAGGGATAAACTTGTCAGGTAGGGTAGGTGGTTGGATTTGATGATCCCAGGGATCTTTTCCAAGCAGTGATTCTGTGATTCTGTGAGGTTCTTCCTTAAGATCAGAAACCCCTTTTTTACTGAGACAGTGGCTGAGAACTGGTAGAGTGTGCCCAGAGGGGACACTGGTAGAGTAATGACCCTCACTGGAGAGATTCAAAAGTCATCTGGATACAGTCCCAAACACCCCTCTTTAGGTGGCCCTGCCTGAGCAGTGCACATTGGACAGGATGACCTCCAGAGGTGCCTTCCAACCTCAGTCATGCTGTGATTCTGTGATAAAAAGGAATTATGCTAGTAGAACTTATCTTTGTATATGGCTTATTTGGCTGTATTTCTCCAGAAGGTTGTATGCTGGAGAAAGCTCAGAAAAATAGGAGTTCTACTGACAAACATTCCTTCTACTGACAAACCAAGGTTAAAGCTTCCTGCATTGATTGAAACAACCATATAACAAGACCACAGAATCTTAAGTTCTGTCTAGCAGGTAGACGTAATTTGCTGAAAAATAAAATTAAAAACAAAAGCAGCATAATCCTAACCCATACACAGGCTGAGTGCATCACAGAGTGCAGAAGATCTCTGCCATCATGCGCATCTCAAGTTCAGTTCACGACTGAAAGGTATTTCAATATCTAATTAAATTGCTGTCTGGTGTGTCTTTGCTGGTGAATGGAGAACTATACAAAAAAAGTAATTAGTTCATGTTGCCTGGCTGTAGAAGCAAGCTGGAAAAAATGGTGAGGGCTCTCTAATAGGTATCATGAGATATCTGAACTGTGCTGTGCAGACCCACCCGATGACCTGAAGCTATTGGAGCTCAGGGGAATTAATCTTAACAGAATAGGAATTAATAGAAATAGAAGTTAATAGAAATTTGCATTGTTTCCACTTACCTCTTCTTGAAACAGAGGCTATTGAAAAACTAAAATATGCACCCAGTAGTCAAACCTTATTCAAGTTAAAATATATTCTTCTTGGAGACTGACCTGCTAGACAGCAGTATAGGAGAAAGGGACCTTGGGGTCCTGGTGGACAGAAGGATGACCATGAGCCAGCAATGTGCTCTTGTGGCCAAGGAGGGTAATGGCATCCTGAGGTGGATCAGAAGAGGGGTAGTTAGTAGATCAAGACAGGTTCTTCTCCCCCTCTAGTCTGCACTAGTGAGACCACATCCGGGTTATTGTGTCCAGTTCTGGGCTCCTCAGCTCAAGAAGGACACAGAACTGCTTGAAAGACTCCAGCACAGAGCCATACAGATGATGAAGGGAATGAAGCATCTCCCTGATGAACAGAGGATGAGGGAGTTGGTTCTCTTCTGTTTAGAGAAGAGGAGACTGAGGGGGGACCCTATTAATGTTTATTAATATTGAAAGAGTGAGTGTCAGGAGGACAAAGGAAGGCTCTGCTCAAGTGTGTGAAGTGGTAGGATAAGGGGCAACAGGTACAAGCTGGAGAGCAGGAGATTCCACATAAAAATAAACTTTTTTACTGTGAGGGTAATGAAGCCCTGGCACAGGCTGCCCAGAGAGGTTGTGGAGTCTCCTGCTCTGGAGGCATTCAAAACTCACCTGGCCACAGCCCTCTGTGATCCTGCACTGGTAGGGGGATCAGACTAGGTGATCTTTTAAGGTTTCTTCCAACCCCTAACTTTCTCTGATTCTGTGATTTACCGGAAAACACAAAGTCAGCAGCAGGTCCTGATACATTCTTCACAAGGAGGCAGCATTAGTCTTCACGCTTAACAAGTTAAAAGCAGTCAGCGTAGAGGAAGGCTTAATGCAACTTTCAGTTTCTTGTTTGAGGTAAGAGAAAAACAAACCACACTACACACAAGACTGCCTTTAGCACAAATTGATTCTCCCTTACAGGACAAAGTTTTGCTAAGGCACTCTCAAAGGGGTTCACCTCACCTTAATCAAAGGAAAATTAATGAAGAAGCAGGCATCTCCTGACATATCTGGCATATCACCTCAACAGGAATCACTCTGTCTCAACTTTTTCACTTAAATTAATTTAATTAACTTATCCATTAATAATGAGTGATCTACAAACTTAAAAATAAGCATAGATAATTGTTTTTTATTAGAAATTTCCAGTAAGCCGCCACAGAATTGGGTATTTTCACTTCAGGGCAGGTTTACAATATTAAAAAAAATACTAGCTGGGGCATACACAGTCTGATGGAGTTTATAAACCTCTTAGGTGTTCAAAAACAACATAGAAAAATATCTGTTTGTTCTTCCAGGCATGAAAATGGGAACTGATGTTATAATGCACCTATAGGGTCATTAAATCCTAACTTTCAATTTACCTTGTCACCGGCTAAGGGATTATGAAACTGTGTTAGATCTATCATAAATTATCAGAAATAAAGCAGTTCTCATAATAACCAAATCAAAAACTCAAATCTCTTGCTTGGCCTTAACTTAATCAGTGGCTCTGAAAAATATTAATGGAAAAACAAATATTAAAGAGCATTTATAAATAAATCTGATAGAAAGGTTAACAATCACATTCATACCACTCTTGAAGTAAAAGCTGTAGCATTTATGACTAATTTTTCATAAGAGATATGTCAACAAACTCATTCTGCATCAAAACAACAAACAAATACTACTTTGAACATGAAAATAATTACTAATTTTCTGCTAATTCAGCTCCCTCTAATCTTCATATCACTGGTGTAAAGATAATTTACTCTTCATTTTTGAAGCCTATTTTGAGCATTGCCAGGCACTGATTTAATTTTTCCTCTTTCAGGAATTCTCCTGGAAGTTGGCTAATTAAGACTGTCTGCGCATCTGACTGCTATTAATTACTGTGACAGATTGTGATCAGCCTGTATAACACTGGGAATGTGATTTTGTCCTGAAACTTTCATAAAAGATGACAACATATTTAAATGTAAACAGTACAGATGCATGCTGCACCCTTATTCTTGACAAAACCTTCTGCACCCTTCGCTGGGAAAATGCCAACCACTCTAGTTCCTCAGCAATTTCTTTTGACTACAAGTGAAGTCCCATGGCACTGAGGACTTTTGCTTTCTTTAAAGCTTGAAGGAAATAACAAGGCAGGATGATAATTAGGACACAGGTCCTAGAAACTTTGGGATGAATATGAGGAACATTACATCAGTTACGCTTTTATTATCAAATCCCTAGATAAGACTCCTTGAAATAAATTAAATATGGATATCACAGAATCAGAGAACATTAGGGATTGGAAGGGAACTCAAAAGATCATCCAGTCTAATCCCCCTGCCGCGACAGGATCCCCTAGATCAAGTCACACAGGAACATGTCCAGGAGAGTTTTAAACATCTCCAGAGAAGGAGATTCCACAACTTCCATGGGCAGCCTGTTCCAGTGCTCTATCACTATCATTGTGAAGAAGTTTCTTCTCATATTTATGTGGCACCTTCTATGTTCCAGCTTACACCCATTGGCCCTTGTCCTATCGTTGGATGCAACTGAGAAGAGCCTAACTCTAACTTGTATGTCTTTGGGAAGATTATCAAATTTTTAGTCAAATTTTATAATCTGGTTGTTTTCTGAAGTAGTCGAATGTTTTTGTCTATATTTGTTTGAGCTGTTTCAGTCAAAAGGTGGTTCCTTTTACAGTTTCTTAGTTTCCTTTCATTGCATATCTTTCTGGGCTCTATTTCAAGTAGAAGTTTTCATTTATAGTCTACAAAGTACGTGCTGCTATTTGCTCCATCCAAAACCAAGTAAAAAACCTAAAAATGTCAATTTGCTGTTTGATTCCTTATCGTTTATGGAAATTTAGAAATAATCTGTGTTTATATGTTTTCACAGCACCTTGTGCAACTGGGCTTCATGGCTTAGGTTGCTGGGTGCTACCGCAAAAGACTGTATCGTATAAGGAAGTGAACATCAGAGTTCTGTGTGAAGTGAAATGCTGAAGAGATTGAATGATTGATGGGAAGAGTCCATCAGTTAGAAAACTTGAGAGATTACAGTGAAATGGATCAGTGATGAAAAGGTTTTTTTGCTAAGTTTTTGAACCTTGCTTTCTGCTGTGTTACCTCAGGATTAAAGGAGAAGTCTAGAATACCCAAAAGTCATGGGTAGAGTGGTGGAGAAAGAAGGGCTTTTGTATTCTGGAGGTTAGATTTCCAAGTCTCTCCTTCCAAGAAAAAGCTTTGCTGCATCAAATCTGACAGTATAAGTCAAGTCTCGGAAAGACATTGGTGAGTAGGTGGCAGTCCAAGGCAGGTAACTTAGAAACTGTTGAAATGACAATGCTTTTTAAGTGAATAGAAAATGTGTAACACTTGAATAAATCTAGCACAGCTTAAACTCAGCTAGGTTTACAGACAGAAATAAAGGAAATAAAAATGTATTTATGAATGTAGTCAATTCTGGCCTGAGATCTGAGGTAGACTTTCCCACTCCTCTGGAACCAGAGTGAAAAATTTCAGCCAATTTCTTCATCATTCTCTGTAATACATCAGGTTTGTTCACTGCTTTTTTTTAAAAAACCAGAAAAGCATACACAAAAATACACCAACATCAACTGCCAGCCAGCCCAGGACAGGTTTAAGATAAATAAATAGGTGACAGCAGACATCACAAGGTGTTAATACATCACTGTCATGGTTCAGGGGTTTTATAGATTGCTTTATAGAAAAGTTTTTAAAAGCTAACAACAAAATTCACATGTATCACATTTAGATCACCTTTTTTTTTCATTCCTGTTTTTGCTTGTTTCTTGCAAACTACAGCAACAGTAGAACTGTCATTAATTAAAGAAATCTGCTCTTTTTACTGTCATTCTTTATGTCAATTTATTTTCTCTCCTTTATGTCCAAATTTTGATTCTGTGGAAGCTCGGGGTGAACTTGCTTTGATTGTACTAAAAGCATCTTGACCAAGGAAGCTGTATTTTTTTGCTTATTATTTAAAGTAAAAACATCCTGCAAAAGACAATGAAAGAAGGATGTACTTTGTTCATTATTCATACTGCTGTAAATTAGTACAATTCTTAGTATCTTTAATTTTTATGACATTTGCAAAAGGACATTATAAAAATACCTAGAAAATGTGACTTTATTGCATTTCACAAACTCAACCTACATTTGGACTTAAGTAGTGATTAGCATTTTTACTGGCATTGAGCTTCTAGAATTATATATCAGATAAAGTAATTTCAAAAGTTCAGCAGCAATCAAAATCCTAATTTAAACCAATGGAGCAGCATACCTGAAATAGCTGCCTGTTAACTAAATTGAACCAGCTACCCATTGCATTGCAAAGATATAACGTGCATGTCTATTCAGGCTGAGGAAAAGGAGGCTGAGGGGAGATCTTATCACTCTCTACAATTGAAAGGAGGTTGTAGAGAGTTGAGTGTTGGTGTCTTCTCCCAAGTAATAAATAAGAGGACAAGAGTAAGTGGCCTCAAGTTCTGTGAGGGGAGTATTTGGTTCAATCTTCTTCATTAAAAGGGTCAATAAGCATTGGAACAGGCTGCACAAGGAGGCTGTTGAATTATCCCTAGAGGTATTTAAAAGACATATGGTCAAAACATATGGTGCTCAGAGTTTTTAGTTCAACAGTAACACAGGCAAGACTGCAGGTAAATCCTTGTACTGAAAAATTGCTAATTTTGCAATGAACATATCCCTCTCATTTTATTTTTCCACTATTACTCTCCCTTTTCATATTACTTGTCATATATACTGGATATATGTCTAGTCCCATCTTTTTAGTGGTACACAGATAATTTCCATTTCTGAGCAGAGTTGCTCAACCTACATCAAAGTTCTCTACTAGATAATTATTAGGAGCAAAATATGTAATTGGATTTTTTTTTCCTATACTTTAAAAAGATTCTGTAAGACAAGTTTTGCTGGGAATTTGTATGCCTAAAGACACAAATAAACATCAGGGAGCTTTTCAGAAACTCTTACCCCCCATTCATTTTGGTAGAATTTAGGTAACTAGGTCCTTTTCTATAGGACTTCTCTGCAAGGCTACCACATTGTTCAGAAATCTCTAAGTGAGAAGCATTCATCAGCAGTTTTAATTGAAACTGAAGAGCTTAGCAATGTGAAAAGGGTCCTGATTTATTGCTCACCTGTCAGATTTGGATTGGCTGCAACTTGGCCTAAGTTTAAAGCAAAACTCTGCTGACAAAACAGTGGCTTGAATCTTCATCCGGAAGATGAGGATAAGTTAAGCTAATGTGCTGGTGTTTGGTGTTTGCAAAATATGCCAGAGCCATCTCTATTTTGTTTTCTTTGAAAGTATACAAAACCAGAAGATGATTTAGCAAGATATTTTGACTTGACAGTCAGTTGAGGGAGGTGATTGTCCCCCTCTGCTCTGCATTTGTGAGACCCTACCTGGAGTACTGAATCCAGTTCTGGAGTCCCCAAAGTAAGAATAACACAACGCTCCTGGAAGGTGTTCAGAGGAGAGCAACTCAAAAGATCAGAGGGCTGGAGCACGTCTCCTGTGAGGATAGGCTGAGCAAGTCGGGGTTGTTCAGCCTGGAGAAGAGGAGGCTCCCAGCTGACCACCTAGCAGCTTTCCAGTCTCTGAAGGAGGATACAAAAAAGCTGGGGTAGGGCTTTTTACACTGTTGGTAGTGAGACGACAAGGGGAAAGGGTTACAGACTTGTGGAGGGGAGATTGTGGTTGGACATGAAACACAAATTCTTTCTTGTGAGGGTGGTGAGATGCTGGAACAGGCTGCCCAGGGAAATTCTGGATGCCCGATCCCTGAAAGTGTTGAAGGCCAGGTTGTCTGGGGCCCTGAGTAACCTGATCTAGTGAAAGTGTCCCTGCCTATGCAGGGGGGTTGGAACTCGCTGATCTTTAAGGTCCCTTCCAACCCTGGCCATTCTATGATTCTGGGCAGAATCCCAGTGACCCAACCCCACCAGCACTCCCAGATGGTGTTCACCTGGCAATGGCCTAGCAACAGTCCTGGTGCCTCCTGAGACAGTGCTCTGCCAGCCCAGACTAGCACCAAGGAGCACTGTCTTGTGCCAGGGATCTGTGAAGTCTTTACAGGAGCTCTCTTGACTCACTGGAATGGGGCAGCAGCTTTCCTCCAGCCGCTCTAGATGAGCTCCTTTCTTGGCTCAGCAACCTGCCAGCACAGATGGAACCCACACGTGCCTTCTGCTCTCATACAGCTTTTTCTCTGCTTCTTCCCAAAGCACAGGCCAGTAGAAGGAGCAGAGGAGGCCTGGGAGACACAGCTGCCCTCTATTCAGCCACTGCTGAGGTGGCTGAAAAGACAGAATACTGTGAGCATCCCTTCTGTTTCTGCTCCAGTCCAGCATCAGGGGCATCACTTCCCACCTTCTCATTTTATTCTGTTGCCCAGGCAATGGCATTACCAGCAGCCTGAAGAGTCTGCTCAGCATGTGCCAAGCAAAGGTGAGGATGACTCCATACTCAGTGTTGGCCATCCTCACCTCTCACCAATAGCCAGGGACGTTTCTTGCCAGCTGATGTGGAGCCCTGAAGTTGGAGATGGCCACACAGCTGATGAGTTTGAAGAAGACATGGCCAGAATGGCCCTTCTTACCTTCTCTCTCAGATGGGTATTCATGCTCCACTGGGGCAGCTGCTACTCTTTCTGCAGGGCATGTCCGTCCCCATTGCCTTGTAGCAGAGGAGAGCTGAGAACCCAGGGCCCCTTAGTCCCAAGTGATGCCTCTCCCATGTGCTCAGCACTAGGGTGGAACAGCATTGAGAGTCTCTGGGAGCACTTGCCTGGCAGTTCTTGTGGGAGGATTTTTGCTCTGCTCTTGACAGCCTGCTGCAAGACCCATAGCAGGAGACAGTTGAAGCAGCACTGCTGCCAATCCTTCTCCATCACTCTGTGTATGACTGCTGCTCCAACAGCTCCCTCGCCACTACACTGCCATCTTCACCACATTTTTATTGCCTCTTCTCCACCTCACTCTCACTTTCTTTGCACCCGTTCCTTTTCACCTACACTTTCTCTACCTCTCCTGTTATGGTTGTTATTATTATTATTACTATTTTCATTATTGTTGTTACCGTTGTTGTTGTTGTTTTATTAAAGCTGTTCACTTTCCAATCTCCCCAAAAGCCTCAAATATTTCTTTTGCTTATCTCTCTCTTAAGCCCTTCCTCCTGTGAACAGGAAGGGGTTTAATAAAGAGAGTCTGACCTGGGATTTTCCGGCCTTAGCAAGATAATGACAGTTTAGGCAGCCAACATGGGACAGAGATAAACTGGGAGACGTTTCTAAGAGACACTTTTCTACTGGAAGAAGGGGGTTATAATGGCAGATAGGTGCCTCCAGCATGGGTGGCTGCAGTAGTCAGAGAGCCAAGCTGGCAAAGTGTGTTTTTATTCTTACTTTAGACCATTATAGCTCTGCTGGATTCAGAGAGGATTGATCCCATTTTATACTAGAGAGAAAGGATGAACAAACTAAAAAAAAACCAGGACTGATTGACTGCTGTGAAAATTGTTAAACATTTAGGTCTGACATAGAATAAATTGCTGAAGCTCAGTCCCTTGTCACTGAATTGTCAGAAACATGCCAGTGGTTTCACTGAAGCTAATTTGCTGGGTGCCATCACATACAAGTTTGTTGCAGTTGTTAGTGAAAGAAAAGGCTCGGTTACTATTTTTAATATGGGGACTGCAAATACAGGAAGATTTCAAGATATTTAAGTCCATAGGAATAGGAATTACATTAATTTTTTTTTTAATAATCTTGGCAAATTTTCAATAACACTACCGTTAGAAGCAACACTTAAAGCAGTGGATCTGTCACTCCTCAAGACACTAATTTCCTTTAATACACTTGTACAGCAGGAGTTTCCTCAGCAGTGTCAAAGTGAGGGTAAGCAGAACTGAAAGTGACAGATTTAATTGTTTCTACACATAGCCTTAACTTTCTCGGCTAAATGTTCCTCTCTGACATGAGCATAACTTTGGTGCACTCCTATACTCACGTTATGCGACTGTCATTTCTTCAAAATGCCAGATCATCCCAAATTCTCTGAAAAATTGCCAGCATGAGAGAGGATGGTGGAAAAAAATAGGAAAAACATTAATTTGCTGCAACTTTATGTTATTTATAGCAATGCCTGTACTCTCTGCTAAATATTCCAAAGAGAGAAAGAGAAGAATGTGAGAGGATTTAATTACTGTATATAAATACAAGAGGACTGTGTGTCAAGAAGAAAGAGATAATATTTTTCTGCTTGTGCCTTGTGATAGGACAAGGGGCAATGGGTATAAGCTGGAGCATAGGAAGTTCCATCTCAATATGAGGAAAAATTTGTTTATTGTAAGAGTCACAGAGCACTGGAAGGGGCTGCCCAAGGGAGTTGTGGAGTCTCCTTCTCTGGAGTTTAAAACCCACCTGGATATGTTCCTGTGTGACTCGGTCTAGATGATCCTGCTGTGTCAGGGGGATTGGACTGGATGATTTTTCAAGGTTCTATGATTCTGTGATTCCCAGGGAGGGTGTGGTCTCTGTGTCTGGAGACTTTCAAGAGCTATCTGCATGCATTCCTGTGTGACCTGCCCTAGGTTCTATGGTCCTGCTTGAGCAGGGGCTTTGGACTCGATGACCTCTGGAGGTCCCTTCCAACTCCTAAAAATCTGTATCTGTGTCTATATGGAGGCAAAGCTACTCCGGTGTTTTCAATGACGTGCATTTCCAGAATGTTTCCATGTGCCGGCTTTGATTGCTTCCAAATTATTTTAATTACAGATTCAGATCAGGAGCTGCTACTCAAACCAGGAACCTCACTGAAGACAAAATGCATCTTGTGAAAAAAGGTGCTAGTCTAAGAACAGGTGGTCAGTAAGACCACCATTACTTGGAGCAGAGGGCAATGGAAGGTAAAATAGTGAAAGGGATCAACCTGGATTGATGGAGGTGGAGGTGGAGGAAAATAGAAGATATCTGCTCCAGGATCTCGTTGCAGCATGTTGTGATAGGACAAGGGATAATGGTTTTGAACTAAACCAGGGGAGATTTAGATTGGTTAGGAGGAATAAATTCTTTTACAATGAGGCTGGAAAAATATTGGAACAGGTTATCCTGGTGGTAAACGCTCCATCCCTGGAGATGTTCAAGCCCAGGGTGGATGTGGCTCGGAGCGGCCTAATTTAGTTGAAGATACCCCTGCTCACTGCAGGAGGGTTGGACTAGGTGAAATTTAGTGGTCCCTTTCACATACCCTGCTCTCAGGAAGGTCAGTCTCCAACCTGGTACACAGGGTTGTTAAAGCAATGTGTATTGTTCCTGAAATGACAGCTTTCCTGTGCCTCTTTGCCACATCAACAACTTCTGTCTGAAAACGCTTTTTGCCTTCCTAACTTGCACTTCTTAATTTCTGTTTTCCTTTGCTGTATTTTCCTTTTGGACATAGAATCATAGAATCATTAGGGATTGGAAGGGACCTCAAAAGATCATCTAGTCCAATCCCTCTGCCACAGCACGATCACCCAGACCAAGTTGCACAGGAACTCATTCAAGTGGGTCTTAAATATCTCCTATGAAGGAGACTCCACAACTCACCTGGGCAGCCTGTTCCAGTGCTCTGTCACCCTCACTGTGAAGAAGCCCTTTCTCATATTTATATCAAACTTCCTATTTTCAGCCTGCACCCATTGCCCCCTGTCCTATCACCAGATGACACTGAGAAGAACCTAGCTCCATCCTTCTGACACCCACACTCTCACATATTTGTAGACATTAATGAGGTCACCCTTCAGTCCCCTCTTCTCCAAGCTAAAGAAACCCAGCTCCCTCAGTCTTTTCTCATAAGGGAGGTGTCCTACTTCCTTCATCATCTTTGAGGCTCTACGCTGGACACCCTCCAGCTGCTCTGTGTCCTTCTTGAACTGAGTGGGCCACAACTGGACACAATGCCCCAGATGCGGTCTCACTAGTGCAGAGTAGAGGGAGAGAAGGATCTGTCTCCATCTGCTAACCACCCCCCTTCTTATCCACCCCAAGATGACCTTCTTGACCAAAAAAGCACATTGTTGCCCTGTAGTCATCCTGTTGTCCACTAGGATCCCCAGGTCCCTTTCTCCTACACTGCTCTCCAACAGGTCAGTCCCCAACCTATATTGTACCTTGGATTGTTCTTGCTCAAATGCAAGACTCTACACTTACCCTTGTTAAATTTAATTAAATTCCTCTCTGCCCAACTCTCTAGCCTGCCCTGGTCCCTCTGAATAGCAGCACAGTCTGCTGGGGTTTTGGCCACACCACCCATCTTTTTGTCATCAGCAAACATGCTGACAGTGCTCTCTACTCCCTCATCCAAGTCATTAATGACTAGATTGAACAGGACTGGTCCCAGTACCAACCCTTGGGGGACTCCACTAGATACAGGCGTCCAATACATAGTAATTACATAGTAATTGCATCATCTGGGATTTGGTTTGAATGCAAAATTTTTTTAGAACATTCTTTTTTCATGTATCCCTACCATCAGGAAAGACATACCAGACTCCTTTTCAGCTGTAGTCAGCACCAGGAGGTAAATGTTTTGGGTATGAAAGTTTCCCAGTGTAGGAAATTTTTGGGTGTGAAAGTTTTCCCAGTGTGTTTTCCAGTACAGCTTGTGGAACAGGTGGTAACAGCCTTTATCCTACTAGTCTAAGACTGTCACAAATTTAGGCCAGACTTTATACGCATGAACAGACACAAAAAAATACTCTTAGTAAAAACATCTGCAAGTTTTGAGGAGCAGAAATAAATAGACAGAACTTTCCACTTGGGGACTTGTATTTTAGTGAATCCAACTGGTTAAGCACAGGAAGAAAAATTCTCTTCAGTCTTTCTAACTCTGTGAGAACCTGCTGCTGCTGCTGCTGCAAAATTCCTGTGTCATTCAAGTCTTGTTAGCCAATTAGTAATGACAATACTTTGTGCCATCGCTTGTTTTCCTTCGAATTCTCAGCTCAGCATTGCACAAACTTGATTCCAGCTGCTCTATAATCCTGTTATAAATTCACTGCCTTTTCATTTAGCGCTTTCAGCTCAATCCTTTCCTGTATAGATCTGTCAGTTCATTCACACTGAGTAGCCACACAAGGGCTTTATTTCTGGTTTTTAATGTGCCAGTCACGGATAGACATAAGATCCAACTGCAGTATCTCAAGTGAACTTCTCCAGTACAAATGTTCACACAACTGCAAGAGACAAACTTCAGTTCATCTGGTGAGGTGCTAGCTGACATGGAGTTTAAGAGCTTAACAAATGCAACGGTCTGCTCTGTTACCATGAGACGGTTTCTTGCTTCACTGTGCTATGAAAGAGAAATGAACGACTGTCTGGCTGTCTAACATTTTTTCATCTCTTGAGTGTTGTACGTGATTAAAAGGCAGGTAGGGTGAGGAGGTGTGGGATCAGTCATATGAAATAACCAAATCTATACCCATAGGAACTTTGTCCTTTGTCCACCAAAGTGTCTTCCTTTCAGACTGTGGATAAAAATCCTCCCTTTAATCTGTACCTCATGAAAACCAGGCAAAATGTAGCAGTAATGAGTGCCTTTGAGCAGACTGGAGACTGTTCTGCTTTTTCATTACAGTAAGTCCTCATGCTGTAATATTTCTTCTCTTTCTTGTTCTAGGATTTAACACCATTATACCTGATTGTATTTGGTTTTCACCTTTAGAGAGAATTTAAATTTTTACTTTTCAATATTGAATACCCCAATTTATCTGAAAAAAATGAACTCTTTGCAATTTTTGCTGCTTCTTTTTGAGGAACCAGACAAAAGAGTCTGGTTTTAACTTGTAGGTGAAACTAAAAAACATCTTAGAATACCTCCAGGGAAGTGCAATAATTTAAAAGGCTGGATACAGTGCTTATGGTAGAAGATGAAAACAGTATCTTCGTAGGATTAAAAATATTTCTGGTCATATACACCTGTGATTATGACAGTTATTATTAAACTGTCACATCACATCAATGAGTAAACAAGTAGCTCTGCCTAGATCACATTAACTATTGTGACAGGTGTAAATGCTGCAGTAACGATTCTCCTGCAAGCAACAGAACAGATAAGAAAATGATTGAAACTCCATGGCTTTACTACATATTTGAGGGTGATTCCACTACAAGTTAGGCAATCTTGAAGTAGGAACAGCTCACTTGCCTCAGAAGTAATGCAGTCTGAGCAGCACTCTGAGCTGTGTGCTATTGAGCTTTCATCAGTAATATAACATCTGACATCCATAGTGTTTTATAAAAAATGCAAATGGAGTAGTCAGAGTGAAACTAGTTCTTCAAAGGTGATCTGTAAAGGGAGAAAAACATCTTTGTTTTTGATGTATGGTTTGAGGGCTTCTCTACAGGGTGGGATGTAGTTGGTGTTTTTTTAAGGAAAGGTTGCACGCTTCAAAAATGTCAAGAATACCAAACGTGTTTTTCATTCCCTGCATACACCAAGAGAGAGCTAGTACAAAGATGTATCCCAGTGCAGTCTGCATTCACTCAGAAGCCTTTCCAGTTCTGTGCCTATCTTGATGCTATCACAGCAAATGCCATGCGAGGAAAAATAATGGTCTATGCCCTATATTTGTATTACCAGGGGTGATGATTTCTGAGAATGTAATTAGAATTCACACCCTGGAGAGCCTCAAGTAGATGAGGAGAAGACAACTTTTTCATGTTCGCTAACCAACACTGCAAATAAGAAAAGGTCAATGATATTTGAGCCTTAGAAACTTAATTAGTGAACTACAGTTCTTGCTTGCTTCAATCAAGGAGCAGCACAAAAGCCAAAACACCAGAAATGGACTAAAATGGAGTTGTGAGGCAACGGAATTAGTTCCATTTTTAAAAGGGAGGGAGGGTTTTTAGGTTTTTTATACTGATGTGTCTTGCAAACTGCTTCTGAACTCTGTGGGATTCAACTAAATAATTTAACAGAAACATTAAGATTTCAGTATCACTGCTTTTAAAGTTTTGTATTAAACAAAACAAACTGAATACATCCTTTTTTATTAAAAAAAACCAGAAAGGTATTTCCTAAGTGCTGTGGTTTGAAGTGACCTTTACTGTTTTCTGCAAATTCCTCAGAGGATTAGGCCAAGGCTTTACATAGTCTTAGTTAGTTAAGGGTAGATTGAAGTGTTTCAGTCTCTGCAGTGGTTCATGGAGGCACTATGGCAGAGAAAAGACAAGAATCTTTTGAGTTTTCTGCATCCAGTGCAAGCATATGCCATGTCATAAATTAGTATTTCACAAAATCACAGAATCCTGGAGGCTGGAAAAGACCTCTAAGATTATCCAGACCAGTCCATGACCTAACATCACCACATTGGCCAGACCATGCAACTAAAGGTCACATCTAGCAAGTAGCACTCCAGTCTTCAAAAAGGGTAGGAAGGAGGACCCAAGGAACAATAGACTGATCAGCCTCACCTCCATCCCAGGAAAGGTGATGGAACAATTATCCTTGATAGTGTCTCTAGGCCAAGCAAGGGGAAGACGGTCATTAGGGACAGTCAGCAGGGCTTCACCAAGGGGAAGTTGTGCTTGACCAACCTGATAGCCTTTTATAAGGACATAACCAGGTGAGTAGATGATGGCAGAATGGTGGATGTGGTTTATCTGGACTTCAGTAAGGCATTTGACACAGTCTCACACAGCATCCTCGCAGCCAAACGGAGACAGTGTGGACTGGATGGTTGGGTAGTGAGGTGGATGGTGAACTGGCTGCAGGATAGAAGCCAGAGAGCAGTGGTCAGTGCGACAGAGTCTAGTTGGAGGCCTGTATCTAGTGGAGTCCCTCAAGGGTCAGTACTGGGACCAGTCCTATTCAATCTATTCATTAATGACTTGGATGAGGGGTTAGGTTGCGCTGTCAGCAAATTTGCTCACGATACAAAACTGGGTGGTGTGGCCAACACCCCAGCAGACTGTGCTGCTATTCAGAGGGACCAGGACAGACTGGAGAGCTGGGTAGGGAGAAATTTCATTAAATTTAACAAGGGTAAGTGTAGAGTCTTGCATCGGTGCAAGAACAACCCCAGGCTAGGTTGGGGACTGACCTGTTGGACAGTAGTGTAGGAGAAAGGGACCTGGGGGTCCTGGTGGACAGCACGATGACCATGAGGCAGAAACGTGCCCTTGTGGCCAAGAGGGCCAACAGCACCCTGGGGTGGATCAGAAGGCAGTTGTTAGCAGATGGAGAGTTTCTCCTCCCCTCTACTCTGTGATGATGTCAGTGCATCTGGAATACTGTGTCCAGTTCTGGGCCCTGCAGTTCAAGAAGGACTCAAAACTGCTGGAAAGAGTCCAGCGCAGAGCCACAAAGATGACGAAGGAAGGAAGTGGAGCACCTCTGTTATAAGGAAAGGCTGAGGGAGCTGGATCTCTTTAGCTTGGAGAAGAGGAGACTGAGGGGTGACCTCATGAATATTTATAAATATGTGAAGGGTGGGTGTCAGGAGGATGGAGCCAGGCTCTTCTCAACGTCATCTAGTGATAGGACAAGGGGCAATCGGTTTAAGCTGGAACATAGGAGTTTCCACATAAATATCAGAAAGAACTTCTTCCCGGTGAGGGTGAAAGAGCACTGGAAGGGGCTGCCCAGTGGAATTGTGGAGTCTCCTTCTCAGGAGACATTTAATACCCACCTGGATATATTCCTGTGCAACTTGGTCTAGGTGATCCTGCTGTGGCAGAGGGATTGGACTAGATGATCTTTCAAGGTCCTGTCCAATCCCTGATGTTCTATGATTCTGTGATCTATGCTGTCCTTAAACATCTCCAGGGATGGGAACTCCACCACTGCCCTGGGCAGTCCATTCCGGAGTGTTATCACCCTTTCTGTAAGGAAGGACTTCCTGAAATCCAACCTAACCCTCCCCTGGTGCAGCTTCAGGCCCTGCCCTTTTGTTCTGGTGCTAGTTGCCTGGAAAAAGAGCCCAATCCCGACCTGACTACAACCTCCCTTCATGGAGTTGTAGAGAGGAAGAAGGTCCTCGCTGAGTCTCCTGTTCTCCAGGCTCAACACTCCCAGCTTCGTCAGCCTGTTCTCATTAGAAATTCTCTTTAGTCCCTTCCCCATCCTCGTTGCTCCTTTAGACCTGCACACTCTGACATTACTTTAGAGACTTTGGATATTGCTCCTCTGACCTTGGAGTTAGAACAAGTGCCTTATAGCATAATGGGTTACAGCAGGACAATAGATTGCTGCATTTACCCTGCATATTAAATTTGCTGATTATCTATGATCAGCTTCTGACCATCTGTTAGAAAAACTTGGAAGCTTCATTGTTAGGTAATTGTTTCATAATTATTCTGAGATGTCTAATATAAGTTTTCTCATTTAAATTATATTATAATTAATTGACAAGATTTTTGTCTACTTGCTTTTACCTGATTGTTTTCAGCCAACATCTGCTATGCATGGAACGCTAAAAAACATATATAATGAACCATATACATCAAGGCTTTTCCATGTATTAAATAAAAACAGCAAATGTCCGGTAGCAGTTGATATCCACACAGAAAAAGATACTGACCATATTGAATCCCCACTTCCAGCTGCTGATGTAGAGATTTAGCCTAGGGAGCTGTTTGCAAACGGATTTGGCTATTTTACCATCTGGTGTGTACTGACTCCAGGTAAAATCCTGTTTCTAGTCATGTGGTTCTTTTAAATCAAGTTTATAGGAACTACTTCCAGAGGCATAGCTGGGACCAATTAATCTTGTCAAATGGCAAGAGTTTAAGACTCTTTAAGTAAAACCATAAATACAAAATGATCAAAATTAGCAGAAACATTTAAGTTCCTTTAATATCTCTGGTTTCTGAAATGACACAATTTTTTTTTGTCCCTATAAAGCATTTGGTCTTCTTGCTCCAGAGGATAACTTCCTATTGGTTAGAGCTGTCTTCCTTTGTCTTAACATTTGATCTGTACATGGAATCATTCACCATTTGTTTAAAAAATGGTTAAAAAAATCCTTCTACTAAAATCTTCCTGTCAGAAGGGTTGAAAGTAGGAAGAGGATTGTGGAAGAATATGAAGAAAGGATGTGTATTTAGCCTAACTTGACTAGAGATACCACAGTTTAGAAACCACCCTCACTCTTCTGAAATCGTCAGCAGCTTCAACTACTCAGTAAAAAAAGTAAAATGTAAAAAATTAATAATTTAAAAATAAATTTTAAAGGATAAGAATTATGTAAGGGTATTCAAAAACCATTTTTTTCTAAGTATAGGGTATCTGACTACTTCAACAGTTTTACAGGCTGGAGATATTTCAGTTATACAAGATATAGCAAGAAGCACGTGGAGGAAGCAGATCAAAGCTGGAGTAAAATAAGAAAGGCCAATATATTTCTGTAAGCAATATGAGATGCATATAAGTAGTTGGCTTTGGAGTGCAAAGAGTAGTTATAAATAAAACATGATATAAAGTGTAAGTTAAAAAAGAAGTTAATTCAAAGCATTGCTTGTTTTTTATGATACAAACCAATATAGGGAGCTGGTACATCCATATGTGTGTTGGAGAGATAGATCATTAGAAAAGTGATAGAAAGTTGATGAATACTGGAAGGAAGACTGGGAACCAGAAATTTTATAATATTATATTTTTTACCGAAGAGTTGGGGAAAGAATATTTATAAAGAATTAGTGACAGAATTGCTGTATCCAGTTCTGATGTTACTGCATCCAGTTATAGGGTCTCCAACACAAGAAGGACATAGAACTGTTGGAGCAAGTCCAGAGGAGGCCACAAAGATGATCCAAGGGCTAGAGCTTCTCTGCTATGAGGACAAGTTGGGGGACACAGGGTTGTTCAGCCTAGGGAAGAGAAGACTATGGGGGAACCATATAGCTGCCTTCCAATACCTGAGGGCAACCTGCAGGAAGGCTGGAGAGGGACATTTCACAAAGGTATCTAGAGGTAGGATAAGGGAAAATGTTTTTTAAAATGAAGGAGAGTAGGTTTAGACTAGATCTTAGGAAGAAATTCTTCAGTGCAAGGGTGGAGAGACTCTGGAATTGATTGCCCAGAGATGTTGTGGCATCTCCCTGGAGATGTTCAAGGCCAGGCTGGATGAGGCCTTGAACAACCAAGTCTGGTTGAGACCATGGTCGATGCCCATGGTAGGGGGCTGGAGTAGATGTTCTCTAAGGTCCCTTCCAACCTGAGCCATTCTATGATTCTTTCTAAACATTTTTTGTCTAATGCTAATATTTTTGCTTATGCTGTTGTGTTTAGTTACTCTTATGACTCTCTGTATTAAATAGATTAGATCTTATAGTCAAAACCAAAAAAGATTAGGAGAAAGATTTTGAGAAGTTCTCAGCATAACTTGGAGCTGGGAACTGTGCTGTTGTGTCAGTTGTACCACTTACTTTTACCCTGAGTTTTATAACAGGTTTAGTTCTTTTAACCTACTACTTGCTAGTTTCAGAGACAAAGGCTATCAACAACGATTATAGGCTGTAATCAAGACATAGATTTTGGTCATTTCTCTGTATTAAACTAAAGAGGCAAAATATGTTAAACAGTTCACGTAAAAGTATTTTCCCCACAAAAAATTTTTCTCCACAAATAGGTCTTTTCTAAAGCTGCTTTAATTCTAAAGCCTAGACATTGATTCCACCGCATAACTCAATGTTCTAACAATCATACCCATGTACTCTGCACTGGTGGGACCACATCTGGAATATTGTGTCCAGTTCTGGGCCCTTCAGTTCTAGAAGAACACGGAGCTGCTGGACGGAGTCCAGTGCAGAGCCACAAATATGATGAAGGAAGGAGGTGGAGCACCTCCATTATGAGGAGAGGCTGAGGGAGCTGGGTCTCTTTAGCTTGGAAAAGAGGATGCTGAGGGGTGACCTCCTTAGTGTCTATAAATATGTGAAGGGTGGGTGTCAGAAGGATGGAGCTAGGCTCTTCTCAATGTCATCTAGTGATAGGACAAAGGACAATGGGTATAAGCTGGAACACAGGAGGTTCCATATAAATATCAGAAGGAACTTCTTCCCAGTGAGGGTGACAGAGCACTGAAAGGGGTTACCCAGGGAAGTCTCTTTCACTAGAGATGTTTAAAACCCGCCTGGATGTGTTCCTGTGTGACTTGGTCTAGGTGATCCTGCTGTGGCAGAGGGATTGGACCGGATGATCTTTCGAGATCCCTTCCAATCCCTAATGATTCTATGAATCTATGAAATCTCTGATGCTACCTTGTGCATAGCAGATTCTTTCTTCCAGCATTACAATATTATTCGAACAAGAACAAACAAGCCTGGAAGACAACAGATGTAATAAATCGTGCCAAATAAAGTCTCTTAAACTGTTCTGCTGGAAGCTTTGCTGGTCCTCTTTCCAGTATAGTTGGTTAAGCACTCTCCACTCCACCCCACACCCCCCCCACAAATAAATGTTAGACTTTTGGACGGCAGTATTTCTGGGTGTCATGACATGATGTGCAGCTTTTATTTGATCTGAAATACATATTGAAAAATTTCTAAGGTAAAATTAAATTCCCTTGAAGATAGAAGGGTAATAAAATAATCCTTATTCTTGTAAGGGCTTGCAACATGAAAATAATTGCATATGGGGTAGGAATTACGTTTTACTACTTGTAAGTTGCCAACTGATTCTGTCAGCTTAAGGGACACATTATCGCCACCCTTTCAGTTGCTATCAGGGTAGAGCTGAAGTTGTAAATATGACTAGACATGTGCCGTTTGTGGTCATTCGCATATTAACCTCTGAGGATACAGTATGTTGTTGTTCGCTGTACAAATGCATTCTTTTGTGCAGAAGCACAAGTAAATCTGCACTCTACATCTAAATGCACTTTGAAAATAAAATACCATTTTAAGAACAAAATCCTTTTTTTTTGAAACAAAAGGAAAGAGTGAGTCATGAACTGGCTAGTAAATTTCTTACAGATGAGCTGTTGATTTTCATTTATATGTCTAGCAGTCTTGCAGGTTTCTCCTGAGGGACATTTATGCCAACAGAAAAGTTAGAAATAGAATTAGAATTAAATTAGAATTAAAATTGTGTCATTAGTTTGGTGAAAAAAAACCCGGAATTAGATTTCATGAGGAAACTTTCTTCATGGGTCATTAACATAACCTCAAGGCAATGTTCATACTAGAATTGACAATGATGTTTCTAATTGCAAAGCTTCTATACATGCCCAATTAAAACCTCTTTTCTACCACGGTATCTGACACATCTATTATCAGTAAGGCATGAAGGGAATATCGACAGCTTACTGGTGTGATAACAGTCACACAAATTGTGCCCCGGTAGAAATTGGGAAGGAAACATGTACTATCAGTTAGATTATTTGAACACAGACCAAGCTTGCTCCAGTCCAATATATTTTCTACAGAAACCCTTTTCTTATGTACTTGGAGCAAGGATTACAGCCACCTACTATTGCTTAAAACACTGACTCTATATTAAGTCAGTCTTTGAAGACTTGTATTTAATAATCTAAGTAAATACATAGGACATACCAAACAGCTCCTGTTTGTTCCATCATGAATCACTCATTTCCTGCTTTCTCGCTTGTGCCTGGTGAGATCATTCCAAGAATAATTTGATAAAACCTCCTTCATGCAAACATATGTATTCTGGGTCCGATTTTAAGACAATTCTTCTTTTCGTCTGTGTATTTAAAAATAACCAGCACTCGTGCTTGAGAGTCACAATGAAAACCAATGCAGCAGCTTCCTCTGCTGGCTGTTGAGATTAGCAGACATTCTACACCTTCCTCAGCCTTCCTGTTCTGACAAAAATGCAGAGAAGTCAGTCAGAGACCTACATGAGGCTAGTCACACATCAACATTATCCACAGGCTAACAGTTCATCAGTGAATACTGAAATGCTTAGTACCTGTCAGAAGAAAAGAATGGTGCCGGTTCAAATGCTTTTTAGGTCTGCTCTGATGAATTCCGAATGGCTGCAGCCACTTCAGTATATTGGCTACTTGCATGAACGTTGTCAGAAGGTGCCAGTGCACAGTTAAGCTATATGACTCATTTTACCAGATCTGTTTTCTTCTTTCAGGGTCAAAAAACATTGTGTTAAAGCAACAACGAAAGACTGTATGCACGTGATAGTCTTGTTTCATCAATAAAATCATTCTAACTCATTCACAGGGTATTTTTTGAATATTAAATTATGTGCTTTCTGCCAAAATTAATGGGAATAATACACTTTCAACTGTACAACTCAGGACACTGCACTGGTAAATGAATAAGCTTTGACATTGCTGTCTGCAGGACAATACTCTCTCAACTATTCCGTCTTCTGTAATAAAGCTCATAGTAAATCACTTGTAGGGCAAAAGATAATGGACCCAATGGTGCAAATTGTGGTGTTCAAGACTTTCTCATTTAGCTTAATGGAAAACCGCAGGACCTTAACAGCCCACATAAATGGCACCGTATAGCATCTCACACAAGGTCAGGCTAAACATTTCAGATAGACTGGGGATTCAGCTGCTACAAAATCTTTGAAGCTTTGCATAATCCTATAATTAGTTGTTTATTCCTAGTCACCAGGCTAGTAACTGATCATGATTATTCTACGGGCTCATGCAGTATCTACTTTGATCGGATGATTACCAGAAAGCTTTTACTACTAAAGGTTTTGTTTATTAATATATTATTATGATGCTATAACGACCCTGCAGAAATTGAGAGGGGAAACGACAGGACCAGTACTTTGAGTTTCCTGCTGATAAAGCAGAAGTGAGGATAAAATTGCATTTCTGTATTTTTCTTAAATATCATTTTTACTTTACAATGCTGAACTCCTCTGATGCCTAGTTGCTGCCAATAATATTGCAAAGATGCTTTGAAAGTAGGAAGGTCCTTGTATTCCCCTCCATCAGCCAAAAGCAATGAAGCATTACAATTCTCTGCCCATTCTATTAATAGGCTTGCAACTGAAGCAGAAGAAATTCAAGGACTTTCCTTTCTTGACACATTTTACAGTATCTCTAAGCAACATAGTACAAATTAAGGTACAAAGCCTACATGTCTTTTCTGAAGAACTAGGGCATTTGTTTAAGAAGCTGAAAATTAATTACACATATTTCATGATTCCTTTGGTAACGCACATGGTCTCTCCTGAGCATTGCAGCACTTTCAGAGATCATTAAGTATCCCATTCAGCATACAGTGCCAGAAAAACATACCCCAACAGCTTTTTTATGAAAAGGTAATGCAATCATGTTCACATGCAAGTGGATAGAGTTTCTTCACAGCAAGGGTGACACAGCACTGGAACAGGCTGCCCAGAGAGGTTGTGGAGTCTCCTTCTCTGGAGAGAGTTCCCACCTGTATATGTTCCTATGTGACTTGGTCTAGGTGATCCTGCTGTGGCAGGGGGATTGGACTAGATGATCATTTGAGGTCTCTTCCAATCTCTAATGTTCTGTGACTCTTCTGCAAGAACAGACAGAGTCAAATGTTAAGGTATGGGAGTGATCTCAGAATGCAGCCAGGAACAACAGTGGCTTGCCAACAGAATCAGAATCACAGAACACTAGTCCAATCCCCCTGCACAAATTTCTTGGTTTCTTTAAATATCTTTTCTTACATATTGTAAAGTCTGAGTTTCTTATGCATACATTAGATGTATTTATCCATGCTCGCAGCACAGATTAGGACTTAAATTATTTCCCAGTGCCACACCATAATCTTGTGTAGAACAGGAAATAGCCCTAATGTGTTCTGGTCTGTTTTGCTTTTTGCCACATCTATTTCCCCCAAGTCTGAGATCAGCATCTGAATTTGCTCATAGAAACTGAAGCAAGTATGTGTGCTTTTATGTGCCAAACCTTTAGGATGTTGTCTCATTTCTCTTTCTAGTTAGAGAAGTGTGAGTTACAGCTGGATTTAGAGGAAACACTTTTGATAATTGTGGAGATCCTTACCGGATTCTGATAACCCAAATATTTGAAAAGTTGTGTTGCTTGGTTTTGATGTTACAGATGAAATGCCAGATGAATACCTCCTTCTGAGATAGAAGTCATTATTTTTTATTTAGAGTGACCCACATTCTTGTGAAAATACTAATTTTAGCAACCCAAATTATGTTTGTAGGAACAAACACTGATGCTGGAGGAAATAACTTGGGGAAGGTATCAAGAGACCCATTTATAAACATGTTTACGTCCCAGCTAATATTTCAGTATCTCTGTAAATACTTCTTCTTAACAATGAGCCCTTTTAATTACGTAACAAAGCAGTCCTCCCACGGTGCTACTTACTGTATTACAAACTGACATTTATTTAATTGAATTTGAAGTACAGACTTTCCTTCTTGATAGTATCATTTTATAAATTAATTCATCTTCATTAAACATCTAGGAAAAATTAAACATTTAAGATAAATTAAGTTCTTTATGGTCTCTAGAAAGTGTCTGAATTAAATCCCAGTCACAGCAATGTCACTATAGTGATGACAGAGACAAGTTTGTTTATTGTGGTTTTTTTTCACTTTGAAAAAGGATTTCTCCACTTTATACCAGTTACAAAGGAATAAAGTAGGTGAAAAACCATTTTCTTGTATTTTCTTAAACAGCAACATCTAATAAATAATTTAACTTCTGATAGGAGAAAATATGACAGAAAATGTTTTAAGTACCGTAAGTTTGGACTAATCATCACCCAAACCTAGCAGGTGGGTACAAATGAGGATCAGTGTAAATGTTGTTGGGCATTGTATTAAATCACAGAGGTATACAAGGGTTGGGGTTGGAAGGGACAGCTGGACATCAGCTTATCCAACACATCTGTTCAAGGAGAGCCATCTGCAGAACTATATCCAGACAGCACATGGTGAAAAATAACATAATAAAGAGCAAAGAGAAATGGAAGTTGAAGTTGCATTTTTAGAGATGATTTAACACTTCAATCTCAGTATATTAATTCATCAGACATTTGTTTCTTATCAGGCTATTCTCTGAAGGTCCTTTCTCATTTCACTCATTTTGTACCTCAACAATAAGCAATGTTCATTACAAAAGCTTGAGTTGCACAAGTCCAAATTTACAAGTCCACTGAATGTTAAGGGGCTTAGCATTCCAAACTCTCCACCCCTCAGAATTAAGTCAAGTTACTCACATCTCAGACAAGTTCTCTTTCCTGAACTGGCCCGCTCTGAGACCACTTTTCTTTCAGTAACAATTCCATTATATCTCTATCCTGGAAAATTAGTGTGAGTACACAAACAAAAATATTGTATTAAACATAACAACTGCAGATGGACAGAGAGTCCCTACCTTGTTGTTCCATGCTCTTTATAAAAGGATTCAAAGGTAACAATTTATTTTGAGGGTTTAGTTTTTTTATAAAGAATATTTAATTCTCAGACTAATGACTTCCCTAAATGAAGAACTGTATTACAAGGTAACAATTATAAAGGTCAATCTAATATTAGAGAAAGTTTTATTTGCTAATCCAGACAGGAACGATTTTTTCCTTTTAAAAGAAATTTATTTCTGTCAATCTTTTTGTCCCTCTAGCACACATAAACAATTCTGTGCTAAGTTTTCTCAGATGAGAAGTCATATTCTGGGCACAACAATACCTGCCTATCTATCCATCCACCTATCTATCTATATATCTATCTACCTACCTATCTATCTTTCTCCTTTTTATTACTCTTGGAAAAACTTCTTCATATCAAACATTGTTCTGCATGGAAGTCAGATTATTTGGTCAGCACTATTTACTTATTCTGTTACTTTTCATGTGAAACAGGTCCCTTAGTGAAAGACAACCCACCATACCCCATAGGTCCTCCATTTTTACTATGATTTGATCTTGCACAAGTAAGTATCAGGAATAATTATTTTCCCCTTCACCAGGCCCTTCAGTAAGAATTTAGAACTCAAAGTACCAAGCAGACCAATGTGGATCTGATTCAGTATTTGCACACAACATTTGCATTTAGACTTCATAAATTTTCAAAGAAACAGTGGTGTGAAATAGTGGTGGCACACTGACGCTTGGACTGTTTTTCCTTCTCTAACGTACGAAAAGGTAGTTCTGCAAAAGCTACAGCAGTTGTGCTTGTACAGCACGTAATGGGGAACTGTGTGAAATGCTTCATTCATTAGATCCTGTTAGAACCTATATCTTACTAAAACACTGATGTCCCAAAAGGGTTTACAGTTGGCTGCAACTGAAAAACAATCCTTCCATCCCATCAAAAGCACTAGGAATCGAGAAATGTAAATAAATGCTTCTGCTCTCTGAGAGGTGTGAAATAACATATACTTAACATCCCTATGAAGTTTCCCAAAACAGTCTAAGCCCTTCCCAACAACTGTAAGTTGTCGTTTTGTTCATGGCTGAGAGAGACAGGTGGACTTTTTGATGGTTGAAGCACTGGCTGCATGTCCAAACCCAGAGAACTGCGTCACAGGCTGTTCCCCAGAACTCACAATTTGGGCCAGTCTGGTGCAACATCTTTATCAATGATCTGGGTGAGGGGATTGAGTGCACACTCAGCAAGTTTTTGATCTGTTGACTCATCCTATCACCACACTCCCTCATACAGTCCCTCCACTGTAGTTACCTTTAGGTACTGGAAGGTCGCTATAATTTCTCTCCAGCCTACTCTTCTCAGGGGTGAACAACCACAGTCTGTTTCCACAACTATTTTCATAAGGGAGCCCTCTGGTCTCATTTGTGAGCTCTGGACTGATTGCAACAGGTCCTTCTTCTACTTATGTTCAGGGCTCCAGAACATTATACCTGAGGAGGAGTTTCACAAGAGCAGAGGGGGAGAGTCATCTCACTCTTTATGCAGCCCAGGATTCTGTTATCTTTCTGGGCTATAAGCTCATGCTGTCAGCCCATATTCATGTTTTCATCAACCTCTAAGTCCTTCTCCACAGAATGGCTTGCAATTCAATCATTTGTCAGCCTGTATTTGGGATTGACGTATGCTTGGGATTGACATTTCTGACCCATGTGAAGGACTCATTTATGATCTTTTGAGGTCCCTTCCAATCCCTAGTGATTCTATGATTCTATGATGTGATTTGACAACTCTAAAGAAAATTTCATATAGACATGAAATATCTGCCTCTTGGACTAGTCCCGGAACTAGTTTCACAATTAAAGAACAGAATCATTCATTAAGAGAGGGAAGAGAAATTATTGTCAACAGGGAAATCAAATTAGACCAGCTCATGATTTAAAAGTTTTGATTTAAAGCCGTAAGTGTTAATGAGCTACCAAAATCTGTAATTATTTGTCTAATTTCAACAGATAAATAAAAATCCTGCAGGAAGGAAGGAAGGAAGGAAGGAAGGAAGGAAGGAAGGAAGGGGAGGAGGGAGGCACAGAGAGAGAGAAAGACAGAGAGAGAGAGAGAGAGAGAGAGAGAAAGATGAGAGACTGGAAGAGAGAGAGAGAGGGAGAGAGACAGGAAGGGAGAGGGAGGTTGGGAGAGGGAGGATGGGAGAGGGAGGCTGGGAGAGGGAGGATGGGAGGGGCAAGGCAAATCCATGCACGCAAAAATTTTAGACACCAGAACACTGGTGTTTGCTCAGCTAGTGGAGGATTGGCTTTTGGGAGTAGAAGGATTGTTTGGGGATGTTTTGTTATTGCTGATTTACCAGCTGTACCACAAAAGGCTTTTGAAAAGTTAATAAGCATTCTGAAGAAAGAATATATTTGGGAGACCCCTGCACTGTCTTACCAAACTATGACTGTGAGGGTGCTTTTGTACAGCTTTTTAGAGAGGTAGTGGGCAAGTTTCTTGCATCTTTCTTGTGTAGATTTGGTATAATGGCAGAGAACAGGGACAATTTCACGATTACAAGGGTGCACTCTGTCGCAAAAGAGACGTCTTGTTACCAGTTCTAATATATTTCAATTGAGGGCAGGAGTAAAATGTGTGTCTGACAGAGATGTAGTACTGATAGCCTCATTAAACTGTCTGTACTTCTTGTAAATTCATTTTCCCTTATTGCAAACAACCAAAATTGTACAACTTAATTGCAGAAACAAGGATTTTGTGAGCGAATTGCAAGTAGCGTAACTGGAGATCTATTAAAAGAGGAAATAATTGAACAAGAGCAAATAAAACAGAAGGCCAGGACATTAAATTAACCATTCCAAAGGTATATCTCATCACAGCACCGGTACCATCTAGTATACCTATGTCATTATTACACCATAAATTTAGATGCCTGTTACACTAATTATCACGTGTGGATATTTCTGCGCTGCTGCATTCTCTGTAGCAGTACTGGTGCTGTGTCTTGCTCTGCACAGCCCATGCAGACTTAGTCTTTGTCACCTCCAGTTTGCTTTGTCATACTCCAGTGTCCGTAACCTGTGTCCAAAATAGCATCAATTATACTGACAAGTGCTTTGCCTCTCTGCTGTAAAGGGGAGAAAGCTGGAAGAATCACAGAATCACAGGATGTTACAGGTTGGAAGTGATCTCAAAAGATCACCTAAGTTCAACACCCCCCTGCTGGAGCAGGGTAAGCCTACAGCACCTGATGTACCCGGATTGTCTCAAGATATGCTGTCCTACATGGGGCTCAAACCCACAACCCTGGGATTCAGAGTCCCGAAGCAGACTGTGTTTTAGCTCCCCACAGCCTATTGTGCTGTTGTCTCTCAGGAAAATTCCACAACAGAGCTCCTGTGAATCTCAGAACAATAAGAGACAAAGAGAAAGATGTCTGAAGGCAGCAGCAGTCGAAATCAGAGTGAAATCCAAGCATGCCTCTTCCAGGAAAAATATTAGACATAAACACAGTCTCTTCTATATTAACCACTGCAATGTGTTGTTAATGAGGGCAGAACAAGAGGCTCTTGCTCTCAGCAGCACTACTGTGAAATACTCTCAAACGCCTTGTGGTAAATGATTAATAACACTGCAGTACAGGTGCTACTCTAATATGCTTTTTGTTAGCAGCGTCTCAAAGATTCAAAGCACTAAGGGAATCATATCCCAAAGATAACCATTGACCTTTTTTCCAGTGAAAATTAACTGCTTTTTACAGTTAGAAACTAACTGCTTTATGCAGCTATTCAAAAGCACATTCTGTAAGACTGGGGAGGAAGAAAAAAACTGAGTGCAAAACTTTTTCTGAAAATAGCTAGATCTACATTGCCCTTAAACCAAATTAGGTTAGACACCATGCCTGGCATGGTGTCATCTCCTACAGAGCTGTACTGACACTTTAACAAAGATTTCTACTTTTTCTTGGAAAGAGCCCTCAGGCCTTGGAACAGGCTGCCCAGGGAGGGAGTGGAATTGCTGTCCATGGACGTGTTTCACAGTCATGGAGATCTGGAGCTCAGCAGCTCAGTGACATAGTTTAGCAGCAAGCTCTGGACAGTTTGGTTACAGGTTGAATTGATGATCTTGAAGGTCTTTTCCAAAAAAGACTGTTCTATGATTAATAATAATAAACTGTTCTATGATTCCATGCAGACACAACATCTTTTGCTACTCTTGGAGCAAGAGAAGTCCAAACAACAGATTCAAACACACTCCACAGCTAGTCATCCTGATTATTACATCTCAGTAAATATACTGAGGAAAGATTGTGAATATTTGAGTTATTCTTAAGAAAAGAAACTTACAACCTGTTCATCCTTGATGAGCTCTTCCATTTATTCCTCTTGAATGTAAACCATCCGGTTGGGATGATTTCATTTGCTGTGTAGCTAAAAGAAATTTCCTTGTGCACTTCAGTTATGACATAGTCATTTATTACCAGATCATTGTCCTTCTGTCACAATTATTATCTTACCCTAATCTCAGGCATAGATATCTGAGACAGCTGTATTTTGGGTTTTTTGCTTTTTATTAGGCTTATGAATATAAAATTGCAAGAAAACCCCATAATTATTATAACAGTGAAAACGTTGATTCATTGACTAATAAACATTATGTTCTATTTGTGAAAATTAACATTTTCTCTCTGATCAAAAGGGAGTTCTTAACACAGGATTTTTCTTAGTCTTCCTTTTAGTTGTGGTCCTGCTCCTTTGGAATTATTTCTGTTTCTTGGAAATGCCTTAGACCTTGCATTACTCTTGGAAAGGTCTCACTACAGATTCCCACTAGATGTATGAGTGGATTGTTCCATGAGTAGTCTTGGAGTTCCCAGTCCCTGACACAGGTTTTGCTTCCTAATGGGAAGCATTACAAACCGAAAAGCTTTTCTCAAGTTACAAATTCTGGACAGACCTTTCCAGAAAATGTCAGTTCATATTGTACTTATCAACAACTTAAACATTGACACGAACATGATAAATAGAGCCGATCAGACCAAAACAAAATGCTGTCTCACTGAAGTTGAAATATTCTGACACATTGGTTTTGATACAGCTTTTGTCAGAAGGAAGCAGGAAAAATTAATCATTGAATTCTTCAGCATGGGCACAATGACCTGGTTTCAGGAGTCTTAGGGAGATCTAGCATTAAGTTCCCTCTATGTCTGATTGTCATCTGAAATTAGAAACTCTGCTTAGTAGAAAATGAGCTACTGGCATCAGAATCTTCTATTCCACCAAATTCAAACAATGAAATAGGGTATTCAGAGCAGTGGTGGAATCAACATCCCTAGAGGTATATAAAGGACAGACAGACATAGTGCTGAGAACATTATTTAGTGGTAACCTGGCAGTGTTGGGTCAAAGATTGTCTTCAAGTTCTATTTCAACCAAAGATATTCTGTGATTCTGTTCCTGATAATTCTGTTAGAAAACTAAACAATTAAAATAAACTGAACACTGTCATCTTATATACCTGAAAATCAACACTAAGAATCACAGAACATTAGGGATTGGAAGGGAGCTCGACAGACCATCTAGTCCAATCCCCCTGCCACAGCAGGATCACTTAGACCAAGTCTCACAGGAAAACATCCAGTTGTGTCTTAAACATCTCCAATGAAGGAGACTCCACAACCTCTCTGGGAAACCTGTTCCAGTGCTCTGTCACCCTCACTGTGAAGAAGGTTCTTCTAATATTTATGTGGAACCTCCTATGTTCCAGCTTACACCCATTGTCCCTTGTCCTATCACTAGATGACATTGAGAAGAGCCTGGCTCCATCCTCCTGACACCCGCTCTTCACATATTTGTAGACATTAATGAGGACACACCTCAGCCTCCTCTTCTCCAAGCTAAAGAGACCCAGCTCCCTCAGCCTCTCCTCATAAGAGAGGTGCTCTACGTCGGTCATCATCCTCGTTGCTCTACACTGGACTCCCTCCAGCAGCTCCGTGTTCTTCTTGAACTGAGGGGTTGACAATTGGACGCAATATTCCAAATATGGTCTCACCAGGGCAGAGTAGAAGAGGAGAACCTCTCTCAATCTGCTAAACAAACCGCTTCTGATCCACCCCAGGATGCTGTTGGCCTTCTTGGCCACAAGAGAACATTGCTGGTTCATAGTCATCCTGCTGTCGAGCAGGACCCCCAGGTCCCTTTCTCCTTCACTCCTCTCCAACAGGTCAGTCCCCAAGCTAGACGGTTACCTGGGGTTGTTCTTGCTCAAATGCAAGACTCTACAATATAACTCTCTTGTTATATTTCATTAAATTTCTCTCTGCCCAGCTCTCCAGTCTGTCAAGGTCTCGCTGAATGGCAGCACAGCCTGCTGGGGTGTTGGCGACACCATCCAGGTTTGTGTCATCAGCAAACTTGCTGACAGTGCATGCTAATTCCTCAGCCAAGTCATTAATGAATAGATTGAACAGGACTGGTCCCAGCACCAACCCCTTGGAGACTTCACTAGATACAGGCCTCCAACTAGACTCTGTCCCATTGACCACTACTCTCTGGCTTCTATTCTGCAGCCAATTCACAATCCACCTCACTACCCATCCATCCAGTTCACTCTAACTCAGTCTGGTTGCAAGGATGCTGTGTAAGGCCGTGGGCCTACATTGCCTCTAGGTTTATTTTTATCTGCAATGTTTTTGAAGAAGCCCTTTTCGTTGCCCTTGACCTCTCTTGCAAGGTTTAATTGACACCCCCGACAATGTCACCCACGGCAGCCTGCCCCTTAAGCCACACCCACAAACTCTCACCTCTCTCTTCATGTGACCCTGGACAGTACTCAAAACATTCCAGTTGTTCTCTGATGTAAAGAGCAACTCCACCACCTCGTCTTGCTTACGTGTCCCTGCTGAAAAAGACATAAGTCTTGTAGCCAGGCATTAATGGACTGAGTCCTTCTATTCCAGCCCATGTCCTCATCCCAAAATGGAAGTAATGAGGACAATAAAATTTGTGCCCCAGACTCTTTTACCAGACTTCCCAAGTCCTTGTAGTCTTTCTTCATTCCCCTCAGACTACCCAATACAGCTTCCTCTCCACCTGTCTGGAAGATCAGCAGTGAGTGAGAGTCAGTTGATCTCACCAGGTTAGGGAGCATCCTAGTGTTATCCCTGATTCAGGTTCCAGGTAGACTGCAGACTTTCCTATGATGATGGTCAGCTCTGCATGTTGGGCCCTCAGTCCCTTTCAGGAGCAAGTCTCCAGTAACTAGGACCCTTCTCTTCTTCCTTGTGGAGGAGGTTGTCATATTACTGGAAGATCTCTTGGATTTATGCGACCTTGCTAGGAACTCTGGTGTGGGTTCCCTGGCCTCTATATACTTACTAGACTGGCTGTCTTCCAGTAGGGGCTGATATCTATTACTCAGTGGTAACTGGGGAAGTGAGGCAGCAAGGGTGGTGTTCATCTTCTGCCATGGCCCTGCACTTGGCTTCACTCATCCCTTCTAATTGAGCTTCTGTCCTCCATCTGAGAAGTACAGGACACAGGGCCTCTCTGATTCTGTCTCTTATTTGGCTGTTGTCCTGAGTGCAGAGCCTGGCGCCACCAGTCTACCTCTATTTCATCTTCTGTAATTCTCCTGAGCCTTTCTAGATCTGCTTATAGCTTTTCAATCTCATTTTGCAGTTGTGCCGCTCGGTTAAGCAGATAATCTACCTGCTCATGCCGTACACAGCCTGGAAAGCATGAGAGTGTGTTACATTCCTGGCAGCCAGTCACCTGCACAGCCTCATCTTGCTGGGGGATCTCTTTTTGGGTTCCCACATCCATATGTAGTTGTAACCACATCTTGATCTTCCTCTGCTGCAGCATTGACAACTTTTATTCTTTTTTTTTTGCCCCTTGGCAGCTAGAGAAAGCTGCAGTGTCAGAGTTCAGTGCGGGCTAGGTGCACCTTCCAGTTTTGCCACCTTGTAATGCTCTCAGTTTTGCCCACACTGCTTTGCTTTCCATCTTTTCCCACAAGAGATTATGACCCTTAGCAGCTCCCGTTTGGCTCCCCTGAGATTTCCCATTCAGGGAATCCTCAGATCAACCAGAAATCTCGATAAATAGTGTTCAGGGACTGGCGTTGTTGGAGCTCAGCATGTTGCCTAATTTTAAAGCCATTTTTGTTCTTGGGATGTGAATTTAATTTCCTATCATGTATTGCTAACTGTTTTTTCAAACTGTTTACTTTTTTTTACTTTTTTCAACCTGCTACCTTAGTCATAGTCAGAGATTTGCAGGACACAAGCACTTCTTATTTCCAGATCATATTTGTGCCTTGTTTGTACCCTGTTATTTATAAAGAGGAAATATTTGTGTCTGTTATAAGGACAATATAATGTGCTCTGGGTTGGTTACAGCACATGAGGATCAAAGAAAAATCCACATCTGCTATTCAGTTTGGATACAGAGACAGTAATTTGCAAACCCAATTTTTTCACACCATGACTTCCCCAAAAAAGTGTTACAGAACATGCACTATGAAACAACATATTTGATTTACGGAATCAAAACACAAGGAGTCTTAGGAAGTATTCACTTGCACGTGAAAAGGGATTTCCATAGGGTTTTTTGCATATAGACTGTGAACAGCAGTCCTGTTGGTGGCACACTTGATTTCGTACCCCATTGTTCTCATATTTCAGTGACACAGTATAAGACCTCTCCAGTTCTACATTTCTTCCAACATTTTTGTTTGCATTTTTTCATGTTCTAAATTGGGGCTGCATGCAGTTCATTATTTCCCATGTTTACATTGCTTGTTTTCTTCCTCACTCTGTTCTTCTTTCCCACTGAAAGAAGGTTAACTTTAAGGTTTAACCTGTCAGCTTGTGCAAGAATGGGACTGCTCTAACAGATAAAGAAACAGATACTGTCATAACTAATAGATGCTTTTAACCCACCTAAGAACACAGTTCTCAAATCCATGGTTCTCCTAAACAGATGAGACTATATATTCTATTTTATTTTACATTGTGCTGCTCTGATCTCTCTCACAATACTAGGCTGCTATCAAATAATACCATAAAGATTTTTAAGTACGACTTTTATTTTTATTTTTGTATTAATCCCACTTCCAATTCAAGTTCTGATACAAGAACAACTAGGTCCAGTCACCCCCAGAACATAATTTCCCATTTGCCTCACTCATAGATCTCAGAGGAACATTTTTGGGTCCTGGCACATATTGATGCTCTTGCTCATAGAGTGTCTAAGTCAGGGAGATCATGAGCACCATCTGACAGGGTGGACACAGCTATTCCTGACTCCTCTGAGAATCACCTACTCAGAGGCAATAGCTCACAGACTGTAATGCCCAATATAATGAATTTCAAGAGAAATGGCAGGGACTTGCTGTGTAACTTTCTAGCATGACTACTTGCCTCAAACTGAGAGGAAACTGCATCCAAAGTTATCTAAGGCTCAATACAAACATTAGAAGAGATATTGTCAAGTTACCCTCCAACACTGGTCATGTCTCTAAGTCTCATCTTAGGCCACAGCACTAGAAGTTAGAAGGTCTGGCATTTAGTTTATAATCTCTATACAATAGCCAGCATTCCAATCATAATAAACCTTCTCCCACTTCCAGTTTTAAGTCTGAGTGGGAAAACAAAGCAGTTTCCACGCACTTTACAGAATATAACATGAGGAGATTTTGAATTAAAAAGTGAGCTTTAAAATACTTTTTTCTGTTTAAAATATAAATAAATCGCCCCTTTTCCACATCAAACAAATGCAACACCATAAATTTTGTGCATGAATGATGCTATGAAATTATTAAGCAGCTCTGATTCAGTTTTTTTAAATCACAGAAAAGAAGTAAATGAGAACTGCTTTGAAGTATTCCACCTCATCTATTATTCTACAGGGTAAATGTTTATTACGTTTACTGTTTATTACTGTAGAATTTTTCCCTAAGATGTTTGCGAATTTGATGTCAGTATGAACGATTAATGTGTGTTTAAACAAGATGGACTAGCCTAATTGAATCACTTAGGTCACTTCTGAAATAAGGCTTTGCTGACTGCTCAGCAATTAGATGCATTGCCTTAAGAAAGATCAGCTAACCTGCTGCTGGGGATGGCATTTGACAAGATGACATTTATTTTCATTCTCTTGTCATTTGCTTTTACAGGCTTCAGGCATAGAATATAGTTAGTTTGAGCAAGATTTAGTGGGATAGGGAGTGAAGTGTTTTTTTTTTATCTGACGTAAGGAATTAGTGAAATGAGACACAGGATATTGAGTCTTTGGTGGGGCTGGCAGAAGTGATGGTGAATTGATTTGCATGTGGCCAGACACTGAAATCTCACCAGAGGTCTATGGTGATGTAGGACAGAGCTGTGAGGAGCTGTAGGCTATCCCAACTGGTGTTACTGGGCAAGGACTGATAGCCTCAGGGGCTGGCATGAGGTCCTGGCCCATGAGTAGGTGTGGGGAGCTCCAGGCTCTGGGTAAGGACAGACCACTACCCAGGACAAGACACAGAACTCAGAGACAAAGATTAAAAATACAGTGGGAAAATTTTTGATCTTAATATTGTTACAGATAAAGTTGGTTACCAATGTCTTTCAATTTATCTTTAATATGGAACAAATCTGTAGCTGTGGCTATAAACACCACCGCTGGTGCTGTTTGGTTATTCTGCTAAGCAAGGTCTCCTCTGATAGCCACTAGAAGACAAAATAAAACATCAGCCCCCAGCACTGATTGTATCACCCTTTCAGTGGTCTCATCTATTGTGGCTATAGAGGCCAAAGTAAATATGTTCCCTCAGTGTTGTCTTTGAGCTTACATGCCTGCTTACGAACTCTTGGGAAAAATGTTGGGCACCTTGGCCAACTTTTAACCTATACATTGCA
>JAOXOE010000343.1:9363290-9382184 GCA_028565055.1 Phoeniculus purpureus | reverse complement strand
GCCTCCTCTTCTCCAGACTGAACAGCCCCAACTCCCTCAGTCTGTCCTCACAGGAGAGGTGCTCCAGCCCACTGATCGGTCTCCAGAGAATGAGACTCCACAACCCCCCCTGGGCAGCCTGTTCCAATGTTCCATCATCCCCACTGTGAAGAAGTTCAATCACTATCAAAAACAAAATTAAATATTTCAATGTGAATGTTACAGGATGGTTAGTTCATAAATCCACTCAGATAGCACAAGTGCTTTCACGTGTGTCTGAACACGTACACTGCCAACTTATCTTTGTATAAATGTAGGAGTTGCAGCTCATCAATTTTTCTATGGTATGTAGAGTTAAGTATGATATTAACAATGAAAAACAAACATTTCCACAAGTGGAAATTTCTGCAGTTTACTTAAGTAAATACAAAAAAAGTGAACCCAACATGGTAGAATGTCAAGTTAACACAGTTTTGATGCATTCTAAATAAAATAGTCAAGTACTCTCAGCTGACACTTTCCCTTTGCAGGGAAGTTTTGGTAAAACCTATCATACAAATTATTCTTTGTATGAAGATTCATGTCAGGCTGAATTTGGATCTGACTGAAATCAATATTTTTGTATTTGGAATACAGAAATAAGGTCGGGGTTTCTCGTAGCATTTTGTTTTCCTCCATGATTTGGTAAATGTTTATATCATGTGTTAAGCTGTATACTAACATGCTAGTCATGTAATTGTTATTCAGCATATTCTGTTCTTTCCAAAGATAGACACAGGAGTGAAGTAACAACAAGAACTTGCAACAAAATATTATAACAATAAAAAGTGTACCTTGGGCTATGGCCATAAAATTTTGTGTTATAACTTACGGAAATTCTTCCTAACACATCAGTCCAGTCAGATGTCACCAGCAGTGTACAAAAAATTCATTTTAGCAGATTCACGTGTATTGATAACTAGATAGAGGAGATATCAGATGAGATATAAGACTAAAAAGAAATTCCTTCTGAGCCTGAGATTTTTATTGTAGAATCACATAATGGCTTCGATTGGATGGGTCCTCAGAGGACATCTAGTTCCAACCCCTCTGCCATGGGTCCTGGCACCTATCAGTAGACCAGATTGCCCAGGCCAACCTGGTCCAACTTGGCCTTAAACACTTAAAGGGATGTTGCAGCCACCAAATTCTCTGGGCAACCTGTTCCAGTTCCTCAGCACCCTCACAAGGAGGAATTTCTTTCTTACATCCAATCTAAATCTTCTCTCTTTCAGTTTGAAACCATCCCCTTTGTCCTAGCACTAGGGTCCCTTGTAAAATATCCCTCTCCATTTCGACAAGTTAGAAAATGTTAGAACGCTGTTCATGCTTTGGTGGGTGCATACTCTTCTCCTGTTTGTAGTCAGTTTTAGTAAACATGGATATTGATGGTCACATGATCTAGTAGTATTAGAAAGTTTTGGCTTTCTTCAGTGTGTTTTGTAGTAGTAATACTGCAAAAAACCCAAATAAATACACAATTGCTTGCTATTGGAAAGTATATTTTTGAAAGGTCTATTTGAAACCTGTAGTTGTCATTACATACCAGTAATATTCATCAGTACTTCAATATAGATCATTCTCAATATATATTATTTTTTTAACATATGTATTCTTTTTCTTCAACCTATACTGTTTTTCTAACATACAACTGAGATTTTACTGTATGCTTTTGAAGATCAATGTTTCAGAAAAGAATTTTTACTTCTCAAGTAAAGAACAGTTTCTAATCCCTTCATTGTGAAAGCAAGGTATTCTAGAGTAGATTGATTCAGTACTCAAATCACTCAGATCATTCTCAACTAAATTTAAAGTTCAAGTGATTAATCAATAAAGTAGTAATAGAATTTTATGTGTAAGCTAGACTGATATGGATTTTGCAGCCTCATACGTGAGAGTGCATCTGCACCTCAGACTGTGTTAATGCATCTTTCTTTTTAATGTATGTATATCCTAGCAAGCCTTGTTACTTATGGAATTGTATCCGGGGAAAGACAAATGCTCTAAAGTAGAGAATGATTTGCCAGGGTTAGTTAATTTCTACAGCATGATTTATAATCCCATCTTGAATAGTCAGATACAATATTCCTGGGTCCTAAGCAACGAATAAATGCAGTGATAGTTCCCTTTTTACTATTTATGCTTGAGTTGGTACAGTCTTATTTATATCTTCCTTTGTATGACTAGAAGTGCAAAACAGTGGAACTCTGCTACAGTGGGACAGGCTTTCAGCATCAACAAGGTCACTCCGTAAGTCTTCCACCAGCAGTTGAAAAGAACAGTCCATGCTACACCTGCCTGCTAGATGTTTTCTAGTCTCACCATCTCAGTTGTTCAACATTTCCCTAACAAGGCAGTAGGTGGGCAGAGCACTGCTGAGCACTGTGTCAGGAAACTGACTTCTGCTTGGTTTCAAGCTGTGGAAAGGTGAAAGAGCTCACAGCTGTCTCTAGTGCCTCTGCGCATGGCAACTGTGTCCATGCAGGGAGGATTGCATTGCTCTTTCTCAGCCCTGCTCTGAAGCTGAGAAACCAAGATCACATGAACTCAGCTGTCTCACTGTATGAATCATGGTAAGAGCTCATGGGGTGAGGAAGGTGTGTGCTGCAGTTGTATCCTTTCTAATGCTCTGTGTGACTCCTTGAGTGCTCTTAGGACCAGCTGCAGCTGTCTCATTAAGTACATGTGTGTCCTAACACAGATGGAATAGTTTCCTGCTTTCAACCACTGCTGTCTTTTAAAGGATTGGTGTTTTATTCCAGTCAGCGTCAGGTCAAATGCCATTTTCCATTGCTTAGGAAGTATGTTTTTGTTGTGAGTGTTAGGTGTTGTTAGGTATCTTTTGTAAGGCATTGCAGAAGTTGCTTGTGGATTAACTCAATTCCGCATCCCTAAAAAGTTGCATAAGCCTTAGTGGGAGCAGTATGAGACCTGCAGCAGTGTATTTGTACCTCCACTTGAGACAGACAAAAATCTGGGACGCTTCTGTACCAAGAGTGTATATGTAATTGTTTCCCTTTCAGAACCATAATTTGCTTCAAGAATCTATGGAAATTAAATATCAAAATAGATATTTAGTCATAAGTAAGTAAAACAATGCTCATTCTTTCCTATCTGTCTAATATAGTTGTATTAATTTCACATTCAGCTGCATTATTGAATGCTCGCAGGGTAATGAGGTAATGCGTGTGAGTGGAAAGCTTGACTATGTAGCTTTCTGTACTTCATTAGTTTATAAATATTGATTTATTCCCTCATGGAGATGACTTATAGTAATGGGCAACAGATTCTTCTACATAATGTGCTGAAATGATAAAATGGGCATCAAAGTACGTTTATTCCTGTTTATTACTGCTGCTGTTGTTAAGGTTTATTTTTTCAGTTGAATGGGTCATGTTAAGCTTGTTGTACATTACAAATTACATCATTTAACAACTTACTTTTCAGGCTTCTCAATGGTGTTCATATTCTAAAGGATAAAAGACAGGGAAACAAAACAGTAGAAACCTATCAGACAGTTATGATGTCCCACATGAGTAAAGGGTATGCTGTGGAGATCTACAACCTATCTCTGAGATAAGAACGTTAAAAGCATTTTTAATTAAAATTAACTGCAAAAATAAGACAGTTTACAGAACTAGGATGCATTGGTGAGGCCTTACCTTGAGTACTGAGGGCAGTTCTTGGCCCCTCAATTTCAAAAAGAGATTGAGATGTTAGAGTGGATGCAGAGGAGCAACAAGGCTGGGGAAAGGACAGGAGGGAAAGTCTGATGAGGAGAGGCTGAGGAAGCTGGGGGTGTTTAGCCAGGAGAAGATGAGAGTTTGGGGGGACCTTCTTCCCCTCTACAACTCCCCGAAGGAAGGTTGTAGTCAGGTGGGGATCAGGCTCTTCTCCCAGGCAACTAGTGACAGAATGAGAGGGCAGGGCCTGAAGCTGCCAGAGGAGGATTAGGTTGGATATTAGGAAGCCCTTCCTCACAGAATGGGTGATCAGAGACTGGAATGGGCTGCCCAGGGCAGTGGTGGAGTCCCCATGCCTGGCTGTGGCCCTTAGTACCCTGATCTGGATGCTGTGGTGCTGTTGTGTCATGGGCTGGGCTGGATGAGTTCAGAGGTCTTTTCCAGCTTCAATAATTATGTGTTTGTATGAAAAGGGAAATTTGAAGGTAGGGTTGCCAAAAGTGAGAAACTCCTACTCATGCTTTCTTAGATTTTTTTGGTGAACCCTGACACAAAAAAAGGGCAATTCTTTAAGAAGAAGCTGAAGTTTCATCTCATAAATAAAACATTATATGATATACGATTTCTGCTCTAACAATAGTAAATTACATCACTATAAAGGACTTCTAGTATGTATCTCACTGAAATAAAATTAATTCCCTTAGCCTATGCCTGATCCTTGTAATTAGCAGTGTAATCAGGATGATTTTGATAGCTTGAGTTTCAACTATGAATCGTTGCCTAAGTGAAATTCTAGTCACTAATCACTGAACCATTCACTGTGCAGGTTGCATATGGCCTTGTTAGTAATTACATTTATTTTAAATTGAGAGCAGTACTTGGAAACACTGCTCACTGCAGATTCAAACAGACTAGAGCAATTAAGCAGTTGCCAAAGGACTTCAGTTAAAATTATTGGATGGTGCTTCCACTAGAACTGTTCATCCACCTCATCTCTGAAGACTCCTGACTGGGTTCTAATAAGCATGCACGTTTTCTCACTGACATCACTATAAGCATTTAATAATTTTAAAAAAAGAAAAAAAAGAGAAGTAGAAAATGAATTATGTTCTAATAAGATTTTGCCAGAAGTTGGAAGATGTTTAGAGGTTGTTTTCTTCAGGCATAATAGTAGTAGAGACCTAATGTGATATGGCAGTATTTCCAACTGATGAAGTATTTAAGCAAGGTCATGTAACTGTAGTATCTGCTGTTATTAATTGTGACACCCTCAATATAAGTAGATGACAGCTTTAATTGCCTTAAGTTGCTCTTACACCACATTCATTGAACCATTTCTAATATATTTATAGATGGACTTGGAGGTCCCTTATTTGGTGTCCTTTGGTGGGGCCCCCATCAATCATTTCTAAAACTGTAAGAAAAATATAAAAGCAGGAAAAACTCCTAATATAGGAAGGAGGTAACAAAAAGAAATTAAAAAAGAATTATTGTATTTATTAAGAACACTCAGTTTCCATGGTGATCTTTGTTAATACCCAATTTTTGTCCAAAAAATTTTGGTTTTCAACTTGTGAATGTCAGAGACATTGCAGTTTTGCACGATCATTGCAAAAGCTGTTCTGTTTTTACTCTCAGACATTCTTTAAGTGGTTTAGAGCCACAGACTCAAGTGTTTAGCTAGAAATAAGGAACTAACACTATCGTATCATATTTGTAGGCTGTACTAGATTCACTCTAACAAACTTTATTTCCAGTTTCCATTCAGATTGGTGGTTTCAGTGTAAGTCTAGCAATTGAAAATGTTTATCTTACATTCAACAGTTTCTCTAGAATGATGAAAGTGTGACTATCATTGCATTTTGAAATTGCAAATTTGTTATGAATCCTGAAATATAGACAGATGTGGTCGGTGTGTTAAAGAATTTGTTTTTATTTTCACCTTTAAGCTGTAGAAAAAATGTATATATGTACTTCCAGGGGAAAAGACCCAATAAACTAGTCATAGAATCATAGAATGGCCAGGGTTGGAAGGAATCTTAAAGATCATCCAGTTGTAACCCTCTTGCATAGGCAGGGACACCTTCACTACATCAGGTTACTCAGGGCCCCATCCAACCTGGCCTTGAACTTTTTCAGAGAGGAGGCAGGCACATCTTCCTTAGGCAACCTGTTCTAGCATCTCACCACCCTCACAGGAAAGAATTTTTTCCTAATGTCCAACCTAAATTATCCCTCTTCAGGTCTGTAACCATTTCCCTTCATCTTCTTGGTATACATCTATTTGGAAGTTATTGGCCAAAGCTGTTAGCAATACATTGAATAGCATTCAGGGAGATTCTAAATTCAGTAATTGAAACTCAAATTATGCATGCTTATTATTTATGAAACTTTTAGTATTGCTTTTCATCAGGAAAATGTAAATGAAGTTTAAAACAATTAATTATTCAGACTGGTGAAAAATTGAAAAGCTGGAAAAGCACTTTACCATCTCTGAACTGAAACAAAATAAATTGAGGAGATGCTAATTCCTTATGCTGTTTAGGTTTAATGTAGCAGCTTAAGTTACTGAGCTGAAAAGCTAGATGCAATTCTGAAGTGTAAAAAATACGTTGCTAATGTGTGTTCATGTTTACGGTAAAGAATTATTTAAACGTGTTTGTATTGAATCATGAAAACATTTTACTCTTTTGTCTTCTTTTAGAAGAAAAGGCTTTGTTTTAACAAACAGTGCTGTAAAATAAGGGGAGTAGGGGAAGACATCATTGACAAGAAAGCAAATTTATATATATCTCTTTTTCTGCCCTCATTCTTCCACTCCTGAAAGATGGATGCTAGAGATGATGTGAAATCAGAAGAAAAATTGTGTTTGACACCTGCTGGTAACATCTTCCTTTAAACAGGTGTTAATACCATAATCCTGGGAAAGTTTAAGCCCAGTGTATGAACATCTCTAGGAATATTTTGTGATTATTGTTATTTAAAGTGAATTTCTAAAGATTTTAGAGGGTTTTTTTTTTTCTTCAGTGGTGTCAAATACTTCGGGGTATTTTTGCCTTGAATCTATAGTATTGGGTTGGATTTTCGGGTTTGTTTTTTGGTGGGTTTTTTCTCCAAAGCATGTAAAATATCTGTAGAGTTTAGGAAAGTCAGGGAAATGATCTTAGTAAGTCATCAGAGAATTTAATGTAATATAGTGTAGACAGCGACATGACGATAGTCCAAGAGTTAATCAGATTTTCCAGATTTATAAATGGGGAAATTAGGAGGATAATGAACTGATAAATCAGTAATAAACCTATTCTAAAGAGTAAGACATTTTTGGCTCTCTTCATTAAGATTTGTATCTCCTAAAGGAAAAGCAATTTCTTAATACTAAGCTTTCTAGAAGTCACTGTGACCTATTTCTGAGAACAAATTTAAAAAGATAAACTTTCCTTTGAAATTCATAGGTAGGACAAAGAAGTCACAAAGGGAATGTAAACTTATTTTCTGCAGGTAGCTGTCACACTGTTCACGAAAGGCATCTGGGCTAGATCTGCCATTGATTCAGAAATCCCACTGTAACTGGTACTCTTCAATTTTCTGAGATTCAGTAAGAGATTAATTCTAAAGGAAGGGTTTAATTCTGTGGTTTGAAATAAAAAGCTCAGCAGCATGTATGCTAATGCAAACCACTTGCCTAATTCTTCTGGGCTCAAAACATATATCCATGGTTGTATCCTATTACTTTTCTCACAGAAAATGTCAGAGGTGTGTGGAAACATTATTAAAAAGCACAACTAAAACTTCACAACTTCTCTGTGTGGGTAGAGTGTGCTTTACCATAGTCTAATTTAGAATAAAATCTGGATCACTCCGCACTAAGTGAAAAATTCCTGGGAACTTCAGTAGGCAGGATTCATTTGAAACTATCATCCTTCATGTTTTCAGGTTTAACTTAGGGATGTTTTTTTCTTTTTGAAAGTTTAATGGTTGAGTACTGACAACTCTGTACAATATATGTGTGATAATCAGATTTATTTGTTGAGCAGAATTGCCAATAATAATGGAACTGTGGAAGTAATGATGCAGGAAACCACCTGCAGCTCTATCTTTGTGATCTTCCTGTACTCACCTACTGCTCCCAGTACTCAAGTTACTGTTAATTTAAAACTGGAAAAAAAAAGTCTAGAAATTTACACAATCTCAGGTAATATTTGTCAATAAAGAGGAAAAAAATCTACGTGCAAAATTTCCCAGTAATCTAGAAAAAGGATCACTGCCTGTGTTCAAAATAAAAAAAATTAATTAGGACATAGAAATGCATGCATAATGAATTACAGTAAATTATGCCATGATAATAAACTTAGTTATTGTTCCTGGTTAACATTCAGACTGATTAGGCACCTGGGCTGCAGCTTGCTGTTATAGTAATATAAGCCATTGTTAACAACATGTGACTAGGTTGTGTTCAATATCAAAATCTGAATGTGTGTAGTTTTATAACACAGTTTTAAAATATGTTAGGTAGCAATATATCATAATTTTATTTGGTATAATAGAGGTCACTCACTGCTGAACTCTGGAAATATCAACAAGTCTTATTCTCTGGAGCATGAGGCACATCAGCAAATTTTAAAAGCCATCTTTGGGATTCTTTGCAAAATTAAATCCATGGAGAAAATTATTAAAACTCTTTGTTTCTTTCAAATTGGTGTGTCTGGCAAGGAGGATGCAGTACCAGCTTATGTATTTGTTCTGTCTTGTAAGAGATGAATTAGAATTTATCAGTCTTTTCCCACATCTAAACAGAGATGACAACTTTAACAAATAGCAAGTGTTGATTTCTCCACCATCATTTAAAAGCATTAAGTAGTTGTACTGCAAAAAAGATGTTATTTTTCTCCCACATATTAAAAAAATTAAGGATTTTAAGCCTCAAAGACTTTGTTGAATATCCTGAATAGAATTCCCTTTTTCTTAAGACATAAAAGTCTCATGATACTGGTTTTAATCAAATAAATCTGGTTCTAGTAGATATGACATCATCTGCAAAGTGCCTCATTTTTCTAGCAAGGGAATTCATAAGAATTCTTCCTTCCTAACATGTTACACCTGGGGCTAAGAAGGTTGTTGGGAATGTGAAAGAGCTCAGCTAATATAAATGTGAGCCAGCCTTATGTATAGTGCTTGTGATGCTGAGATTTGTCAAGAGCTCTGCAGAGTTTAGTACTGAACAAGCAATAGATGGATATGAATCAGAATAAGAGAAATGCTAAACAATCCTAGTTCTTCAGAGTGGCCACTGTCACTGAAAATGCCTGCTTGCCTCCAAAGGTCAAGCTGATATCAGCTAGTTTGAGTTTGTATCTAGGACATAATTAATCAAAATTTAAGTACTCCAGGCTGCAATAGTGTTCTGCAACTCAGTCATGTTTATTAAGAAGAGAGTTGTGCCCATAGGTTCTGATATTTCCTTTTTAAACAGTTAATGCACTTGAGAAATGGTTTACTGTGATGGCACACTAAAAAGATCTGGAAGGAAAACTTGAAAAATACAATGAAAATGCTCCTGACTCAGAGGAAATCTGAAATAAATATACTGTATAATCTCACTGATATTTTAAATTATGTAAATACTGTTTTGTCTAATTTCAGGTAGATTTGTGTGCTTAAATTACTCATTTTTCACTGCTTGCCCTATAGGACTTCAGTGGGGCAATACAGGAAGCATAAAGCAAAATACACACCATTACCACAGTCCCAACCCCAAAACCAAAACCAAACTTGAATCAAATAATGGCTATGGAAATATAAGCATCTCAAGCAGGTAAATTGAAGTGATTACTTTCATAGTTGTTCCTCAAAAAGAATGCTGCTTTACACCATAAACCTGTTTTTTAACAATAGTAATTGTTACCAGTTGATTTGATATTTAGCAATAAAATTAATTGGAGGTTGCTTGTGAAATGCTCTGGAACAAGATCTAAATAAATTCCTTTCATGATGTTGTTATTAAAAAAATATATTTTAATGCTAATAACGTTATGATTGGAAGAGCCCTTCTGGTGTGTTCACATGACTTCAGACCGCAGATAACCCTTTTCTGAAGTCTATGACATAAAAGTTAGCAATAAATGGTAATTCATTGATTATGTTTGTGGTCCATTTCCAGCCCCACAGAGCTGCTGAAATGATTATGTGAGTACTCAATAGTTTCTTTAAAAGAATATTCTAGAAGATGGGAGCTCAGCCCTGGTATAGACCTCTCAAGAGAAAATTCACTTCAGGCAGACCAAGCAAGTTTGAGATGAATTGATGGTGAAGTTTATGACAAAGAACTGATTGTGACACCTTGATTTACTGTGGATGTATGTCTAGTACTCCAGTACTGTTTGTGACTTTATTTACATTTTATTTTTTTACAAAATCACGTCAACAACTTCCACATTCTGTATTTTTCATGCAACAGAACACACTGAAATTAAAACGTCTATTTTTTCTGAAATCTTTTTTTCCCCTTTACTTGTACATTTAGCGAGTTTTAAAACACCAAAGTCTTCACGTCAGAAGTGGGATACAAAGCACTGCTAGTTTGAAACACTATGTAGTTTCCACTAGCAACTGGGGTAGCTGACTATGGATGAAACAATAGAATGGAGTTTGCCTCTGATTGTAGAGGGCTGGGTTTGTGGAAATCCACAAGCTTCCTAATCAGAAGACGGAAATCTTCCTTTCTGATGTTACTAAGATTGCTGTCTATGTTGGGCCTGAAAATTAAGGAAACAATAGAGGCAAAAAAGGAAAAAAAACGTGTAGGAGTAAATATCCTGAGGGTGTGAAGGGTGCTGTGTACTGTAATGGAAACAAAACCTGACATTAATGTTATTGATTCCTGTTTTCTTTATTCCCTGGATATTATTGCCAATCATTGAAAAATGCTTTAAATCATCACATATTTTAAATCATCACATAGTATCAACCTGTGTTATCTAGAGATCTCCCATTAAAGGATAGCCATTTTCCAAGGATAATGCAGGGAGCATCACAGTGAGATGTCTTGCAATTCAGAATCTTTTAAAGGGATGTATTAAAATTTGAGTACATAACAAACCACAACAAGGGGAAGCTGAGCTCTTAATTCAATAAACTCTTTCAAAGTACCTGCATTAGGATGGGTAACAGAATTATTTAAGCAACATAATTCTCTCACATGTAGTGTAACGGTAATAAGTTCTTTACTGTTTAAGAGGATGTAAACTTTCTGTGCCACAAAATGCAAAAAATGGAAAACTAATGCTGTGCTGTAGAAACTGAGCTCTTTCTACTCTGGTGCAACACACATATCAAAGACAGCAGTTTAAAATCAACTGAAGTGATCTTGTCACTACGTGTCCTACAAGTACAGAAGTACTGCTTTTCTCCTGGTTTCTTTTATGTTATGTTAAACATCACAAAAATATAGAATGTTAAGTACATAAATACTTATATTTATTTGTAAGACCCTCTTTCATCTTTCATATCTAGCTATTAATATTTTATTGACATGCCATTTGTCTTTATTACCTTATTAAAAATCAATATTCCATTGGTGTAAAAGAAATCCAGTGGAATAAAGCAATAGAGGTTCAAAGGGGATTTTTTCTTGTGTGTTGTTATTTTACTTGTACTTTCATGATGGGATTTACAGAAAAGCACTCTGTTCCCTTAAAGGCACTTGAAAACATAGTGTAGTTCCATTGTCCTCTCGATAAACTTCTGTATGCTTGGGAAGGATATAGCAGTCTTTGAGGTATTCGAAGCATGGAAAATTGTTTGTAATATGTTTACATGTCATATAGAAGGGGACAAAAACTAATGTATGAAGGGAGATTATGTGATTCTCGGGGAAATGTTTTGATGAAGAATTTCCATCTGATGTATCCACAAGATTCTACTCACAAAGTCGCAGAGTCAGTGGTCTACCCATCTAAATCCTGCCCATGATGTTATCCTGATTAAACGGAAACTGCTTGAAAACTAGTGAAACGGAATATTTCACTGATAGTCTACGTAAATTGTGTTATGAAAAAGTACGTGCTCACTGAGAAGAAATCAGAGACCTAGTGCAAGCAGAAATGCTTGCTAAAATGGAAAAGGGTAGTCTTAAGTCCCATTCAGTCTTTACTTGGAAGCAAAATAACCTGCATTTGTAGGACATTCCAGCACAGCTTCCCTGAGCAAATATTTTCAGAAGTCCATCTCTGAGATGCCTTTTCTGGTGCCCTGAGTTTGAACTGCAATCCATGGTCAGGTTTGGCATGGAAACTTATGTTCAGCAGCTTCTTGATGATGTAACAAAAGTAGATACCAGGTGGCTGATACAGATCTAGCAGCTCTGACAGACAGGTTACTGCAAGCCTGAACATGGTGAGGCCAGTTGTCTTCTTTGTCATGAAAAATTTGCATTATTGCATTGTGTTGTGAAGTGTGCATGGTTTCAGCCTCATATCAAGGAGGGGATATGGCAGTAAGTGCATGTAGACAGAGTTCAGTAGAAGGCTTTGGTGAAATTTGGGGTTCTAAAGCAACTATTTGCTGTGCACATCTGTAGTTCTGTATGAATTTTATATCACTTCAAAGTAGTGCCTCAGGCAGACCTAGAAATTAAAATGGAAAATGGAAGCAGAATTTCAGCATTGGATTTTTACATCTCAAAGTTTAAGATGGTGCTAAAATATTAAAGTTTTCTGCCATTTGGTAGAACTTACCTCATCCACATGTATACTAAACCACCTTTTTAATTACTCCCTTCCTTTATCCCACAGGCTTCTTTCAGAGGTAATGTGGTACAGTTTTATGATATTCTCTTACAGAAAGCTGTTTAGTGGTAGTCTACTGCCAATGAAACTGCAGTTATCAGCTTGCACTGTGCATTCATGGAGTATTTTTCTACTACTATTTGTCCCTGGACACAAGATGATAAAAACGAGACCAGAAGAGAGGGAATTTTAGCAAAGTTAAGACAAGTGCTGCTTGTATTGACTCATCACATCAGACAGTAATGGCTATTTCCACATAAGTGTAAGCTCTGGGCTACTAGATGTTACCTCAGGCTGTCTCTGTTGGTGGTGTCTCAAAAGTTTTGTTTGCAGATGAGGAGATGATGTTTAAGTGGGCAGAATAGAGGAGTGATTCTCATAAGTAGGTACAGAGAACCCATGTGCCTTTTTAAAAAGCAAACTCCAAGAGAACTGTAATGTACAAACATAAGAGGTCATCTACATTCAGGGATGTTACAGGGAAACTTCTACAGAGTTTTGAGATGGGTCATGTGCACATTTATTGCTGGATCTTCAGCCATAGAACAGAAAGCTGTTACAGACTAAAAAAAGGTTTTGTACTTCAACTTTCCAGTGAAAAAAGTGTCATCAGACGTGTCAAATCCAGAGTAAGTGACAGTCATGGGTATTTATAAGATCTTCAGTTAGACAGTGTAATTTATAAGATCTGCAGTTCGTTATTAGAATTTACAGTAATTCCTCACATGTGCACCAGGACACACAAATAAATTCCTCTATTTAATATCCAAATAAGATTCAGGAAAGAATAAAACAAGAGGCCTGAATAATTAACTCTGCATGCAAACTAAGTTTTAGGGAGTACTCTGTCAGGTAGTGCTAATGCAAGTTATGCTTAACCTAAAGATATTCTAATGTAGAATAAAAACCAAAACAAATTTTCATGCACCTTTTTTTCTCTTACTTTTCTTTCACAACTCATCAGACCTTCCTCTGAAGCAGCTGGTAAAACCAAGCAAACACAGTTTTCTACGTGAAAAAAACTGAGCTATATTTTACCATTCAGCAAGTCAGAGAGGTTGGTCTTCCATCCAGCTGAAACATTCATTTTGATTTAAATCTTCATCTCAGCAGTGTTTTGCTGTATCATTGGCATTTGTGTTCTACAACAGGCAATTAATGACTGCAGAATAAAAAAAGAGCTAAGATATATTTTGTGTCAGAAATTGTTAAATAATGCAAAGCAGCAGATTAGAATGCAGATATTTTTGATAATTGATCTATTGCCCTCACCATCTTGCTACGTGATAGTTCTTTTGATTAAGTATTCACCACCAAGCAGAACTGTAGTTTGACACAGTAGTAACTTTCCTTACTAGTTAAACATAATTAATTGAGCCTAGCTGCCCATCTCTCTAGTACAAATATTCTAGATAAGACATAAAAAGGCTTTTTTTAGCTTAAATATCATGAAAAGAAAACCACTGGAATAGTCAGACTTTTCCTGAGTTTAGGAAGACATAATTATTTAAATACTTTTTCAACTACTGTCTTGTAAACAGTTTTTATTGAGCACTGTTTAGCTGATTGCTATGACGATTTCTCCTGATTGCTGATTGGAATGTGTTTTCTGATATTAAAATGTGCTTTTTCTCAAAAAGTCTTCTTTTCTAAAGAAACCATTTAGGGAGAGGTGGAATAACATGGTCTAGAAAAGTGATCAATTAGGTTCTAAGTGAGGTAAAAACACAACATACTTTAAAAAAAAAAAGATTCCTAAAAGACAGCATCCAGAGGGACACAGAGCATTTGCATTGGGCAATTTTAGCACAAAAGTCACTTTTTATGGCCCAGAATGTACCTGTGAAAATCAATAGTCGAAATCTTGCAGAATTATTGTGCATAGTCTTATCTACCATTGGTAAATTCGTGGATGACACCAAGTAGGGGGTGAGTGTCAATCTGTTGGAGGGTAGGAATATGTTGCAGAAAAATCTGGACAGACTGACTCAATGGCAAGAGGCCAACAGGATGAGATTTAACAGGCCCAAGCACAGGGTCCTACTTTTTTACCACAATCATAGAATCATAGAATGTTCTAGACTGGAAGGGACCTCTAGGGGTCATCTAGTCCAACCTCCTTATAAAGGGAGAACTCTACCTAGGTCAGGCCACTCAGAGCCTTATCGAGCCTGAAATGAAATGAGCAATAACCCCTGAAGCTACGCTCTGGGGAATGAGGGGCTGGAGAATGGTCTGGCAGAGAGGGACCTGGCAGTGCTGGTGGACGACCGGCTGAATAGGAGCCAGCACAGTGCCCAGGCAGCCCAGAAGGACAGTAGCATCCTGGCTTGGATTGGTAATAGTGCGGCCAGCAGGACTAGGGATGTAGTTCTCCCTCTGTACTGGGCACTGATGAGGCCTCCTATTGACTACTGGGGGCAGTTATGGGCCTCTCACTTAAAGAAAGAGATTGAGGGGCTGGAGCAGGTCCGGAAGAGAAGAAGCTGGGGAAAGGGCTGAAGGGAAAGTCTGATGAGGAGAGGCTGAGGGAGCTGGGGGTGTTTAGCCAGGAGAAGAGAAGACTCATGGAAAAATCTTCTCCCTCTCTACAACTCCCTGAAGGGAGGTTGTAGTCAAGCATGCATCAGGCTCTTCTCCCAGGCAACTAGAACCAGAACAAGAGGGCAGGGTCTGAAGCTGCCAGGGGAAGGTTAGGTTGGATATTAGGAAGCCCTTCCTCATGGAATGGGTGATCAGAAACTGGAATGGACTGCCCAGGGCATTGGTAGAGTCCCCATGCCTGGAGCTGTTTAAGGACAGAGTGTGGCCATTAATGCCCTGGTCTGGCTGATGTGGTGATACTAGGTCATGGTCTGGGCTATATGAGCTCAGAGGTCTTTTCCAGCTTCAATAATTCTGTGATTCTGTGCAGGCAGAAAAGGAGTGTTATCTATCTAGATGAGGCCATCCTATGCATAGGGTGGACAATTGCTTTTAAAATATGTTTAGCAAAAACCTAAAAATCATTCTATAGTTTGATTCATAGTAAGGATAAGATTTTCTAGCTCAGTCATGTCCAGATAGCAGGTCAAGAAGTATAACCTTTATGAAAAATTTACTACATATGAAAACCCAAATGACAATGAACTGCTTGCTTGAAGGAATCTGGGTAGTGAGTTATTTTTCTGTCCATATAACACTTCTTTCACAGTGTGTACAGCCTCTTTCTTTCTGCTTTTTGAAGAGAACCTCTTTCTCTTCATGCCAATACAAGGTTGTACAATACACACTATTGACTTGTGTAAACATGTCTAATATCTGCCTGAGTAGAGACTTAAACTTCAAAGTGGTACTCATTTTGTTGTTGTTTCATGAAGATAGACTCACAAAGTCTGCCAGAATGTGTTGCAAAGATTTCTAAAGAAATAGCTCTCAGATACAGAGTTTTCCAACTCTGGAAACTTGATCTTCATCACCTTTATTGAGACTTCAAATCTAGTGGGCATCTGGGTTAATTAAACATCATAGCAGAGCTCTGTGGTAATACCATAGCTTCTATGAGTTAAATACTCATTAACGTAATACTTAAAGATGTAATGATGTGATAATGTTTTAATTTTCATTCCTTTTCATAATCTTTATTACTTGGGATTGCAATGTTCCAAAATTCACTTCAGAGTTTGAAAGAGTAGCAGACATTTTCACCTTTCCATTAAAGTTAAACCAAGAAACCCCCACCTACATCAGACACACCTAGCACAGACTGGTTCTAATCCTCTTCATTGTCTCATTCAGCTGTTAACAATGTGGAAGAAAAACAGAATCACACAACAGGAGCCAGATCCTCAGCTGAAAATAAGGTCCTCAAACAGTCCATAATAAAAGTCTGTTACAAAAGTTACAGATGATGTCAGATCATCAAACTGATGTTTTCACTTGTTTGGAGCTTAGCACTTTCAGTAAGGTAATTCTTAGTAGAAACGGTCATTTCTAATCATGTCCAATCTTAAGTAGGGGAAAAGAATCACTCAACCACCTTCCTGGGAAGGTAATTCCAGTGCTTGACCAGCCTTTCTGTGAAAAAATTCTTCCTAATATTGAGCCTAAACCTACCTTGTTGTAACTTAAACACATTCCCTCTTGTTCTATCACTAATTGCTTGTGGGAAGAGACCAGCACCAACATCTCTACAAAGTGTCTTTTCAGATAGTTGTAGAGAGTGATGACGTCTCCTCTCAGCCTCCTCTTCAGCAAATTAAAGAGCCCCAGATCTCTCAGTCTTTCCTCATAAGATTTATTCTCCAGACTCTTCACCAGCTCTTGGCCTTATTGAAGCTCATGCCATTAACATTGGCCCATTGCTCCAACCTATCCAACTCTCTATTAAGAGCCTCCCTACTGTCTTGCAGATGAACACTCCCACCTATCTTGGTGTCATCTGCAAACTTATTAATGATACACTCTGTGTCCTTATAAAAATTGTCAATAAAGATGTTAAACAGAGATGGTCCCAACATTGAGCCCTGAGGCACATCAACTGTGACAGGCTGCCAGCTAGATTTTACTCCATTAACCATCACTCTTTGGGCCCATCCCTTCAACCAATGTTTTATCAGGAAGATTGTATGGTCCTCCAAGCCATGAGCAGCCAGCTTATCAAGGAGAATTCTATGGGTATGTGATGGGTTCAAGATCACAATTAAAGACAAAGGAAAAGAAAACAAAGCAGTTAGGTCTCGATGAGATCTCGGATAAATTTGTCAGACAATGGATAGCTTAGGGAAAATGGAACAGGGTTTATTAACTCTATAACTGTGTACAGAAAAGAAGAAAAGGTTAAGCAAGTTAGTGCAAACTGGAAACTGTGTCCCAAATGCCATCACATATTCTGAGAAAAACACAATGGGAAATCACTATCGTATCGGTCCTTGGGTCTTTCTTCACATGAGAGATCTGGGGGAAAAGAGCATGTTAGTCAAGTAGAGATGAGTACCACCACCCTGTCTATTATTCAGATACCACCCCCGCCTGCCGTACAGCAGCATCCAGGCTGTTTTTGCAGACTGGTGAATTCTTCATTTCTTCAGAGCAGCTTCTCCAGCTCAAGGCTCATCAGGACGGCCTGATTCCTCAGCTCCAGAACTGCATCCCTCGGTGCAGGAGACATGCTTTTAAACAAAAAGACTCTGTCTTTCATTCCCAAGGTTTAAGGATTCTTGAGTCATTCTGCTTTCTTCAGCTAAGCATGGAGGAATTCTCCTCAATACTGTGCATCCCCCAGTCTTTCTCCATGGCAGAAATGACTCTCTTACTGCTGATCAGTGCTGTCTAAAATGGCGGCAAGCAGCTGCATGGCCCCAGCTATGTGCAGGACCCAAGATGGAGACCGACCACATGGCTGCATCAACATATCCGCCCCCACCACACTATGCATGTGGCCGAGAGGGTTTTCCCGGATCCTATCCCCTCCTCTCCTCTCCTCTCCTCTCCTCTCCTCTCCCTCTCCTTCTGTCTCAGCTCCAGGAGGAAGAAAGAGGAATTACCCGCTCACTGCAGTGTTGAAGGGCTGGTCTGACGGGGGAGGGTGTGCTGGTAGATATGCACTAAAGTCTTGCTCTCTGGTCTGTGGCATCACATCTGAGCCGGGGTTGATGCTACAGGGAGCCACTGCACCTTCTCCCTGTGGTGGCAGGGCCAGTGTCCTCCAGCAGCTGCTGGAAGCCTCAGCGAGTCCAGCAGGTGCCAGGCCGGGGTTGGTGCCATGCAGGGCCATCCTTCTCCACCCTGCCGTTTATGGGAGCAGAGCGGACCTGGGTAACCTACTCCATCTCATCTCTGATGGGGGAAACAGGGGAGAGAACTGCTGAAAAACACATCTGAGCTCTATTACTCCCCAACAACCACCCTGGGAATGGGGGTGTGGGGGTCAGCAAGAGGCTGCAGCCCTCGTTTTGGTCTAAAAGCCCTCAGCAAAAAGAGACAGGACCCTTTTATATGCTTGCATAGTGACACCCTCTTAAGGGCAGGTCTTGGGACAGAGTCACCTCTGCCAGGAGAGGTCTCTGGGGGGAGGGGGGTCCTCTTAAAGCAACATAACTTTTTTTTCTCTTCATGAAAGCACAAATCTGTACATCTGAAAATTTTGGTAATTTTTCAAACTGCAACAGGGGAACAGTGTCAAAAGCTTTTCAAAAGTGCAGGTAAACAGTACCACAGCCTTTCCCTCGCCCAATAGTGAGGCAATCCTGTCATAGAAGGAGATCAGATTAATCAGGTAGGACCTGCTTTTAATCAACCCATGTCAACTAGGCCTGATCCCCTGGTTGTCCTGTATGTGAAGAGCAATGGCATTTCATAGAATCATAGAATCATTAGGGATTGGAAGGGACCCTGAAAGATCATCTAGTCCAATCCCCCTGCCACAGCAG
>JAOXOE010000343.1:9343056-9354723 GCA_028565055.1 Phoeniculus purpureus | reverse complement strand
GCCCTCCTACCCTCTAACAGATCAACACGGGCTCCAAGCTTGGTGTCATCTGCAAATTTGCTCATGATGGACTCCATTCCATCATCAGTATCATGAACTGTGGAAGTCTGAATTTTGAGTTCAAGTGAAAAGACATCAAGTAACAATCTCATAAACTTTTTCCCTTAAGTTACATGATATCACTTGATTTGGAAGTAAACAGAATTCTTTGAAAGACCGTATTTGTGAAATAACTTACTTCAGTTTATGGCAGTATAAATCCTTATGAAAGAGCAGCCACTATGAGAACAAGGTACCATGGAAATCCAAGGAAAAAAGAAATTCGGAATCAATCTCGTGCTTGGAAATGCAGTTTACTCCTATGTTGGCAGGTGTTATCAGGCACTAATCCAAAGTTCATGCCATCAGCTTGGATTTTAGAGCTACATGTCAAAGGTCTTAGTAGATATGAATTGTTCAACATCTCTTCAGGCAACCTGTGTGCATTTTGCCCATATATACACACGTATCTATGTTGATAACGGTCTGATTTTGCTGATAAGTGTATTCACCCTTGTAAAGACATAAAATATGACAAATGCAAACAATGAGAAGATTATTCCTCAAGTGGGGGAGCTTTTGAGAAAGGATTCAATAATCTGTTTAATTTTTCCTGTATTCCTTGCCATTCATCCCACCACAAGCATGCGCTTCAGATGTCATCTCTACACATAAAGGGTTGCCATTGTGGTGTTTTCTAATGCTGTTCTCACAGATGCAAAGCTGTGCCAAGACTTAAATAATTCTCACTTCCTGGAAGTGATTAACATAAGTCAACCGATTTGGTTCCATCTGTCAGGTGGCAAAAGAGTAACCAACAGTGCTAAAGCATGTAATTTGTGGGGATTCACAGTCAGGAGAGACAAACAAGTCTCCTAATTGGAAATTGATGGCTCTGGCACTCGTTTGAACTGGGCTCTTGCTTACACTAGCTCTTGAGTCACTTTGTTCCCTCTATAGCTGGTCATTAGCACACCATGGAAGTCCTCTCTGCAGATACATAAAGCCAGTTCCTTGCCTGTGTCAGGCTTAATTACACTAAGAGCTGGATATTCAATCTTCATATAGAAAGAGGAAATGTGATTGATGTTAGTGCTTCTCAAAACACCACAAAAGAAAGGATTGTATGAGCAGAGAATGATCTCATCATGATGTTATCATCATATAAATAATAAGAAAAATTAAATGTTAGATGGAGCAAAAAGGACTCCTTTGTATCAGACAGCAACTGAAGCAATGACTAAGCTCTAACAACTTACATGACCTGATCACACTATAAGTGTAAATGTCTTCTTGAAACTAAACATCTACAGGTTTGATACTTTCCGATGTGGTTCTAAATTTAAAGGAACTTGAGATTTTTATAAAGCAATTTTATTCTAGGAAATGTTGTTTGCAAAGAGAAGTACAAAGAACAAAATCACAATTGTGACTGATCCCCTGGGTATGTGTTATGTATATCCAACATTTTGTTAACAGTGTAAAAGACACGTAGATACGTAATCAGGACACGTTCCTTGACCTGCAAATGGAATAAGGAGAAAGATATTGATTTCTCCTGTTTATATTGTACAATTTAGTTCTTGTAAAATGATTATCTTTGCTTTTCTGCTCAAGCAGCCTTAAAACAATATTATTTGGGTTTCATGTAAGGTGGTCCTTACTGTGGAGTTTGGTCTTGCAATAATGTCTCATAAAACCTTCCTTTAAAAGATCATGCTCTGCTTCTGAAGTTGTGGTACGTTTGTTTATTTCACTTTTAAAGTTTAAGGCTCTGGAAGAATCCAGCAATTCCACCGGAAAGGGCTGGAATCTCCCTTTCACTACTGCCCTAAAGAGAAACTGGAAAAGAGAGCTGGAAGTTTTGTACTTCTGCTTCATTATGTTGTATTTTAGTGCCTGTAAGACTGACACCAGGTGCACAGTCAATGTGCTGTAGGTCTTGCCATTTTCAAGAAGTAAGTCAGATGCAAAGATAGTGTTTCTTATGTGACCATAAGCCTGACACTAGATGTACAAACAGCCTTTGCTGTAGGTGCAATTGCTTTCACAAGGAAAAAGTCAGGTGCACAAACCTCATGGTTTATTTATATGCAATATACACAGATTATTTTAGACTGATGATGATAAAATCATAAACTGCAAGGTAGCTGTAGCTTCTGCAAACAAAAATTACTATTGCAAATACTGTAGATGTTCCAAGTTCATCTCCCAAATTAGGCAGGTTATAGGGGTGATAGTTACAGTTGACTGATGGAGGGAGCATAACTTAGAAAACAATTGCTCATTTGAGCAAGAAGGCAAACAGGCCTTGAACAATATAACGAGCCAGACTCTATCCATTGTCGAGGTCGCATTCTTAAAGACAAGGAAGCAGGTGCCCTATACTTTGTACTTGGTGATGAAGATAAGGAACGCTGACTAGCAGGAAGACTCTTACCACTAAGGACAACACATATTCAAATAGGAGGAGACTTAATCTGCATGTGAAGTGGGCAGATAATTAATATGCATTAGGTGTATTGGGAAATCTAATGAGTATGTATTATTTTACTACATATAATCACGGTTTTGGGTCCAGTTTGGCGTGATGCTTTCTGAGAGGCATGAGCCCTGTGTGTCCACAGGTGATAATAAATTACCTCCTTAAACACTCTAACCAGAGTTCTTGAGTCTTTCCATACAACAATTTTTGGTGCTCCAGATGGGACAAAAGGGACAACTCTCTCCTCAGCTGTGAAAATCGCCGCAGGGAACAGATGCTCTTGCCTCGGCCTGAGAAGTTTCTCGGAGGGTCTCCGCAACCTGAGGCAGTGTCTGCAGGAGCAGATGGACTTGTAAAATGAAAGAAGTAATTCTTAAAACTTTTATATTTGCCGTTAAGTCTCATGGAGACATCTGCGCACTCTATAGTTCCTTTAAGGAATTGGCCAAAGGGTAAGGAAGGTTCCTGGATTTCCATCTAAGCACTTTGTGGGTTCGAGTCCCGGAGTGAGAACCAGAAGGCTGTAACTGCCAGATCCGATCTTAGGGTCCTAACCAGGACAGGGGGGACAAGATATGCTAAATCTTGGGGCCCTGACTGGGATATAGGGGGGATGGGAATGTTACTGTCTGATAAAAGTGGTTAACCATTTCCATCATAAGGGTACCTATTGTGTTTATGTGTGTTGATCTGGGTGTATGTGATTGGAGGTTGGAGAGACTAATAGTGGTGGCAACTTTACATCAAACTGCTTTAGATTAAGCACTCCAGAGAGGGGATCAGTGTATGGAATACAAACAACAGGAGCATTTGAAAAGGAGTGCCCTGAGCTGAAGAGGGAACAGAATCAGGAGAATAGAGAAAGATGGAGAAGGCAACAACCTATGGCTGCGTTGACTCTAGATTGACAGAGGCTGGGGGACTCCCACTCAGCGGATCCACTGGTTACCTTGAAGCTAGGGAAAGATCAGCATAATGTCTAATTTTGACAGATACAGAGGCAACCCTTTCAGTATTAAACCAAGCTTTGACTCCTGTGAGAAATTAATTTGTGTTCATAAGGGGAGCTACGGGCCAAACTGAGAGGGCATATTTTTTGAAAACTTTGTGCTTTAAGCTGGGGAAGAAATTGGGAACACATAGATTTTTATACATGCCAAATTCTCCAAAACCATTGCTGGGTCAGGATTTAATAGAACAATTGAATGCAGAAATTAAGTTTGAAAACGGGAAGATGGAGATGAAGGTAGGGGAAGACCAGATCATTGAAGTTTTAAGCTTAGCATTAATAGACAATAAAGAATTCATGGGAAACTTGAGGAAATTATGGATCAAGTACACCCAGAGATGTGGGTTGTAGAAATGCCAGAAAAACCTAAAACAATCCAAGTGCCCATAATAAGATTAAAGGAGAATAGTCAACCTGTAAGAATTAAACAGTATCCTATAAAGGTCAAGGTCTGGCAGGGAATTAAAGCTATAATAGAAAAGTTTTTTAAAACATGTAATGTTGGTAGAGTGTGAATACTGTTATAATATCCCTATCTTACCTGTTAAGAAACAAAATGGGAGTTATAGGCTAGTAGAAGAATTTGAGGACAATTTACTGAACAGCTGAGGATATACACCCAGTGGTTAGAATCATAGAGTCATAGAATCATTAGGGATTGGAAGATCATCTAGTTCAATCGCCCTGCCACAGCAGGATCACCTAGACCAAGCCACACAGGAACACATCCATATTGTTTTCTAGAAGTTCTAAGCACTTGCAACACAGGCTTTAAGATGAAATTACCTTCTCCACTGTAAGTCACTATAAAATCATGGGATTGCTGTCAAAGTACCACTCTTCCCAGGATTTTGCTGGGAATTCCTGCAATTATAACTTGCTCTGGCCTTCAGCCTCATCAGGTTTTGCCTAAGAACACAGACTGCCAGACCTTATCACCAGCCCTTGTATAGGAGCAGATCACCTGCATTCTGCCAGGTAGGGTGCTCAGCTCAGACCATCATGAGTTTATGGGCTATCAAGTGTCCTTTGCTTGTCAACAGCTCTTGAGCTTTTGCAGATTTCCTGCTGCAAACGTACTGACATTGCTCATTTACAGCTGCACCTGGAAATATTTTATTGAATTTTAGTAAACTTACTCTCAGTATTTTCTGTTACGAATTGTGAGGAGACCGAAAAAAAGTGAATGTGTATTTAAGGAAGTTATAACAAGATGTTTCTCTTATTTTGCTACTTAAACTTAGCTTCAAAGGTGAAAAAGTCACTACTAAACTCTAGACATCCGTGTGATTTGTCAGTTTAGAGATGATTCATGCTGAAGCAGTGTTGTTTAGATGAATCACTGGTAGTTTCCCATAAGGATTCATCTTTCAGGGCTGACAGTCACAGTAGGCTAAAAAATAATGATACCTTTAAAATACTCAAATATTTAAAAATCAGTAAATGTGGGTTACTTGTATTATAATATCTGAGTCTCTGATGTAACTTCAGTGAAGTTAATAAAGCTGCAGCAAAGATAAAGCTGTTCTAATCTCTGGTAGTCTTATATATACATTTTTCAAATCCATGTCATCATCTTTTCTCCAGCCTTTACTCTGGTTTTACATGTTGTAATCTTTTGTTGCATCCCACTCAGTGCCATAAGGGGACATTTTTTCATCCTCATTAGGCTTATATATTCAGGATTCTCACAGCAGCTCTTCTATTTGAATGAACAAGGTGCAAAAGAGATGAAAAATTACACATATCAAAGTTAGGAAAAGAGAGGTAAATGAAGAGTGTTAGTTCTGCAGCTAGTGTTTAGTAAAGGAAGTGGACAATGAACTGCAAGAGATTATGAGCAAGGAAAACAGAGAACAAGGAAATACGGAAATAGGGTGTGTTTGGGTTTGGGTGCACAGCTTGGAAGAAGCAGCATTATTGTAGAATCAAAGAATCACAAAACCATTAAGTTTGGAAGACACCCCCAAGACCATCCAATCCAACCATCAACCCAACCCCACTCGGTCCACTAAACCCTGTTCCCCAGGGCCACATCTACTAGTTTTTTTGAATCACCTCAGGGACAGCAGCTCCACCTCCTCCCTGGGCAGCCTGTTCCAAACCCCTGACCACTCTATCAGGGAAGACATTTTTCTTAATGTCCAATCTAAACCCCCCCGGCTAATTTTTTGTGTCTTATCACTGTTGACTTGGGAGAAGAGGCCAATCCCCACCTCTCTACAACTCCCTTTCAGGTAGCTGTAAAGAACCACAATGTCTCCCCTCAGCCTTCTTTTCTCCAAGCTAAACAACTGCCATTCCCTCTGCTGCTCCTCATCAGACCTGTCCTTCAGGCCCTTCACCAGCTTCGTTGTTCATCTGTGGACCTACTCCAGCATCTTAATGTCTTTCTTGTACTGAGATGCTCAAAGCTGACTCCTTCAGACAACTTTCTTATCTGAAAGAGAGAGCTATAGAATAACAAGACTGGTAGTTCTCAGTTTTGGTTGACTGGAATGGCACAGCTGAAAATTTTTCTTTCTCTGTCCTTATTTCTAGTGCTTATCTGCTATCAAAACTGCAAGGAGTGAACACATGTAATCTGTGCCCATTGAATACTCTCCAGACTTTTATTTAAATGAAATTAATTTCAGTTAAGTTCCAATAATTTTGTAGTTAATATTTCAAATACATCAAGATTCCTCCTTATAATTTTAGATTTTGGGGCCAAATGGGTTGCACCCAAGGGTGCTGAAAGAGTTTGCAAATGAGCCACTTCCCGTTATTTACTCAAAATCCTGGCTAGCTGGGGAGTTCCTAGTGGACTGGAAGGTGGCAAATGTAACACCCATCTACAAGAAGGGTAGAAGATCCAGGAAACTATACACTTGTCAGTCTGACCTTGGTACCAGGGAAGCTCATGGAATACATTGTCTCAAGTGCCATCACACTTCACACAAAGGACAACCAGGGATCAGGCCTAGTTGACATGAGTTGATTAAAGCCAGGTCCTGCCTGATTAACCGGATCTCCTATGACAGGATGACCTGACTATTGGATGAGGGAAAGGCTATGATGTCGTTTACCTGGACTTTCAAAAAGCATCTGACACTGTTCCTCATAGAATTCTCCTTGATATTCTGACTGCTCATGGCTTGGACGAGCACACAATCTGCTTGATAAAACACTGGTTGAACGGACGGGCCCAAAGAGAGATGGTTAATGGAGTTAAATTCAGATGGGGCCTGTCACATTTAAGAACAACTGGATAAAGAATGTAAAAAATATTCTGATTTTCACTTGTCTTTTTATCCCAAAGCGCACTTATTTAAGAAGTATTTGGATTTGGTTTTAAAGCCAGTATTTTACTTTTTAGTTATAAGTTCTAGTATTGAATTCTTCTCAGATGAAGTTTATTAGTAGGATATGGATAACATTATATGTAAATTTATCACACATGCTGTATTAATGAAAAAATAATAAGTCTACTTACAGAAGAAAAAAAACCTATTTTCAGCCTAGAATTAGCAAAGAAGGAAGGGAAAGAAATAATACTACAACTTGAACACTCATAAGGCACCCAGAAAAAACCTGCTTACATGAACAAAATCACTCCATATATTACTGAAAATCACTGCTACTTATCAATAGTAAATCTAGTCTCAGTTTTTTGTCAAGATATGCAAGACATGCATTTTGTATTATGAAACCCTAATCTCCTTTCTGGAGTTTCTACTAAAGTCTAATATCAGTCATCCTGTATTTAATAATTTTTCCTTCTCTGCCCCGACAGATTTTATCTTTGTACACTAAACTTGGTAACGCTTCATTAATAATAAACAGGCCACAACCTGGAACAAAAGAAACCTGTAACTTTCAACACAATGAAAAGAAGTGCCAGATATTACTTTATCAGAACATTCATTCATCCTTGTCAAAAAGGGCTCTATAAGAAGTCAGTAGAGACTTTTCATTTCCCTGAAAGTCTTAATGTTGTATAATGACCCTAGAAACTCTGATAAAGCTCATCTTCATCAGCCTTTTAGAACAACTCAATGGCAAATGCCTCTTCCCACGGACCTGCTCAGTGGTTTTCCCTGGTCACACACAGCAGATGGACTAGTGTTCGGCAGTAATTTTTGGTGTCTGGCAAACAGTTCAAATGCCAATCACAAGAGTGTCAGACCAGCACATTCCAAGCCATTTAAAGGGTTGTTTCTTTCACTTCCTTCTATTGCCATCAGTTTTCTTTTTCCTTTCTTCTATTTCCTTTCTACTAATCCAAACCAAAATAATTTTCTTTTTCCTTTTTCAGTGCTGTTGTGCTCAAAGTGTATGGATTAGACAAGAAAACACAATGTCGCAATACCTACAGGTACCTTGCTTTCCATTGAGCAATAAAATAGAGCTCTTGATGCTTTTGCCTTCATCCATAACTAATTGCTGTTTTCTTATCTCTGAATTTTTTATTAAAGAGCACTGAAAAAAGCAGTACTTTGACTGTCTTCATTACACACAAATAGTGATACAGAACGTAGCAAATATTATCTTACATTAATGAAAGAGTTTTCCTCACTGCGCTTTTGCTCACCAGAATCAATCACCAATTTATTTTGATCACTGTCTCTATAAATACAAAATACGTGCAACTATTGACAGCTGGACACCTTAAAAATTATCTACTCATGAGAAGCAATGCAAATTACCCTATAATTTAGAAATCTTTAAAAAGAAGAGAAGACACACTTAGTAAATGAGGTGGTTGAATCACCGGAGAGTTGTGTAGCTGAACAGCTTCTAACCTTCTTTTAGCATTAATAAAACTGGACACAATGTTGAGACTTTAACAATCCAAACTAACATAATGAGAAACAAGATTGTCTTGTGTTATATTCATGTTATTCTGTTCAATGAAACAAACCCCTCATACATTAGGAAGGGATCTGCAAAACTGTCCTGCATCAGCCGTAGTGTTATCACCAGGACTGGAGAGGTGATCCTTCCCCCACACTTGGCCCTGGTGAGGCTGTACCTTGAGTACTTCAAACTAACAGAAGAGAACACTGAAGGAAGACCTTATTGCCATGGTCTAGCCTTGAGCTCTGTGGTAATGGGTTGGACTTGATGATCTATGAGGTCTCTTCCAACCTTGGTAATACTGTGATACTGTGTGATTTCTACAACTGCCTCAAGGGAAGTTGGAGTGAGGTGGGTGTTGGTCTCTTCTCCTTAGTGACTAGCCATAGGACAATAGGAAATGAGGTGAGATTGTACAAGGGGAGGTTCAGATTGGATCTTAGGAAAAAATTCTTCCCAGAAGGGGTGGAGAGGCCTTGGAACAGGCTGTCCAGGGAGGTGATGGAGGCACCATCAGGGAATGGAGTCAACAAATGGGCAGACAGGGTGTTTAAGGAGATGGTTTAGTGGTTGAGGGTTGTAGAGCAGATGGTTGGACTTGATGGTCTTGAAGGTCTTTTCCAAACTTGATGATTCTATCACTTCTAAGTTTTTCTCAGTAGGCTGCGGGAAAGAAACAATTAAACAACACAAATGTTTTTTTTAATAATTTAATTTCCCAAATGTTAGTGTGTAACTGCAAAACTTACAGAAAAGACTAAAAAGTAAAAAACCCCAACCACTTAAATTGTTTATAAAGTAAAACCAGTTTAAATAGAGGAGGAAATGTCTGTATGTTCTCCTAAAATAAATATCTCAGCATTAGTTTCTGTCCACCATCTGCTGTTTCACATAATATTAAATATTTGAGAAAAAATGTATTTGGCAAATATAATTTAAGGAACTTGACCCAAGAGTTTCAGGTATCTAATATATTCTGAAGTTGTCACCAACACAGTGAATAAGGTTCAGTTAAAGGTATTTTAAATATGTGAGACATCCCCGCAATCAGAACAAGAAAAATGTGCATTTATTCTGACGTAATTTGCCTTCCTTCACCAAGCAACTGTCTGTTAGCCTTGGAGCACTCATTAGGTATATGCTGCACTTCAATAAAAATGAACTATAGCCTTATTAAAACCAGAAAGTTTAAACATTTCCCTTAATAAAGAAGGTCATGTGTAAAATTCTCCTGCAACTGTTTTGGAAATGACAGACCTTATAGTATTGAAAAAATTTTGTTAATTTATTATTCCTCTGAAGGGCCTGTTGCTCATATAAAAGCAATTTCCACTGGTAATAAAATGACTATAAAAATACATTAGATGTCATTCATGCTTCAAGATAAGAGCCAAAGTCCAGCTTCAAGCACTGTATTAAGGAATCTTTCTTACTTCTCCTTTTGCATCTTCAGATACTCTGCAGTTTGATACACGAGAGTGATCAACAGACATACACTAGTAAAGTGACACGTTATGGCAACTACTATGAGTTTTAGTCTTAAAACAACCACAAAAACACCACAAAAAGAACCCAAATGGTCACCTCAGTTACTGTAATAGCATTTTCAGTGCCTTTGGAAGATGACAACCTCTTATGATGTAACATTGGTGGGTTTCAGTTGCCTGTGCAGTAATATCCAAGTACTAGACACATCTGAAATAACAGAACATAATCACACTAAACTGAAAAGAATTATTCTTTCAGGAGGAAATGTATTATTTTTTAAATTGTTTAAACAAAAGTAAAGAATTAAGATTGTGTGAAACTCAGTTGCCTGAATACAGATGTTTAGCAACATTTCAGGATAATCTATGCAGCCTTCGGTTCTACCAGAATGGCACAAGCTCTTGGTCCTATCTGTCTGCTCATCCAGATGTTTCAGAAGTTCATCTCTAAACCATTTCCCTCAACACCTCATCAAAATCAAATTCAAATGTTCTATTACTAATTGCTTGTGAGAGGACACCAGCACCAACCTCTCCACAACATCCTTTCAGGTAGTTGTAGACTCTCCTCTCGGCCTCCTCTTCTTCAAACTAAAGAGCCCCAGCTCTCTCAGTCTTTCCTCATAAGATTTATTCTCCAGGCCCTTCACCAGCTTAGTTGCCCTCCTCTGCACCTGTTCCAGCACCTCCACATCTCTCTTGTATTTAGATGCCCAAAAATGGACATATGACTCAAGACGTGGCCTCACCAGTGCCAAATACAGGGGGACAATGACCTCCCTCCTGCTGGCCACACTATTTCTAATACAAGCCTGGATTCCTTTTGCCTTCTTGGCCACCTGGGCGCCCTACTGGCTCATGTTCATGTTCCTGTCTATTAGAAACCCCAGGTCCCTCTCTGCCAGATGGCTCCCCAGCCACAACTCCCCAAGACTGTAGCATTGCACAGGGTTGTTGTGGCCCAAGTGCAGGACCTGGCATTTGGCCTTATTGAAGCTCCTGCCGTTAACATTGGCCCATCGCTCCAATCTATCAAAGTCTGAAGAGCCTCCTTACTGTCTGGCAGACGAACACGCTCACTTATCTTGGTGTCATCTGCAAACTTATTAGTGATACACTCTGTGTCATTATCAAAATTGTCAATAAAGATGTTAAACAGAGATGGTCCTAACACTGAGCCCTGAGGCACTATTTTGTTTTCATATTGATTGACCATTAATTAGTCTAACGTTTGATGAAAAAAGGTAATTTATAAAGCAGAAGATAAGTAGAAAATATAAAATTAAGACAACTTATGGTTTGTGGTTTAGGGTTTTTTTATGAAAGCTACCATGGTTATTTTTCACCCTTCAAAGTCTCCTATACATCAAACTTCTTAGAAGACTTGATTGGTTTGGGAACTGATGGAGTGAACATTGACTATTGATGGAGTGACCATTATCTTAGGATTATCTAGTAACTACCTGCTATTGTTGGAAATCATAAGGCTTAGCAACTAGTAATGTGTAGAAGGATGGGAGGCCAGATGCACCCTGTCAAAGAAGAAATTGATCACTAAAATACTGGCAGGAACCAGCTATACAGTTTGGACTAGTGACAGGAAACAACAGAGCATGCACAGAGTGATGGGGGGCAAAAGTTCAACCCCGAGGAAGACTCTTACTTCATCGCAAGACCTTCAGAAGGCAACGACCAAAAGAAACTGCGCAAGCTCAAGAGGGAGGAGACTTAATATAGGAATTGGGGACAGGTAATGCATATGTATAGGTGTGTTGGAATATCTAATGAATATGTATTATTTTATGGCA
>JAOXOE010000343.1:9304038-9319272 GCA_028565055.1 Phoeniculus purpureus | reverse complement strand
GGTGAGACTGACTGGTCTGTAGTTCCCTGGCTCCTCCTTCCTACCCTTTTTGAAAATAGGAATTATGTTTCCCCTTTCCAGTCAGTGGGGACTTCACCAGACTGCCATGTCTATTGAAATATAATAGAGAAGGGTTTAGCAACCTCATCTGCCAGTTCCCTCAGGACCCTTGGGTGTATCCTGTCTGGTCCCACAGACCTGAATACTTTCAGGTTCTTCAGGTGATCATAAACCTGATCTTCACTTATGATAGGCTTCCCTTGGCCAATGAAGACATAACTTTGAAGACCTTGAATATTTTATCTCTCTACACAGTTGCAGGAATCTTTTAAACCCTATTTTAAAGAGATCAGAGTTGGTAGTATTAAATGGTGTCATTTTAGCCAGTCTAGAGGTGAATCTGTAAGCTGAGCCAAATCAAACTTAATTGACCTTAGCTTTAGTACTGACTTTCCTGAGAGGCAAGTTATGTGATCAAGCAACTAATTTGCTACAGAGCTGAAAGGAACTTTACTGTGCAGGTACTTAACCACTCTGTAAGGACAGGGTAATAAACCTTGCTGCTGGAATTAATTGAAGGTGGGCATCTGGATATGCACACATCTCTGAAGAAGCTTTCTGATTTTATCTGTCAGGAATTACCCAGCTCATCTCAGAGCAGAATAACAATTTCCTCTTGGCTGGTGAATAAATACCCTATAAAATAACTAATGGTCTATTTAATTGTCCTATCAAAAAAAAAGCATGGTTGTGAGTAATGTGCTAAATAAGCCAACTTTGGAAACCTCGTACAGTACTCACTATCTTTAAAGTAATGAAGCACAGTGATGAGGTCTGTGCTTGATCTTAACTACTCTCTGCCATTCATGCCAAAGTTTTCTTCTCAAGAAATTAAATGTTCTTGCAAGAGTGTTCAGAACATGAATGAGCTTGAGTCTTTCAATGCAAATCACTCTTTGTACCCTGAATCATTAAGTTATTTGCTCAAGTCTTAAATACTATAATTTCCCAATGTGTCAGCAGTGAAGGAAATGCAATTGCAGAATGACATATTTAATCCCAACATTAGAAAGCCTGAGGTAAATAATAATTCTTTGTTTGTATTTCAGTGATGCATAAAATTGCAGACTTCAGATGTTTTTAGCTTCCATTGCTTGTACACGTATCTGTTAAAATCAGCCTCGGGTAGTGGAGAAATATATTCTGTAACTGTCAGTTCCAGTCCAATCCTGTTGATTGGAGGCTGGTTAATGAACAGCACTAAGCACATTGTTGATAGTATCCATGAGAGTGTGGAATCAGGCTACAGTGCAGTAGAAACTGAAAGTAGTTGTTGCCTGCTGTTGAACATTCCAGGGGTGTTTGAATAACAAAGCAGTTTTCAGGCACTACGCTGTAGAAATTAACACTAACTGGTGCTTTTATTAGCAGTCTTATTAATAAGACTAAGTACTCTTTGATCCTAACTTAATGAAACTTTTAAGAGTTTGTTTAAATCTCATTCAAGAATTTATAATTGAGGACAATGTCAGCATTCAGTCAGCTACTCATTGCTTTTCTCCATACCTGCTAAATTCAGGAACTGGACCTGCAGTGCAGGGAAGACGTATGGTGTTGGTATCCATCATCTGTGAGCAAAAGATCATCTGCAGGGTTCTGTATCTCTTATGGAGCCTGGAGCCCTTCTTACAAGAAGGATGTGGAAATACTGGAGCGCGTGCAGAGGAGGGCCACGATGATGCTCAGTGGGCTGGAGCACTGCTCCTATGAGGACAGATTGAGAGAGTTTGGGCTGTTCAGTGTAGAGAAGAGGAGGCTCTGAGGTGATCTTCTTGTGTCCTTCCAGTATCTGAAGGGGGCCTACAAAAAAGCTTGGGAGGGAGAGACTTTTTAGGCTATCAGGTAGCAAGAGGACTAGGGGGAATGGAGCAAATCTGGAGCTGGGTAGATTTAGACTGGATGTGAGGAGAATGTTCTTCATCATGAGAGTGGTGAGAGCCTGGAATGTGTTGCCCAGGGAGGTAGTTGAGGCCCCGTCCCTGGAGGTGTTTAAGGCCGGGCTGGATGAGGCTTTGGCCAGGCTGATCTAGGGTGGGAACTGGATGATCCTGCAGTCGCTTCCAGCCCTGACTGATTCTATAGTGACTTATGGTGGGGAAGGTAATTTCGTCTTAAAGCCTGTGTTGCAGATGCTTAGAACTTCTAGAAAAAAATACGGATGTGTTCCTGTGTGACTTGGTCTAGGTGATCTTAGGGAGATTAGACTAGATGATCTTTCAAGGTCCCTTCCTATCCGTAATGATTCTATGATTCTATGAAATGGCCTTACATTGTGCCAGGGAAGGGTTAGTTTGGACATCAGGAAAGTTGTCTTCCCCAACAGAGTGATCAGTGATGGGAACAGGCTGCTCAGGGAGTAGGTGGAGTCATCATCCCTGGAGGCGTCCAAAAACTAAGTAGACGTGGCCCTAGAGAACAGGGTTTATTGGGCAAGTTGGGGTTGAGTTGACGGTTGGACTGTATATTCTTGGACTTCTCTTTCAGCATTAATGATTCTGTAATTGTGAAGTTGTAACTTCTTTCATCTGAATAGAATTCTCAACACACACCTTAGTTATCATAGTAATCAAGTTATTTGGATCCTATGTAGTCACACCTAAGGAAGGTAGTTTAATTTCAGTTATGTTAGCTGAAAAGGCCCTATAGTGGTAGAATGCCAGCTCTGTTGGCATTAATCTGTCACTAGTCATAGGTATGAGGCTGGCTGGAAAGAATTTTTGAAAAAAAAGCAACAAATATAAATAAATTCTATTTTAAACAAAATTCAAACATTGGCAGGTTCCTGTTGCCACTCAGTTCTATCAATGTCACTGCTAACTGCAGAATATCTATCACCCCCTTTATGAACTGCAGATGCTGTTGCAGTTTGGGATATTTTGCTTATGGTTTGTGGTGTCTGAAGAAAAGACTAAATTATAGAGGAGAAAATGTCATGTCTTTCATTAAAGGAGTCCAGTAATCCAGTCCAGATTAGGTAATGATATATCACGTCTTGCTTTATGGTTTGAATTTTATAATCTTCTAACACTGATTCCAGCAATTGGATTTCTTTTTATCTCTGCATCTTCTGTGATGCAGAGAAGACTCTATTCAAACAGGTGGCTCACTTTTCTGTCTCTCTCCTAATTCTACATCCCTGCAGTCATGGTCCCCATCAGGCTGGCATGTTAAACATTTAAACTTTTGTGTGACATGTTTCCAGGACTGACAGTTTTGTGTGAATGCTCATAGAATATTACTGTTCAGCCGCAGCAGAGATCCAGCACAACCATCACACACTGGTTTTTTCTTGACACTGTTAGTTAAATGTGTGCTTTTGTAGCAGGGATCCTAATCTCATTCAGACAGCATCACTGCTGATTCCCATTCAAACTCCAAGAAGATGGTCACTCTTCAGAGAACTCCTATCAAGGAGGTGAGGGCAGGATAAATTCGAAGCCCCACAAAAGGGTGGAAGACAGGACAGAGAAGAATTTAGACTAGCACCTCTCTGGTCACAGGAAAGGCTCTGCAGTAGGGGTATAAGACATTGTTGTATTCCAGATATATTTCCTCAAATACATTATAGCTGTACAAGAAAGCTTGACCAATGTACGCATCACCAGTGATCAAACTGACTTTGAGGGTGTCCTTCAGGTGCTCCTGGCAGTAATTTAAAACAAGTGTCACTTGCTGGTTGTCCAGTGTTTTTTATGGCTCCTAGTGAGCATCAATAATATGAATTTAATTTTAATTCTTCTGTAAGGGATCTTTCTTATAGAGTAATTCCTTACACAGTGTCCTGTCTCCATAAAACGATTGCCAGCTCAGGCAGCCGTTAAAGTTTACTGCTTAGGTCTTCCTTCAAGGTGCAATATGGATATTACTTTCAAAAAGTAATTTAGATTACAAAGCACTAAGAATGTTAACTCCTTGCAAGCTGCCCATTCTGCACTGGAATGCTGTCTGATTTTATGAACTGATTCAACTTAATTCAACCATTCAACGAGTTTTCCGTTCTCAGCCCCTCTTTAAAATTCCGATCATTAAAAAAGTGCCAAGTAGTGTTTTAGCATCAACATTTTTGTGGTTTAAACCATGATGTTATGCATTATCAGTATGCTAGACTTTGTTTGTCCAAACATTGTTTGGACAATGATTGCTTTATTAACTGCTTCCATTTCTGATGGGAGATCTTGGTAAAGAAACTAGAAAACCACCAAAGGAACTAAATTTTTGAAATTTGAGGAACTATGCACATAAATAATATAAGAACTAGGTCACAATACTTGATGTTTCAGTAATGAAAACAAATCATTCTACTAACACACACTTTCTAGATTACTCTATTTTAATGTTTTGTAGTAGATTTTTTTCCCAAAACTTCAAGCCAGTGATATATTCACGCACAAAGTTATTTTACCATATCGATAGAATATTTTGCATTTACCAACATTTTGCTGGAACAGAGAAAATCAGAATTTGGAATAAAATCAGAACTATTTACTTATGCAAGTAAGGTATACTGGGGAAAACTTGGTGATATGAATATGCATTTGTTCTTGATTGAACCGAGCTTTGAGGGTTGGGGACAGGAGGAAAGTTAGGAAAGTAAACCTCAAAGCTATTCTTGGCTAATATAATATGAAAGACAGGAATGCATTGAAGGATGTCACTGCATGGAGGAACAGACCACTGTTCTCAGAAACAAATGAAAAAAGCGTCTAATTCAGACCCCAAAAAAACTAACAGAGGTCTACAGCATTCTGTTGGATATGACAGCAAAAATTACTCACCATTCTTTTCTCTGTTATGTTTCTTCCAGTATAGTTAATCCAATCAATTAATTAGAGGACAGAGTTAAAATACTTTAGGCACATTGTATTCAGCACTTAGGCACTTAGGAAACACCTAACACTTTCCAGGGTAAATCTCGTTCTGTGGAATAGGTTGGTTGACTTTTCATTGCCTATTGCCATTTCTTTGGGTAAAAGGCAAGATTGCAGTTGTCAGTTTTTTCCTATTGCAAAGTAGCTCATTTTGCAGTGATGAGTCTGTAGGTCAGCTTGCTACCACTTCACTGCATTGTGACTTTCGTCCCTCCTGCTGCCTGAAAAATAAGACAGTTTTTATTATGCATATAAACAAGTTAGTTACATTCATTTACATATAATTTCTGTGTTTGTAAGCATTACATAAAAGTGTGGAAACAAATCTTGAAGACTGATTTTACGTAATTTGCAGAAAACAACAGGCTAAAAAGGGCACTGATTATTGCAAGTACTCCAGGTTCAGTAGGGCTGAGTTAAGACATTATAGTGGGGATATTGTAGAATATTCTACAATATGAAAGTGCTACCTGAGTATGGTGAAAGCTCACATTTTCAGTCAAAAGGGACCAGATTTTGTTGTGTTCATCCTGGAGAAAAAATTACTCTTCACCAAAGCTGTTGAAACTGCTTTTAGCGCAAAATATTGTTTAGTATGAATCTCCAAATTAGAGAAAGATGTTCATGTTGCTACACAGATTCTAATGCTTAAACACTAGTCATACAGATGTGCATGACATAAGAACTTTATGTGATATAGGCATTTAATTTGATAAGGTAATTAATTTTAATTTTAATTTATTTAATTAATTAAATTAATTAATTTTAAGTCAGGTAATTAATAGACCCATAAAATTCTTTCTGTTGGGGATGTAATGCATGATTTCTGGTGAGGGCATCTACAGAGCACCTTTTGTAGGCTCTATGATAGCAGGTGTGCAACTGGTGTAGCATCTTTCATCCCCTGTCATTAAGACAATCAGTTTTTCTGCTAGGAATTTAGTGCAAATTTTATAATTTGTTGTGTTCTTTGGAGAGTTAAGGCTTTCATCACAGGAAGACCTGTAGTGTGCAATAGATCATTGTGTTCAGTTGCCAGGTTCTCCTGAAACATATCCTTGCCTAAAAACATATTTGAAAGTTAGCTACTGAATAGAAAATCGAAGCTTATGTAAGGTTCTATGAGAAACTTTTGTATTAGAAAAGAATGATTGAATCAGGTAATGATTTCATTCACAAGAAAGATGGAATGATAAAATGCTGTAATAACAAAATTGCTGGAAAACAGAGCTCAGAAACTTTCTAGGTTAAGCTGTGTTTTATTTGCTTTTAAGGACATCACTTTATAATTAATTTGTGAGGAGAAGGTATCTGTAGAACATCCTGTTTTCAATTAATTCTCTAATTTTCCAATTATAAATAGACTAGTCCACAGGAAAAAAATAGGAATGCAAAGATTTTTTTCTTTAGCTCTTGTGTAATGTTTTCCTATTATTCTGGAGAAACAACTGCAGTTCCCATTCCTTCTCTCCCCAGGGGAAGGAGGTAAAGGATTCAAGTGAATTTGAGCCTAGGAAGAAGGGAGGAATGAGAAGGTGGTTCAGGATTTTATTCTCCTTCTTACTATCCAATTCTCAGTTTTGTTTGGCATTAAATTAACTTAATTTACACTCATTTGCCCATCTTAGGAATTGCTGAATGATCTCCCCCTCTCTTTATCTCAAGCCACAGGCCTTTTGTTACCTCTTCTCTCCCCTGTCTTGCTGGGAAGTGGTAGACTGCCGTAGTGGGTACCTGGATGTCATCCAAGGTCAATCCACCATATACGTATTTTCCATTATATTGTAAAGGAAAATTAATTACTATGGAGAGTAATGTCTGAACTTCCATTTTTTAAATCAGTGTGAAAAGTAAGACCTGTAAAAATATGACACCAAGGTTGAGAGACACACGCTACTGATTTGAGGAGAATTTAGTTGTTTAATTAATAATGAAATAAAAATACACATAATCTGATTCAAGTGCTACTTCATTGTAAATTATAAGATAGAGTTGAATTGTGACTGAAACCAACGGTGGGATTTTTTTAACTAAATACTTTTTGGGTACTGTAATCTTCAAAATCTTAAGAAGTTTGGTAAGAAATGTTCAAGTCTCTGCAGCCTAGTGGTGCTTCGTTTGTGTTTTCCTTATCTTACTTCTCTCATGTAATTCTCAACAGAAGTATTCTGCACATCATGGGAGTAAAACAAATATTGCTGTTGTCTTCTAACCAAAACTTTATCCACATTGCAAGAAGATGACATTTGCAGAACAAAAACATGTATTTCTGATACGGGGTCTGAATTACAGTGATGTGGTCATTGCACACAACAGTGCACTAACTTAAAGTGGCTCCACCCTAAACCTTTCCCTTGGAAAAGGACACGACAAAGGATAGTGTGTTGCTCCTGCTACTCTTCTCACAAATGTCATGTCCATTATGACCTCCACCAAGAGATGGCAATCCAAGTCCACAAAAGATTTTGTTTTCTCTATGGATGTATACATACTTTTGCTGTAATTACTTCTCTTCTTAAATCTGGTTCTGGCCAAGCTTTTGATGGTGGACATCCGACGAAAATTGTCATCGGTGTTTCTGTAATCAGAAGATGACAGTACCGCATTTTTTCAGCTTTCACTTCATTAACATTTCCTATTAACATCAAATTTCAATAAATATGAAAGGGAGAATCCTTGCATTCTTGTCAAAGTCAGGTATGACTGCTTTAAAAGGATTTTCTCAGTCTCTCCCCCCCTCTCTTATAGTCATGTCTGCCTTTTCCTTTAATCGTCTCTAATGGAGTCTCTGGAGAAGATGCTCTGGGTAGAGGAGGAGGGAGATGTTTAAGCAGACACATAAATATTGATTTGCCTCAGCTAGAACAGGAGATGTGTGCTTAACACGAATGTCAGTCTGGTTCTCTTAATTACCCTACTCTAGACTACACATCTTCCTCCTTTCCTTGGAGATGAGATGCCCTATTAGTAAACATTTAGGATACGCATTACTAATTACCATGATTCTACGTGTGTTCTTCTCCTCTTCTCAGTTTTTTCAGCTATTGACTCATACAGTAAATATTTTATTTGAAACAAATTCTTCCTTCTATCACAATAACTGACCAGAAAAGAGCCAGTTTTAATCCCATTTGTCATAACAATTGAAGAAATGTTGAACAAATATTGAATGGAGTTTCAGTCATGTCCTATGCATCTTGTCCTTAAAATCCATTCTTATTCCTCTCTTTCTTTTTGTCTTTACTTAGTTCTTATCAAATCAGCTACCTGGGAACATTCTGGCTAACTGCCTTGCATTTGACGTCCTGAAGGTGTAAGTTGACTTTATCTCCACTGCAATAAATGCTTAAAAACAAACACCATCATAAACCTCCCCCAAACACATTGCTGTTCTCAACTATTTGTGCGCATTAACTCTGTGAAAAGGCCACACAACTATATGGTGTAAAGTTTTACTGTGACATGAATTATTGCATTGAAAAGTTAGGTTCAAATATTTTTTCCCAAAAGGTACTAGCGTTTACTTCCTTTTCTCTCTGAAGGAATGTTTTATTTATGCATACAAAACCCATGCATATGTGAAAATATATAATATATTGAACTCACATTCCTTTTTGAATTACCGAATTCTACTTTGTAGGCCAAAAGACCATTCACAATTTTCACATATCGCCTGAAATATTAATCATGAACAGTACTGGATGTATTCTAATTCAAAAGGAGAAAAGGTGTACTTTTAAAATAAAATTGTCTTGTAATATATATTTAATGAAAATCTTCCTTTAGTGATGTTAGAGCGAATACTTGAATGAACTCAAGTTTTTGCCTAGTTTATATTCCTTTTTTATTTCTCAGTACCTTCTTTAACAATGTCAGTAGCTGGTCACACTGGCCATGTCCAGGATAAATTCTAATTAGCAAAATGCTAATAGACTGAAAACAACAGGAAGAGCTTACTGGACACTTAAGACTAAACGGGCATTAAAGAGAGAACTTGACCCCAAGAAGCAAATTTAACAAGTCCTCAATAGGTAAAGTTTCCAATAGGTAAAACAAATACCCCATTGCAGCAAACAATGAGAGAGGTAATGGGCCCCTCAAGAGTACCAGCTCTGTCACCTGCCTTCAGGGGAAATCAACCTGGTCAGCCTTTACAAGCAGCAAGAAGTGGTGACCCCATCTTCACTATCCCCAGACACCGTCCCTCAGTCTCATCCCTATCCATGGTGGGTGGTGGGAAGTGTGATCCCTCTGGCCACAGTCCCACCAACAATCCCTTCAGGGGCCTTTCCGCACAGTTAGTTTGAAGTCTATTCCAACATTGGGTTAGGTAAATGAAAACCACGATACTGACCTGTTTGTATGTGTTTCACAGAATCATTGAATTGTTTAGGTTCGCACAGACCTTCCAGATCATGGAATCATAGAATCATGGAATCATAGAATCATAGAATCATAGAATCATGGAATCATAGAATCATAGAATCATAGAATCATAGAATCATAGAATCATGGAATCATAGAATCATAGAATCATGGAATCATAGAATCACGGAATCATAGACTCATAGAATCATGGAATCATAGAATCATGGAATCATGGAATCATAGAATCATGGAATCATAGAATCATAGAATCATGGAATCATAGAATCATAGAATCATGGAATCATAGAATCATTAGGGATTGGAAGGGACCCCGAACAATCATCTAGTCCAATCCCCATGCCACACCCCGATCCGGGCTAAGTTTCAGTTTTCCCGCAATACACAGCAATCTCTGTGCCTGCTACGTCACCACGTGGCCACATAGGCACGTAGCCCGTGGCTTCTCTCATGAAAAGAGCAAAAACTCTCCCCCATCTGGGCTAAGTCTGACTATTAACACAACTGTTTCAAGGCTACTGCTAACCCCTGTCCCTAAGCTCCAGATCATCATGTCCAGGGATGGTGATTCAACTCCTTCCCTGGGAAGCCTGTTCCAAGGTCTGAGGACCCTGTCAACAAAGAATTTTTTCCTCATGTCCGTCATAAACTCCTGGTGCCACTTGAGGCCATTTCCTCATCCTATTACTTGTTTCTTGTGAGAAGAGACCAACCCCCACCTTTCTATAGCCTTCTTTCAGGGTAGGTTTAAACAGTGAAAGTCTTCCCTCATCCACCAGTTCAGACTAACCATCCCCAGCTCCCTCATTTGCTCTTCACAAGTTTTGTTCATCAGACCCTTCCCCAACCTTGTTTCCCTTTTCTGGATCCACTCCAGCATCTCAGTGTCTTTCTTGTGTCAATTGAAGTGCCCAAAACTGAACCTTCCCCTTGGTGTGTGGCCATATCATTGCTGAATACAGTTTTCTGTGAAGATACTGACCTGTGAATATCACATGTTTAAATAGTTAGTCCTAGTCCTACTTACCAAATGATTGAATTTTTATCCTGAGTATGTCCTGAGTTTACAGATCCTTTCACATTGTAATTACTGTTCTATATGTACCACCCCATTTTACCATGGCCATCACTTGTTTGATGAAGTCAACATGAGCAAAACTTCATGATGACAGATTCGGGACTTGTTGAACCCATTTAGACATGCAGTTCACCTTTAGTAAAAGGAAAAACTCTGTGCTGGGGAATGTCAGAAGTTCAACCCTCTTTTACCAATATAATTTCTTCATCACTTCAGTTAGTTAAGTAGTAGAGTCTTTTCAGTGTGCTGCGATACCATATCATGCTTGATGAACAACAAAATTTCTCTGTAAGTTTCTTTGTCTACCTCAATTCAGTTCACTCTTGCTATTCTAACCAGATTGTCTCTATTACATTTTCTAGTGCTTTTCCTAATAATTTTATCTGTTTTGAAAGGAGTTTACCTAATCTGAGTAGCAAGAGGATTTTTTTTCATAACTAATATAAAATATGTATTGTAGTACCTAAACATACAGAAGCATAAATTAGAAGTGAAATTGTGCTTGAGACCTGGTCTTTCACCAGAGAGGTTGATGATGCTGAAGGGGTGAGTGGATTTGCAGGTTTTTGCTGTACACAGAGATAATTTACTCTGGGTAGGAGAAGGACTGACTTACATTCTAGATAAAGTGTAATCCTTGAATAGGAATTAGGAAGCTCTTTGGGGAATGCCACTTCTGCATCAAAGAATCCCAGAAGAAAACTGTTAGGAGACTGACATGGCAGCTGAGACATAATTTATTTTCATTTATTCAGAGAGAATTTATTTTCTTTACAAGAAAGAATAAGGCCTGGTGCCATCACTACACTAAAAGGCTCACTACAACAGCTGAGCAGCTCAGAACTTGAAATGAGTAAATAAAGAAGATGGTAACATTGAAAAAATAAGCAAAGGAGAAGGAGGAAAGACTTTAACATTTAGTTAGTCTTGGGGCTCTTTTTCGTTTTGTTTAAACGGATCAGTCTGGTATCTCAACCATCTCCACTATCATGAATGGCAGAAGCTGTCAATAAGATAAATATTTGACTCATTTCTTTGTTCAAATCAGTTTAACAGAAGTTTAGCATTCAGTGAAAAACTGTGAAGGCAAAATATTTACAATTTCACCCAGGTTGAATCTTCACCTGTTATTTCCCCTCTATCCTTCCCTAAAATAGTTTCAAATTTCTCTCAAAATTTTAAATGTGAATTTAAGAAATCAACGTTGAATGACAAATATCCTTTCAAAATAGTCCCTAAATTGTTTCTACGGTGGAAAGATATTTTGTTTCTAAGATGGGCTTGGAAAAAGACCAAAAAGACAATAGGAAAATGAGGGAGAAAGCATATTTTTAGCTTATGCACTGAATTTCTGGGTTGATGAAGTAGTTTTAGATACTACTTCTCACATTTGTAACAAACATTGACAATAACATATCCCGTGCGACTTGATCTGGGGCATCCTGCTGTGGCGGGGGGGTTGGATGATCTTTCATGGTCCCTTCCAATCACAAATGTTCTGTGGTTCTGACTTGGTCTAGGTGATCCTGCTGTGTCAGGGCGATTGGACTAGATGATCTTTCGAGATCCCTTCCAATCCCTAATGACTCTATGATTCTATCATTCTATGATTCTATAATATATCTGCAAACTTTGAATCTCCACATGAAATTTTTGGGGAATTCTGCAAGATAGCAATATTACTTAGGATTCCACTCAAAAATGTGTAGAGAATAAAAGTGAAAACTGGCTGCAGCACTTGTAGTTCAAGGTTTTTCTTAGGCTATTTATAAAATAAATGTATGTCATTTCAAGTTGCAGCTATAACAAGTTTCTAGTAAGAAACATAGATCTTGATGAAGAGCTAAATATAGAAAATGGGATCAAAACGTGGTACTGGAATAGCGGGAAACATCTGTTGAAGTTCTTCCTTTCCTATACAGACATCAGTTCTAGAGCTGTCAGGTAAATTACCAGCAAACAAGTGCCTAGATAAAAAAATCTCACCAAATAAACACTGTTACTGGAACCTTTGTGGTAAAGCTATAGGACATGAACTGAAAATGATTTTAAGGAAGGTCAGAAGATCTCTCTGTCTCTATGTCAGCATTTGAACAATCCTTTATTAGTACCACAATTAGAAAACTAATAGCATGACAATTGTCTTTTTTTGCCCTGTTATAGTCCTTCTCTGTAATTTCCCTTCACCTTTACATCTGCAATTATGGTATCTACAGAACAAAACAAACCCAAGCTATACACTTAGATGAGAAATACACACAATCAGAAATGATTCTATAATATCATCAAACTAAATAGTTTCTAAAATATAAAAATGGGAATTGCCCTTTCCCAATAACCTCTATACTTCAGTGGTTTACTACAAATAGGAACCTGGAGGGGTTCATTTGTTTTGTCTGAAGCAGTGCAATGAAAACACCGGTCTCCACTTTGATTTTATTCAGTATTAATTAAAAAGTTTTGCATAATTTCTCTCAGTAGTGACAGAAGACTGAACAAAGGCACAATGTCTGATAATGAATAATATCTTTGCAGCTATCAAGGTGAGACAACAGCAATATCAACCATAAATCAGTGGAATGAAATAAATTAGCATGGAGAAATATCATTGTGTTGAAATGACTGCTGCTTCCCAACCCAGAAGCTTATTCTGAGACTGAAGCAGGCTCCGTCTTCATGGCTGCACTGGAATCCATTTCACTGCTGGTAGAAACACAGAATATGGATTTAAATTGCAGAGACTTTTTGCTTTTAGAATCGAATTACTAACATCCCCTCAAGGGGTACTCTTCTCTGAGATTATGGCCAACAGTGCTATTTACATTATGTGTGAAATATACAGTTTTTAATGTGAATTGCATCTCCTCCAAGAAGCAAAGTACCAGTACTGACTTAAACAGCTTGTTACACAGCTGTCATATGAGCAATCTGTTTGCCTGTCTTCTTATCCTTATGGAAGAAAAGATGACTGCGAATTCAACTATAAACCTGGCAATGTTAGGCTATTGGATGTGAGAGTTTCGACTGGACTGGAGCTTTTTAATTGTTTGTAAAGCAGAAAAAGAACACCAATAAAATGTGTGTGTGTCTATGTGCAAACATGTAAGGCTGAGGGAGCTGGGGTTGTTCGGCCTGGAGAAGAGAAAGCTCAGGAGGGACTTGTACAGTGAAAAACACATTCTCCTTTTTTTGCCAGCATGTATACCTGTTGTATCAGAATATGAGAAATATAGCAAATAGTTATTTAGTTCCATAAAAATCCTCAAAACTGTAGGCTTTAAAAAATATATTTGTACTAGTTAAACTTATCAGAATATCTGTACATAGCAAATAATGGGAAAAAAAAAATAAGTCTTAAGGACCAATGTGCACTCACGTGAAACGACAATTCATTTGGGGCTGTGTACCGTTACAGCATGTGTTTATGTTCCAGATTAAAAAGGTGAAATATTTATTGCAGTGCATGAGATTTTAATAAATCTGTTCTAGTCCACTCTGCAACAAAAGTTCCAAATGCTGTAATGCTTTGTGAGGGAGAGTTAATCATGCTGTATCACTTCTCTAGAAACCCAGATAGCTGAGAACTGTGGGGCAAGGAGGGAGGGAGACAACTAAGACTTCAGGGCAATTGTTCTCCTGAGTATCTGGTTGCAGAATTAGCAGCCTAGGACCTCACACAGACACAGTGATGGCTGGGAAGATCAGAGAACAGATCCACCTAGAAGATATGTGAAGATAAATGGAGGACAGGGAGGTCACTGGAGACAGCTGGCACAGCTTCATTAATAGCAAATCCCACCTGGTCGCTTTCTATGATGAAGTGACTGCATCAGCTGGGAAGGGAAATGCTATGGTGTCAAGTCCTTCCAGCCCTGAATGATTCTATGAATCTATAGTGAATTATGGAGGGAAAGGTCCTTTCATCTTAAAGCCTGTGTTGCAGGTGCTTAGAACTTCTAGAAAACAATATGGATGTGTTGCTGTGTGACTTGGTCTGGATGATCCTGCTGTAGCAGGTGGTTTGGACTAGATGATCTTTTGAGGTCCCTTCCAATTACTAATGATTCTATGATTCTATGATTCTAAGATGATGTGATTGAGAGCAGCCCTGCAGAGCAGGACCAGGGGTTACTGGGGAACAAAAGATTGGACAGGAGCCAGAACCCAGTGCGTGGCTGTGAGAACCCAGTGCGTGGCTGCAAGGAGAGGAGGCGCCTTCTCGTTGAAAGGGGGGAAAAATAAAAAAATCGGAGAGCACAGGGCAGTTACCATAAGACAAGGTCACTACTCAGACAAAGGCCAGTAGAAAAACAGTGGGCACCCAAACAGAGGCCACACACAAGCACGGAGATGTTCAGACAAGTGGTTGCAGTGAGTGCTGCAGCCTGGCGCTCGATATGGAAGATGGCAGGGACAACACCTGTGTTAGGTGTGAGCAGATCAGAGACCTGATGAACGTGGTGGCTGAGCTAAAGGAAGAAGTGGAAAGACTGAGAGCTATGAGACTGCGAAAGGGAAATTGACTATTTCCATAATGTAATAGCCACAAAACCTGAGCTAGGGTTAACTCTTAGTGGATCAGGGGGTCCAATATCCTCCCATCAGCAAGTCTCTCAACCTCCATGTAGTAACCCACAGGAGCAGGGTCAATGGGAACAGGACTCCGCCCAATGGAAAAAACACAAACAGAGCAAGTGTGCTACCTTAAGAAGTTCACCACCTACAGTGCATTTGCAGACTAGGTATGAGGCTCTGCAGGAGGAATAGGTCCTCAGCAAGGATGAGGACTTAAAAAGCCCAGTAACTGCACCAAAGACAGGTTGCCTCAGGCCAGCCATCAAA
>JAOXOE010000343.1:9237728-9297204 GCA_028565055.1 Phoeniculus purpureus | reverse complement strand
TGCTGTGGCAGGGGGATTGGACTAGATGATCTTTCAGGGTCCCTTCCAATCCCTAATGATTCTATGATTCTATGATTCTCTCTCCAAGTGCATCAGTCTTGTTCTCCACTCTCCCTGACACTTCCAGTTTGGGATTGGGGGCCCCTCTACCCTCATGGGTGTTGGTGGGGGTGCACAGTGGCTGCCCCTACCTTGGGCCCCTTTCTCTCTGGGGAATGCTGGCTGAGAAACAGGATCTGGCCTGGCCTCCAAGTTGGAATGGCAAGCCCCAGTGTTGGCAAAGCTTTCTGTTCTTGCTGATGAAAAGGTGTTCCCTTGCTTGTCTTCCAAGGTGTCCAGGTTAGCCAGAACCACCACTGCTGATTTCTCTCCGTATGGAGCAACCCAGAGCTGCATTCAGTAACCCACAATGAGCTGAAAAATACTCTCCTTCCCTCTGTAACCAAAGTGGGAGAAGGGGAGAAAGAGAGAGAGGAGGGGAACAGACCTCTCAGCTGTGTTTGTGGCATGAGGAAGGTCCCTGCTGATGCCAGCCATGTGTTCATTGCCATCTTGTGCTTTCCATGTGGCTGGTCATGCAGCTGCCATCATCTTCAAGCCACTGATTAGTGGGAAAGAGAAATTGCTTGTCATTTCTGCCGCTGAGAAAAGCTGGGGATGCTGGAGTATTGGGGACAGAAGACAACTCAGGAGAGACATCTGAGAATTTCTTCAGGCTTAGCTGAACTGTCTATTCTGAAAAATGCAGAGGGACTCAAGAATCCTTAAACCTTTGGCAAGAAAAGATACTGAGTTATTTTAAAAGGCATATTTTCTGCATTGAGGGATGCAATTCAGCCATTGAGGAATCTATCCAATCAACATTTTGCTGGACAAGCTACACTGAAGAATTGAAGAGTTCACAGGTCTGGAACGTCCAAGGGTTTGGCATCTACAGGCTATGGTTTGTAATTTATGACAGACCCGGTAAGTCTCTCAAAAGGAATAGAAGAGAGGGTGGTTGTACCTCTGTCAGCTTCACTGACATGCTTTCCCGAGATCTCTGAAGTAAAAACTCAAAGACCAATATGGTGGCAATTTCCCATTGTATTTTTTCTCAGAATATGTGATGGCATTTGCGATGGAGTTTATGGTTTGTGTGCACTAACTAGCTTAATCTCTTTCTTCTAAAAAGTTATAGATTTAATAAACCCCTTTCATTTTTCAGGCTAGCTCCTCAGGGAGAATTGAATGAACTATAACAAGAGTAACTGTAGAGTCTTGCATCTGGGCAAGAACAACCCCAGGTACCACTACAGGTGAGGGACTGACCTGTTGGAGAGCAGCATAGGAGAAAGGGACCTGGGGGTCCTGGTGGAGAGCAGGATGACCATGAGCCAGCAATGTTCCCTTGCGGCCAAGAAGGCCAATGGCATCCTGGAGTGCATCAGAAAGAGGGTGTTTAGCAGATCGAGATTCTTCTCCCCTCTTACTCTGCACTGTGAGACCCATCTGGAGTACTGTGTCCAGTTCTAGGCCCTTCAGTCCAAGAAGAACACGGAGCTGCCAAAGGGATTCCAGCGCAGAGTCACAAAGATGATGGAGTAGAATACCTCCCTTACGAGGAAAGGCTGAGGGAGCTGTCTCTCTTTAGCTTGGAGAAGAGGAGACTGGGGGTGACCTCATTAATATCTATAAATATGTGAAGAGTGGGTGTCAGGAGGATGCAGCCACTATCACAGTATTATCACAGTATCACAGTATTATCAGGGTTGGAAGGGACCTAATAGATCATCAAGTCCAACCCCTACCACACAGCTCAAGGCTAGACCATGTCACCAAGTGCCATGACACTAGATGTCATCCATTGATAGGACAAGGGGCAATGGGTGTAAGCTGGAACGTAGAAGGTTCCATATAAATATGAGAAGGAACTTCTTCACGGTAATGGTGATAGAGCACTGGAATGAGCTGCCCAGAGGGGTTGTGTATCTTCTCTAGAGATATTTAAAACCCGCCCCTGGATATGTTCCTATATGACTTGGTCTAGGTGATCCTGCTATGGCAAGGGAATTGGATTAGATGATCTTTCAGGGTCCCTTTCAATCCTTGATGGTCTATAATTTCTGTGATTTTCCCTGAGCTACCCATTGTCTGGCAAATTGTATCTGAGATCTTATCAAGATCTAGCTATTTTTCCTTCTTTTTAATTGTGGTCTTGTACCCACCACATACATATAAATATTAAGCTACCAATTTAATGTTTCTGGAACATTAAACTCTGCCACATTTGATACCATTTTCGAGAATATACCAGTGACTTAACTTTTCTAATCTTTAGACAATAGTTTCTAGCTTTCATTTCATGGAAACCTTTGAAATGAGAACAAAACAGATGGTTTTATTGTTTTCTAAAGCAGCAAATTCCTCATATTTCTCTGTCTTTCAATAAAAATTTAACATAGGAATTTTAATAAAGACATCGTTCATGTATATTTGTTGTTTTATGATCCTTTACTTTGGTTGAGAAAATGACTTAGTATCGGTATGAGAATCATAAGGTTACAGTGCTGTGCTTTTGTTACAGGCTTCATGTGACACCCTTTCTGCTTGATAGAATTTCAAGATAACATTTTCACAACAGCAAACTTGAAATACATCAAACACCAGAGCAGAATAAATGCAGAACTGAAGGAGACACTAACATCATAGAATCATAGAATGTTAGTGGTGAGAATGGACCACTAGAGATCATCCAGTTCAACCATCCTGCCAAAGCAGGATCATCTAGGGCAGGTCACACAGGGCTGCATCTAGGTTTTGAAAGTCTCCAGAGCAGGAGACTTCATAACTTCTCCAAGCAGACTGTGCTAGGACTCTGACACCCTCACAGTAAAGATGATTCTCCTCATGTTGAGGTGGAACCCTCTATACTCAAGTTTATCTCCGTGATTCCTTGTCTTATCACAGGGCACCACAGAAAAGAGACCAACCCCTTCCTCTTGACATCGACCCCTCAGATATTTACAGACATTAGTGAGATCCCTCTTAGCTTTGTCTTCTCCCAACAGAACGGCCCCAGTTCTCTCAGCCTTCCCTCACAGGAGATATATTGCATTCCCTTCATCACCCTGTAGCCCTACAGGATTCTGTCCAGTAGATCTCCGTCTCTCTTGAATTGAGAAACCCAGAACTGGAAATAGTACTCCAGGCTCCAGAACAGTACTCACCAGGCAGGAGTAGAGGGGAGGGAGGACCTCCCTAGACCTGCTGGACACACTTGATGCATCCCAGGATACCATTGGCCCTCTTACCCATAAGTGGATTCACTGTCCACCAGGATTCCAAGGTCCATCTTTTCAGCAGGACAACACCACCTAATCTGTGCTGATGCCTGGTGTTATTCCTCCCCAGATGCAAGATTTATTGAACTTCATGAGGTTCCCCTTTGCATAGATCTCCAGACCTCGCTGGATGGCAGCACAACCTGATTTGCGAGTCAGCCAGTCCTCCCAGTTTAATATCATCAGCAAACTTGCTGAGGGTTCAATCTATCTCCTCGTCCAAGCTGCTGCTGAAGATGTTGAGCAAGACTGGACCCAGTACTGATCTCTGGGAACACCACTAGCCACAGGCCTCCAGCCTTACTCTGGGACACTGATCACAACCCTCTGAACTCTGTGGCTGAGCCAGTTCTCAATCTACCTCACAGACCTATCCCCGAGAGCAGCAGACTCTGTTAGTATGAGGCAAAAAGCATCAGGAAAGGAATATCAAATGTTTGCTCTTGGCCTGGCAACTGCTCCTCAGGTGATCAATTTTCAGACTGAAGTAAGTTTCAAGAAAAGTGCAGATAACCTTCAGTTTTATTCAGGTTTTCTTTAGTTCCTAAAGGAAACACAATATTCTAAAACCTCAGATTGTGTTCTACTCTGTGATTTCTGCTCTGGATGTTTTAGGTTGAATGGTCCTTTGTCATTGCCAGGCAGTGACGAAATAGTTTTGTGTGTATTATATGGAGCACTAGCCTGAGCGAAAAGCTTTCTGGAGAACGAAGGTGAGATGGCTTTCAGTGATGTGATATGATGTTTTAGATCTTATACTGAAACCGGTGGTCAGGAAATACCTGTTCAGAAAGAAATACTTGTTGCTTTTATTTTCCTCCTTTACTAAGAATATTATTTGAGTCAATTCAATGCTATTCCAGTGTCTTCAGCTCTCACAGTTTTTCTAGAAGCTTCCTGTTGTTACATGCTTATCTTAAATTCCCAAGCACTGTGATGTGGAATAATCTTAACCTTTTTTCACTTTGTTTTTTCATTAATTCTTAATGAAAGCTTTCAGGCCTCATGTCCACAGAGTAAAATGTGACCTCTGTGTGCACTGCATGCTGAAAATAAGAAACCATCAGAGAAAGAAAACAAAGAATAAAACTCCAAACTATATTGCTATATTAGAATCACATGCCTTGTGAGATGATAAAATAACTTGCAAGATGATAAAGTGGCTTGCAAGACAATTGCCACCAATGCGTTTGAATATCAGAGGCTGGCTGCTTCTAATTTCGGTTTGAATTTATATACACAGGGTTCAGGATTTAAGAGAGAAATGTGTTTCTTGCATGCACCCTGCATCCCTTTATGATGCCTGTCTAACAGTGGTGCCCATCTTTATGCATGCTGTGCCTACTAATGAGGGCTCATAAGTATTCTGCTCGGCAGACTACATCTGATTGAGTGCAGGAATTGCATTTACATATTGATTGCAGGCAGTAGCACTGTTATTCCTAAAATATCTATTGTTTTTGTTGATGGCCATATTAGTTCCTTTCCCAAGGAGGGATGTTTTCCCCACAACATTGTTTTATTTACAGATTTTATGACAAGTCTGTTTTATTGAGCTCCTCTTCATGTGATCTTTTCATTGCCTTTGTTGTTTTACAGTGAAAATGTAATATAATGAAAAATAGTAATAAATAACAAAAATTATTACCTATAAAAGGAAGAAAGAACGGCTACACGTTTGTAATTCTGAATGCTGCAAGTTTGTTTACAGATAGGTCTAAGATATTGTTGTGTCTGGGAATTCGGATACCAGAGACTTTCCTCTGCCCATTTCCCAAGACACCTAATTCTTGCAAAAGGTTTTTTATCTGTGCTGGGTGCAGGGGTCCCAGTGCTGGCAACAGCAGCAGCAGTGGGGATCTGCAAAGGTGAGAAAAGACAAAAATGGGCTAAATGCTACCCAGGGAAACCCAGTGAGAAAGAGTCCTGCAAGGCCCAAGGGGAGAGCAGGAGGAAGGCAGAGATGTCCTGGCAGACCTGGGAGAGACCCCAGTGGAGCAGACATTTCCTTGAAGCCCCTGGGAAGGCCTCAGTCTGCAACAGACTGATTGCAGCCTCCTCATTGCCTGTGCCCCTCAGCTGTTAAAAGGCAGGAGAAGTTGGAGGAGTCATGCCTGAAGGAGAAAGAAATTGCGAGTGGAAGGAAGGTGGTTCAGCACTTGTCTGTTTTTCTCACCACTGGATTGTATTTGGATGGGTAAAATCAAATTAATTTACCCATGCTGAATCTGCTTTGCCCATAAGAGTATTTGGTAAATGTTAAGCTTTTTAACTCAACCCATAAACTTTTCCATCTTCTTTTCCTTCTTTTGAGAGAGTGGCTGCTTGGATGGCTGTCAGCCAGAAAAGGTCAAGTCACCGCAGCTAGATTTATCAGGATGATGCTGAGGACTCTCTTTGTGAAAACAAAGGGGAGACAGAAATAAGGTTTGAAATGATACAGTGAGTTCAAGATTACACTTTTCCTTGTGGACTACAAGGATTCTAAGTATTTTTCTCTGGGGCAATGCTGTTTTCCCCTTGCTCTTCCCCTCAGATATAAAGAATTGAGAAAAACCAGAGAGATTATGATACTCACTGTTTACAGACCGGCACCATCGCTCAGTGCTTCCGTACTCCTCCCTTATAATGTTTTTCAGACCTAAACCTTTGAGGCAGTCCTGCAGGCTCCTCTTGGAGAGTCTTGGTTGCTTCCTGCCTGTGTGTACACATCACCCTTCTACTATCAGAAATGGTCCCCAGATGCTGGGTTGTCTCTTTAGCTTGGAGGAGACTGAGGGGTGACCTCATTAATGTCTATAACTATGTGAAAGGTGGGTGTAAGGAGGATGGAGCCAGGCTGTGCTCAGTGTCATCTAGTGATAAGATGAGGAGCAATGGGTGTAAGTTGAAACATAAAGTTCCACATAAATATGAGAAGGAACTTCTTCACGGTGAGGCTGGTAGAGCACTGGAATGGGCTACCCAGAGGGGTTGTGGAGTCTCCTTCTCTAAAGATATTTAAAACCTGCTGTGGCAGGGGGATTGGACTAGATGATCTTTTAAGGTCTCTTCCAATCTCTAATGATTCTATGTCATTTGCAGACATTTTTAATCCATTTATGGACTCTTTCTCCAGCATTCATTTCAAGTTAGTTAAATATTGCTTATTTATTTGGATCAAAATCATCCTCTAACCCTGAATGCTCTGACCTGCATCTTTTCAGCATGTTTTGTTTATGTTTTGCTGAGAATTCTCACATATTTTCTGCAGATTGAGTATGTAATAGTAAGGTGTATCCTGATAAATGCTAACCCTCCACATACACACTTCTGCAATATTTTAAAATCATAAAATTGAACATGTCCTTCAAAACTTGTCTGGTGTCTTGTGGAAAGAGCTGCCACTTCAGAGTAGCCTCTTGTCCCTGGAGTGCTGGAAACAGAACTATCTATGTGCTCCCAGGGCTTGGTGAAAACAATCTGTGCGGACAGGATCATGCGTTTTTCCTCTTTCTCTGTATCCACATAATCTCTATATACTTTCTTAATTTATTCTGTAATGGGGTATGGATTTGGTGAAATCATGTTTGCTTATTGTATTCCTGCATCAAACTCTCTTTCAGCATAAAAAGTGTTAACTCATCTCAGCTGAAGGCAGGTGGGACGGAGGTCAGTGGGGTGCGGAAGGGAAGGGGAGAGGTGGCTGCCTCAGGAGACAGGTTGAGCAGGTGGAGTGGGCCAGACAGATTTTGGGGTCCTTAACTGGGGACAGGGAATTCCTTTTCCCCTCTTCTTGGTACCCTCTCCCAGTTTGTGTGACTTGGGAGTCTGGTTTTGGTTTCATTTTGGCCAGTAGCACACTGCAGCTTGTCTGTCCTTCTGTGGCTATGTGTCCCTCTTCTGCTTCACACAAACCCCCACAACACTTATTTTTCCCCTTTCCCTTTTTTAGTTTCCTTTTTTTATCTTCCTCTTATCTCTATCCTGTCCTGCAAATTTTTGGACTGATGCCTAGGAAACTACTTAAATTGAATATTTAAGTTTTGCCTAGGAGATTTCCCAGTCTTTCCTTTTCACTACTGCCTCGTCTGTGGCTTTTAGCATCTCTTAGGAATCAGGGGTTATCAGGTCTGGGCAGGGGGAGGGTTGGAGTTGAACTGAGGAAGAACATACTTTGTTCCCTTTTCCCTTTCCCTTTTTTTTTTTTGTTTTCTACTTAATAAAACCTTTAATAAAGTTTAATAAAGTTTAATATTTCTAATTCCAGTTTCTGAACATGTTTTTGCTTTACCTCTTTTCTTCCCCTTCAGAGGGTGGGAGGTCATTTCTGTCTGCATGTTTGAACAGATCATAATTTTATGGGCTAACCTGGTGCTAAACCGTGACAACTGGGCACAGGGTGAATTGGATTTTGTTTGAGGATTCATTTCAGAAGAACATTGATGTTCCTTGATTTGAAAAATAATCCACAAAACACTCTTCTGCATGACTCCGTCATTACAACAAGCAAGTCCCTATCAGAAATGCTGAAATCCAAGCTTCTAATGACAATGAGGATGATTATATGCGCTGTAGAAAAGAAATCACAACAATTTCATGACAATTCTTTCCACAGAACCACTTTAGATTGCCTTTTTTCCCATTTTAATTTAACTTAAAAGTACACAATGCTTTCTTAGACCTGCTGTGGGCTACAATGACTACTGCGGGTCAGATGTGGCCAGAGGTTTAATTCAGGTTGCTGTTTAAGCCATTTATCAAGGTTTTTTACAGTTAAAATGGAAACTGTGTTGAACATGATCACTAACACTCTCCATTACTGAAGCTTTTAACAGTGAGAAATTCAGTGCATTGATTTTCTCTGCAAGTCCTCTTCCTTTGCTTTCTCATGTCATCTCCTTCTAAAGAAAAAAGCAGTCTGCTTCATTATGTACCTTGCTGATATTTTAATACAAAATAATTTATCAAATCTTGATGAATTGTAATTTACCTTATTTCTTATGTTCTATAGTAGGATTACGATAAATTTATTAAAGCAGATGGCCCTTATGTAAGGTACTCAATCAAGAGATTTTTCAAACAATAAGAAAAGAAAGAAAAATTATAATCTAAACTGGAATATTTGCATTTGTGGTGGATTCAAGATGACAATTAGAGATAAAGGAAAAGAAAACAAAGCAGTTAGATCTCGATGAGGTCTCAGATAGAATTTGACAGGCAGTGGATACCTTAGGGAAAATGGAAAAGGGTTTATTAACTCTATAACTGTATAGAGAGAAGAAGAAAAGGTTAAGCAAGTTAGTGCACACAAACTAGAAACTCTGTCACAAATGCCATCACATCTTCTGAGAAAAGTACAAGGGGACATTACTATTGCATTGGTACTTGTTTTTTTTTTTTTACGTTAGAGACCTGGGGAAAGAACATGTCAGTTAAGTAGAGATGGGATCCATCAACCTCTCTGTTCTTCAGTATGTGTCATCACTCTTGCCTGCAGGTGCCAGCGAACTCTTAAGTTTTTCAGCACAGCTTATCCAGTTCAACGCTGATCGGGCAGGCCTGATTCCTCAGAACCTAAAATGCATTCCTTGATGCAGGAGACATGCTTTCAAACAGGACCCAGTCTCTGTCTTCCATGCCCAAGGTTCAAGGATTCTTGAGGCCTTCTGCTCTCTTCAGCTAAGCACAAAGGAATTCTCAGATGCTTTTCTAAAGGGTCCTTCTGTCCCCAATACTCAAGCATCCCCAGCTTTTCTCAGTGGCAGAAATGACAAACAGTCTCTCTTCCTACTGATCAGTGTTTTCTAAGATGGCAGCCTGGCCATGTCAGTAAGCCCCCCCTAAACTCTGCAAACGTGACCGAGAGGCTTCCATGACCCTCATGTCTCCTTTCTTCTCCTGCTTCAGCTACAGGAGGATAAGAGAAGAAACTTTCAGGTTATCATGGGTTGCTGAAAGGTTGCTTCATCGTGGTGGGGGAAATTGGTGCTAGTTCTTGCTTCTCCAATCCACGGTGTTAGCCAGCACCGGGGTTGAGTTGGGTTGCAGCCACAGAACCACGGGGCCATGTGGAGGGCAGTGGGGCCACCACTCTCCAACCCGCTGTTTATGGGAACACAGCGGGCCCACCATGCCCCCTCCATCCCATCTCTGAGGAGGGAAGTGGGGCTGGGAGCGATGGAGCTGTGGCAAGCTGCGACTAGCAGTCTTCCCTGCTGCCTACCCAACACAGAACTGGGCCCAAGGAACTGGGGCTGCTACCCTCCCCACCGTGGCCAGCCGCCATGGCCACCCTGTGCTGTCCTCCCTCTCTACCCTGGGAAGGGTCGGGGGGTGCTGGAGCCGAAGCCCCATGCCAGGAGGAAAACCCCAGCCAAAAGAGGGAGGGCTGGATCATCAGCTCTCTTTTATGGTGTCGCCTAGTCCATCTGCCCCAGGACAGGTCACTGGACGGGTGGGGGAGGGGGGTGTCATCTTAAAGTAACATACATTTTTTTTTCTTCATAAAAGTACAAATCTATACATCTGAAAATTCTGGTAATTTTTGAAAAATCTCAAAGTGAACAGGTCAAAAGAGAAATACAAAGGGGTTTCTGTTACATCTCTCCTTGCCCACTCTGTCTGTGCTCAGACCACACTGACCTCAGGAAATTTTCTGACCACTGTGATGCCAAACTCTGAGTTTCTGCATTTCTCTGCAGTCTTTCAATCTCTCCTTAAATTGAAGTTTTCCAGTACTGAGGCACTGGAACAAGTTGCCTAGGAAGGTCATGGATGCTCCACCTCTGCAAGTGTTCAAGGCCAGGTTGGATGGGGCTCTGGTCTAGATGAGAGGTGTCTTGCCCATGGCAGTGGGTTGGAATTGGATGATCTCTGTGGTCTTTTCCAACCTAAGCCATTCTATGATTCTTAACACTTCTTACAGAGGCCATGTCAGCAGCCCCCTCCTGCACTTCTGAAACCCCACCAGACACAAACTGACTACATAAGCAAGAAGCAAGCATGAGTAAAGGAGCTACTGTTCAAGTTAGGGATTGAAAAGACTTTTGCACAAGAGCATATCAAAGATCCTACAGAATGTACAGGTTTTATTAAAAACAGGATGGAAGAAGTAGTCCTAAAGTCCCAGGAAATTCGACTTCACTGAGATTTAAAATTGCTGTGGAAGACAGTCTACAACATTTGAGGAATAAAATCCCGTCTGATTCAAAGACCTGTTTATGTAGCTTGCTGTCAGCGGTTGTCAATCCTAAATAATGCCAGTAAATTTTCTGGGAAATAATAATGACACCGGTTTTTCACAAGGCAGTGGGATGTCTGTTTTTATTGTTGGTTCTCGTTCTTTCTCAGTTTTAGTCAACAGCAGATCAGACTTGCTGGCTGTAGCCCTGTCAGTTTAAACAACAGTAGTGGAAATTTAAAATCTCAACAAAGAATTTTATTGTTTTGAAGACTTAGGTGTTTTCAGCACCTGCTGTTGTCTCTGGCGAAAGTAAGCCGGTGGAACATGACTATAGAGAATACTGACATAAAATTTGCTCTTCTTGCCTCTCCCAGTCTTGAGCATTGTCACATTCAGCATCCCTTTCATGTGTTTTTAAAAATAATATCTTGCTCTTACATTGATTTTCCTGGACAAAGAGTCACTCAAACTCTGGACCTTTGAGTTTGTCATTAAAATCAGACTCAGGTTTCGGCAATGTTGTCATTTAATGCCATGTTGTCAACAAGCATGTGCTAGTAGTGCTCTGGTTTTAGTTTTAGAATATTGAACAGGGTAGTCACGCTTCAGCTGAAATGGATTTAAACTCCTATTGGATGCAGAGACTAATTAAGTGTTAACTTGTTGTCACTTCAGTGTTTCATGGTCCAAGTTACCCACTTATAAAACTTGAAAAAAGATAGTGATTGTATAAACTATCTGAAAAAACCTGTTTATTATTACTGTTATTTTCCTTAAGGCTCTCAATCACGTAGTATGTTATATAAGCACATTCCTACAACACTGTCATCCTTGCTAGTCCCTCAATTTTTTGTTCACTCTACCGCCTTCGAGACACACTTTGTAAGACCAGATTCAGATTGTTTAAATGGAAAATAGTGTGCAACACAACTTTACTACTTCCATTGTTCAGTATCTGGCATAACCCTCTTTTATATGACTTAACAACACAAGTACCTTTCATTTATGGTATATTGAATATATGCAACTAACTTCTTCCATACATTGAGCACAACCTCTATCACACCAATAACATTTTCTGCAAATACTCTGAATTTCCTCTTCATTTCTACAACTCAAGCTGATTAGTAAAGTCTTAAGCAGCCAGCAGATGGAGAGATGACTAACCGACTCACATGATGCCTCTACATATGGAATCTGCCAGTTCACAGCTCAATTGATTTTGTCTCAGTCAGGTGCAAGAACTGAAATGATTTTATTGCAGAAAGAGTCACACTTGCAGTATTTTATCTGGCAGTAATAATTTACTTTTTTTCTGGATATGGGATTTATTTGTTTTAAAAATAGATTTGCTAATGGTTTATGATGTCCCCAGAAGAGTACAAGGAGAAGAAGAATCTCAAAACTCTCAACCCATCATAACACATGGTAATCTGACAAACCAAAGTCACTTGGAGAAAATTCAAAAATAGACAAATAAACAAATAAAACACACTTCCCCACCTTTTTTGCTCCATGCATTCTCACACTTTTAAGAATCAAATCAAGAATCTACTAACAATATTTAGGGAGTCTGCCATTTAGACAGGTAATTTCTGTAACAGGACTTACTGCCTGCATCCTTCATAAGCTAGAAATAGAAAGGAATGATTTGTCTATTATACCAGACTTTAATGCATCAAGAATACAATTTAGCTCCTGACAAGAATTAGTGCTGGATAATCCTGAAGGCATCTTTCCTCTTGGTTAAAAATTTCTTTTTGTAAATCAATAGTACATGAATTAATAACCTAAAGTTATAACTTAAGTGGAGATGGGGGTGAAGTCTAGTCTAACTCTAGAATTTGTAAGACTAGGTTACATTTCAAAACAGGTAGATGACTTCTTTTATTACCAAAATAATTATAAACTAATAAGAAAACCTTTGTTGTAGCTGAAACCCAAATATGCCTGTTGTCTATCTCAGTATTAATTTTAGCATAGAAACCAAGTCAAGTGAAAAACTAGTTGTCAAATTTCATCTGGCCATCCCTGTTCTCTAAACCACAAGAAAACAAGTTTTACATTGGCCTAACAGGATGGAACACTAATGGGCTCCAATAGGCTGGTCTGAGGGTAGATAAACAGTCTCACAGCATGCCTACTGGAACCCGTTCCACGCTCACAGACACGGGCTGTAATGCTGGTGCTTACAAATGTAAGAAACTGGAAAGGTCCTTAGTCCAGCAACACTCTGAAAATGGCAGGTACTTGTAGCCTGGTAATGAAAAAGGGGAGACAGGACCATTTAGCTCTTAAGAAACGTTTTATTTATAGGGGAACTGGAAAGCACAAGTTGATTGCCTCTCGACTTGGTTGTAAAGAGCACATCAGAGCTTAGTATCTGAGATGTCTACTGAGCAGCCAGCAGCAATGGTGGCTTTTAATGAAACTGTAAAGCAATTTAAGTTAGTGGCATCTGAAAATAAGTGACATTTCCACATAAAAGTGCTCCCTAAGACAACATGCGGGAATGAGTAATGGTGATAATAAATCAGCTTCAGAGGATGAAATGCAGAGGTAGAGGCAGTTATTTCTGGCAAAGTAAGCAGCATTTAATTTTCTTTCTGATACAAACCATACTCTATTCGTACATAAGACCAACCCTCTACTCTAGGTGATACATCACTGAAAATCAGGGAAGTATTCTTTTAAAAGAGAAGAAGACGCCTGGCTATGAGACAAGAAATTTCGGTGAAGTATTTAGAAGTTACAGCATTCAAAACAATTGATTTTCTGCTTAGAATTAATTTTGTGTCACTTTGTCATTAATATAGATGCTACTGGAAAGCTTATGCCAAACTCCATTCTGTTTTAATATTTAGTCAGTCACAATCTATATAAACGTTGTCTGAGAAAAGTGGGAAATTAAATTACAAAAGATTATCTTTTCTCTTTCCCTTTTCAGAGCACCAGGTTGTTCTTCACCCTTCCACGAAATTGTGTTTGTTAGCATATCCTCCACCAGGTGAATTTATTGAGGTCTGTGAAAAAGGGAGCACATAGTTATTTCCTCAGATACCTCAGCTGAGGAACAGGCTAGATCTAGCTGCAAGTCAAAACAAGAAAGAATAATTTAAAAAATTCTGACATTTTGTAATCTTTCTATTTATTAGGAAGAATGTAAGTCACATTTTTTTAACATATACAAAGACTGGACAACATCCATCAGAAATATGTAACTGCAGTTAACCCTGCTTTGGCAGGACAGAGAGGCCACGTGATGTTTTGTTCCCTCCCAGCCTATTTCTCTATGATTTTAGGAGCCTGGAATCAAACTTCAGGGGATGTTTGGAGCATTGTTTCACTGTCTCTAATGTTTGCTCTTCTAAGTTTTGTGGAACTAACTAGGTGATGCCTATCTGTCCTAGTCCTTGTATCTTCATAAAGGCAGGAAATAAACAGGAAAAATTATAGCAGATCATAAAAAAACACAAAATACTGTGATAATCTAGTTTAATCATCCAAAGCACTGAAACTTAAAGGGAAACAACTGCATCATTCTAAACTACTCTAATTGAACGGTTTATGCTTTCTAAATAAAGTGATAGAAAGCATAACCAGTATCTTTCCCTAGAGTAGATTTTCCACTGCTTCGCCCGATCTTTGCTTAATGACTGATGTTAATGAGTATACCAAAGGGAAATGGTAAACTTGACAGGAAAGATTCATTATACAGCACAGCGAAAGCAAGATGAGAGATTACAGGAAGCAGCATTCTTAGATAGTCACTATTGACAAGCAATTAAAAAACTGAGTGTGAGTTTTCACCTCAACAGGAGAGCAAAGCACTTCCAGACTTCCTTACCTGAGAATAATGTTTACAGGTAAATAATTTGGAATTTTATGACAATATTTTTTATGACAATATTTTTATGACAAAATTGACATGAAAGCTCTTGTATGAATAGAATAATTTAGAAGCTGCCATTTACAAGTTTATTAAAGAAACAAAAAAAACCAATCAAAGAACAAAAGAGAGACACAAGATACAAAAAAGTTTAAATGTTGTAAATTTAATAAAAATTTGTTGAAGGAAAGATTTCTAACTGTCTATAATATGGCAATAGCAGAAATAAAAACAGTAATCTGAGAGAAGCTCACCCTGTAAGTCTAGTTCTGTTTTTATTTTTGCCTGACTGGGAAGATGAATCCACATTTCTGTGAGAAACGCAATAATTTCATGCTAATAAGTCATTTTTTTGAGTCTTTATGTTTGTAATTGAAGCCAATAGATTAATGGCCATATGTTGGCTTACATTCAAAGCTAGTTGCTGTGTGGTGTGGCGGTGGTTCTGGGATACAGCAGAAAGCTGAAAGAAAAATTAATGCTAAGAACCCAACCTTTCCCTAGCTAGAAGACCAAAGATTAGGGTGATGCAGAAGTAATCATCATAAATGACCCCTACTTACACACTCTTTCTTTGACCATAGAGTGCAGCTCGTGCCCTGACTCAACTACATGCCCATGTTTCAGCTTTGTAGTATTGACCTTTCAGGAATCCAATAGCTGCTACTGTTCTGGCCTTTGTTGAGATCTGCTTTGACCCGTTTCAGTGTCATCGTAACTGGTCACCTGTAAGAAGGCACAAGCACATGTAAGAAATCAAATGTTTTCTATCGCCTTTCTTACCATGGTGTAGTGCGGGCTTGTCACGTCCCAGTTGTTAAGAGGAGGGAGTGACTCACGTTCATGGATTCACTTGGGGTCAGACTAAAGAGATTTACACCACAGAGCCACATAAAAGTCAAATCTTACTGAAATTATGACATTCTGAACACACAAGGCGCAGAAATCACTAACGTCACTAGCTGCCCAGCTCAGAGAGCAGAGGAGAGGAAAAGGGCAAAGGAGCTAAGATAGTTAAGGGATCAGATCACCACTCAGGACTGCAGGCTCTGGCTTCTCCCACCACCTCACTCCTCAGCTCTGCAGATCTCTGGAGAAACTCTTCAGTTTCTCTGGTCATCTTCTCATTCAGTTTCAGCTTTCTGGGTGGCAGGGAACATGGTGGTGGTGATGGTGATAAATGATCAGTCACTCTTCACTTCCTCAGCTTCGCAGATTTTCAGTGTCTCCAGCAGTGCTTTTGTCAGTCTCTTGTCCTCACTGCAGACTGCACAGGACTGATGGTCACCCTGCACCATTTGAATCTCTCCTTTTTTATACTCACTATTGGACAGTGTTTTTCTTCAGCTGGTCCTTGAGGGAGGAGAACTTCTCAGGCTCTGCAGATTCCATTCTCATGCAGAGAATCACCAGGTGCAGTGTTCCTCCTACTACCCTGTTGCAGGTTATCTTCCATTTGCGTGCAATTCTTTGAGTTATCTCACTTGCTGTTAATCCAAGACTGACAAGGCTTTTCTAGTCTCTGCATTCAGTTTGTGTTCTGCCCACCTGGTCATTCTAGGATGGTTTTGTTCTGAAGTAGACAGTTCATCAGGCAGGACTTTGCTTCAGTGAAACAGCCTCTGTCACACTTGTACTCTTTCCCTTTTCCCTTTCTCTGCTCACCCCATCTTTATCTCTTGATATGTTCAACAGACAACAAGGAAATCACAGAATCATAGGACCACAGAGTCTTTTAGGTTGCAGATAATCTTAAAGATCACTGCCAAGCACAGTGCAAAACCTATATCCATAAGATCCATAGCTACACTGTATCTAAACATGCCCAGGGATGGAGATGCAGAGTCACAAGAAACTTTTCTTCCTTCAATGTCAAAATCAGAACTTTTCAGAAAATAATTCTTTCTGCAATTGGTTCCGTTTGAGACCTTATTTTTATCCAAATGATTTTTTCTGTATAGTTTATATTCTTGCTGCATTTCCAGTTGCTCAGGTGTGTGAGTACTACGTTACAGGAGACACTGACACAACTGTTTACCGTGGGTACTTGACCTTGTAATTGATATAGAGGTTACTGTTACATTGATTGTCACCCCGCCTGTATTTTGTTAACAACAGGTGTAATTCAATGATAGAGTTGTCTAAAAATTGTTTGAGAAATTCTTTTTTCCTGTCTGATAGAGTGCTTCAGCATAGGGCCACCGAAAGTCTGAATTACCTCTTTTCTGATGGACTAAAATTTTACCTCTCTTAAAACTCTTCCCTCCCACTTGCTATGACAAATAGACTCAAGGAGAAATTTGATAACTTTCTAATCAAAGAAAAATGGTTTACTCAAGTTTTTAGAGACTCATTTATATGAATCTATTTGTTTTGTTACAGCCTTGTCCTTACGCTCTATTGTGCGAATGCTTCAAAATGTAATCTCATTGTCTGGAAATACAAAATCAATGTAAAAGGAAGTGAAGCAGCTAAGATGTGAAGGGAAGAATTTTTCAAGTTAGAAATTAGCATGTCATATTTCCATTAGCAGTATTAAAACTAAATGATTTTTTATGTAAAATATATTTACCACTTTTTGAGTCCATCAATATCCATTTAATAATAAATAAGTCATCTCCATTGCAGCCGTTCTGCAGTAAAACTTTTTAATCTCTCCTATCTGAAGGATTTTCAATAGTGTAGCTTTTATAACGGTGTGCAGGTTGCACATACAAATGTCACTGAGTTGTTTGTATTTTAAGATTAGACTTATTTTCACAAAGAGACAAGACCCTCCTCTGCTATCCCTTACAGGAAGTAATAGATGATTCAATACAAGGAATCTCCTGGTGGATCATTGGTATGAAATCTGTCCCTAAGGCACAGGATCACAGTTGTTATTTTACCTGTAAAGAAGATTTACATGTCCTAAGTTCTTACTCTGGAGTGCCAGCCTTAGACTTAAGAAAGCTGTCCTTACTCTGGCAGAGATTTATGGACTTTGCACCAAAACACCATATCGTGCCATTTCCCCACTTGATTAAGTGGATGCAACTACAGAACAGGCTGCAGTGCAGAAAGGAGATGTGTGTGTGGTGCAATACATAGGCAGGTGGAAAAGCTATATCAATGCATTATTATTCATTGTACCTTCCACAAACTCTGGACACTCATACTTGCCTTACTCCAGACAGGATGCCCATCTCTGAGTTGTTTCAGATATGGGCATCCACATGTTGCTTTCCCACAAAATATGCCCCAATCTTCTGCCTTATGCATCTGTTCAAGAGCTCAGCTTTTAATTATACTTGAGATGGATAAGAAGCCGTTTTACTTCTGTCTGCTGGGTCCTCCAGATGCATGATATAATTAATCCATCTGATCAACAAATTCCTGCAACACACATAGTGTTCCGCAGCATAGTGAGGAGAGGTAGTGGGAAGGACCCACTACCACTATGTTCGTGTCTACTGTCTACCAGAACATAAAAGAAAGTGAAGGCTAAAGTATAACATGTTCTTTACCCTACATGGCAAGTGCCAGCATTACTGGCCATAGGATGTCTGCAGCTGAGACATTTTTTCTGTTTTCTAAGGACAGTCATATCCAGTCAGCACTGGCACCAAATGACTAGTGTCGGGTTTCTCAGTCCCTGTGGCTGAACACTTGCTCAGTTGTAGGATGCATAACACTATTGACATCTTGACAGATGCTTCCAGGTGTCCCTTGACAAAGGCCACTGCCGAGTGCTGAAATCCTTGGGGTGTCTAATTTTGTGGCACTTTACACGTGAGCTGCCATCTGCAGAACAGGAGGTGACAGCTCTACCCTACTCCATGAGGTATTGTATAGTTGAACATGATGTTCACAGTAGCAGTGACATATTTAGCCTATACAAACTTTAAACAATTTTACTCCATTCACTGAAAATCCAGACATACAAAAATGGATAAAATATCTAATGCCTTTAAGCACTGACATCTGTGAGTGATGATTTCTTTTGCTTTATTTTATTTTTAATAATTCTAAGAAATGAAATTATCCGTGGTTTGTCTCTTTGCTCTATATCCTTTCACTTTTTTACTAAGACAAGGTAAGTAGTGTAACCCAGATTAGCGTGTCTGCATCCCTGATTACTTTTTGTAACTGTATCATGTCTTGCTCACAGCAATAAAAATCGTAAATTTAAACCAAATTTTTATTTGTATTCAAAATTCTTAATATATCTAATTATTAATGTCACTGTACAACATAAACTATTGCAGCCTTCTGGCACAGTACGTTACTGGATTATTTCAGATGAGGAACGAACCATTTTCTGAAGTGTAAAGTCTGCTCTGTTTTGTTCAAGCTGATTGTTCTTAAAGAAAATGCAAATTTAAGAACAAAGGAGAGGGGGCAATTGCTCTCTTTCTATTGATTTACAGCAGTATCAACTTTAACTTGTAATCAGCAAAATCTTGCAGCTGGTGGGTTCATGTACTCTTCAAACTTCATGGTGGGTGACCAGTTAGAGCGCAGTCGTTCAGCCCCAGTTGCTAACAGTACTAATCTCTAGTTATTAGGAATGCCTGCTACGCATTACAAATCGTGTTTTCTTATAAATTTCCCCTCTAAAAGTTTTAAGGGGAATTAAATGTGATTACATTTCCACAAACCTGAAAGTTGCAGTTTTACAGTGTTAGTGAGGCCGATAGGTGGTCTCGTGTAAATCAGGTGGTGAAATCCTGGTTTAGACAGTGACAAAATCCACTTTAATTTAATGAAACTAAATTTCACTCAACTTTAGGCCTGGAAAGTGCCACAATAATCATCTAGTGAGAATTACAGCATGATAGCAGACAGAATTCCTTCAAGTGTTTCCTATATGAGGTGTGTAATTTCTGCTTGAGCTATCACATATACTCCAGGAACACACAATTTCATTTAAAGATGTCAGTGATGAAGAACAGAGTGTTTCCCCAGGTAAATAGTCCAAATAGTTGATTAGATTCACTGATAAAAATATGCACCTAGTCTAATATCAATCATCTGGCTTCCACCTTCAAATACTGGATCTCGTTATGCTTCATTTGTTAAATTAAAGGGCTATTTGCAATCAGAAATGTTCTCTTTGTAAGTAATTGTAGGCTGTAATCAAGTCACCTCTCATCCTTTCCTTGGATACGCTAGAAATTCTGTAGACCCTATTTCAAAACTCAGGCTTTTCAAGTAAGTGTTTTTTAAGAGCTTTCTGTTTGTCTGCAGCTTTTTTAAGGCTTGGACATTAAAGAAACCAGGAACTATTCTAAACGATGATCTTTAATGTCAGAATATGGAAGCAAATAAAAACAAAGGAGACTAAATTTAGATTTATTTTTTTATATACATAGAAATACAGTAGTCTCTGAATACACCTGTTTTATGTTAGTCTGATTGCCAGGCACTAAACCAAAGGCGTCTGCTCAGAGATAAGGAGCAAACAATAACAGACACAACATTTATAGAGCAAGCGTCTGCAAAATGCTTGAGATAAGGGTCTATGCCCAGCACATGGAAAACAGTTACATAGAGCTGGCCATATTTTACATTTAGCTAATTGTGTCTGAAGTTCAGAGTCTAAATCAGAGGACTTAAATGTTAAAAATGTTGCTTGGGTAGGACAGCATGTTGTCAGCCCAGTGTGAGTGAAGCACGGACTGAGCGCAAGACTCAAGGTCTGCAGCATGTACTCTCATGCCACACATGGAGAGAGATAAACTTACCCACAGTGTGCTGCATATACCCTATATGGTGTGCAGTGTACTCTGAGAACTGATTTTGTCTTTGTTTGGAAAAAGACACAAGGCACTAGACTGAGCATGGCAGCCACCTTGCCTTGGGAACTTGATGAATGGAGGGATAGAGGTACTTCAAAGAGGAGCAGAAGGAAGGGTTTGACTGAATTCCATTGTTTGCTGAAGTTCTTCCCTGATTCGTGGCTGTATGAGTATTCACACACATTTTTAATTACTGTTGCTTCACAGGGCAAACAGTTCAATTTTTCATTTCTTCCTCACTGCTGGAAGACTTCTTTTCTTACGCAGCAAAGGCATGTGTTTTCATTAATCAAGATCTTGGAGATGCTTTCTGCTGCTGTGCTGTCTGAAGCTTTATGCAGCAAAATGTATTACAAGAATGTGAGCGTAGGCACATTAGGTATCCTTAGGGAAAAGAATATTCAACAACAATTGTGAGAGGAAATTAATAACTGTGGGGTGACTGCAGTACTGCGTCTCTACTACCATATAACTGTATGGTTGCACTGTGACACACAAGCACATTTCAAACATGTGCAGATTCATACCAGACCTTAGTGCTTTCAGCACTCTCACACAAAACAGTGTATTTTCAGGGGAGCAACTCTTGAGAAAGACTTCAATCAGAGGTTTCTTTTGAGATGCTTTATTTGGAAAGACCATTTTAAGGACAACCAACTTTTCTCTTTCTAATTATGTATGTTTTAAATTTTGAGCATAAAATCTTGAACTTTAGACTGACTTGATTTTCTATTTCTGTTTCTTTTCCTAACAAATAGAAGCAAGAAGTCTGAGAACCAGGAAATGGTAAGGTGAATCCGTAAAAGAGACCTTTCTTTTACACAGAGCTGTTATTATCCAGAAATGAAAGAGGTAGAGCTTTTACCCATATACAAAAGGTTGATTTAGATTCTTCATCTCAATGTTAGATTCTTAATCAAAACCAAATTATATTGCATATGCTAATTAGTTTTTATTACATCCATTTATTTCTTCCTATATAAGTAAGTGGAACTTTTTGTTTACAGTTAGATAAATTTACTTGGTGGGAAAACTGCAGCTAGTGCATAAAAATCTCCTGAAAGGATCACATTTTCCTCCTCTTTCTCTATCTCGTACATACAAGTAAACAAGAAAACATTACCACATTTAAAAGGAAATTTCTCTCCAAACGGGTTCATTTGTTAACTTATAACCTTTCCCTCAATAATTTTCAAACATAATGTGTAGTGCCAATCTCTCTGTATTTTAAGCATCAAAAGTTTTTCTCATGTTGAGGTTGTTGTAAATGTGTGCACTCCCAAATTGTTCAGAGTGCTACCGACTAGAGCAGCTGAGGGAACTGGGTTTCTTAAGTCTGAAGAAGAGGAAACTGAAGGCAGACCTCTTTGCTCTCTACAACTATCTGAAAGGACATTGTAGAGAGGTAGGTGCCTGACTCTTCTCACAAATAAACAATGATGGGACTAGAGAGAATGACCTAAAACGGCATCAAGGGAGAGTTAGGCTGGACATTATGAAAATTTGTTCTCTGAAAGGGTTGCAAAGCACTAGAACAGGCTGCCCAGGGCAGAGGTTTCCTGGGAGTACAGAATGGACAGTCGCGAGACGATCAATATGATCAAGCAAATGCCGTTTATTAAGCATCAGCTTAGCCCTTTTATACACTGCTGGATGGTCCATGCTATACGTGCGCATTGCTAATTGGTACAACACACCTGTCCGTATGTCTTAAAAGCTACTGCCATTGGTTAAGTACGTCTGTCCACGTGCTGTTCGTGTGATGTTAGTTTTCATTCCACAACCTGTTGTTTCAACCTGTTGTTTTCCTTCTACGTGCCAGCTCTCTCACAAACCTGCACATCGTTGACCTTGAGAAACTTTCCTAGCAGGCTTCAAAGCCCTTAGCTCAGACTCTGGCTATGTTCACAAAGCTGGGATTGCTCACATGCCCATTCTCTATAAAACATATCCCTACAAATCCCCCTTTTTGTTTTTGAGCAATCCAGCACGAGATAGCATGCTTGCAATGCGTCGCCATAGACAACAAATCAATAATATAAAACCAAAAACATCCAAAAATCAACCAGCCTTACTTAATAAAACCTTAAAGCTAATCCTACTTTAACTCTGTATTCTACCTATTCCATTAACCTTCAATCTTCAATTTTCACTAAATTCCTTTTAAAGGGTCTCTTACATACATCAGTAACTTCCTGTGTGTTATTACTGGTTAGTAATTGTTAGTAACTGTTAGTAGTTAGTGAACTATTAACAAAGACACAAAGTTCCTCCAGTCTGCTTTTGTAATCACTTCAAAGGCACAGCTATGCATTTCAGAGTTCTATTCTCATTATTTTGAAGGCAGTGTTTACTGTCCCTCTGTAGGACCCTTACAGACAGGAGAATAAACATGGCACAACATTATCCATCCATTTTATCCAATTTTACTAATCCCATTAGCATGGGCCTACTCCCCTTACTTTATCCTTAGCTAAGCAGCTGTAACATTGCTATAAGCCTAAATCTCCCTTGCATAAGCTGGATTTCTCACATGTCCTCTTTTCTCTAAAAAATGCTTCCACAGGGGTTGAGTTTAAAAGTCATATAGATGAGGTGCTTAGAGATCTGATTTAGGAGTGGTAAGGGTAGGTTAAGGGTTGTACTTGACGATCTTATAGGTCTTTTCCAACCTAGATGTTTCTGTGATTCTGTGATTCTATCATATTTGTTGCTTACGCATGCTACATGTCCCACAGCAAAAGCATTGTGACTATCTAGTCTTAAGTGACTAGATATTCACTTAAGTAACAATTAGAAGACATACCTTTGTTGTTATTTAGCTTTATATAGCTAAATATATATAGTTTTATATATGTATGAACTATATATAGCTTTATATAGTTCAAGTGTATGCCTGAGATGAATTTTAACAAGGCTAGATTTTATTTAGTGAAATGCAGAAAACAGGGATTCAAATCTTTATAATTACATGAAACATAGCTGTCATTTAATTTTGAAGTGTTTCTTAGATCTGGCCAAGATACAATATCTAGAAATACATTTTTCTTAAAAGTTGCCTACATAGAATCATAGAAAACTCTTTGATTGGAAGAGACCATCAGGATCATCTATTCCAGCCACTAACCTAGGACTTCCAAGCCATCATTGGACTGTCCCTCAGCACCACTTCTACATATCTTTTCGATCTCTCCAGGAACAGTGAGTCCACTATTTCTCCCCAGTCAGTCACTTGTAGTGCTTGGCAACCCTTTTTCCAAATAACTTATTCCCAATAGCCAACCCAAACCTCTCTTGTGAAACTTGAGGCCATTTGTTCTCACCGTATTGCTAGTTACTTGAGAGAAGAGACAAACCCCCACCTTGGTACAATCTTCCTTCATGTAGCTGTGGAGAGCAATAACGTTATAAGTGATATATGTCTGCCAGGCTGCTTTCCAGTCACTCTTTCCTAAGACTGTAGCAATGAATGGAGTTTCTTTGACTCAGGTACAGGACCAGGCACTGGACTTTTTAGAAACTAATACAATTTGCATTGGATCATTGGTCCAGTTTTTCAGATCCTCTTGTAGATCATCCCTACACTCAAGTAGATCAACAGTCCTGCCTAACTGTCTTTACTAAGGTACACTTAGTTCTCTTATGTAGACCATTAATAAATATGTTAAAGGGAAGAGGCCCCAACACTGAGCCCTGGAGAACACCACTTTTGACTCGAAACCAACTGGATTCCACTCCATGCACCTCCACTCTTTGGTCCTAGCCACGAAGACAGGTTCGCATCCAGCAAAGTGTATGCTTATTCGTGCCATGAATAATAGAATCATATAATCACTAGGGAATGCAAGAGACCAGCAGCTCCATGTCCTTCTGGAACTGAGGGGCCCAGAACTGGACACAACACTCCAGATGTGGTTTCACCAGGACAGAGTAGAGGGGGAGAAGAAGAACTCTTGATCTGCTAACCAACCCACTTCTGCCCCACCCCAGGATGCTGTTTGCCCTCTTGCCCACAAGAGCACACTGCTGGCTCATGGTAATCCTGCTCTCCACCAGGACCCCCAGGTCCCTACATGGCTCTCCAAAAGGTCAGTCCCCAACCTGGACTGGTACCTGTGGTGGTTCTTGCCCAGATGCAAGACTTTACACTTACCCTTGTTATAGTTCATTAAATTTATCCCTACTCAGCTCTCTAGCCTGTCCAGATCTCACTGAATGGTAGCGCAGTCTGTAGGGGTGTCAGCAACTCCTCGCAGCTTTGTGTCATCAGCAAACTTGCTGACAGTGCCCCCTAATCCTTCAGCCAAATCATTAATCAATAGATTGAATAGGACTAGTCTCAGTACCAACCCTTGAGGGACTCCACTAGATACAGGTCTCCAACTAGACTCTGTCCCATTGACCACTATTCTGTGGCTTCTGCCCTGCAGCCAGTTCATGATCCACCTCACCACCCAATCATCCAGTCCACTCTGCCTCACTTTGGCTTCAAGGCTGCTGTGTGAGACTGTCAAATGCCTTAAGGAAGTCAAATAGACCACATCCACCACTCTGCCATCATCTGTTGACCTGGTTATGCCCTCAACAAAGACTGCCAGGTTGATCAAGCATGATTTCCATTTGGTGAAGCCATGCTGACTGTCCCTAATGACCCTTCTGTCCTTTTTGTGCCTGGAGACAGCATCTAGGACAAATTGCTCCATCACCTTTCCTGAGATGGAGATGAGGCTGACCGGTCTATAGTTACCTCGGTCCTCCTTCTTACCCTTTTGAAGATTGGAGTGACATTTGCAGTCACTCCAGTCCCTAGGCAACTCTCCTGATCCCAATAACATAGAGAAGATGATGGAAATGGCTTAGCAATGACTTCCGCTGTCTCCCTTAACACGCACAGGAGCATCCCATCTGTGTCCATGGATTTATGTACATCCAGTTTGCTCAACTTACCCCTAACCAAACAAGGCTCCTCTCTTGCCTAGATTTCCTCTGGGGCCTCAGCAGTCTGGGGCTTGATATCAGGACAGCACCCAGAAGTACAGACAGAGGCAAAGAAGGTCTGCAGTATCTCTGTTTTCTCTGTATCCTCTGTCTTCAGGGCACCCACCTTGTTCAGCAGGGGACCTACATTGCCTCTAGTTTTAGTTTTACCTGCAATGTATTTGGAGAAGACCTTTTTGTTGCCCTTGACCTCTCTCGCAAGGTTTAATTCCAAGGAGGCCTTGGCTTTTCTAGTTTCATCCCTACATTCCCTCACCAGAGCCTTATAATCACCCCAAGTGGCCATCCCCTCCTTCCATGACTGTAGGCTTTCTTCTTCCTCTTCAGTTTCCCCAGCAACTCCCTGTTTAAACACGCAGGTCTTCTGGCTCCCTTCCTTGACTTTTTTCCTGTTGAGATGCTCTTGTGTTGTGCTTCAAAAAAGTGGCCTTTGAATGTTAAGTAGCTGCCCTGAGCTCCTTTACCTGCCAGTACCATGTCTGGATTTCCCCTAACAATTGCTTGAAAAAGCCACAGTTGGCCCTCCTGAAGTCCAGGGTTGTGATTCTGTTGGGTATTCTGGTCCTGCCATATGAGATCCTGAACTCCATCACCTCATGGTCACTGCACTGAAGGCTCCCCTCAACCTTCATTACTTCAGACAGACTCTCCTTGTTGGTGAGTACAAGATCCAGCAGCACTCCTCTCCTAGTGGCCTCCTCCAACATTTGCATCAGGAAATTGTCAACAATGCACTGGAGGAACCTCCTGGACTGTGGATGACTGGCTGAGTAGGTCTTCCAGCAAATATCAGGGTATTTAAAATCCCTGATGAGAACCAGGACCTGTAGCTGTGAGGCTGCTGTCAGCTGCCTGTAGAAGACCTCATCAACTTCCTCATTCTGATCTGATGGCCTGTAATAGACAACCACGACTGTGTCCAATCTCTCCAGGGGTATGCTTTGGCATACAGCATCAAATCTAAATGGATAAAGAATCTTTCATATCTGCAAATTCATATTTAAATATTTTTCTAGGTTCAGTTTGTATAATACTTGAGTCTGCAATAGATACCTGTTATTATGTTTTACAAATTGTGCACAAAGCTCAAGGTTTATCCTGCTTCCATTGTGCTATATGAAAGCTAGGTGTTTAATTTCAAGCAGATCTATAGGATGTCTTCAAAGCTAATGCAGACAGCTTGTTATTTCCATCTATAATCTACAAGAGAATTTTAAAACAGGCTATTTGAATCATTTTCATATATTTCTCTTGTTGCTGAGGGAGTTTCAATGACTGGCCTCAACAATGCAACTAAATTTACATATCCAAATTTAGAAGATATTAATGCCTTCCTAAGAAATTGATAGCCAAATGTCTCTGTGATATCCACACTGTTTTGGTCACAATTTGAAAATGAAGCACTGTATTAGTTGCTCTGAAGAAAATTAATTCCACCTCAGGTAAATACAGCATGAAAAGAAAATGTAAAACCAGTAGAAAAGAAATGCAATCTGATCCCACTTGATCACTTGGATATTTACCCAGATGCTGACAAAATAAATCCACCCAGGGAAACCCAGCACCCACTGACACTAACGGCAAGTTTGTTCCAGAAAATAATTCTGAATCTTTTATCTACGTTTTCCAATCCGTTCTTTCCCCTTTATCCTAAGACTACAGCTTTCATGTCTTAATTTCAATTCTGTTGACTTTAGAATATGGTAGAACATATTTGACCATTATGTTTGGTGTTTATCTGAGCGCTTAGCTTCAACAGAATCTGCAGAAATGTGCTGTAGGATAAATGATGCCCTGATGTAAACAGAACTGCAAACAGAAGACCTTATCGCCAATATCCAAATCAATATCTGCCATTCAGAACCTTGCCCATATTTGATTAAGAGTATCTGTTGGTTGTCATCCTTACTAGAATTAAACATATGAAGATACTGCGTAGCATCAAATGTGGTGAGCTTTATAGGATCATTAAATTACACTACAGCCAGTAATTGCACTGCCTAGAGCAGTTAGAGTTCATGACTCCTGGTGAAAACCCAAAATTGTATTTGTATTAGAGTTAGAAAAAGGTTCTGCAGCATAAGGGGCAGAAGGAAGAATATCAGATTAAAAACATATAAACACATAGTTATAATTTGGAGTATAAACCTTACAGCTGTTTCTTTATCATCTTCCCAAGTAATAAAAGTAGAAAAAGCAGCATAGATTTTGGAGATCATGATAATAAAAACTATAGCACTGACTGATATAAAAGCGAGATATAAAAGAGCTTTTCATTTATGCCTTTCTCAAGGATATCTTTTAATTCTAGAGAACTTGTTTCCACTAGCCTTTGGTTTTTATTCCGATTCAAGAGGACATCATAGTGTAAAAATCATCCATTCACAAGCACAAAAGAACTGCCATTTCATTGGTGATGACCAGCACATTCATGTAATCTGTGATGTTTTTCCAGAGTGTGTAAGTTGTAGAAATACAACCAGCCCACAGATTCTACAGCTTCCTATTTTCATGTTAGTTCACAACAAACTCTTCCTGATCTTTAAATTCTCTTATCTTTTTCTTTGTACCTTCCCATTTTACAGTTCTTCAGTGCTGAGGCCTTTCCCTCCCAACCCCAATTTTCCTTGCATACCTTTGAGTATTAGCTTACAAGATCTGCACACGTGGAAAAGCTGAAATATATGCCAAAATCTATGGATGTTTTAACTTTCTAAAAATTAGCAAAAGATAAAAAATATTGGGGCAGACAAAAGAGGTTACTAGTTCTGTTTGATGTGTGATGCTGTCTTCTACCATTATCTATAGGAGTTGGATTTTCTTCCTAGGTACTTCAGCTCATTTTGGCAATATTAAGAATTTAGCATTATTTTACAAACTTTTACTTAAACTGTAGATAAAAATAACATCAGGCCAAGAATAGATTCCTGTAGAACTCTATTAACATTATCCTCATTTTTTATTAAAATTACCATTGAGATCTAACATTAAACTGCTTTTAAAATGATTAATAAGGTTTGCACTGATACTGTATGATGCTAATTTAATTCAGGCGGTTATGGGGGATTAAGCCAAATGCCTATTATACTAGTTATCTTTATAAATCAACCTTGCAAAAACAATTACAGTCAATATGGATTTTACTTTTCAGATGTTCTCAGAAAACATGCTGACCTGTGCTTTTTCACCCTCTGAATCTTTAGCAGCTTCCTCTCCCATCAGTCTGTCTGTGAATTGACCTGAGGTACACACACATTCATTCAACTGACTCCTGACTACCTGTCCTGTTTAATATTTGTAAGTGAGGACCAACAAGTATTCACCTAGCAGATCTAAATGAACTCAGAATAGTGACACTTGAGTTACTAATTATGGTGGCCAACCTCTAGGTTTTCTGAAGCACTACAGGGCAAACCCCTTCAGTTTGTACATGCATAGAACAGACCAGTGATGCTAATATTTCTTTTCCTCAGGGTAGACTGGAAAAAAGTACTGTGAAAAGTAAAACTAGTGGCTTCTGTGGAGTCAGAACTTATACATCTACAGGAGTTCTTTGAAGGAAGCAATGAGCCTGTGCACAAAGGTTGATATGACATCCTTTGATTTCCAAAGGCAATCCCTCAGAAAAGGCTCTTAAAGAAGCTAAGCTGCCATGAGATAAGAGAGCAAGTCTCCACATGGATAAATAACTTATTAAAAGATAAGAAACAAAGCACAGAAATAAATTATTTTTTTCTTTTATTCTTTAAGTGGAGACTACAAGACTATGCCCTGGAGACTTTTTGCTCAGTATGAAAGAAATAGTCAGATAACAAAGCTTGTTGATCTTAACAGGTACTGCCATAAGTAAGAGTGAAGGACAGTTGCACGGTGTGGGTGATGGAACTGCAGATGAAGTTTAATGTGGACCAATGAGAGCCATGCAAATGGGAATAAGTAATCTTAATTATATATCATGGGTTCCATGCTGTGTCTTAGCACTCAGGACTGATATTTTGAGTTTATGATAGGTTGTTCTGCTAAAATGACAGTTCATTGCTCATGAGCCAGTAGTGTGCCCAGGTGGCCCAAATGTCCAATGGCATCTTGGCTTATATCAGCAATAATGTGGCCAGCAGGACTAGGGATGTAATTCTCCCCCTGTACTGGGCACTGGGGAGGCCTCACCTTGTGTACTGGGGGCAGTTCTGGGCACCTCACTTCAAGAAAGAGACTGAAGGGCTGCAACCAGTCCAGAGGAGCAATGAAGATGGGGAAGTGACTGGAGGGAAAGTCTGATGAGGACAGGCCGAGGGAGCTGGAGGTGTTCAGCCTAGAGGAGACTCAAGGGGGACCATCTCCCTTTCTACAACTCCCTGAAGGGAGGTTATAGTCAGGCAGGGGTCAGGCTTTTCTCCCAGGCAACTAGAGACAGGAACAAGAGGGCAGGGAGGGCCTGAAGCTGCACCAGGAGAGGGTTAGGTTGGATATTAGGAAGCCTGTCCTCATGGAAAGGGTGATCAGACACTGGAATGGACTGCCCAGGGTAGTGGTGGATTCTCCATCCCTGGAAGTGTTTAAGAACAGCCTGTCTGTGGCCCTTAGTGCCTTGGTCTGGCTGCTGTGGTGATGTTAGGTCCTGGGCTGGATGATCTCATGGGTCTTTTCCAGCCTCAATAATTCTGTGATTCTGTGAATTGGTGAACAGTAGAAAAACAAAAGTGAATTTTCAGAATCAGGGAAGGTAAACATATTGGGTTTTTTTGTTCTAAAAACAGGGTGTGTGAACAGGTTAAAGTAGTAGATTTGGATCCATCATATGCATGTCTCTTTCTGATCTGGAGGTGAGACAGACTGGTTTCACCAGTCTAATAAGGATATAGAGGATAGAGAACCCACACTGGAGGTCCTGGCAAGGTCACATAAACCCAGGAAATCTTCCAGTAATATGACAACCTCCTCCACAAAGAAGAGAAGGGTCTTAGTTATTGGAGACTCATTCCTGAAAGAGACTGAGAGCCCAATATGCAGAACTGACCCTCATCACAGGGAAGTCTGAAGTTTACCTGGAGCCCAAATCAGGGGTATCACTAGGTTGCTCCCTAACCTGGTGAGATCAGCTGACTGTAACCCACTGCTGATCATCCACACAGGTGGGGACGAAGCTGTATTCCATAGCCTGAGGGGAATGAAGAAATACCTCAAGGCATTAGGACATCTGGCGCAAATTGTATTCTCTTCATTACTTCCATTTTGGGGTGAGGAGACAGGCTGGAAGAGAAGGACTCAGTCCGTTAATGCCTGGTTACAAGACTGGTGTGACAGGCAGGGCTTTGGGTTCTTTGATAAGAACTGGTTTTATCAGATGCCAGACCTTGCAGATATATATTGGAGAGTTTTATCTCGGAGGGGAAAAAGGGTTCTGGGGCAGGAGTTGGCAGGACTCATTCAGAGGACTTTAAACTAGATTCGAGGTAGGGGTGGGATAGTTGATGGGCGAAAACCAGTGGGACAGAGCTCTGGTCTTAATGAAAACTAGGTGGCCTCTTTCTGTCCTAGGGTGAAATTGGAGCTCTCAGCTCACTCCCTCAAAATGCCTGTACACCAATGCAGGCAGCATGGGGAATAAGCAGGAGGAGTTAGAAATCTGTGTCCAGTCAGGTGATTATGATCTGGTGGCAATTGCAGAGACCTGGTGGGACAGCTTGCATGACTGGGATGTGGTCATGGACAGCTGTGTCCTTTTTAGGAGGGGCAGGTCAGCAAGGCGGGCTGGAGGAGTTGCTCTTAACTTGAGAGAGCAACTGGAATGTATTGAGTTCTGTCCAGGGGAAGATGAAGAGCGAGTTCAGAGGTTGTGGGTGTGGATTAAGGGGCAGGCTGGCATGGGTGACGCTGTTGTGGGTGTTACAGTTATAATCACTTGGTGTGATTATAAGGCTCTGGTGAGAGGATGTAGGGATGCAACTAGAAAAGCCAAGACCTCCTTGGAATTAAACCTTGCAAGAGAGGTCAAGGGCAACAAAAGGGATTCTTCAAATCTGTTTTCAAGTTCTCTTTAGTTTTCAGGTAAAACTGAAACTAGAGGCAATGTAGGTCCCCTGCTGAATGAGGTGGGTGCCCTGAAGACAGAGGATACAGAGAAAACAGAGATACTGCAGACCTTCTTTGCCTCCGTCTATACTTCTGGGGGCTGTCCTGACATCAAGCCCCAGACTGCTGAGGCCCCAGAGGAAGTCGAGGCAGAAGAGTTGTATTTGTAGTATTTGTGTTTAATGTGTAGTCAGTAAGGAATTTAGTTTTGAAAAAAACATAAGGGTTTTGGCCATGGTTATAGATTTGTTCTCACTTGTGCACGCAGTGGAGTTCGGGAAATTAAGCATTGGTTTATCTTTGCAAGACAAGTACTGGAATTTAAAGCATTAAACACACAAAAGGCTTTTTTACTATAAGATTATTGTATTAAGTCTCTAAATACAGATCACTGTCTGGACCAGTTTGCACTATTGTAGATTCCAGTGGGAGACCTTTGCAACTTGTTAGGTTCAGTGTTGGCACACAGCATATACAAAGCAGAACAAGTTTTTGTCCTGTTTCTATGAGAGGTACATAATTCATGGGAGCAATCTACACTTACATCTACTAGATATGAGGATGAACATTTACTTTCCAGCAACCAAAGAATAAAAGCTCAAAAAGCGAAGGACTGTGCTTTATATTACACAGGACACTTGCATGTGGCTGTTTGCTACTGTGCAAAAGGGGATCTTATTGTTGATGTTATTGAGACAGGTTTTAAGGTAATAGCACATAGCTCAAGAGACCCAGTCAGAAAAGCATGAACAGGCACTCTGTACCCTTCTTTAGTTGTTTTTCATGTTTCATTCAGAGTAAAATGACTTCTTTATTTTTCTTACAGCAAAAACTTGCAAGTGAAAGATGACTGACCCAGAATTGAAAATTACTGTACTTACAGTTTGGCTAAAAGTAGAAGATTATTTTGTGGCATTTCAAAAGTATTCTTCATGAGCACTCAGTTTTGCCCCTCTATTCCTCCTGTATTTCTGCTTCCCTTGGTGCTTTCCATTTTGCATTCTGTTTCATGAAATTACAGAATCACAGAATATCTTCAGTTGTAAGGGACGTTTAAGATCATCAAGTCCCATCTTTGACTCAGCACTGTCAAGTCACTGCTCATCCATGTCCTCCAGCACTATGTGTACATGCCCTGGGCAGCTTGTTTCAATGTTTGATAACCCTTTCGGTGAAGAAAGTCTCCCTGACATCCAGACTAAACCTCCTCTGGCACAACTTGCAGCCATTTCCTCTGGTCCCATCACTTGCCATCTGTGAAAAAGCCCGTTGTTCTCCTTGCTTCAACCTCCTTTCAGGTATTTGTAGAGTGAAAAGTTCATCCTTCAACCTCCTTTTCTCCAGGCTAAAAAATTCCAGTTCTGTTGGACATTCCTCAGAGGGCTTGTGCTCCAGACCCCTCATGGGTCTCACTGCCCTCCTCTGGAGCTGTTCCAGAGCTTTGATGTCCTTCTTGCAGCAGGGGGCTGGGAAATGAATTCAGTATTTGAGGATCAGCCTCACTCATGCTGAGTACAGGGGAATGATCACCTTCTTACTCCTGCTGGCTATGGTATTTCTCATACAAGCCGGGATGTCATTGGCTTTCTTGGCCACCTGTGTATTATAGACAAAATGGTTAACCTGAACCATGTAGATACTTCAGTTACTGCATTTATTCATTTCCTCTGATTTCAAGGAAAATAGTTTAATCTCATCAGCAGAGTTAACACTGTGAATATCATCTACTCTGGTAACTCAGACTGAATATTTGCAAGGCATTTGGTAACTTCAGAGGAAAGAATGAGCTGAGATGCAGGACTGAAGATCTGTGTTAAGATCAAACTGCAAGAGAGAGGAACCAGACTTCTGATTTGAGTGGGAATGTTTTGGGAAAGAACCGATAAATTCTAAATTCTTGAATTGATTGCTGAGTCCTTCCAAACAGTATTTATCAGCTTTTGCAAGAGTTGTCTTACGCCATAAAGGTGCATTTATATAAGTACAAATAGAAGCACACATACACTTTTTTATTTAAAATGCCAAAGAAAACCTTCCAGCATTTAATTCCTATAATAAATAACAATTTAGTTCTGTACTGAATTGGTGGAACACAGTTAGCTCGAATCTTTGACATCAAAACATGAACTCCCTGGAGCTTTCAGAAATCAAATGTCTCTTAAAAAACTAGAAATAATTTCAGGGGCCATTGCAGTTACTGTGCTGAATGGTCTATAAACAAGAAAGCTTCTCTTTGATTGCTTTTACGAACAGCTCATAAGGGTTGAATTGGTTTTGAGTGTGTTTTGTTTTTTGGGTATTTTTCATCACAGAAAAACAAATACAGCAAGACTGAGAGCATCATATGTGTTTTTATATATTCCTTTATAATTCAATTTTGTTTTTTTCTGGTTTTAGTCTTCATTCTGGTGTTTCTTTTCAGTGGTAAATACAAAGAACTTTCATGCCAAGATGCTTGATTTTTCAATAGAACCAGTTCAAGGAGATATGCTAATACAAGTCTCTGAATGTCTTCATGCCCTCAAATAAAAGGGGATGCTAACAGGCAGTGCGTCCTCTACTGTTTTCTAGGCAGTAGAGAAATGCTGGCACAGATGTACATCTCAGAAATAAAATATCTAAAGAATCATAGTCCACTGGTTTTTATAGGATTCAAAAAGCAATTAAAGCCCATGATTAAAATGCCTGATGAGGGTCAGTCATACTGTGCTCTATCTCTCTAAGGTAATTATTTATTGGTCAGCTGCAGACAATATTACCAAGATCATCTCCACTCTCATTTATGTCACATACCTCCCAATCAAACCAATTTTATGGTTTGAAATGAAAGAGTCTTTCTCTATAATTATTTTGAAGAAAACTCCTATAGCAAAACTTAATGAAGTGCATGTAGATGCTGTTGATTTTGAAGCACAGCTGATCATTTCACGCACACACACAAAACAAACACCCCTCCAAAAACCCCCACACTCTATTCTTTACTGGCTGCTCAGCATGTAGGCTTAGTTTTATGATCTGTCAGTTCAACTGGGATTTATTATTTCTGTCACATGTATCACTAGTATTACCCGACCAATCACACAACCACTACTGGAGCTTCCCAACACTCGTGCAAAGGACGAATAAGTGCTAAGGACACATCTTACCCTGATAATATATCTACAAGGCTGAAGTAAGCATGGATTAAAATAGTGTGTCCAGAAGTATGGAGAAAGTTAATGAGTGGTCAAAGTTTATGAGATACAGATTATTACCCTTTTATTACCTTTAGTCTATTTATACAGTCCACTGGCAGAATGCTCACCAAGGCGTCCTCACAGACAACTGTGCTGTCTTCCACTGCTACCAGTTTTTACTCTAATGCGTACACAAGTGACTTGTCTTGACAATATAGACTGAGACAAGTGGTCTGCAGTGCCACAAATCCACATCTGACATTGTTAAAACACAACAGCTTTTGTGCTGTCTTTTGATAAGGAAGGGAAAAAAGCTACCTACAGGATTCCCAATGAGTCCGTTGCAAACTTCTCACTTTGTAGACTCCCTTACGGTTTGTATCAGGCTATTTGACATTTAGAGCATGCTGGAAGACACAGTTATTTATGCTTATTCTGAAAAGGGCACAGGTGATAGAACTGGATCTCTCTCTGGTTTTCAGAAAGAAATTTACTCTTTCCCCCTCCCTGTAGTTGCATTCTCACTGTATGAGTAAAATGTCACCACAACATGACTTGCTTGTACCCTGAATCAAACAGATGATCAACATAATGAAATATAGCTTTTATCAGATTCAGTCCTGAACAAGGGATTTTTCCTCTGCATTTTTATCAGTATTATTATTCAAACAACTCTTCCTTACGTGTGTGATACCAAGCTCAATGTAACCTGTTAAGAAAGGTCACAGTTGTCTACTGTTGGAAGCTCTCCTTCCAGCTCCTATCTAAACTCTTGAAGCAGCAGCTGCTGCCATGTTAACGGAATTTGATTTACGCAGAGAATAAATGTACTCAGGAGAGATAGCAGCCTCCAATAACCCTTAACCTGAAGAATAAAAGCAAACACTGGCTCTAACTCAGCCTATTGCACCTTCATTTGATCACAAAAGGTTCAGCTTATAATGTCTGATGCCTGAATTATGATTTAAGTTGCCACATCAAGAAACAGAAACCATCTCTTGCACAACTGACTTTTCAAAGTGATAGTCAAGAAAATAGGAGACAGAGAATTGAAAAACAATTCAGCAGTGGGGCAGGCTGACCATATCCTTTGTCCAGTGGGTCACAGAGTAAATATTCCATGCTTTACATAAACCTGATTACAAGAGAATAAAGCATATAAATTGCAGAGTTTCTCAGGACGGTAACGGCATAAAAGAGGAACTTTGAAAGAAGCTTCATGATTCCAGGATGGAGCAGCTTAAACTTCCCTAATATTTCCTAGAAGTGCAACATTAGTTGGCACAAGCAGGGCTGGAAATTTCGGGAGGTGTTTCATTTCAGGTGCTGCAAAGACATACTAAAGAGGTGGCCTACTGATTATGATTCAGTAAGGAAGAACTGATTGGGGTTTTGGAAGCTGAGAGTAGGTTTGACTGCGCTGTCTACTGAGTGGTGAAGTCTGAGATGTTTAAGATGGATTTTAAGACAAGAGCTCTGGCAGGAGGATTGGGCTAGATGATCTTTCGAGGTCCCTCCCAATCCCTAATGATTCTACGATTCTATGATGCTATGACATAATAGACCAAAGAGCCTGAAAAGAACACTTTACAGCGCTCAGGGAACAGGTAGGCAGGATTCCCTGAGTGGCTGCCTTGAGGATAAAAGAATCCAGGAAGCAGAGAAGAGTCAGATGTTTATAGATTTATCTGTGTATTTTAGTTATGTGCCTTTTGTAGTCTTGCTTGAGTTGGAAGGTTGTAAGAGACCATAAAGTTCCAACCCCTGGGTATGGGTAGAACAAGAACACCTTCCATTAGATCAGGTTGCTCGAAGTCCCATGTGACCTGGCCTTGATTTCTTCCAGGGAGGGGACATCCACAGTTTCTAATGGGCATCCTGTTCCACTGTCTCACTACCCTCACAGCAAAGTATTCAATGCAAATACATAAACTAAATCCACTTTGTTTTAGTTTTAAATAATTATTTCCTATCTTATCACTAGACTCTGATAAAAAGTCATGAAGGTGACCAGGAGCGAGGAGCACCATCCTTATGAGGACAATCTGAGAGAGTTGGGGTTGCTCAACCTGCAGAACAGAAAGTCATGAGGAGACATCCTAGCATCTTGCCAGGGGATCTGCAAGAAAGGTGGAGCAGAATTTTTATGAGTGTAGTGATAAGATACGAAATAGTACTTCAACTACTACACTCCACAGTGTATCTCCTTATGCAGCAAATGAAACTCAATTGCTCTAGTCAGAGACACACCTGAGAGAAAATGGATTTTATTCATGATTTTGAATGATTTAGAACTATATCCTTATCAGAGTTCTTTTCAGAATTTTTTTCAAGAAGTGGTATTAATATTTTACTTCTAGATGTATATAAATCATTCCCTTATTCCATCCTCTAGATGCAAAAGGAAAAAGAAGTCAAATCAGAATTACTTTGTCTTAATGAGTCCATCGATGACTTTTTTAACATGTCAGTATTGGGGTCTTGTTCTGAGACACTAATAATGATAATGATAAAATACACTGATGATTTGACTAATGCATAGGGAGGAGTGGAATATCTGAGTAACAGAAATGCAATGTGTGATCCACAGAAATAGTGCACTTTTTCCAAAATATCATACAAGTTTGGGGAAGATATGAAAAAGAAGAAGCATAAATAAAAGCGAAAAATCCTCTTCAGCAATATATTAATTAATTAATTCAAAGTATAGACAACAAAGCAAGGCAGGGGGTGGGATAAGAGGGAATGATAAAGCACTGCAGCAACTCTTTGCCCACTTGGAGCTTCAAAAGGTTCTTTCCCCGTCAGTTTCAAGAACTATTTATCTATCTGTGCTTGACCTCTTTTTTCTAGAAAGGAGTTGGAACCTTAGCTACTACCAAATATTATATAAATTATAAGAATGGGAAACTAATTTAGCTGCAATGGAGAAATATTTTGCAGTGTTACGATATTTACATGGATCCTGAGGTGTAAAAATCTGTCCCAGTTTTAGAACATGAAATATGCCAGATCACTGCATAACAGCTAAACACTGAACTAAACCCTACAAATTTTGTGTCTGTATTTTATGCCATTTGCATATTTAGAACAAATATGGGACTTGGTTCATCCAACTACAAGGTAGCTCTTACATTACAGAATCACAGAATTAGTGAGGCTGGAATAGACATCTGAGATCAAGTCCAGCCTATGACCTAACATCACCAGAGCAGCCAGACCAAGGTACTAAGGGCCACAGCCAGTCTGTCCTTAAACACCTCCAGGTGTTGAGTTCTGTCCAGGGACAGATGAAGAGAGAGTTGAGAGTTTGTGGGTGTGGATTAAGGGGCAGGCTGGCATGGGTGACACTGTTGATGGTGTCTATTACAGGCCACCAGATCAGAATGAGGAAGTTGACGAGGCCTTCTACAGGTAACTGACAGCAGCCCCACAGCTACATGCCCTGGTTCTCATGGGGTATTTTAACTACTCTGATATTTGCTGGCAATCATACTCAGCCAACCATCCACAGTCCAGGAGGTTCCTTCAGTGCATTGGTGACAATATTTTGGTGCAAATGGTAGAGGATCCCACTGGGAGAGGAGCGCTGCTGGATCTTGTACTCACCAACAAGCAGTGAAGGGTGAGCGTCAGGAGGATGGAGCCAGGCTCTTCTCAATGTCATCTAATGATAGGCCAAGGGGTAATGGGAGTAAACTTGAACATAGGAAGTTCCACACAAATATGAGAAGGAACTTCTTCACAGTGAGGCTGGCACTGGAACGGGCTTCCCCAGGGGGGTTGCAGTCTCCTTCTCTGGAGACATTTAAAACCTGCCTAGAGATATTCCTGTGTGACTTGATGTAAGGGATCCTGCTGTGGCAGGGGGATTGGACTAGATGATCTTTCGAGGTCCCTTCCAATCCCTGATGTTATGTGATTCTGTTATTCTGTGATGGAGACTCCACCACTGCCCTGGGCAGGCCATTCTAGTGTCTGATCACCCTTTCCATAAGAAAATACTTATTAACATACAAGATAACCCTCCCCTGGCACAGCTTCAGGCCCTGCCAGCTGAAAGCCTCTTGACTAGTTGCCTGAGAGAAGAGCCTTAAAATCAGTGGGTTTCATATTCACCATAAATCTCTAATCCTCAAAGAAATCAGAATCTTATATCTCACACTCACTAAGCCAAGATGGAGCACATGCCAGCACTAAGCCCAGCTCCACAACACACCAACACAACAAAAATGCCACCAGCTTAAAAGTATAGCAGACATGTTTGTGGATGTGCCCCAACACAGTGTTAGACTGCTTACAACAAAAATATCAAAACCCTAGTTGTTTGTCAGACACTTAAAGGCAGGCCACAGCTTCCTCATCTTTGCAAAAACTAAATGTGATAACCTGGAGCTGAAAAAAATAAAGGGGCTCTTCACCTTGAATAAAGCACAGAGACATTAGAGGTACACTACAAAGGCCTGAGATTGGTTTTCCTGCTTGTTTTTCTACAAGAGTAACCATGGTTTGCATAGGGTCTGTCTTGACCAGAGTGCAGCAGCAGATATGGAAACAGACCTCATCAGTTTTCTGTTCTGTCTCCTAGTAATTCCTCAAACCCCTTGTACACAAACAAGGACAGAAATGTATCTGATTGCTCCAGGCTCCATTCAATCTGAACTGCACATCAGAGATGTGTGGATGTAACGTATTTCTCTACTGCACATTTGTTCTATACCCCTTCACCACCAGGATGCTCAGGTTAACAAATGTTCCTTTTAATGCAGAACCTTCGTAAGACAGAACTGTGAGGAACACTGTTCTTCACATGTCATCTTTCAATATATCATTTCCCACTGAGCTGTCTTTAGCACCTCTTATCACCTTCGTAAATGCAAATGAAGCAATTATCTAGTTAAATTCTGAATAGACATTATTCATTTGAGAAATCATTACTTTGTATTGCTAAGGAAGCATATTTTCCCCCACCTTCGGCACTTCACAATAAACTTGTTCTGATACAAATTGATTGCTCCGGGATTATCTCAGAGTCATTAAAATAACACTGCATTGACATTCACTTATGTCTTTAATCAGCAGTTTCAAATTACAATTTTGAATTAAAAATTAGCAGGTATTGCTTATTTTAGCTTATTTTATCATTCTTATATGTCTGAGTCAATTGTGTTTAGAACTGGTCAAAGTGATGGCAGCAGGGAAGGGATGAGCACCCCATAGCTGATGAGATATGAAACAAGCTCTGTGAAGAGCAGAAAATGGCCAGTGTTCCAAAAGTTATTAAAAACTCCAGACTATTCACTGAACATTCTGTGTTACAGCACAGATTTCAGGTTATTTTTTCTATTATTTCTGGAAGTAATAATTTCTTGTTATTTTAGAAATAAATTACATGGATAGCTTATTTCTGTCCATGTTGTAGTCAAAGGCAAGAGAGTCCTTTTGACAAACAACTAGTGAGAAGATTTAGTGTTTCCTGTTGAGATTGATATACTTATGGAATTTAAGTCAATTACAGGAGTTAGAGTGGAGTACATAATTAACCAATATATCTATAAAGAATAGTGTTAAAACTGCATAGAATAGACAAATGAGAGAAAATGGTGAGTTTCACAGAAAAGTACTAAGTGCTGGTTGAAACTAGGCAAACAAGCGTGTGCTGAAGATTAGAGACCTTTAAAGAAAAGCATCAGATACATTCTGCTGGTGCAGATTACAAGGGGTGGCTTGACCAAGGCTGCAAGATTTATTTTGCAAGAGACAGTACAATTGAGCAGTTTAAGACTCAGAACCCCCTTACATATATGGAAGTAAAGTCTTGGAGTTCAACCAAAAGGCCACTGACTCAATTCACTCAATGTGCAAGAGGAGGACAGTACGGAAGTAAATTTCAGTAACTTATTAGAATGTAACCTCCTTTTACTTAGAAAAATGGAAAATATGATCTGTATAACCTGCATCGTCTGCCCTGTGGTGTGCACACTGTGGGAAATCATTGTAAAGAGAAGAGTAATTCTGAAAATCTGAGCCCATTAGGTATCTGTATCTGGCTGCGGTCCATCTTTGATTGTTGTCATGGACATCATTTTGTTGTAGGTAGCTAAATGACATAAATTAGAATTACTGCCACTATTTGAAATTAAATAGCTGTTATTGACTCCAGAGGCAGCAGACTTTTACCCAAGTCCAGCGTCCTTAAAAATTTCATTACATTTTCCACTCCTTGTAATATTTTTATATGTAAATCAAATGATGAAATTGAAGTTAATCAAAACAAGAATCGAATAGGTTTTTTAACACCCCAGCAAACTTTTCCACTCATTCTTTCTCATTAATTTCTAAAAGAACAGTAACTTATCCAGCCTGAGAATCTCACTTGATCAATAGCTATTAATTATGATTTTGATAATTTTAAAGTTATGTTTATAGTTTGATTTTGGAAACCAACACAAGAAAATATTATCTTAATACGATGTATTCTGTCCAGTCATCTTAACTGTCTGAAACCTAAATACATGAATATGTATTAATGAACTCTGTTTTCAAAGGTACATTTAATTAATTGTCGGGGTTTGATGTCTAAATCACATTATACGTTCCCCTTTCCTTGCATATCTGACAAAAAGGATCTCTAAGATCTACTGCAGAGATTACAGGCAGAACTACCCAATTTCTGAGGTCAGAAAAAACCCCTCGTTACTCAGTGAATTCTGCTGGAATGCAAAGTAGAGATTAAAAGCACTACAGCATCAGTCCCAAAGTCCCCTTTAATTAAAAATAAAAAATAAATAGTTAAAATATGAGCCTGAACTTAATGTTCTACATCTATTCAGCAAAGGCCTTAACAGAAAAAAAAAGTCTCTGGGGATTCATCTCCCTCCCTGCAACAACTTCTGCCTCAAATCATCACTTCCATCTCCAGAGAGCAGTGTCCTTTGTTTATAAAATACAGCTCTGGGAGACAGCTATTCACTGACACATTACAATCAGCCTGCAAAATCACAGCTTCTAAAGGTGATTCGTGCAACAATGGCACCTAACCAAAATCAGTCACCGTCTAGTGTCAGTGTGTCACTGCATGTCAACAAGTAGATGGAAGGAATGAATACAAAAATATCTGGTCTGAAGAGCATCCCTGAATGGTGGTCCCAGAAGTCCATTGTTGTTCACTGAATTTTGATTTCTTCATCCCCTATTAACGACTTTTCCCTTTTAACTGATTTCTTTATTTGAAAAGAAAGTGTACATACAGAAACAATGTTTAATGTAGAAATTAAAATATACCCTTTCCTGATACTTTCATGAGTAAATTAATAAAACAGATTGGTTCAAACACTGCTTCAGTTTCCAATTCCACAAAAGAAATAATTCCACAAAAGTCCATCCTGACTGCCTGTCTATACATTTATTTCCTTTCATTAATCCAATAGTAGTTGACATAGCTGTATAACTCATCTCTGCACTGTCCTCAGTAATGCTCAGGAAAGCTCATAAGGTAAATGGCCAGGTGCTACTGCGTGGCATTAAAACAGAAAAGAAATTTGAGAAGGCAAAAGGAAGAAACAAGATTGTTCTTAGTATGAGTGTGATTTCCACCCATCTGTTTTTTGGTTACTCAGTGTTAAGGCAAAAACAATGCCAAAGGTGAAAACGCATTTTATACTTTACTTTTTATCTTGAGTTGTTTGCTTTCACTTCCATGCTGATCTCAGGTGTTTTTATCATTGAAGGGAAATACTGTTTTGATAGACATGAAGATTCTGTGAGATTCACCACAGGGTTTGGTTTACAGAATCATAGAATCCAAGGTTGGGAATGACCTTCAAGATAATCAAGTCCAACCTTCCACCCTACATACCTGAACCACTAAATCATCATTCCCAACTACTTAAAAATCACCTGGACATGTTCCTGTGTGAATTGGTCTAGGTGATCCTGTTGTGGCAGGGGCATTGGACTAGATGATCTTTCGAGTTCCCTTCCAACCCCTAATGATCCTATGATTCTATTGGATGAGGGAAAGGCTGTGTATATTGTTCACCTGGACTTTCAAAAAGCACTGTTCCCCGTGAAATTCTCCTTGATAAGGTGGCTGCTCATTGCTTGGATGAACACAGATTCTGCTGAATAAAACACTGGTTGAATGGACAAGCCCAGAGAGTGGTAGTTAATGGAGTTAAATCCAGCTGGCAGCCTGTCACAAGTGATGTGTCTCAGGGCTTGGTGTTGGAACCATCTCTGTTTTACATCTTTATTGATGATCTTGATGAGGACACAGAGTGCATCATTAGTAAGTTTGCAGATGACACTGACTTAGGTGAGAGTGTTCATCTGCCAGAGGGTAAGACTGTTCATCTGTAGTAGGGAGGTCATTGTCCCCTGTATTCGGCACTGGTGAGGCTACATCTTAAGTCATGTGTCCAGTTTTGGGCACCTCAGTATAAGAGACATGTGGAGGTGCTGGAGCAGGTGCAGAGGAGGGCAACAAGGCTGGTGAAGGGTCTGGAGAATAAATCTTATTAGAAAAGACTGAAAGAGCCTGGGGCTCTTTAGTTTGAAAAAGGGAAGACTCAGAGAAGACCTCATCTACAACTCTCTACAACTACCTGAAAGGATGTTGTGGAGAGGTTGGTGCTGATCTCTTCTCACAAGCAATTAGTAACAGAACAAGAGAGAATGGGTTCAAATTACCACTGGCAGGATTGGACGTGGCACTTGGTGCCATGGTCTAGTCTTGAGCTCTGTGGTAACGGGTTGGACTTGATAATCTATGAGGTCTCTTCCAACCTTGGTAATACTGTGATACTGTGATACTGTGATACAACAGGGTAGGTTTAGACTAGATATTAGGAAGAATTTTTTCACAGAAAGGGTGGTCAAGCACTGGAATGGGCTTCCCAGGGACATGGTTGAGTCTCTATCCCTGAATGTGTTTAAAGTTCATTTGGATGAGGTGTTGAGGGAAATGGTTTAGGGGTGAACTTGTAAGGTAGGGTAGATGGTTGGACTCAATGACTCCAGGTGTCTTTTCCAACCAGAGTGATTCTGTGATCTCCCGAAACACCCTGTCTGCCCATTTGTTGAAGCCCTCCAGGGATGGTGCCTCCACTCCCTTCCTGGGCAGCCTGTTCCAAGACCTCCCCACTCTTTCTGGAAAGAAGCTTTTCCTAAGATCCAACCTGAACCTCCTCTGGCACTGATACTCTGATTTTATAGACAGTATGGTTATAATATGCTATATTAAGAGATTTCTCTCCGTTTCCCAGAATTTAACAAGAAGGGAATTGAACAGTTTATCTATCCTCCCCTTTGGAATGATTTGCTGGCACTTGAGGATGAATTCTACACACAGCTTGTCAGAGAATCATTTTGGTTTTCTATGGTTCATCCATATAAATTGAACACTTCAAAGATTTTTCTCACTTTGACCTGCATCCCAAAATCCCTGCAGGAACGGCATCACACAAAAAAGGAGAGTGATCAGAGTGAATAACCTGGGACCACAGAAGAAATTGAAAGACTCAGAACTAATATCTCACTGCTATTTGCTTATCTGTATCTTGTTAGCTCGTATGGCAGCCCATTAGAAATACACCTCATATGAAGCTGATTTGTACCTACAGGGACACACAGGCTTATGGCTTTTGATGTCTGTGAAAGGAGGAACTGCCTGATGCAGCGTGATGCATCTCTATAGAAATCTGTGACTTTACTTAATGTAGCAGGCATTTGGATCCTACACACAAGTGATCAGGTCTGGGACTAATTGGCTTAATTAACAGAGTTCCACTAAAATAAAACAAAAGACAGAGAGAGCCTCACTGGTCCATAGCATTGTCCCACAGCAGTACGAGCTGGCACAAGACCCGGAGCTGGCTCAGTCCAGATACAGAATTTATGGCATTAAGAAGAAAATTTTCTTTGATTACATGCTTTAAACTATAGTGCCTCTGGTCAGTTTTTCAGGGTTTAAAGTCAAATTCTTGGTCTTATTTTTTCACAAGGAGTATTTTCTAAACAGTGAATGACAGGCATGCACAAAGAAAACTCACACATTCAGTCTCATGTGAGCATTTTCATAGCAGCTTATTCACTTTTATGCAATGAAAAGAAGTTCCATTATCAAAGGGCTTGATTTGAAGCAGTGCTTCTTGAAGCTTATAGTAACGTAACAGCAACTTATTATTGCAGGTGACATGCCTCTGCTGGCATAGAATTGCTAGTATAGAATTTGGGATTCAATAATCTTCAGTGAAAACTTTCTGATTTTTATTCACACAACTTTAATGGAACAGCTTTGAAAACCAGCAAATTCAGTCAACTGTCAACATCTTTTGGAGTCTTTTACTTATTAACAAAAATCAAGGTAAGTTTTTAATCGCACATTTTGCAAAGGGAAAAATTGCCATTCTTGCTTTGAAAGACTTTTTTTGATCTTCTTTCAACATATAAAGAAAAGCCCTGACACTATTCAAAACACTCTTAATCAATAATTAAGCTATTCGATCTTCATTTTTAGAAGAATAATTGCAAGGTTTTTGACAAAATTTACAGTTTACCAACTAGATTCCCTATTTGTTCAATCACAGAATTATATGATAATACGTGTAAAAATAATTGCCATATAACCAGGGTTATATGTTACAGACCAGCATTTTCTCCTGCTAGGAGGGAGCAGTTCTACTAGAGGTGAAGGAATTTTGCTTCATGTATTGCAGTTCTTTTTCTACTTCTTTTTACTTCTTATCTGATTTAAGGTGAGATAGAATTTGGTGAGCAAGTAAAAATGGATGAAACCCACTTTCAAGATCTGTTTTGCCAATCGTGTAGACTAACCAAAGGCATGCAACCATCAGCAGAAAACAGGTGTCCATTTTATAATCTATCTCTATGGAGCATAAGAACGAAACAGCATAGCCAGTAACAGAAGGAATAAATGAATCACAGAAACACAGAACATTAGGCATTGGAAGGGATCTCAAAAGACCATCTGGTCCAATCCCTCTGCCACAGCAGGATCACCTAGACCAAGTCACACAGGAACACATCCAGGCAGGTTTTAAATGTCTCCAGAGAAGGAGATTCCACAACAACCCTGGTACCTGGGTTGTTCTTGCCCAGATGCAAGACTCTACACTTACCTTTGTTACAGTTCATTAAATTTCAACCTGAACCAGCTCTCTACTCTGTCCAGGTCATGCTAAATGGCACAATAGTCCGCTGGGGTGTTTGCCAATCCTCCCAGCTTTTTGTCATCAGCAAACTTGCTGACAGTGCTCTCTAATCCGTCATCCAAGAATAGATTGAATAGTACTGGCTCCAGCACTGAACCCTGGGGGTCTCCACTAGATACAGGCTTCCGACTAGACTCTGTCCCATTGACCACTGCTCTCTGGCTTCCATCCTGCAGCCAGTTCATGATCCACCTCACTACCCTGTTGTCCAGACCACACTGCCTCATTTTGGCTTCAAGGATGCTGTGAAAGACTGTTTTAAATGCTTTGCTGAAGTCAAGACAGATCTGCTCAAGGCAGACAAACCAAGTCAGAAACCCAAAAACAGAGAAACCAGCCAACACCCATGTCCCACTATGCTATGGAAAATACCTGAGAAATTCATAACCCTGCTCTCATTCATCCTGTCCCACTGTTGTTGGGAGCTCCAATTGACAGAGAGCTGTTATAGTTCATCTGAGACTCCCAACACTTGACACCATCCCAAGACCACTCGCAGATAGACTCCTGACTCCTGATTCTTTCTGCTTTTTATACAGTTCCTGTTACATAAAGAATACTTTTTAAAGCAAAATATCAGTTGTTCGCCTTACTGGCTTTCGTCTGAGGTCAGCCATGTCCTAGGAGAAAGCCATAAAGACTACTTCTGTCACTGTTGTGCACCTCCCATGGCATTTTCCCAGCAGAGAAAAGAATCATACATGTGACAACTTTAATTCTGAGAACTTCAAGATCATTCCTGAGGTCTTGGAAAAGTCCTTTGCAATCATACAGTTCTTTGGTGTTTTGGAAAATGTTCACACAGGATTAGTTTAATAAGCTCTAGAAAGACACTACATAGCTAGATCTCCTGTACACTGAGACTCTTTTTCCCAACTGTCATGTTTTTCCTGAGTTTTGTAATCTTTATTGTCCTAAAGGACTACAACTACATTATTTTTTCAAATCCTTCTACGTTATATTTAGCTTTGTCTGGAACCAGTAATTAAAATCTCTTTAGGGCACTGCAAAAAATGCCTGGATAGAGACAACAAAGTCACAACAACATTAGCTTTGATGCTTCAAACTTGGACAAATCATTCAAATTATTGCAACTGAAATTTTAACTTTCTGTGTGTATGAAAATCTTGTCTTACACTGAGGGAAATCCTGTTCATAAGACTCTGGGTTTGTCCTCAAAATCAGCGGCATAGTCATGTGGGCATGGGCAAAAGCTGATTCTCAGCAGTTTAAACCATCCTCTCTACCACTAGGCAAGGTTTAAGTAATAGGAAAGATTGTTTTGTCAATTTACTGTTCACTCAGTTTACAAAACAGACTGCTAAACTAAACTTAACATCTCCTCTGCCTTCGTGTTTCTCTCCTCTGTGCCCCTCTGCTGTTATCCTCTCTGTACAGTTATTCAGGCTGCATTTCTTCCCTGCTTTTGTACAATATGTCATCTACAGTCTGTAATCATTTATCCTACCATTACATACACCACAAGCTTTTACACACAGCGAAATATTTGTTCTGGGTATAACAGGAACTGTAAACAGAAGTGTAAAAGCTTGTGGTGTATGACAGCGTAGTGAGAGGCATGCGGATTTTATGTCTCCAAGTGCTTATGAGAGGGTAGAAGGACAGTATCTGTCTCTTCTCTAGAAAGTAGTGGAAAGAATGGTTAAGAAATCATGACTTTTTGCAATGGCATGAATGAGGAAGAAGGCGGAACTTAGCCTGCACTATTTAAGGGTTCAACATGACTGTAAAGAGTCTTCATTCGTATGAAAATTGTGATACAAAACTTTGTGACAGGTTTTATTGACCATCGCATTTTGGTAAATACCAAAGTTTGGCCAATCACTACTTTCAAGTCAAGGCATTTGTACAATGAGCCAGAAGAGATACTGTGGCTGGGAGTGAGTTGGGCCAGCTGGCTGCTGCAGGAGCCCTTTCCTCAGAGCAGTGGTTGAAGTGACTACCCTAGGCCACTGCCCCATCAGAGACTGACCGCTGTGTGTTTTCCTCAAGCGACTGTGTTCCTTTTCTTACTCGATAATACCAACTGAGTACCAATACGTTTGAATACTCACACTTTGAATGTATGCAGCTGGGGTTTAGTGGGTTTCTCTGTACAACTCTGCAAGTGAAAGATATTTAGTCTCTCACTTCCTACCCCAGCTGTGGCACCATTCCTGTGTACCCCTGAGCCGGAGTCACTCCCTTCTCTGATCAGCTGGGATGTGAAAATCCCTCATGTCTAGATGCTGGGATTCAAAAGAGAAATTACATTACTGTGGGACCTCTTATATTATTGCAAGAGTTTTCAACCTGCTATCTTAGAGGACACACTAAAAATGACATCTCCAAAAAACTATTTAATAGAAGGAAAATATCTCATAGACAGGATTTTTCTCTATTTATGCAACATGCGTTCATGGGTACAGATTTCTACTAATTATCCAATCTCAGGTCTTCATAAACCAGATGTAAAAGAGTCATCCAGGATTTTATTGATACAAATACTAATATCTCTGCTGACATCTGTCCCATACTGGGCTGTAACTTTGAGGCACGTTCACTATAAGAAGTGCACAGCCATGATGAGATGAGACCACAATCACAATGAGACATGATGTCTTCAGCCAGAGGTAACACATTCCTTGTTCAAAAGGTAAGATTGCCTCAGGAGTTGGAGGCTTCCTCCAGGAAATCCCCTGTTGATACAAGGATGTCTCTGGAATGGCTTGGAGCCCTGGAAGGCTGATAAGCCAATGGCCCATCAGAAGGTGCTTCTGCTACTCCCGATTGTTTTGACTACAGACTCAAGTTTCACATACACCACCCCCAAATACACACACACAAAACGTATTAAATCAGTCAGTTATAGACTGAAGGGAGAAGCAACAAGGGGGGAGAAGGGTAAACCCCAGAACCTGACACCAAAGACAGAACGGGGCATCAACTGACTTCTCCCTCTCATCTCTGATCTACCTCTGTGAGTAAGAACTCTGCCTTTTTTCTGTAACCACACTGCTTCGACGTTCATTTGCCTGTCTGTAACCTCTTTGTGACTGCATTGCTTTATGTCCAGTGTCTATTTTGTATCCCCCACGGACACACTGTTTCTGCAAATTAATCTTATCCCCAACAATCCGAAGAATCTAGACAATGTTGCTTGTGAAGAATAAATAATACTATTTTATAATCCAGTTTGGATTTTATCCTCATTGCCAATTGACATTTATATTAAGGGCTAAACTCAGCCATCCCTAGTCCCTCTAGCTGCAAGGACTCCCCTAGACTGCAAGAAGGTTTAGCCTTAAGGAAATTTACACACCACTTTTCACGCAACAACATCTCATTTCTTGAACTGAATTGAATTTGAATTTGAATTGCAATAATGCATATTGACCTGCAGAGAACTGTGTTCTGTACATCTCTGCCCAATAACTCTGTTTTGGTGTTTGCAGCTGGGTTTTTTTCCATTAAAAGTCCAAAAAGAAGTAATTATTTTAAGAAAAAGTTCTTTTTTTTTTTTCCTTGAAAAAAAAGTTTTTTCTCAATTATATCTAATTTATCCTAGCTGAACTACTGGGGGTTTGGGAGGTTTGGCGAGGCCATGTGGGTTTAAGTCTGCTAGGAGTTGTTCTCTATCAATTAGTTAGATTTAAAGCCCTTTCTCTCTACACTTAGATTATTTCAAGACAAAGTTTTTGAATTATGTTAAAAAAAATTGTTACGGTTGTATAGTTAAATATTTCTGCGTTGCTTAAACTAATAAAAAAACTAAATGAAGCATTTAAATCTGCTTAGTTTGCTTTTTAGGCATCTATGGTTTATTCCATTTTATGATTTATCCCTGTGTAAATTGACATAAGACAACATATTTTTATACAAGCTTTGGAACATTCAGCACTAAGTAATGTCTTTTCTATCACATCTGAGGCTACATTTTCATAGAATGATAGAATCATAGTGTTAGGGGTTGGAAGGGACTTCTAGCGATCCTCCAGTCACTCGCCCTGCTAAAGCAGGGTCAGCTAGAGAAAGTCACACAGGAGCATCCAGGCAGATTTTGAAAGTCTCCAGAGCAGAAGACTCCACAACCTCTTTGGGCAGGCTGTTCCAGGGCTCCATCATCCTCACAATAAAGATTCTCCTCATGTTGAGGTGGAGCCTTCCATATTCAAGTTTATCCCATTGTTCTTTCTCCTATCACAGGACACCACAGAAAAGATAACGGCCCCTCCTGACACCCACCCCTCAGATATTTACAGACATTAATAAGATCCCTTTTCAGCCTTCTCTTTTTAAGACTAAACAGCTCCACTTGTCCCAGCCTTTCATCACAGAAGAGATGTTCAAGTCCCTTAATCATCTTCATAACCCTCCATTGGACCTTCTCCAGTACATCCTTGTCTCTCTGGAACTGGGGAGCCCAGAAATGGACAAAGTACTCCAGATGTGGTCTCATTAGGGCAGAGTAGAGGTGGAGGGGAACTTCCCTAGACCTTCCAGATACTTTTCTTGATGCACCCCAGGGTACCATTGGCTCTCTTGGTCACAAGGGCACATTGTTGTCCCATGGAGAACTGAGTGTCCATCAGGATTCAAAGGTCCATTTCCACTGAGCTGCTTGCCAGCAGGACAGCCCCTAACCTGCCTGGTTTTATTACTCCCCAGATGCAGGACTCTACACTTGTCCTTATAGAACTCCATGAGGTTCCCCTTTGGCTAACCACCTTTGGGTATTCTCTGTTTGGATGTGATTGGTTTCTTACAGCACAGGACATAACTCCAACACACAGTGTCACTTTTAAGGACATATTCTTCACCAGCATAAAAATACATTTCTAAAAAAAAGTAAAGGGATAGGTACAACAGAGCTTTCATCTTTTCTATGGATATTTCAGGGTCTTCTGGGTGCTTTTAATTTTCCTTATTAGTCTGTGTCATTATTTTTTAATAATAGTGCTAATGTCCTGTTCCGTGTGCTGGTATAATTACAGAACCACAGATTCACAGAATATCAGTGATTGGAAAGGACCTTGAAAGATCATCTGGTCCAATCCCCCTGCCACAGCAGGATCACCTAGACCAAGTCACACAGGAACATATCCAGGCAGGTTTTAAATGCCTCCAGAGAAGGAGATTCCACAAAACCCCTGGGCAGACCCAATGCTCCATCACCCTCACCGTGAAGAGGTTCCTTCTCATATTCATATGGAACCTCTTATGTTCCAGCTCACACCCATTGCCCCTTGTTCTATCACTAGATGACATAGAGAAGAGCCTGGTTCCATCCTCCTGACACCCACCCCTCACATCTTTATAGACATTAATGAGGTCACGTCTCAATCTCCTCTTCTCCAAGCTAAAGAGATCCAGTTCCCTCAGCCTTTCCTCATAAGGGAGGTGTTCCACTTCCTTCACTATCCTCGTTGCTCTGTGCTGGACTCTCTCCAGCAGCTCCATGTCCTTCTTGAATTAAGTGGTCCAGAACTGGACACAATACTCCAGATGTGGTCTCACCAGGGCAGAGTAGAGGCGGGGGAGAACTTCTCTCAATCTGCTAAACACCCCCTTTCTGATCCACCCCAATATGCTGTTGGCCCTCTTGTCCACAAGGGTACATTTCTGGCTCATGGTCATCCTTCTGTCCACAAGGACCCCCAGGTCTCTTCTCCTACACTGCTCTCCAACAGGTCAGTCTCCAACCTAGAGTGGTGCCTGGGTTGTTCTTGCTCAGATGCAAGACTCTACACTTGCCCTTGTTATATTTCATTAAATTTATCCCTGCCCAGCTCTCTAGTATGTCCAAGTGCCCCTGAATGGCAGTACAGTCTACTGGGGTGTCAGCCTCTCCTCCTAGTTTTGTGTCATCAGCAAACTTGCTGACAGTGCACTGTAATCCCTCATCCAAATCATTAATCAATAGATTGAATAGGACTGGTCCCAGTACTGACCCCTGGGGGACTCCACTAGATACAGGCCTTCAACTAGACTTTATCCCATTGACCTCTACTCTCTGGCTTCTATCCTTCAGCCACTTCATGATCCACCCCACTAGCTGATTATCTAGACCACACTGCCTCATTTTGGCTGTGAGGATGCTGTGGGAGACCGAGTGAAATGCTTTACTGAATTTATTTTAAAATTCAGAACATAATTTTGAACTTAAGAGCATATATAGTACTACTCTTGCCAGATAAGGAGGACAGAGTGTCTCATACACAACAGGTCACCACCACCAGTAATGCAAAATAATACTGTCAGGAAAGTAACTTGATGATAGACTCACAACGTTTTAATGTTTTAAGCTAATTTAAACTCCATTAGAAAAATGATACATAACTAAGGTTTTGAAATAAATTTGCATTTCATTTAAGTAATGATTTATGTGAATATAGACAAGTCTAATAGGAATGATTCTTTAGCAATTTTTTGCTTTCTGGATTCAAGTTCAATTTTTTTCTTAGAAAGAAGCTGGAATAGCTAGGTTTGCAAATGTGTCATTGATGATACCAATTAAAGAAAATGATTTTCCATGCCATCCTATTCACACAATTGTTATCATCAGTTTTGCTCTGTGGAGATTAATCACAAATACAGACTAAAAATCATCGCCACGCTGGCTTCTTACTCCTATGCAAATTGTCCAAATTCGTCTGAGTTACAGATCCACTCTCTGTCTGTCATTCATTCACCTGGTTTCCTTAAAAAGAATGACATTCCATTCCAGATTAAGTGAAGAAGAAATCTGAGCAATGTAACTACATTGAAAAGACAGTGTTATTTTGGAACAGTTATCAGAATCATCCATGATTTTCCAGATTTCAGCCTGAATAAACTGTGACTTGCACCAGTGAGTGAAAGAGATCTTGAGCAAGGCCAAGTGAAGGGTCCTACACTTTAGCCACAATAACTCCCTGCAGCTACAGACTGGGGGACGAGTGGTTCAGGAGCAGCATGGCAGAGAATTATTGAGGCTGGAAAAGACCTCTGAGCTCATCCAGCCCAGCCCAGCACCAAACTTCACCACAGCGGCCAGACCAGGGCACTGAGGGTTAGACATCCGGTCTGTCCTTAGGCACTTCCAGGGGTTCCACCACTGCCCTGGGCAGTCCATTTCAGTGTCTGATCTCCCTTTCTGTGAGGAAAGGTTTCCTAACATCCAACCTAACCCTTACCTGGTGCAGCTTCATGCTCTACCCTTTTGTCCTATTGACAGTTGCTTGGGAGAAGAGCTTGATCCCATCCAACTACAACCTCCCTTCAGGGAGTTGTACAGAGGTAGATGGTCCCTCCTGAGTTTCCTCTTCTCCAGGCTAAACACCCCCAGCTCCCTCAGCCTCTCCTCATCAGACTTTCCCTCCAGTCCCTTCCCCATCCTTGTTGCTCCTCTGAACCCAGTCCAGCATCTCTATCTCTTTCTTCATAGAATCACAGAATCATTCAGATTGGAAAAGACCCTTTCAGGTTGGGATCACTGTGTCCAACCATAAATCCCACTCTACAGGTTCACCCCTAAACCAGATCCCCCAACACCACATCTAAGTGACTTTTAAACACTTGCAGAGATGGGGACTCAACCACCATCTTGGGCAGCCCATTCCAGAGCCTGACCACTCTCTCCATGGAGAATTTCTTCCTGATGTCCAATCTAAACCTATCCTGTTGGAGCATGAAACCATTCTTTCTGGTTCTGTTACTAATTACCTGTGAGAAGAGACCAACACAAACATCTCTACAATGTCCTTTCAGATAGTTGTAGAGAGTGAAGAGGTCTCCTCTAAACTTCCTCAAACAGTTCTAACTCTCTCAATCTCTTCTCATAAGATCTTCTCCAGGCCCTTCACCATTTTCATTGTCCTCTGCACTCACTCCAGCACCTCGATGTCTCCTTTGTGCTGAGGTGCCCAAAACTGGACCCAGTACTCAAGGTGCAGCCTCACCAGTGCTGAGTAAAAGGGGACAATCACCTCCCTACTCCTGTTGGACACACAGTTTCTAATATAGACCAGGATGTCATTAACCTTCTTGGCCACTTGGGCACACTGCTGGCTCATATTCAGCTGTCTGTCAATTAGAACCCCCAGGTCCTTTTCTGTCAGATGGCTTTCCAGACACATTGCCACAAGCCTGTAGCATTGCATGAGATTGTTGTGACCAAAATGCAGAACCAGACACTTGGCGCTATTGAAACCCATACAGTTATCCTCAGCCAATCAATACAGTCTGTCAAGGTCCCTTTGCACAGCCTTACTACCCTCCAGCAGATCAACGATCCCTCCCAACTTGGTGTCATCTGCAAACTTACTGAGGGTGCACTCAATCCTACCTCAGGATCAAGATGTTGAACAAGAGTGGCCCCAGTACTGAGCCCTAGGGGACACCACTCTTGACTGACTTCCAAGTGGATTTATCTCCATTGACCACAATTCTCTGGCCCCAGCCTTGCAGCCAGTGTTCCACCCAGAAAGTGAGCATCTTCTTGAAGTGGGATGTCCATAACTGCCCCCAGTACTCAAGGTGAGGCCTTGCCAATAATAAGTCTGTGTCCTGGGCTGCATCAAGTGAAGAAATGATAGTTGGACAAGGGAGGTGATTCTTCTCCTCTGCTCTGCACTTGTGAGAATCCACCTAGAGTACTGTGTCCACTTCTGGAGTCTCCAACACAAGAAGGACATAGAGCTCCTGGAAGGTGTACAGAGGATAGCAATTCTAGTGGTCAGAGGACTGGAGCACCTACCTTATGAGGACAGGATGAGCAAGTTGGGGGTGTTCAGCCTGGAGAAGAGGAGGCTCTCAGATGTTCTTCTAGCAGCTTTCCAATATGTGAAGGGGGCTACAAGAAAGCTGGGTTAGGGATTTTTACATGGGTGCATAGCAAGATGACAAGGGGAAATGGCTACAGACTTGAAGAGGGAAGATTAAGGTTGGACTTTAGGAACAAATTCTTCCCTGTGAGGGTGTTAAGATGCTGTAACAGGCTGCCCAAGGAAGTTGTGGATGGCCCATCCCTAAAAGTCTTGGAAGCCAGGTTGGATAAGGCCCTGAGTAACCTGAACTAGTGAAGGTGTCCTTGCTTATGTAGGGGGTTTGGAACTCTATGATCTTTAAGGTCCCTTCCAATCCTGGCGATTCTGTGATTCTATGATTCTGTGAAATACATCCCTACTGTTATTACACAGCTCTTTGAGAAGTATGTTTTTATGATATATATTTCTATAAACTCAGACTAAGGTGGTCATTTTCTACGTGCACATGAATTGCCTGCTAGTTGAAGGTCTAGGTTCATGAACAAGTGCTGTACTATGGAAAACATAAACCCTCTAGTAAAAACCTTTTTCCTGCCTCACTGAACTTTGCACAATCTTGGGCAGTTCACAATCATTACAGATTTGGACTCCAGTTCTTGACTTGCTCAGGAAAATTAAATATTAATAAAATTTACATCATTTAAAATTGCTTTCTACCATTTTGTTCTGCTCGCTGCAGTCATCTTTATTGAAGAAAACAGGAGGTTGTTGATATATCTGATTGCTTGGAATTTTGAACAGCTGAAGTACTAATCGTCTTACACTGGATATTTTTGTGTTGCTTAAAGTCAGATTTTCTAGATGAGCTTGTAAATTGTGCTTATTTTAGCTCTGTAAAGGAAACGATAACAATCATTGATAGGCAGAAATTAAGTCACCTTTGGAAGTTGTTAAAGTTAATACTTTATTATGTATGTAAATAAATATATAATTGTAAAAGCATTTAACTTTATAGCGTGGCAGCCTCTCTCCATCATGCCGGATATAGATACACATTGGCCTCTTGCCCCAAGTGAATAATGATGGGACCAGAGGGAATGGTCTGAAGTTGCAGCAGTAGAGGTTTAGACTGGATATTACGAGGAAATCCTTTACTGACAGAGCTGTCAGGCACTGGAACAAGCTGCTGAGGGAGGGGGCTGAGCCACCATCCCTGAGACGGTTAAGAAATGTGTAGACATGGTGTTTCAGGAGCTGCTCTATGGGCAGAGACTGTAGGAGGTTTATTTTGTATTATTTTGTATTATGTGGAGGCCCCATCCCTAGAGTCATTCAAGATCAGGCTGGCTGGGGCTCTGGGCAATCTGTTCTAGTTAGAGATGGCCCTGCTTGTTGTAGGGGGGTTGGACTAGAAGCCCTTTGGAGGTCCCTTCCAACCCTGTGATTCTGTGTAACTAGGGATCCACCGTTTCCTGGTTTGGAGGTACCAGTTTAAGTTAACTACGAGGCATTGACAGTATTTGTATGCCTTTGCAGCTGTCAGAAATAGCTGAAATACAAAGAGTGAGACAGGAAATTTCTAGCAAACCAGGCCATTTAGAAACTGTTTGTGCAGCAAAGTTTATCAATACATACGTGTGTTTGTATTGGCTCCAGTTGTATTAATTTTGAACATAGAAAAGGTGTGGTTGTTTTGTAAAATCTACGCTTCAACATAATTTGTCATCTCAGGACCAGAGGTCTGTATGAGTACAATCCTAGAGAGCTTCTGCATATTCAACTACAGGGTTTCCAGCAGCTGTGTAGAGCTTCCGTGTGGTTTCCAGCAATACATCTCCAAATTGTCTGGATTAGAATTGTCTTCCATCCTGCTTTATGCTTTCATTGAACTATTACTCCTTCACAAAAGACATTCTCAATACTGATGACATTAGCTGAGATCAATCACATTTGTTCAACTATCAAATAATTAGTTGAACAAATTAGTACCTGCACTTAGTACCTGACAAATCTTTGACATGGGATTTTAGGGAAAGACTGTTCTATTACTGTGCAGAATCCTATTTCTTATGCAACTTTTTACCACCAGGACCTTTTATGACAAGAAATCAAAAAGCAGCAAATAGATTGCAAAATTATGTTGTACTTATTTCTCATCCTTTATTTCCACAAAGGACTTCTTTTTCTCCATCATGTAATCCAAGGAGGTATTTTTAATTAGTCATTTTTTTCTGTTATATAATATAAGTATTAGGATGAGGCATTATATCTCCAAATGTTCCTAAACTTCCTAATTATTAGTTCACTTAAAAAAAGGCTGCTAGGAAAATATTGTGGAAGAATGAATCAGAATCCAACAGAAAGCAGATGAATGAACAGCATCCTGTAGTGTATCAGAGCAGGAGTGGTTAGCAGATTGAGAGACTCTTTGCCCTCTGCTCTGGTGAGACCACATCTGGAGTATTGTGCCCCGTTCTGGGCCACTCAGTTCAACAAGGACACAGAATTGCTGGAGAGAGTTCAGTACAGAGCCACAAAAATGATGGAGTAGAACACCTCCCTTATGAGGAAAGGCTGAGGGAGCTGGATCTCTTTACCTTAGAAAAAAGGAGACTGAGCAGTGATCTTATTAATGTTTACAAATATGTTATAAATATGTTAAAGATGGTTCCAGGCTCTTCTCAGTGTCATCTAATGATAGGACAAGGGGCAATGGGTCTAAGCTGGAACATGGGAGGTTCCACATAAATATAAGAAGGAACTTCGCAGTGAAGGTGACAGAGCACTGGAATGGGCTGCCCAGAGGGGTTGTGGAGTCTTCTTCTCTGGAGACATTTAAAACCCATCTGGATATGTTCTGGTGTGACTTAGTCTAGGTGATCCTGCTCTGGCAGAGGGATTTGGCTAGATGATCTTTCGTGGTCCCTTCCAAACCCTAATGTTCTCTGATTCTGTGATTCTATGATTCTCATTTATGCTTTGTCTCTCTTTCCCACAAACAACAATAAAACCCCCGAATCATCCACATACGAAAAATGATCATACTTGTTCTTTTAGTTTTGTTTGTTCTGGAATTAATCCTGTGAATGTCCAAGATTATGAAAACAATTGTGGAAAATTTCATATAATTTACTTTGTGGGCAGAGACTGTGCCACAGGGTGCAGAGAAGACAATTTCCAAATCAAGCCACTTTATAGACATGTCTCCAATTATTTTTTTTTCCCTTTTGGTGTTTGTGGTTTGGTGGCTGCTTTTTTTTTTTCTCCCTCAAAAAACTTAAATTGAGATGTAGCTAAAATATTTCTTGCTCTGCTAAAAAGTGTCAGCTCTTCAGAAGCCGTAAGCTGTCTGGTCCTGCATTCAGTACAGCAGCTTTTCTGCTCAGTCAATTACCAGCTACTTGGGGAGAGGCATTGAAAAATATTCATTTTTAGGTTCCAGTGAAAGGAGTTTTAGCTTCTTTGTGCTTCTCCACACTTCAGAAGTGACATGTAAGTTCAGTCCTCATTAGTTAAAGTTCTCTTACAAGCTCGTTTTTATGTGGAAGCTTCAGCTCAAAACAGTTGAACCTTGCACAAGAGCAGAACTGACACTTTTAAGCATCGTTGTTGTGACAAAACTGTGTAGTCAGGAAGATGTATAAAAGCAGAATGAAAAAGCAACAATCTGTTTTGGACTGGTGCAGTCTGCAAAGATGCAGACAGATCTAGTATTCACATGTTTCAAAAATAATATTAGAAAAATAAAATAGACAAACTTTCTAGACACAAAACAAGAGTGATTTTTATTTTTTTTTATTTTCTGGAAGATGAAATGACGATCTATGACTTGGGCCAATGTGGGAAATAAAAGTGAGCTGCAGTTAAGTCAGCCTTGCTGATTTCCTGTTGGTCTTGGCTCTTGGCTCATCAAGCTTCTTGAACCACTACTCTTCCTATAGTCAAATGACAAGACGCACATAACTGCTTTTAGTCACAAAGTCAACTCGTGACAATGTCTGCTGATATGTTGGTGCCTGTCACTCCTCATTTGAGATTGGAGCTGATCATCACAAGCATATGTCTCTGCTGGCAATAGCGCATCCCATCCGGAAGGCACTCACTGCTGGTGCCATTCTCCCATCTCCTAACTGAGCCTGGCAGGGTGCATGCTTCTTGTCTGAGCTACTCTGCCAGTTTGCAGATGGTGCTTTTGGGCACGGTGTGGGGAACTGTCACATAACCAAGTCCTCGTCCCAGCTAACACTTCACATTGTGGGGCTTCCCACTCTCTGCCTGAGGCCATGACCCACCTCAGGGGTGGTTTCCAGTCCTCAGGCAACCAGGTTGCCTCAGTCACTAGTTGCACAATGATAAGTTGGAAGAACTTAGCCAAAGTCCCTGTTACGGCTTTAAGGGATGCTTTCGGATCTCCTTAATCTCTGAATACTGTGTTTGGTTCTATAAGTTCTTCTCTTCTATTGTTTCAATTTTAAAATAAGCTCAGTGTATCCTACCTATATGTGTTCCAGCAGCGTTCAGAGGAAGCACTCACAGAGCTTATCACTTTGTACCTGGGAAGTAACAATTAAACAACCTCACCTGAGCTGTTGGTTAACAGAGTTTCTTTCATTATGGATGTAGGAGTGAGATTATGTTTCCCTGAGTCATTTTTGACTGATTTCTCCTAAAAAGTTTCTATACCTGGTAAAAGGGATTCAGATCAAGTTCAGGAGACTTTTCTACATTTGATATCAATCTGAATTAATATGTGAGTTCGACAGCACTAACAGAGCATAACAGTCTTTTAAATGTTTATTTCCAAACGTACTTTGGAAATGGTCTTTGCGTTTCAATACAGTAAGAGCATTGTGCATAGCTTCTTTTCCTACTGCTCTGTGCAACCCAGTCTTTGACCTGTAGTAACATTTGGTTTGTCAGTCCCAGCAAACTTAACAGTATAGTGCCCTATATTTTATTGCAGCTAAAATACGTTGCAGCTATTCAGTAATAGCTATATCCTAATAATAAGAAAATAAATCACAGAATCACAGAATCACAGAATCATCATGGCTGGAAAGGACCTCCAGGGTCATCGAGTCCAACCTTTATC
>JAOXOE010000343.1:9226133-9237628 GCA_028565055.1 Phoeniculus purpureus | reverse complement strand
CTTGGCTTTCCTAACCAGATCTCTAGCTGTCCAGGCAGCTTCCTTATATACCCCCCATTCTAGCTGTCCTCCCTTCCACTCCTTGTAGAGTTTCCTGTAAGCTGTTTTCAGAAAGCACACTTTAGAACAATTTAGTCAATGATTCCTATTACCTACAAAAGTTTCCTTCTCAGAAATGTTGAAATATCAGAGGCATCTCTTTTAGAGTAGAAATAGGCAATCTTTGTAACTTTCTGTGAATAATGTTAAGGCATTTCAGAAAGGTACCTACATTAAAATATGTGATTAAATCTTATTTTCAAAAAGGGTAGGAAGGAGGAGCCAGGGAACTACAGGCCAGTCAGTCTTGTCTCTGTGCCTGGTAAGATCATGGGTCAGATCGTTCTTGAGGCACTACTGAGACAGGAGAATAGTGAAGAGGTGATTTGGCCCAATCAGCATGGCTTCACCAAGGGCAAATCCCACCTGACCAACCTGGTGGCTTTTGATGACCAGCTCACAACATTAATGGATGAGGGGCGTGAGAAGTTAAATGAGACTGGTCTTGTCAGAGTCACACTATTTCTCATGCTAATGGTGTCCTACTTTCACTGTTGTCCTGCTGGTACAATTCTTACTTTTTAAGGCAAGCAGTTCATAGAATTATTATTAATGTCTTGAAAAATGAAAATAAACTTGGCTAAACTGTCAAGTTTTGTCTTTATAAGCCATTTAAATTGAAAATAGACTGGGGCATCTTTGGATGACTTTGGAAGTTGTTTGACTTTTCATCTTACTTCTGTTACTTCAGCCCTTTCTCTACCAGCTCATTCCTCTTACTCTTTTGAGTTGGGCTTCATCATATTGCCCCCTGACAACTCTTTCTCTCTATTCAATGCCTCATGCATACTGCCTGTGACTTTCCTACCTTTATAACAATGAGTTCTGTCACAATATCAAAGTCGCATTACCAAAGCTGTCTGTTTCCTTGATCTTGTGTCTTTCATTGACACTCATCTGTAGACTGTGAGTTTAAGTCCCTAAGATATTTGCCATGAATGGAGCTGCTCCCTTTTTCAGCACCACTGCTGTTGTTGTTTTTCTTTTAACTTAATATTTGATCTCCTACTGTGAGGTCTTTGGAGGAGGGGCCCTCTTACTTGTTTGAAATGCACCATAGCCTGTAGCTCTGGCAGTGATGCGAATGAATGGTGAAATATTTGTGCTCTTTAGAAGGCTGCTTTAAGCCATGAGGATTCATTGAAGCTCAGAATGATGGAGGGCTGATTATATTGAATTGTTTTAACTGTGCAGAAATGTGTGTAGGGAAAGCATAAGCCCATTGCATTGTTGACAGCACAGAAACTGAATGTGAAAGGTTATCCTGACCTTGTTTAGAAACTGAATTACAGGTGGGGTGTTTCTGTTGATGTAGAGCAGTAAGCTGCAATTACTTTTCGTTAGTAATGAAGAGTGAGGTTAAGACAGATTAACGATAAACATTATAACAAGTAATGCAATTTTCTGATGCAATTCCAGCAAAGTGTTCTGAGCCCAATAGCAATGTTAGCTATGCTAATGAATATGGTTAAGTTATGGCTTATAATCAATATGTGCAATTGAAAATATTAGTCATAAACTTGTTAAAAAGGATGCTTTCCTTAGTTACAATTCTGGGCATCATGCAACACTCTGGCATGCAGTATTCGAGTGTCTACTTGTTTTAATTGGAACAAGAAATGAATGTTAGCTCTGTCTCTGCATTTCTGATTACATAAACCTGTGATCTCTCTTTGTATAGGTGTTAACAAGAACAAAAAATCTAAACTGAAGTAAGGAATGCTGTTGACAACTGACTGAGATTAATGCTCTCTAGCAACAGCTAAAAGAAAGGGAAAACCCAAAAAATGACCTGTGTTTAAGTTAATGTATTAATCAGGGCAACCTATGTGAGCTAACTGCGGGATCATGCACTCCTGTCTCTGACTCTCGCAGGGGTGAGTGTGGAGCTTCCATGAATTTCTTGTACTGACATTCATCTTTTGCAGATAGAGCAAGGATTTTAAAGATGTGCTGCTGTCTCATTACACCTAAAGGGATTTCCTAGGACATGGGAATACTATCTGTTAATGTCTTAGTGACTCTAGGAGAATAAGCCTTATTGTAAGGAAAAAACTAATTTTCAGTGACAATAAATATAAATGTTGTCTCCATTCTTCTATTGTGGCTTGGAGGGCTTTGGGTGAGAAATTATCTGTGCATTATAAGTTTTCACCAGATTAGTGGGTGGTCATGTTATGCCCTAATTAAATTTACAAGTTTGCTTTGGAGAGGATGTTCCCATGACTGTTAGTCCCTTTCATACTGAAGTAATCAGTTTCTGCATTGCACTACCTAGCAGGAATAAAATGTTCATTCCTCTGATTACTTTTTTTGGTCATTCTTCCTTCATGAATTTATACAAGACGTAATTGTTGAATTATATCAAAGCTCATTCAAAGAAATGAAAAAAAATACCCCAAAACAACCCCACACTGGTTCATAAAATAAACATTGTTTTAGTGGCTAATAAAAGTAATGTGAATGTTAATTGTTTTAATTCAGTTTGTGGGTGTATTCCATGTAATTTTTCTGACTTGTGAAAGATAACTAACCTCTCTCTATTGAAGACATTTATATCTTCTGAATGAGAAAATGTGAGAATTTCTAGATTTTTTTGAAAACCACAGGGCCAAATCGGTTTAAATTGAAAGTCACCCTGATGTCCAATAAAAGCAGGACAAATTATTGCTTGTGAATTGGTTTTGATGTGAAAAAGAGCTGAGCAAAGATGCTGTTCATAAGCTTTACCTTAACCCTAGCCCCATCATCTTTGGGTGTAGAGAAACAGCTCCAACTTAAGCGATTCTTAAGGTTCATCAGGAGTCTGGAGATAAGCCTTGGTTGTAGATAGTCAGTGTTCTTAGAGTGGATTTGGATATTCTTTATTCACCTATTCTTAAATGAATTTACGTTTTTGGTCTATAAAATGAACACTGAGTAAAGCAAACTTTGTGGAATACTAGCTAGCACCCAGCCTTGTGCAAAGCTGTATTAAAGGAATTCCTTACCCCTGTGCATGTATTGGCTTGCACACTGGATGAAGAATCCATTTTTCAGGGTAACTCTAGAGCCCCCTCTTCTATCTGTGGCTGGGAGAAGGACTAGAGGAAGATATGCAAGAACAAAACCAGAAAGATATACACACTAATATTTTTATATTTATCACTTTGACCCTGGGAGTTTTCTAAGTCAAATGTTGTACCTTGCTCTGCTTTACAGTTCATGATAGAACACTTATTCCAGTAAGTGGGTTGTTTTAAACATAAATTTAAAAATCTATGTTTAATCTGAAGTTTCCATTAACTTTTAAAATCCCCATTAATCTCATTTTGCATATTTGAGTTTATATTGTTGTAAAGAGCAAGATAAAAATGCGATTCCTTCATGTCTTCCATTCAGTTTCAGTCCTCTGACAAATCCACTGATGAGATCTCTGATATCGTATAAAATCATCAGATAACAAAACTACAGAGTCTCAAGTTTTGCAATGATGGTTTCTTTGAGAAAATCTTAACTCTCTCCAATAATAAGTAGAGTTTTCTTCTTGTAAAATCTAGTCTTAGAGCGGAATGAAGTTACAGAATCGTAGAAGCTGATGAACGTCTTCCATAAAAGAAACATCAATTCTTTTTCAGTATCTTGAATATTACTCAATCAGATCTGAGCTCTGCATAATTTGAGGATTTGGTGTCATCTTCTTTTTATAGACCTTATATAAATCAGTTCATACCTTAGTGGTGGAAAAATCCATGTCATAATTAGGAGGCCAGGATGACAGTCTGAAAAGTGACAAAAGTATCATTACGGTTGCATCTTCATCTCATGTAGATTCAGACACTTGATTCATCAAGGTTAGAAAGGACCTTCAAGAGATCCTCAAGTCTCCTTGGGCAGCCTGTTCCAAGGCCTCCCCTCTCTTTCTGGGAAGAAGTTTTTCCTAAGACCCAACCTGAATCTCCCACGGCGCAACCTGACCCAACTTCCTCTTGTTCTATTGCTAGTCCCTAAGGAGAAGAGGCCAACACTTGCCTCACTACAACCTCCCTTCAGATAGTTGTAGAGAGCAATGAGGACTTCTGTCATCCTCCTCTTCTCCAGGCTCCAGCTTCGATGTATGTAAGTGCTGACAGTTTTCTCAGAGTGCCCTGTAAAACTGTGAGCCACGGAATGAAGTATGACAGAGAACATAAATTCTTTAAATAAATTGACAGAGTTTATGAAATTAATAAACTCCCCAAAGCAGATTATATTCCAATTTTATATTGATGCTTCATTTGTAATATCTGCTTGCATAAATGGGGTTTTGCAGGGTTAAAATCTCAGCCTCCTTAGTGCAGTGGTATGATTCTTGCTCACTCGTGATAGGTGTGACTACCCTCTCTGGGCCAAATACTGATACACTGGAAGAGTTAAATTCAAGTTGTGAAAAGTGTTGTACTGGAGTGTTAAGGCCTCCCCTTAACACTTCTGGTTTCTGCCTCCCCTATTCTTTGAGGAACAGTTATCTTCTGCCGTGGGCAGAATTGTCAACATGTCACTTACCATTCCTGGATGACAGTTGGGACACCTGGCTTCCACTCCCCATCCCCACTTTATCATCTTGGATGATCAGTCAGTTTTATGATCTGATTTATTTATATCAGAAGTGATTCCCTTAGTTTACCCAAAAGAGGGAATGCTGGAACCTCAAGATCCAGCAAGTTCTAGTCTTGTGCAGTTGTACACATCGCACTACTCAAGTTAGTCACAGTGGGAAAATGCAAAAGACAGAAGTCAGTTTTCTTGGACTGTAAAATATCACCTGAAATGAGACCCCTTTGAGCTCTCTGGATTGCAATGGGCTGCATTCAGAATCTCTCCTGAGCTGGGACACCTCTTCAGCTGGTGAGTGTGACACAAGGCTGACATGAGGACCAGCACCTCAGGACTCAAGTCACCTTTTGAGTGACGCAGAGGTGTTGTGCATATTTACTCTAAACTCAGAGGGACATTTTGGCTATAGTTTGGACTTTTCCTCCCACCTTTCACTACTTATTTAGATGTTTTGTTTTATGGATTTTAGAGTGGTCTCCGGATTTAAGTGTTTCAGGATCCAAGTGTTTATTTGTCTGTATGATCTATGTCTGCATGTGTATACATTCTGATTTATAGGGTCTTGTAGTAATTTAGTCTGAATTTTGTCATCCTCAAATCTGCAATCAAGTTGCCATTTTTAACTTTGCTAAATCACTTGCTAGTCCTTAAATTGCTTAATCAGTAATTGCTGCTAAAATCCAACCCCGTGATTTACCGTATACTAGCAATGAAGTTTGAATTGTTGTCAAATCAAACTGTGTCAAATATATTCATCTGCAACACTTAGAGAAATCAGTGAGCTGCATAATCAGAGATCTGTGTGCAGAGCTCATGGCAACAGGAAGCTGTTCATGTGGACTTGGTAAGTTTTCTAATTTTAGTGTAATCAACACATAAAAGGTGGGTGAACAGGAGCCTCTTGGGATCTGTAATCCATACAGGAACACCTTGTGATTTACTGACAAACTTCTAAAATACTTTCAACGTATTTGCTGTTTCCTTTCTATATGGATATATTTAAACCTGTAAAGGGACTTGGGTGTCTGAATGGATTGTTAGATACTTTCATTTTATTTAATTCCAAAACTTAAATTATCAAACTGTTGCTAGCCATTGAGAACCAGTGATAACTTTTACACCCGTAGTAATTTCTGTAATTAAAGTTTTCTTTCTCCACATCTCCAAAAGCATCTTAGTCCTGATTTTGTCAATTTTGTTCCAATTTCATGCACAAAATCTAGATCGTGGCAGTAATGCATTTTTGCCTTTATTCTCCATCTATGGATTTCTCTAGAAAGGAAGAAACCAGCTCTCTGCTGTGCAGAAGGATAGGCCATAGTCTTCTACCTGCAAGACAGCAAGTTCAACGATGAGTTTATACATGGTAGAAGTAGGTGCGATAAATATGGCAACCAAGCCTAGAAGAGGGATGCCACGTAAGATCACAGAATCAGAGTTATCGAGGCTGGAAAAGCCCTCAGAGCTCCCCCAGCCCAGCCCATGACCTAACATCACCACAGCAGCCAGACCAGGGCACTAAGGGCCACAGCCAGGCTGTCCTTAAACACCTCCAGGGATGGGAACTCCACCACTGCCCTGGTCAGTCCATTCCAGAGTTCGATCACCCTTTCTGTGAGGAAGGGCTTCCTAATATCCAACCCTCCCCTAGCGCAGCTTCAGGCCCTGCCCTCTCATCCAGTCACTAGTTGCCTGTGAGAAGAGCCTGACCCAACCTGAATGAAAGATGCCTTTCTCTCCTAAGCATTTCCTGTATCTAGATTAAGTTAAACCCACACAGTTTCCAAAGCTGGTGCTCTTCTAGGTGACTTACTCAAACCCCCACATCTTACATAGGGGTCCTCATTTGGTTCCCAATGTCTTAACAGTAGAGTTCCAAATTCCAGACACAGTAAGTTATTACTATAGCTTGAGCTCTCTTTCTTTGCAGGACTGCTTTTAATGCTAATGGCAGAGTTCACTACTTGACAAATAAGTGGTTGAAAGGTTTTTGGACAGGATAAAATCAGTAGGAAATGTAGTAGCATCTCTAGTCAGAAATCATTCTTTAGTGATCTGCTAATGAAGGAAGCTTTTAATCTTGGAGACTGTTCTGCACTGCAGAACGAGGGGCAATGTGAGAGGGATGTCATAACACCCACTGGAACAGCACAGGCTGGCATGGGCATGCCAGCAAGTTCCCCTACAGCGGTTTTACAAGCTACCATATGGGCGTTTGAAGTCTATAATACAAAGCCCAGCAGAGCACACATGGCTTGTTCAAAACCACTGACTCCTCAATACAGCACCTTCTGCAAGGCTTCCAATGCAGCAAACAAGGAGAACAGCAAGATTGGCAAGCTAATATCAAAGATCTTGCTTTTACTTTTCATTTTCTTTACGATAATTTTTAATCTAGCAATAACCTGCAGGTTTACTGATAAGTAGACAAAAATATAGGCAAGCCATATACAAAATACTCAAGTCCATGTTTCTACGAGTTAGTTAATTTAGCATTATGAAACCTTAACTCATGCCATCTTTTACTGTTCAATAAGTTTGGTGTTCCTATTTTTTAATCTTTCTAGTTTAGTTTTATTTTCTTCTCTAAATCCATGAAATTGTCTAATTGACAGTTAGGTGAAACCTTTATTGATCTTATTTCTCTTGCTTTGCTAGCATGGATGTCAGATGAGATATTAAAAGTGTTGAATTTCAAGGGCAATTTTATGACGCTTAACAGTCTTTCCAGTGGTTAACCACAGCACCCTTTCATTAACAAACAGGCAATCCTATTTTTCTTTTTTTTCCCTTCAGTCAGATGGTAAATGAAACAAATAGCTTGTTAATGCTGGATTGTGGGAACTTCTTGAGCCTTAGAGTGCTGAAAAGCACAGATTAACACTTTTACCGCTGTCTTTGTGTGTAGCTCACAAATGATACCCTTGAATCTGATTTGCTGCGAAGCAGTACAGATTCATGTAAAATAAGCCATACAGATAAGAGGCGAGCACTAAAAATAAAACAACATTTGTAAAAAGCCTTTGTATAACCTTTAAAAAGCAAGAGGATTTGCATTACCCCATACGTTCCGCTGTTTAAAGAAAGATAAGTCTCTGCTCAGCCCATCAGTCAAAATCATTGAAAAGGTAAGGACCATTTATCTAGGAAATGTATTTGACAATAAAATCGTACAGTTGTAATTACAACAGGCGGCTTCGAGCCTGCTATTGGTGGCAGGAGTCTTACTAAGGGGAAAAACATACATAATTCTTCGTGATGTTCCGTTGTGTTTCAGCCTGTGTTAATCCTGGACATGTTACGCTTCACTGCAGATGGAACAGGGAGCTTCATTAAAATTGCTGTTGTAATTTGCTAAAATAATCATATTCATGATTTGTTTTAAGGAGAATAAAAAGAGCATGGAAGCAAAAGGAACAAGGGAGGAGTTTTATTGATTTGCATTATGAGAACCACTTCAAGTAGACACTAGAAATCTTTCACGGATAATGTGCTGCCTTGTACTATTCTTTCCAGAAGTGGAGGTTACACATGATACTTGAAATTCCCTTGGGGTTGGAAATGTAACCCCTCCAAAAGGCAAAATGCTACTGCTAAGGGGTATTCTTTCTTTTGTGGAGCTCTGTCTTTGCTCCTGCATCTTTCTAATCCTAAATCCAGTGCGACCCTGACCTCCTCCACATACTGTCCACTAGATACTGCATATCTCTCTCTCTACTCTGCTCTGAATGTACTGAAAGTTGATAATTCTGTGACGTTTTTAACCAAGATTGTGCTCCTATGATACTGTCATAATATCAAATAAAACAGAGGTCCTGGGAGAATTTAATTTGTGCGTTGGAGGCAGCATAAACAGGGAATGAAATTCATAAGGGATTTAGGTCTTTTGCTCAAGACTATGTAACATCACTGGAGCCCTGGAGAGGGCCTAACATCTCCTGTTCTGGTCCAGCCCAGTGCCTCATCAGCTGCAAATACATTTCTTGAGCTCTACTCACAAGTTGAAGTGTCTAGCCCTGGAGGTGGTGTGAAAGCACTTTCTGCGTCTGCTCTTGCAGGTGGCTTGGGGCAGTCTGGCTCAGATATGTCACTACCCAGTGCTAGCAGCTTTGTTGAGATATTCACAGGAATGCAAAGGAAGAAATTCTCTGTGTGCATTTTATTCCAATGTATTGGCTTGAAGATTTCTTTGGCAATAAACCTCAGTTTCAAGGCCCAAGTAGTTACAAACTCAGAGCACACAGCTTTACCTGAATAGGGTCAACAAATGTCTATTTCTTCTTGAAAGAAAAAGTCACTAAAAATTAATCTACCTTTAGGAACCTGTTATGACTGATTGCTAATTTGATATGGTTTGATTTAAATCAGAGTAGTAGATGACATCATGGATATCTTTCTAATTCAACTAAAAATACTTTTCTTAAAAAAAAAGCAAGCAGTGCTTCACTACAGACGATGCTTCAAACTTGAAACTACTTCTTTTTTCACTCTCTGTGTTGCAAGTCTTCTCTCAAGCATCATCTCTGCTTACAGGTTGCCTGTCTTGATAGATCCCTTTAGCTGTTCTAATTTTCTCCATCCTTTTGACTGCTGTTTCCAGGAGTATCACATGCCTGGTCAAGCTGTGCATATTTGCTGAGTTCTCAAGTTCCATCACCATTACAGAAGATGTGTGCTGTCTCTTGAGGGCTTTTTGAAAAGACAAGAAAATCCACTTTCATGCTGTTGAAGACCTTTATTCATAATTCAGTTACTGTCTTTATGAAGTGCTTTGGCAATAAACTCAACTAAAAATAAGAACTTCTTTTCTTTAGGTTATTCTTGATTCTTGTTAAGAGATATATTCTTGTCATTCTTTTGGCAAAAAGTTCTTTCTTTTCTGCTTTACTCCTTCTTCATCTCTTTTCCTTTTCTAATATTTCAAATTATATTTTCCCCAAAGGGAGTGCTGTATTTGAGCTCAATCAATTCCCTTCCTGCCACTCTCATTTCGATTCAGCCTGTGCATATTACAAAGTCCATTAGTCCTGTTGCTTTTATTAACTCATGTTTCAGTAGCTCTTGAACCTCACTCTGAGTCTGCTCTGATCACATCTGAAGCTTATGGTTTGTTTGTTACCTTTTGGGGTTTTTGTTTATCCCTCCTCAGCTCTTTTTGCCTGGCTTCCTGTTCATCAGAGGACTCTTGGGGACTTTCAAGCTCATGATGAAAAGTGAACTGCGTAGGCAAGTATCACTCATCTTGAGACCTTTAGCATTTTATTCATTACACTTTGAAGTCCTGGCAAACATTCTTTTTCATGCCATAATAAATAATTATTAGCTAGAGATCTTTAAATTCAGTGATGAAAGATCCCTGCAATTTCAGAATGAGAATGGTTGTGATCTTTGCTGGGTTTTGGTTAAGCCTGCTTTACGTGAGGGAAGTGTGGAAGGAAACACACCTCCTCCCTTCCTGAAATAAAACGGGAACAATACAAAAAGGAATTGATCATCTCAGTTTAGAAAGTATGTCTCACAGTGACAATGGAAATGTGAGTGCTGCTTTGCTCTAGCTGAATGGATGTGGCATGCTGAATGTCCTGTGACATGACAAATGGTAAGTGCATTGAAGGCACTCAATGACATGTAGTTGGAAGTTTTCAGATTAAACTAAAGTTCAGTGTTTGTGCAGGGCTGATTTTCACGAGGAAACAGTTTACTGCACATCTCCAGAAAATGCCAGTGTTCAGTCATCCTCAAGTATGGCATCCGGGTACGCCCTCAAAAATACTCAAAGGACTTCTTTTCTTAATAAGGAGTTTGTATAATAATAACATATTTTCTTAATAATACACTTGTATGAAAGTGTGCTTAACTTCAGTGCTATTTTGATATGAATTGTAATAAGGTTCTTAGTACTTAAATTATTGAAAATACTCAAATATAGAAGAAATCATGAGTCATATGTCTTCATTAGATATTTCCTATTACCAGAGTAGATGTCGGAGCCTTCAGGGAAAATTAGGAACGAAAGGCAAATCTGATTTTTTTATAAAATGCTTTTATAGCTTCCAGTTATAAAGTACCTGTCTTCTGAGGTTATTGTAGCAGAAAGCTGCAATAGTGGTGGCTTTAACAGGCTTGCAGATATATCTGCTGTAAAGATATGCTTGAGCCATTATTTGGAGCACAATTATTTTTAAACTGGAAAGATTCTTTTTTGCAGTTTGTACCAAATGTGGGCAACACAAAGGGTTATGAGTGACAGCTCTTTATAGCCTTTTTCAATTCTTTCTTTACTTTTGTGTGTTTAGTGGGACACTTGTTTCCCTTAATTTTTCTTCATCTTCTGTGCACTGTCCGTTCTTCTTAGCACTATTTTACAGAGGATAAAGCCCAGTTCTTTAGAGCACATTGAACAGGTTCTTTCTGGTTGATTTGAACAAAATAGTTTTTTGGCTTTCTTTCCCTTCTTTTCAGGTGAGGGGCTGCTGCTGATGATCAGCAGCTCCTGAAGAGAGGAGGAGGGGCAGCAGGCTCCCATTACCTACCTGCCTGAGTGCAGTGACATAGTAGGAGGAGGGGTTGCCACAGAAACCTCTGAACAACCAAGCAGAAACTGGCTCGTGGCTTCGAGGAGAGGAGGATAGACTTCTTACTGACAGGGGGAAAAGAAAACCCAGAGAGGACAGGGCGGTTACCATAAGACATGGTTACTACTAGGACAAAGGCCAGTAGATTTCCATAACGTAATATCTACAAAACCTGATCTAGGGTTAGCTCTTAGTGGATCAAGGGGTCCAATATCCTCCCATCAGCACGTATCTCTGCCTCCATGT
>JAOXOE010000343.1:9181294-9214217 GCA_028565055.1 Phoeniculus purpureus | reverse complement strand
ACCCTGTTCCCCAGGACCGTATCTACTCGGTTTTGAACTCCTCCATGGACGGTGACCTCCCTCTCTCTGGGCTGCCTGTTCCAAGCCCTGACCACTGTCAGGGAAGAAATTTTTTCTGCTGTCCAGTCTAATCCTCCCTTGGCACACCTTGAAGCCGTCTCCTCTCGTCCTATCACTGGTGACAGGGGAGGCCGACCCCCACCTCTCTACACCCTCCTTCAGGTAGCTGTGAAGAGCAGGAAAGTCTCCCCTCAGCCTCCCTTTCTCCAGCCCCAGTTCCCTCAGCCACTGCTCATATGTCCCACCGCCTACCCCAGAGCCCTTAGACTGGGCAGGGTCTGTTCCCGCGGGTCCCGAAGGCCCGGGGCCGCTATTCCCGGCCACCGCCACCAACCCGCGCCACGCCCCCTGCGCCGAGCCCTTCCCTCCAGAGCTCGGCCCGCCCTTTCCCGCCCATCCCAGCCCAGCCCCATCGAGCGCCGAGTGAGGCGCCAGGCCTGGCCGGCCGATACCGGAGCGGAGCAGAGGGGAGCGGGGCAGGCGCCCATGGCCTGGAGCGGGCGCCCCTGCGGACGACGATGACCGACTACAGCGAGGAGCAGCGGAACGAGCGGGAGGCGCTGGAGTCCATCTACCCCGACTCCTTCACCGGTGAGCGGCGGCCGGGCCGCGCTGTGCTGCGGCGGGACGGGCTGAGGGAGGCCACTCTGGGCCACGGCTGAGCCGGCCGCACCGGCGGCGGGTGCCGGTGTGGGATGGGGGGGTGAGGGGGAAGGTTTGGGGGGCTCTGTGTTCTGTGCCTGTCCCGAGCATAGACCGCAATGCTCCTTTCCTGCGCTGCGGGTGGTTGCGGGTCGCTGGCGGAGCCTCTGTGCATCGGGAGTCGCGGTGCTCGGTGCCGCTGTCTAGGGCGGTAGTCTGGAAATCAGCGAATGGTTCAGCATGGAAAGGACCTTAACATCATCGAGTCCAACCATTAACCGAGCTATCCTATCCCACCGCTAAATCTTGTTCCTGAGCTACACACCTCCACGACTGTGAAACACGTCCCTCCCTGGCAGCCTGTTCCAAGGGCTGATGGCCCTCTCAATAAAGTTTTTCCTCGTGTCCAACCTGAACTTCCCCTGGTGCAGCTTGAGGCCATTTCCTCTTGTCTTTGTTCCTTGTGAGAAAAGACCAACCCCATCTCTCCACAACCTCCTCTCAGGCGGTTGTAGAGAGCAATAAGGTCTGCCCTCAGCCTGTTTTTCTCCAGACTAACCAAACTCAGTTGCTTCTCATCAGACCTGTCCTCCAGGCCCTTCCTCAACCTTGTTGTCTTTATCTGGACCCACTCCAGCCCCTCAGTGTCCTGGTATTGAGGTGCCCAAAACTGAACCTGGTATTCTAGGTGAGACCTCACTAGTGCCAAGTACAAGGGGACAGTCGTGCACTCATTTAAAAGGGCATTCCATCACATCATATAGAAAGTTGCTCTTAACTGGGAAGTATTTATTAGTAGGATAATAAGGACCGTAACACATTTCAAGATCATTTTTTTCTTCATTAGTCCTTGAGAAGTTCAGTTTTAATAATTTGCTTTTTCTTTGAACAGTCTTGTCGGAAAAGCCAACGACTTTCACAATCACTGTGACATCTGAAGCAGGAGAGAATGACGAAAGTAAGTTGATTTCTTCTTAAACATACATAGGAGGAGTGTCTGTGTAAGCCAGCAACTAGGTACCCCTCCAGCCCTCTAAGAAGCCTGATCCAGTGAGCATTCCTCAGCAGATGTCGTTCAAGGATGCTGGTGATGTGTTCAGTTTGCAGGAGTGTTGAGCTCTCTCACTAGGGCTGCTCCTGACATGCTGAATCTCAGAGCTAGTGTAGCTTCACAACATATGGGTCATCATGATCCCTGGAGGAGATGACAGCCTTGTTTTGAGGTGATTTGTTTCTAGCAGTTGTATGTTGGGAAGAGTCAGTCTGTGTATGGTGAATGTGCAGCCTGTAAAGAGCAGTTCCGGATCAGTGAGCTGTGGGTCACAAGTCCATATCCTGGTTTAGATTATTTTGTGCTGTTTGGATCTCTCAGGGTCGTAGAATCATAGAATGGCTTTGGTTGGAGAGGACCTTAAGGACAATCTAGTTCTAGCCCCTCTGCAGAGGCAGGGACACAGTCCTTAGAGCAGGTTCCTCAGGGAGCCATCCAACCTGGCCTTCAACACTTCCATCCATGGGACAGCCACAACTTCCTTGGGTAACCTGTTCCAGCACCTCACCACCTTCACAGGAAAGAATTGGTTCCTCATGTCCAACCTCAGTCTCCCCTCTTCAAGACTGTAACCCTTTTCCCTTGTCCTCTTGCTACCACTCGTGTAAAAAGCCCTACCCCACCTTTCTTGTAGTCTCTTTAAGATATTAAAAAGCTGCTCTAAGGTCACCTGGGAGCCTCCTCTTGTCCAGACTGAACAACCCCACTTTGCTCAGCCTGTCCTCACAGGGGAGCTCCTTCCAGGAGCTCTACGTCCTTCTTATGTTGGGTAGTGTAGAACTGGACACAGTATTCCTGTTGGGGTCTCACAAGTGCAGAGCAGAGGGGGAGAATCACTTCCCTCAAATGATTGTCATAACCACCCAGCTTTGTGTCATCAGCAAACTTGCTGACAGTGCACCTTAATACCTCGTCCAAGTCATTAATGAATAGATTGAACAGGACTGGTCCCAGCACTGGCCCCTGGGGCACTCCACTAGATACAGGCCTCTAACTAGACTCTGTCCCATTGACAACTACTCTCTGGCTTCTGTCCTGCAGCCAGTTCACTATCCACCTCACTACCCGATCATCTAGACCACACTGTCTCAGTTTGGCTGTGAGGATTCTATGTGAGACTGTGTCAGATGCCTTACTGAAGTCAAGATAGACCACATCCACCTCTCTGCCATCATCTACCCACCTGGTTATGCCCTCATAAAAGGCTATCAGGCTGGTCAAGCATGACTTCCCTTTGGTGAAGCCATGCTGACTGTCCCTAATGACCCTCTTGTCCTTGTTGTGCTTAAAGACAGCATCAAGAACAAATTTCTCCATCACCTTTCCTGGGATGGAGGTGAGGCTGACCAGTCTATAGTTACTTGGGTCCTCCTTCTTACCCTTTTTGAAGATATTGGAGTGACATTTGCTATCCTCCAGTCCCTAGGCACCTCTCCTAATTCCCATGACTTAGCAAAGATGATGGAGAGTGTCTTCGATTTCAAGCTCTGCTTTTCAACAACAATCCAGGCATCTCGCCAGACTCTTTCTGAATATTTTGTTTCATTTCAGTTGTCCATTTCTGGGATGTGTTTGCTCTAAACTCCCACAAGGAATGTAATTATTCCAACATTAATACAGACCCCACAGGCACTTGGAAAATGTAATCAAAGAAAGCTTTTCAATACTTTGAAAATTCATAGCTAAGGCCTTTTCCACAAGGAGTGTGATAGACCTGTGAGTGATAAACATTAAGAAGCGCATTTTAAAAAAATGAAATCGCTAAATTGAATCAACGAAGTGAAACTCTGTTGGTAGTGAAGTTACCATGAAGGCTCACCTTTTCTGGATTCTATTTCGAAGTTTCTTTTTTTCTACATCCTTCCCCCACTGGTAAGGATAATGACTATCTCTACAGCCTAATTTGCAGCACAGATTTCCGCCTGTGAATGTACAACCACTGCTTTTATTTCAGACTTAAACTGTAAATACATAAAAAAGACCCTTATTCTTCTATGCAACAAAGAGAAAAATGACTACGGGTGTAGGAATAATGTGATGAACTGAATTAAATTAAGGGGTAGTCTGTCTTACAGCTGCTTGGTGAGCGTGACACAGCAACCTGCTGAATCCTGGAGAGCATCAACCAGCTGGATAATGTTTATCAGACACTCTAGCTCCCAATGCACAAGCAACTGAAGCTATGACACAGCAGTTTTCTCCCTTTCTTGGAACTATGAAACAGCAGCTTCATGACCCAGACCCCCTCATAAATATGCATACCTGGACACCTCCTCCTCATGTACATGAAATTCCTTCTTGGAATTGAGGCTGACCTGAATGCCCCTTCATGCGTATGGTTGGCATACCCTGGATAATAGACCCCTGTTCCAGACCGATGACACAACGCCCACCACCGAAGACCACCTGAAGATGGACCTCACGGGACATTGCGAAGGCCCATAGCAGTGACTTTCCTTGCTTATTCTCTTAATTTTTTCATGCTATCTTCCTAACTTCTTTCTTGTCTGACCAGCCTACTGCTCTTTCTATCCCCACCCTCTTATCCTCTCCTCTCCTCTTATCAACAAAAGCAACTGGTGGATGGCATCGGACCTTCTTTGTGCCTTAACTTCACCCTTGGGATCAAATTGCACCAAATGTCTGTGGGCTCCCCATTGAACCAACAAATAAAAACAGGCAGCAGAGTTAGATTCTAAGCACTGGTGATTATTATCATTGATAAAATTCCATGGATTTTAAAATCACTTCTGAAGGGTTGTGTTCCATAGACGTTTGGGAAATCTGTTTCTTGTTCAGGTGCTGCTTCACATTACAAGTGTTAAAGACGATGTTGACAGAAAATCTCTGAGAGAACACCAGTGCCTCCAGTTCTGTGATGGTTTATTGAGTACATATCCATTTATTTCTAAATTGTTCTGCATGTGCACGAGCTAACATGATTAACACTTAACCATTAATTACAATTGCCACCACCTTATAAAACTCTTGCTTCTCATACACACATTCTTGAAGGATAAACCAAGCATTTCTTTGGAAGCCTAATGTTCAGGTAATATTTTCTAATAATTATAACGTATGGTGAATCTTCTTATAAAAAGTGCTAATATCTTTATTTTGAGAGTTTTTTATCTGTTCCAAACATAATTAATATACTGTTTAATTAGATTGAGATTCCCATTCAAAAATGCACTGGTGAAGCTGTTTCGTTATACTAATGGTTTTCTCTTGTTGAAAATAATTACCAGGAATTTAATTAACATTTAATTTAGGTACATTTAATTATATTCAAATGTTTTATAAGTCAAAAAGTAATTGTCTCTGTTTTGTTTTCTTTGCCTTTCTCTCTTATATATATACTTGTTGTTTAAAAACACTTGCTAACTGACTTCTGCCATAGCTAAATTGTGTTCTTTTTTGCTCTTCTGAAAACGCATGCAGCATTACAAACACACATTTGATTGAGAGCCATCCTCTTGCATGTCTAATATTGGATGAAAATTTGTTTCCAGACTTTGTGAATTTGACTGACTTTTGAGTGACAAGATGTGAGAGTGGTTTAATTTCTTATAGGTTCATGTGGGAAGATAAATGATAAAGAATGAATGCCAACTTACATTTGAGACTTTAAAATCCTCTGCTGAAATGGATCTACCTCTGAGAAAAAAATACTCTTCTCAGATGTAATCAATTACATGTTGCAGAGTAAGGATTTCCAAATATTATCTAAACTTTGGGTCAACACTTAAGAAACAGCCACTTCTGGGAGAAGATACATCAACAGTATAGGATAAAATGTGAAGAGCACCCACAGCTGTGAGAAGAAAGATATGTTGGTTGCAGGCATATAGCTGTGACAAGCTTTAGTCTAAAAAGAGCAGAAAAGAAAAGAGCTACATCAGCAAGAACTACTTGGTAATCCTATATTTGGAGAATTTTAATCCGGAAGCTGACATGGTCACCCTGTAGGATAATGAAAATTGATAGGATTACAGCATAAAGGACAGAGGTGGAGAGTGGTAGGGAAAGGCTGAATACTTTAACACTAAACACACTGACAAAAAATCCATGAGCTAATGAATAAGTGTGTGCTTAGGTATCACGATCCCAGGTACTGTGAGTGATTCATGTGATGCTACACAGACTACTTAATACAATTGGTCTTTGCTCCTCAGTGCTCAAAATGGAAATAAATACTTGCCTGTCATCCCAAGGCACTTTCAGCCCCAGGATGACAATGTGCAGCTGTGTGCTGCTGCTAACACGGGAGTGTAATGTACAAAGCAAGAATCATTTTCCCTTTTCCTTTGGCTCAGGAAACGAATTGGTATTGTAATATGAAGTGATGGCTGATAATGTGTAATCGTATTGTAAACAGTTTGATTTCTCTGTGATGCTGATCTCTTCTCAAAGACTGGTAAACAGAAGATTTATGATTTTTGCTTCTTCAGTATGTAAAGCAAACAAGCAGTATTAAAACAGTTATTATCTCTGTCGTCTCTCTCAGAAAGGGAATGAAAGGAAAACCTTCCCCACGACCAGTAACTCCCTAAGGAAAAAAATGTACCTAGACTCTTTCTTCATTTCTAAAAAGAAATCATATGGAACATTGTGTGTTATTATACCTGTAGATTCCAGCTTCCTCATCCCAGAAGAAAACAGAGACAGAAGATACTGTATTGAAGTTATTGCTATACATGTCTCTGGCTCAATTGCTCAAATGTAAATTGAAGCATCACAACTAAGCTCAAAGTGTATTGCTCAGCTGAGATGGAGAGAATTAGAGTTTTGGTTGAAGACCAAACTGAATTCTGAAATTTACTCTCTCTTTCACGTAATTATCTAACTGTGTCTGTGAAACATTTTAAACATGTAAGTTCCAGTTTTAGATTCTCAAAACACCATGGCTTTTGTAACTGTTTTTCTTTCTGTCCCCAAACGCCCCAGTCATTTAAAATTTTTGTGCTAGCGGTGTCTGGTAGCACTTGAATTGCAGTGCAACTGCTGACAGAGAAACCGTGTCCAGCAGTAGGGTTACTTCGACCTGCATCATCCTGAAAGGTCTAGTAATGAGGAGAAAGTGAGTTAGAGTTTGCAAAACCAGATTGCTCTACCCCAAAGTTATTTTCTGTGATACATAAACAGAGCTGAAAGCACCACCCAAATGGTATTTATTGCAGGGGCAATTCTTCCAGAAGTTCCATTCATTTAAAATTGTCATAGATTTACTAATATTCTGAAGATCACAAGACAGCTGAATTGAGAGTCACGGTGCTGAACTGATGCTTAGGTGGTCAATCCAACTAGGAGATGCCCTTGCCGGCTGGCTCTGGTATTCTGATGCGTGGAGGCGGCCCGTCAAGCATTTTATATTGTATGTGCCCAATATACAAAGCCTGCAAGGACCAAGAATGCAAGGAGCAGCAGTCAGCAATCACCAGAGTTCATAGGCTGGAGGCTGTTTCACTTCTCCTTGACTCCTGGTAACTGAAGAAGTAATGAAAATAAAAAATTATGGTCTCATCTACCTTTAACCCCCTGAAAATATCACAAGCACAAAGGGTTAGTAAAAGCATCTAACAGTACCATATAAAGTTTTAGAAGAAAACTTATACTGTTCAATTGAGAGGTAATAGCCAACATATTTTCTAAGACATTCTTGTGTTTTCCCTAATTTTCTGGAAAATATTAAAGGAACCAAATAGAATGCTGTTTGCTCTGCCAGTTTGTAGCAGTGATACCTCTACTGATAAGTCCTTGTAGAGATCAAGTTTTGCCATAGTCCCAGAGCTTGTCAGAAGCACCCTTGTATAATTTTCAGTGCTGTTGGTGAGACCTGTGATACGTACGCTGCTCTCCATCTGCAAAGGACTCTATCCAGTCTGTCACTGTCAGTGAGATCTGTGATGAACCTGTTGGAAGAGGGAGGTCCTTAGAAAGGGGTGAAGAGCAATGCATCCAGGACCTGAAATCTGCATGAAGTACATAATAAATAATAAAATAATAATATATTAAAAAGTAAAACAATACATATCTATACTTCCATGGGAATATTGATGAACGGCAAAGTGAGTGAATTCAACCCATACTCAGCAACCCCCAGAAAAGACCTGCAAAAGTATTCACAGTGATAACAGCTGCATAGTCCAGTAAATATTAAATTGTTCCTCTGGAGAGTAAAAGCTACTGTTAATCTACCTGTAATTGAATTTTATCACAGTAACTAACTCACAGTTAGGAAAATCAAGTGAAGACAGGGGTTTTTTACGAATTTAGAGGCGATACATGAATCCGATGAATTGTAACTTTCTAGGGAAACAGCATGATGATTTAAGCGGCCTAGATGTACGTGACACTGAGCCAATGAGAACCAAATATAAACTGTTTTTCAGATGCAATTAAAAAATAATATCCCACAATGTCAATCATCACATTTTTAAGGATAGCGAATGAATTTGGTGCTTTGCCTCACTGAATTGACATTTCTTTCCTGCAGTGTTTCTCTTTGTATGTATTTTTCTTGGTTTATGAAGGATATAGTTAAGTTCTATGCAGCATTCTACTTAAAAACAATTACTAAAATCACCACAAAATTATATCTATGTGCAGTTTAATTGATATTTTCTGATATAATAAATAGAGCTGAAAATAGAAGGATGTAGGAAGTCATCGTTCTTTCAGAGCATCCTGGCAGAATCATCAGAAACCCATTTATAACATGTTATTTCTGCTAATGGTTTGGAAGTATAAATAAAATAATTACCAGTAAAAGTTACAGAGGGATGAAATTGGTAGGACTCTAAATTTGCTGATAAATTTCACTTGAATAAACTAACCTTCATTTATTGTCATAAATCCTATTTTATTTTTCAGAGTTTACAGAAAAACCAGTGAAAATTCATGTACTGGTGAAGGTGTCCTGCCTAGGACAAGGACTCGTAGATGAAGGAGAGGAAAGCTGTAGCTTTCAAAGGGATGGGGTGTCCTGTAGTGTTTCAAGCTGGAGAATTTTTTTGAAAATTAATAAATGTGAACACAAAGTAGAAGGTGACAAGGGGGTGTAAGTTCAGTTGTATTGTTACTGCAGCTGCAGTACTGGCTGAGTATGAGCCAGCAGTGTGCTTAGGTGGCCAAGAAAGTCAACAGCTTCCTGTCTTGTATTACAAATAGTGAGGCTAGCAGCAGGACGAAGGTGATTGTCCCTCTGTACTCTGATGAGGCCACATCTTGAGCACTGTGCTCAGTTTCAGGCCCCTCACTACAGGAGATGGAGGTGCTGAAACATGTCCAAAGAAGGGCATTGAGGCTGGTGAGCAGTCTGGATCTCCAATCTTTTGAGGAGCACCTGAGAGAACTGGGATTGTTTGGATCAGAGGAAAGGAAGCTGAAGGGAGACTTTATGACTCTCTACAACTACCTGAAAGGAGATTGCAGTGAGGAGGCATTTGGTCTCACAAGTAGCAAATGATAGGACATGATGAAATGGACTCACTTTGCCCCAGGAAAGGTTTAGACTGGGTTCTAGGAAAGATTTCTTCACTGAAAGGGTTGTAAAGAGGCTGCCCAGGGAATTGGTTGAGTCATCAACCCTATATAAAAGACTACTATGTGTGGCAATCAGAGTCATGGTTTAGTGGTGAACTTAGCAGTGTTTGGTTCAGGTTGGACTCAAACGGTCCTTAAAGGTTTTTTCCTAATATAACTGATTCTGGTTCTATCTGGTGTGGGCAGAAAATGTTTCACTGTTACTAAACATTATTGTTTTGTAGAAATGGGAATAAAGGACACAGAAAATAAGCTTCTGGACAGTTTCTGGCTATGATTTGAGAATCTAAGACTTGACAAAAATGTAACTCAAATTTGTGGTTAGTTTTATCCGGTAGAAGTCTGACAGCTGCTCAAGAAGTTAATGGTCTCTGCAATCATCACATTTTAGTAAACCTTTTGCTTTGGTATTGACTACACAAAGAAGACAGTTTAAAAAAACCTACTTATGTCTTATTACTTGAAAAATTTACTTATTTTAAGGTGGTGGCCTTGGGCTTCACTTTTGATTGTCCTTTTGAGACAGGCATCTGTAAGAGAGACTGCATTCTTTTGACTTTGCCTAGCTATGAAGTCCTGGTAACAAAGCAGGTAGAATACAAATTTACATTTCCATTCTATAAACATATTTTCCCCTCTCATTAGTTGATTGGGATATTTTTTCTGTGTCACCTAATACCAGCAGGTCTTGAGTACTAAGAGAAAGATTTGATCTGATTATCAGTCTAATGTAGCCTCTACAGATATAATCTTTGTCACTGTCTTGTTTTTTATTGTGGATGACTTCTGTGTGGGAGACATGATTTAGGGTTAGCTTCAGTCTTACTCATTTGTCACTGATCAGTTGATCAGATCTGAGATAAAGGTAGCCAATTCATTTAGTTAATGACCTAGAGGGCTGAAACAAACAAACAAACAAACCCAAGGAGGGTCCCAAAAACTAAAAAAATAACCCCTAACTTCATTCAAGGATGAACAACAAGAAATTTAAATCACCCCAAATAAAAACCCTTGACACAGAGACATGCAGAGATTAATCCCATGTTCTTACATAACTGGGTCAAACTACTATCTTTTTATTGCTAGGAACAGCAGGAAGATTTGTGACAATAAACAAACACACCAAAATAAGGAAGGGTAATTAAAACGGCTGTGCTGTAATGAACTTTTTGGCTATTGCAGGTGACAGCTGGAAGTCAAAATCTTTTGGGGTGTTACAAAAAATGTTTTGGTCAAACCAAATTATTTTCTGAGGCAACACTTTTAGCGATTGGTATTTTCTACTAAAATAAAATTTGGAACCAATAGAACTATTTAAAATACGAGGTTCAGGATATTTGTTAAAGGACTTGGAAGAAACTTTTAACTAGTGAGGGTTTTTTTTCCCCAACTTATATTTTTACATACACTATTGGTTTGACTTCTTAAGTTCTGACTGATCTAGAGGAAAAAACAACGTTATAGTACTTTCAGAACTACATTTCCTAAGAAATCTATTTTTCTCTTCTTCCAAACAGTATTACAGATTGTTTTTGGGCAAATTATAGAGCTTAAACATTGAGAAAAAACTACACAAAATCTGGTGGGGGGAAAAAAAATTAGACTTTAGGCTATTTTGACCTTATTTTATTATACCATTCTGAGAAGGGAATTAGGCTGTTGTAGGTGCGAGGGGTAAGGCTTGCCCTAACAGATCTCCAAGATGATTTTAATTTTGTGTTAAGATAAGATGAATGTGCTCTTATTATTTGCAGGGCGTCAAATTTGCAAAACCAGGATGAACCCCAATGGAATAATCACCAAGAACTATCTGTGACAGTGAGGTCTTTCTGTCAGACACATGGCCTGAGAGAAGGTAATGCAGAGAAAGTACTGTTCTAGGGAGAAACTCATGACAAAAATAGAAACCTGAGGACTTGTCATCCTGAAGAAAGCTTTTCAATTCCAGTCCCTCTGCTGGCCACATTTGTGGGAATTATCAAAGCTCTTTTGGCTTGGCCACATGCTTGTTCATTATTGATACAAATGTTGTGTACTTTTTATTTATGAAATAGATTTTAATTCTAGATAATTTTGCTATGCAAAACCTTTTAAGGTTTTAACCTCATTCCCCATTTCAGAATTACCCCTTTTACAAGGTTTGCTTCAATCTGTACTGAAGAGTTGATTCTGTGTAGGTGACAATTAGATTGGGTTTTCAGTTTCATTTTGGTGATGGAATGTTTTTAATTTCATTCTGAACTAAGCAAACATTACAGTACAGTTGTGCTTATGTGAAATAATTGTTGTTACAGGTAGTTACTTCTAACACTGCATTCTGGGGTTGGAAGCCATCTGTTAGGAAATGTCTGTAGTAAATCTGAGTATTCTGAAATCTGGGTAGATTGAGTTTATTTCTTCTCACTTTGATAATAACTGAATTCCCGTCTGCACAGGAGTGTTGAAATGATATGTCCAGACAATGAGCAGCAGCCTATTCCTTTGTTATCTCCTCCCCCGGGTTTTTGTTTTGTTTTGTCTGCTTTTGGTTTTCATTTCAGCACCAGGAGAGGATCCTTCTGTGCCACACAGCACCATTGTCATCTCTTCAGATGTTCTACACAATTGTCAAATATCAGCTTGCAGTGATTTCCAGCAGCTCTGTCTCAGGTGTGTTTCAACTGTATCGTAGGTTTATTTATTAATTGGTTTTGATTTTTTAAGTCCATCCTTCCAGATATCTGAAAAATTTCATCTGCAAGTTGTGAAAATTAACATTCTTCCCCTGTTCTCTCCCCTGCTTGTGTTCCATTCTCATATCTTTGCAAATTTCCATCACCTTTCTGTAACAGTCCCTGGATCTTAATGATTACTAAAAAAAAAGTTTCCTAAAAGGCAAATTGAAGCCACATTAACTTCCAATTAGATTTTTTTGTTTGATAAATTTTTATGAAAGACACAGATTTTTTAAATTTGATACTGAAGCGATGCTATTCTCTGATCTTAGGTCTATCTAGAGGATTAATTTTAGAGTAGTTGAGAATCATATAGAGAAAACCTGAGGAATTAAAAGATTTCCCTCATATTCTTTGTATGTTTGAAACGAAGAGAGATTACTACAACAGAAAACTCCAGTGAGTATCTTGTTAACATCAGTGAGACTGAAGAAGCTGGTTCAAATGCAGTTGTGCTTAAAATAGCATGAACTAGGATCATGTTTGTTGGTATTGCCTTAACAATTCTGTGTACCTCATAGCTGAGAGGCTAATTGATTTAATGTATGAGCTGAAATTAACAAGGCACTAAATCTGTCATAGCCTAGATGCTTGTGACTTTGGTATTTCCTACTGACCTGCAGATCTACAGCGTAAACTTATGAGGGTAATAGCGTGAATGCAGCCAGGAACAAGCATTGGTTTAAACACTGCAAGTACCTCTTAAGCTCATGCTTTGCACAAAAAGAAGATACCTTTAGAGGTACCTTCTCTCTTCTTCATGAGGATGAATTATAAACTATTGAATGCAGTGTAGGGACAGAGGACTATTCTGTTTTCTTAGTATAAGATCATCTAGTCTGGGAAACATCTCTCTATTCAGTGTTCTGCTTGGAAGACTCTCTCCACTTGGATAGCTACTACTACCTTGGTTCTTTTCTTCAGAATAGTTGGTTTACTATCTGCTCTAGGAATTAACAATCAGTTTAACAGTTTGAAACACGACATCTGGCATCTTAACAAAATTAAATAATAGGCAGAAATATTAATAAAACTAATCACTTACACTTTTACTACATTATCAAGTGGTCTTTTCCTTCAGTGATCTGATACCTAGAAAATAAATCCCTCAATGAGTAACTCTTTGTTTCCTATCAGACATCTTCATATCATAAAGAGTAACTTAAGGCATTTGACATATCCTAGAAACAGCTTCAGACCAGTTCCAATTACCCCAAAGAAGAGACAAGTAAGAATCATAGAATGGTTTAGGTTTAGGTTGGAAGGGACCTCAAAGATCGCCTAGTCTCAACCCCCTGCCAAGAGCAGGGTCACCTCTCACCAGGTTGCTCGGAGCCCCATCCAGCCTGGCTTTGAACACTTCCAGGGACTGATCAGCTGCAACCTCCCTGGGCAACCTGTTCCAGTGCCCCAGCACCCTCACAAGGAGGAATTTCTGCCTCAGATCTCATCTCAATCACCCATCTTTTAGCTTGAACCTTCTTTCTTTGTCCTATCGCTATAGTCCCCTGTAAAAGTTTTTCTCCAGCTTTCCTGTAGGCCCTTCAGGTTTGATATAAGATCCCCCTACAGACTTTTCTTCTCCAGGCTGAAGAGTCCCACCTCCTTCAGCCTGTCCTCATAGCAGAGGTGCGCCTCTGATTATCCTCCTGGGTGCAATATGTGTGTACTTATATTTGCACAAATATTGGTAAATATTTACACACGGTTTGTTTAAAAGGATTATACATGTTGAAATATAACCAAGGGGTTAATTTAGAAGCAAGCTTTGTGTACAAACCACAGCTTTTTGAGAAGGTCTGGGGCATCATTCACTTTTTTTCACCTCTAATCTCTTTTTTATAAAGGACAGAAACAGACTTGTTGGAAAACAAAAGCAAGAAAAATCCACCTCCACCAAAATTCTTCAAAGAATTCTTCAAAGAATTCTGACTGATGAGTAGAGATGTTACAAGATATTGTGCCACTTTACATCTTCAGAACTGCTTGACTAGATAACATATGGCTTTTTCCTTCTAGTTTTTGGCCATGCATTTGTTTGCAAACTGATTTTTGCAGTGTAATAGATAGATACTATTTCCTCAAAGGATGAAGTACTGCATAAAAACGAGTAAATAATAAAAAGCTGGTAGATTCAGGCATTTTTCTCTCAAATTAACTCTAACTTTTATTTACCTTGCAGCATGCAAAGCACTTCTTTCATGTTGTACATTGTGAAAAGTAATCTGTAAAAGGGTTGGCAATTCAGTTCAAATATCACAGTGAGAACATGATAATTATCCAAACTACCTACATCTCTGGCTGTAGAATTTAAATATCATGAGAACAGAGAGGTTAATGAAATTTCTGGGGCTGGCTTTCTCAGAGGTCAGAGATACCACAGTAACATTTTATCATTATATTTGATAATTCCGTTCCACTTAGATCTCAAATTACAGTGAAAAACACAAAAGAAATCTTCTGTAAAAGTAAAAAGTAAAAAAAAAAACCTTAACATTTTCTCAGCATCAAAGAAAGTCTCATCAAGTTCAGGTAATTCTCATTTTATTTGAACCTGGTTTAATTCTTTTTTCTCACACAGAACATTGTGAAATTTCACACTTTTTAGTCACTTATAACAGATGTTTCAGGAGCTGTGAAAAGAACTAGAGCAGTAACTTTGAAAAATGTTTACAAAGAAATGGCCAGGCTAATATTCTCTTGAAATATCAGCAAATGATTGGATATTGAGCTGCTTTGAAAAAGAAGAAATTAAAAATATTTTAAATTTCACAACTTGAATATTTTTAGGAAAAAAAAAAGCATCAAATGATAAAACCAAATCTAAACAGAGAACCATTAAGCATCCTGAAAATTTGCATTTGGCTTCTATGAAAAGCAGTTTAACAAAATTTAAATAAGATGGATATTTGAGATTTCATAGACTGTCCATGTCCACAGATTCTGTCATGGAAAAAGATGTTATATCAGCCAAAAAAATACTGAGTTTCCTTATGTCAATCATTATTTGCTTTATTGCAAATCTAAAGCAAATTGATATTAAAAATATTTTTTTTAGTTCCAAAAATCACAGAACCACAGAACATTAGGGATTGTAGGGGACCTCAAAAGATCATCTAGTCCAATCTCCCTGCCACAGCAGGATCACCTACACCAAGCTGCACAGGAACACATCCAGGTGGGTTTTAAACTTCGCCAGAGAAGGAGACTCCATAACTCCCCTGGGCAGCCCCTTCCAGTGTTCAATAACCCTCACTATGAAGAAGTTCCTTCTCATATTTATATGGAACCTTCTCTATTCTAACTTACACCCATTGCTCCTTGTCCTATCACTAGATGACATTGAGAAGAGTCTGGCTCCATACTTCTGACACCTACCTTTCACACAGTTATAAACATTAATGAGGGCACATCTCAGTCTCCAAGCTAAAGAGACCCAACTCCTTCAGCCTTTCCTCATAAGGGAGGTGCTCCACTTCCTTCATCATCCTTGTTGCTTTATGCTAGACTCTCTCCAGCAGTTCTGTGTCCTTGAACCGAGGGACCCAGAACTGGACACAATACTCCAGATGTGGTCTCACCAGTGCAGAGTAGGTACAATCACTGGCTATAGTCAGTGAGCGAGAGTTAGTCACATACCAACTGACAAGCAGTAGGTGAGGGACAATTCCAGACTGGTGCTTAAGGTCTTGTTAAGTGATGTCTGGTTTATATCCAAAATATTCAGAGTAAACTGTCATTAATGCATCAAGACTGTGTTCTTACAACAAAGCACAAATGTTTAGTCTACTAACTGCACTTAATGAGGAAACAATCCCCTAGACCCTGTATTAAAGGAAATGGGGATTGTCTAATGAAAACTGCAATTGGATACCTCCAGCTACGTTTTGTTTAAGTATTTCTAAGGGAAGCTTGTGCAGGCTGAATTAAAGAGAAACTTTTTTTAAAAAAGAGACGGTGACATGGAGAAGAGTAGATTGAGGGGAGACCTGTTTGTCCTCTACAACTACTTGAAAGGAGGTTACTGTAGAGAGGCAGGGGTTGGTCTGTTCTCCCTAGTGGCCAGTGATAGGATGAGGGGAATGGCCCTAAGCTGCATCAGGGGAGGTTCAGGTTGGATATCTGGAGGAATTTCTTTACTGAAACGGTTGTCAGGCATTGGAACAGCCTGCCTAGGCAGGGGGTTGAGTACCCACCCATCCCTGGAGGTGTTGCAGAGAAGGGTAGATGTTGCACTGGGGGACAGGGTTAAGTGGTGCTGATAGGGCTAGAAAAAAGTTGGACTTGATGATCTTGAATGTCTCTTCCAGTTGAAACTGTTCTATGATTCTATGACATACTTATACAGAAAGGGCTTTGTTCTCTTTCTTGAAACATCTAGTCTCCAGTGAAGCATGATCCGTTAGAACTGGGCAGTATTTCACTAAATACATTGTTATGTATCTCTAGAATTTTAAGGAAACTTGAGAGCTAGATGATTATCTTCTATGAGGCAGGTGCACTAGATCGTGTTCTGAAGATGGAGAGACTTAAAATAGGGTATTTGCATTTTTCATTGGAATTGGAATGTCAACAGCTGTATAGGAACATTGTTAGGTTGTATCTGGAGGGTGAAATGAAATGAGACCTGATATTCCTGTCATTCTGTTATGGCCAGGACACAGTCAAGCAACTGGGACTGGTAATAAGAGTCTGGCTGGTTTGTAAACAAATGTACTTGAAGATCTATTTGATGGAGCTATTCTAATTGTGATTCACTTTCTCAGCTTGCCTTTATTTCCAGTTTTTTGTTGAAATCATTCAAATATATCAAAATTAATATAACTATGTTCACTTTTAGCACTAGTGATTTGGTGTCTACAGCTTGTTAGCAGAAACATAATGTAGAAGGTCCATTAAGCCAGTCTGATCTGCAGAATTTCCTTTCGGATGACCTAGTGAACCAGCATCTTTGTAGTGTCCTGTGACATGGTACCACCCATTTCAGTTTTTAACCACCCTCCTGCTAACTTCTTGACATACAATTTCAATCTGCCCTTCCATTCAGCTTTTTGTTGCTCAGTTTGACAAAATGTTTTTCTAGGCTTTGTTTGGTTTGGCAAAACATCAAAATGATAGAGGTGGTCTTTTGAATCCACGTGTAGTTGTGTATTCCATGCAGGAAGCTAATTTACACTTTGCATCAGTTTGAAATTTGCTTGAAATTCTCTGTGAACTGCCAGCGGTTAAGATACTGAATTCCTGTGGCTGCTCATTTCTGCTGTTGTTGGTTTGCTTTCCCAATCCCGAGTATCACCAGGAGAATTGAATGGGTTCGTTCCCTAGTCACTTTAATTAGTGCATGGTTCCTGAACTTAGCAAGTGTTGACAGCAAGTTCTTCCTGTCTTGTAACATGAAGGACCTTGCTATGGTGATGCTTCATGCTGTCAGATGCTGACTGATGGGTTGTTGCACCTGACTACTGCTGTTCTGTTACTGTGCAATGCTGTCCTTTTGATCCATGCTGCTGACTGCAGCTGTGCATCCTGGCCATCAGCTCAGGCATTTCTTCCCACCTCTACTTGTCAGCCCACGTACAGGAGAGATGAGGTGTGACACAGCTCTAGCATGCTGGGGCAACACAATAGCACACAGAGCATACACCTGCAGTGTCACTGCTGTGTTCCAATCTGCTCTGCATCATTAGCAGTCAGTGAGTAATATTATTAAACATTATTTACTTTCAATGTGAATTTGGGTAGTAGATGTATGCAGATTAATATGTGTATCAGCCATATGTATGCACACATTACATTTAGTGTTAGAAAAAATATAGCAGGGAGGTATGAGGAACAATACAGATCTAGACACAAGAGTGATGTCAGGAATATCTGAATAGGGGTTTTACTGTTAGTTTAGGAGGGCAGTTCTGTAGCTGTATTGTAGATTTACTTAATTCCAGAGAGTGATATAATGTAGTAGGAATTTTCTTTCTCTTTGCCCTATAAAAGTCTTTGGAATTTTCAACTTTTAGTAATTATAAGGACCAACAATTTACTTTGGATTTGTATTGATTTACTGCTGCTGGTATTAATTCTTTACATGAAACCTGTTGTACGACATCTCTTTGGGGGAGGAAAGTGAGTTTGGGGTTTATTTAAGCAATGCACAAATCATACATGGAGGTGCTGGAGTGGTTCAAAGGAGCAATAAGGTTGGTGAAAGGACTGGAGGGAAAGTCTGATGGAGAAAGGCTGAGAGCTGGGGTTGTTTAGCAAAGAGAAGATGAAATTCAGGGGCTACCTTGTCCCTTTCTACAACTACTTGAAGGGAGGTTGTAGTCAGGTGGGGGTAGGGCTCTTTCCCCAGGCAACTAGCAACAGGACAAAAGGGTAGGGCCTGAAGCTGTGCCAGGGGAGGGTTAGGTTGGATGTTAGAAAGCACTTCCTCCCAGAAAGGGTGATCAGACACTGGAATGGACTGTCCAACAAGTCCCCATCCCTGGAGGCGTTTAAGGACAGACTGACTGTGGTCCTTAGTGCCCTCATCTGGCCAATGTGGTCATGTTAGGTCATGAGCTGGGCTGGATGAGCTCAGAGGTCTTTTATACCCTCAATAATTTTGTGATTTTGTAATCATTCCAAGTTTTTCATGGTTTGCCATACATGCAAAAAAGATGACCATAAGTAGCTTAAGCATATCTGATCTTTCCAGTTTATTAAATAGAGCCCTAACCATGTAATCACCATTTTGGTCTATTGCTCTTTTAACTGAGAGTTGATTTTGTCCTAGATTTAAGCACATTTTATATTGCAAGTGACCAATGTAATTTCTCTAAAGACTTTCTGTCTTTTTTTTGTGCAGAACATTTCACCCATAGCTACAATACCACGTCACACAAAGAAGGAAATCTAGTTTTGTTGGGGGAAAAAAAAGTTTTATAACCTTTTTAAAACCTGAAAGACCCAGAAAGAAATAAAATTACTGTAAAGATTGCAATGATCTGTTCTGTGTTATAATTTTGTGTGTAGCAGAACATTTAATTTACACAGCACAGAAACAAGAGCTTACATTGGCCCTTTATATGTTCCAAAGTGCCAGGGTTTTCTCCTCCCCAAAATCTGTGCATAAGCAAGACGTCTTTTGTTTTTCTTTCCCACTCATCACAAAATACCAGCTCCAGTCTTCCGCACAGTCATTTCTCTGCTGTGACAGCATGGAGGAAAGAACAAAGGTGGATTCAGCTAGGGAAATCCCTGACACCAGTCAGCTGGCTCAATAGAGTCCTGCTTGCAGATTGCACCAGAGAAGATAAATTGTTTGCATAGAAGGAATGGACAGAGAAGTCAGAGAAGATGCAGAAAACTTGCTAGACTGTGTCCTTTCAAAGCAGGGTGGGCAGCTGCTGTGCAGAGCTTTAGGGACAAACCTGTCCGGTACTGCTGCGACATATTTCAGAGACGGGCTAAGCCATTCATTTTGCAGGACCCCTTATCTATCAAACACTGGGGAATTAACAGGCACTGAAAGAGCATGTGTGTGCACTAGGACCAGTACGTGAGGTCTGGTGTGTGCCCTCAGAATGCTGATTTTTCACCGTGTGAGAAAACACCTCACCTCTGAGTATTTCTATCTGCAAGACAAAGACTTACTCTACAGGCCTGATAATAATGTGCAGTGTTGGTAAAATAATTTCACAGTGTAACAAGTTGGAATAATTGAGAGAGTGGAAATGTTGTGACTCCATAGGCAACACTCCAGACTTCTTTGTAAAAATTTGTGATAAAAAAGACTCTATGTAGAAAATACTGCATCAAGTGAAAACTGGACAATGTTAACTGGGTTTCATTTGTGGGTCTCCTTTTTTTTAATTCAATCTATGGAAAATGAGATAAAAAACAATTAAGGAAATTTACGTTCAACAGAATGTTGATATTAATGATCTGGGGAAAAAAATAAAATTATAAAAAAAAAGAACTCAAAAAGCCAATTTAAAATGTGGAGGGAGGGAGTGGAGTCAATGTCCTTGGTCAGGTTAAAAAATGAATAGATGTGGCCATAGGGAACAGGGTTTAGTGGATGTGGTGAGGTGGGGTTGATGGTTGGACTGGATGATCTTAGAGGTCTCTTCCAACTGTAATGATTCAGTGATTCTGTTTTTTTGTTCAACTAACACTGTGTGAAAGTGTTTACCTGTCTGTATCAGGGGGAGACACATATACCTTTTAGTTTCCATCCAAACTAGGTATAAAATAATCAAGGTGAAGAGGTTGAAAGACAATTGAGGGTTTTCAATTGCTGAACTTTCTGTGGAAAATCTTCATCACGGTCTTGAAAAACTTTTCTTGATGGGTGTTTTGTTAAAATTTGACTGGTTTGGACATAAATTTTTCTAAGAATGATTAGTAATTCACAAAACATAATTTTCAAGATAACACCTTAGCCAGCTGTCACTGGAACACATTAGCTGGTTTTTTGATTTCTTGCTGGTAACTAAATATTTCTGTTGAATATTTTGTCTTATGTTTTTCCAATGGTTATGCAATTTAATTTTAATTTTTTTAAACACCTCTCCCTCTTTCATTCTCATAATTATTTATTTAGATGTCGATTTCCATATTGCACAGTAAAATACAACATTTTGAAACAGATGGAGTTCCCTAATGTGTGTTTATTATTGCGATTCTAGAGGCTTCAGCAGCAGCAAAAGCATCTCTAGCAAGTTATGACTTCGAACATTCAGACTCTCTGATTTGCTATCTTATTTTTATCTTTTTGTGGGCTAATTTATTATTTGTTCTTCAGTGATTTCACTTTATAATAGGCCTGTATCTAGTGCAGTGCCCCAGGGGTCAGTGCTGGGACCAGTCCTGTTCAATCTATTCATACCATAAGGGTCTTGTACACCTACTTGATCTGCTGGTAGAATGTCCTGTTTTTTCTTATTCCTCTCAGGGTCGAAAGAATAATCCAGGGATTTATTATAGAGATAAGGAATTTATTGACAGAAAAACTAAAGAGAGTTTTTAAAAGATAGAAAAGAACTGTGGTCATTGCCTTTTGCCCCACTCTACCCTGCCTAGCTGCTTTCCTCCTCCCAGTATGGGCAAAGCCTGATGTGCTCGTAAAACCAAGAAAACTTGATTTCAATCTGTTGAAAGAAAGCAAGAAGGAGGAAAACAAATAGATGTGGGAAATTAATTGTGTATCACTCATCTCAAATGACCAGTGAGCTGATAGAGAGAGACCCCGCTTCATAGCTGGCTGCAGAAACACCCTGCAAGATGACAACTCCTAGAAGTCCTTAGAGCAACATAGCTGCAAACACAAAAATTTGGTGAACAGGGTTGTGGGAAGGGATATCTGACCATCACATGTCCATAAAAACAGCATCAGTGTTACAAGCAGTAGGTAATCTGTTCAAATTTCAACTCGTTGAGGTTGAGACACCACCACTGAATATGTTTAAATATCACTTGTATATGATACTTAAAGATCTGGTCTAGTGGTAAACTTGGTAGAGCAGGGTTATTGGTTGGGCTTGATGATCTCAAGGGTCTTTTCCAACCTGAATGATTCAATGAAAGGTCACACTGTCACATAGAAATATCAGCTATCATCTCTAAGCTTCCTTAAGGTTAAAAACTGCCAAGGACACCCATAGGCACTAATAAGGCTGATATTTTCTCACATACTAACCTGAGTCCAGTACACAGTAATACAAACCACCTTTAGTAAAACATCCAAATGTATTATTAATTCCACTCTTAATTTCTTTTAAAAGAGTATTTTTCTCATTTCTTCCCTGAAGCTTCAGGAACTGTAATGGTAATGACCTTCAATTGTGTCTTGCTGGTTATTACAGAGATGTGCACATGCAAGTTGTTTAGTGGATATTGATGCAGCCATCGTCAGGGTGTTTCAGATGGCAGGTTACCGGGATATGGATTAACTCTGCAATCAGTGTTCAACAGTGTACAGTAAGTGCTGTAACGAGACTGGTGAATTAGCTCTGAAAACAAAACATGACATGTGGATGTGATTATTAATCAGAAATTTCTTGGCACACTTTGCATGTTGCAGTCACTAAAGGTCCTGTGTGTGGGGCTGTTTCCATAAGGCACTTCACCATACTTCAGCACATTCTCAACAAATGCCATATCTGGCACCAAATACTGGGAGAATAGAAAATGATGCTTCTTTGTGATTAACAAACGTATTTACTGACTCTCAGAACATGTTCCCATTGAAATTCCCTGTGCTTTATGTACAGTGTATTATTGGTCCATGACTGGCAGATGCTATTTACAGTCCATGCTAGTTCAGTATTTAAGAACCTACCAATCAAAGAGCTGTCGCCAGTAACTTAGCTTTCTAAGGAAGTGATTTGCTTTCCAAGGAATGTAAGTACATTTCAGAGAACAGAATTATTGTGGTTTGAAAGTTACCAGAATTTTCGGATATATAGATTTGTTCTTTCATGAAGAAAAAAGTTATGTTGCTCTAAGAGGACCCTCACCCAGTGACCTGTCCTTGGGGAGATTGCACTTCAGAATTGGCCTAGGTACCTGCCCCTGAAGGATGGGCTAGGTGAGAAGCTACAAAGGCGAGTGATCTTAGCCCTGCCTCTTCTTGCTGAGGGCTTCTAGCCCAGCATGGGGCTGCTGCACCGTGTTAACCCCCCGACCCACACAGACACTTCCAGTGTGGTTGTGGGGAGAAAGATGGGCCTGCTGCGGTCTGGCCTGGCCTTGCTCCGCCCTGGGGATAGAGGTGGTGGCTCTGTGTGGTGCCAACCCCAGCTTGGCCAGTGCTGGCTTCAACCCAGCCTAGTCCAGAGCTGGCACCGCGGACTGGAGAAGCAAGACCTTCGTGCCTATCTACCATCCCCTCCCACCACAAAGCAGCCGTTCAGAGAACTCTGGTGAGCTGTATAGATTCTTTCCTTTCCCCCTGGAGGTGAGACAGAATGAGACAGGAGAGGGGAGGGTCATGGAACCCTCTTGGCCACATTTGCAGAGTGTGGGGGGGGCCCTGCTGACGCAACCATGTGGTTCATCTCCATCTTGGGTCCTGCACATGGCCAGGGCCATGTGGCCACTGCCATCTTAGAGAGCACTGATCAGCAGGAAGAGAGACTGTCATTTCTGCTGCTGAGGAAAACTGCTCAAGTACTGGGGAGAATTCCTCTGTGCTTAGCTGAAGAAAGCAGAAGGACTCGAGAATCCTTAAGCCTTAAGCATGAAAGACAGAGTCTGGGTTCTTTGTTTGAAAGCATGTCTCCTGCACCGAGGGATGCAGTTCAGGTGCTGAGGAATCTGGCAATCTGGCCTGCCCAATGAGAGTTTAGCTGGAGAAGCTATGTTAAAGAATTGAAGAATTCACCAGTCTGGACAGCCTGGGTGCCCTGTTCGCAGGCAGAGTTGACACATGAATAATAGAGAGGGTGGTGGTACTCGTCTCTGTTTGACTGACATGCTCTTTTCCCCAGGTCTCTAATGTTAAAAAAGCCCAAGGACCCAAGGAATCTCCCATTTTTCTGAGAATATGTGATGGTATTTGGGACAGAGTTTCTAGTTTGTGTGCACTACTTGCTTAACCTTTTTCTTCTTTTCTGTACACAGTTATAGAGTTAATAAACTCTTTTCCAGTTTCCCTAAGCTGTCCATTGTCTGGCAAATTTTATTGGAAATCTCATCGAGACCTAACTGCTCTGTTTTCTTTTCCTTTATCTTTAATTGTGGTCTTGAACCCACCACAAAATTGGTGCTGAAAACCTCGGAGTAAAGCAGTTTCTTAGTTTTAACCTGCTTCAATAACAGACAAGGGGTCAACATACAGCAGAAAACAGGGTAAAAGTCATCTAAAACTGAGGAGAAATCCAGTGAATTTCTGTCTATCCTACCGTAAACTTAGTGACTGCCAGGTAAGTAGTGATACTACGAATATTTTAGAGATATTGAGGTATACCACACTCACAGAATTACAGAATTATTGGAGCTAGAAAAGCCCTCTGAGCTCATCCAGCCCAGTCCATGACGTAACGTCACCACATCATCCAGACCAGTGCACTAAGGGCCACAACCAGGCTGTCCTTAAACACCTCCATGGATGAGGACTTCACCACTGCTCTGGGTAGCCCATTCCAGTGTCTGATCATCCTTTCTGGGAGGAAGGGCTTCCTAATATTCAACCTAACTCTCTCCTAGTGCAGCTTCAGATTCTTGTCTTGTTGCTAGTTGCCTGGGATAAGAGCCCAACCTTCACCTGACTACAACGTCCCTTCAGGGAGCTGTAGAAAAGGAGAAAGACCCCCCTGAGTCTTGTCTTCTCTAAGCTAAACAACCCCATCTCCCTCAGCGTCTCCTCATCAAACTTTCCCTCCAGCCCCTCAACTGTCTTGCAGCATGTTCTGTCTCAGTTACTAGGTTCCAATTTTAATACACAAACACTCCTTTCTTGGAAACAAACCCAGCACTAACTGCAGTCACTTACAGATGTGCAACCACCGTTCTAGGCAAATGCACAGACACTGAGCACCTTCCTCAGGCACTAGTCCCCATGTCTTCCCTCAAGCTGCTGGAAACCATCTGCTAATGTTCTTTAAGGCTGAAACATTTCATTTTTCACGTGTTTTCCATTTAAGCAGGTTAGCATTTGATTGGTTTCTGGGACCAGCTAATGCACAACTAATGATACCTGTAGGGCTGCAACATTTAGCATCAATTCACAGAGAACTGTTAGTTATTATTAGACTTCTTCACAGTGAGGATGACGGAGCACTGGAATGGACTGCCCAGGTTGGTTGTGGAGTCTCCTACTCTGGAGATGTTTAAAACCTGTCTGGACATGTTCCTGTGCAATTTGATCTAGGTGATCCTACTCTGGCAGGTGGATTGGACTAGAGGATCTTTCAAAGTCCCTTCCAATCCCTATTGTTCTGTGATTCTGTGATTCTTCTTTCCCATTTATTGTTTCTCTGTGCTACTCTCATGAATTGCTTTATTACTTTTTTCCTAGTTTTTCCACACCCTCTTGTCTTTGCATTTCTTTGCATGCCTGGTATCTTGGAGTATCTGATCTTGGTTAACTTCACCAATGTGTATTTCTGTTGCTGCTCCTTTAGAAATCACTGTTTGGATCAGAGCCCCACTCAGCGAATGTGCCATTGTCACATTCTTTAGAAGTCAACCTGTGCATTTCAAATGGTTTTAAATTTGGGTTTCCATATGAAATACACAGTTTAGTTTCTGATAAATAATATTTTATATGTCTACAGTCCAATGTATGTTTTTTCAGCTTTCTCCCATCTTCAGTTTCACAGTTAATTAATAAAACAGTAAATAAGCATATGTTCTTATTCTAAAAGAGGGTCACAGATATGTTTCCCCCATGCTTTTAGCACTTTTATTTCTGGCTAAAATATTCTTATTTGTCATGGTTCTATTTTTTAAAATTTTTTCTTCCATCTTGTTTTCACGGGAGTATTTTTGATGTTTTTTAAAAGTAAATTTAATTTCATGATCTTCTAAGAGTAACATTTCAGTCACGGCCCCCATACTATCAAAGTGATGTTAGTAGGGGCACGCCGCACTTCCGTTTCTTCCCCGCCGTTTGGTCCTTTTCTGTATTGTTAACCTGTCCTTAATATCATTTGAAATTTGCTACAACAGTAGCAGACAGAGCTTTTTTCAAATGATTGCCTCAAAGTTATAGGATTATAGCCCCAGAGGATTTTGTGATGGGATTAGAGGGCAGGTACTGGACAGTTACCATATGGCATCTGTTCTGTATGTTCTATGTTTGACGCGTATCTGAGCCCTAGCCCACAGTGGGGAGGGGAGGGGGCATTCCTGTGGGAGGTGAGAGATACGAATTTCAGCTCATTTTGCATGAAGAGGGCATTGACTTTGGTTTCCTTAGAAACTGCTGTAATCTCTAGTCTATTTTAACCTTCCCTTTTCCTCCTCCTCATTTGACAGACAGGATTATAAGTGAAAAGAGAGAACCAATTTTCCATAATCAAAGGAGTTAAGCGCAGATGGGTTTCCAGGCTGTGAATCCCACTTACACTAAGCACGTAATTTTGGCTGTTCTCAGACACTTAAAAGAAGGAGGCAACATCGAGCATCATCTCTATCTACCCACATTTTTGTTGGCTGGCCTATGCATTTCACTGTTTAGGTAGCTGATCACTGTGAATCCTATCCTTGGGCACCCATATCTGTGTTCATTTTACTTTGTGCTAAGGCATCCAGCTCTGCTTAATGAATTCCCTTCACAGGCCTGGAAGGAGAAATAAAGTGTGTTTGGCCCATCATGAATGGACATGAGGGGACCTTCACTACAAGAAGGACATTGGGGTCCTGGAATGAGTCCAGAGAAGAGCAACAAAGCTGGTGAAGGGCCTGGAGAACAAGTCTGATGAGGAGTGACTGATGGAACTGGGGTTGTTTAGCCTTGAAAAACAGAGGCTGAGAGGAGTCCTTATCACTCTCTATGACTATCTGAAAGAAAGTTGGAGAACGGAGATTGGTCTCTTTTCCCTGTTGGCAAGCAATAGGACTAGAGGAAGTGGCTTCAAGTGGCACCAGGGGAGGTTTAGGCTTGATGTTAGCAAGAATTTCTTCATCAAAAGGCACTGGAACAGGCTGCCCAGGGGAATGGTGAAATCTCTGTCCTTACAGATACGTAGACGATGTGTACACATGGCGCTTAGGAGACCTGGCAGTGCTGGGTCAAAGATCGATTTGATTATCTTAAAGATCTCTTCCAATCAAAGAACTTCTGTGATCTGTGTACAAATTTAGGATCTAGCTGCCCCTTATCAAATTAGGAGGTGTAGTACAACGAAAATCTCAGCTGGTGCTCAAACACCTTCAGCGGTCTGTGTGTTAGGAGCTCAATCGTTAGTTAAAAGAAATTTTCTGCTTCTACTTACCAATCTGTTTGTGCTTAAAAAAGAACACAGGCATTTTAAAAACGCTTGGACACTTCCAAAATGAAATTGCCATTAGCTGCTCTAGAAAGCAGACATTTTCTTTTTCCTCCTATTTCCCATTTCTACAGAAATCTCTTCCTTTAGGAACTGAAGGGATAGTTCCTCAAAAATACATGCTGCGACAACTGCCTCCAAGTAATAGCAGTGTTTATGGATAATTTCTAGCTAATCTCTATTGCAGTCTGGCTTGATGGAGATCTTCCACATTACCTGTTGTGACAGGATGTAAATCACACTTCATTCTCCTGGCTTTTGAAAAGTGTCCAGATTGGTTTTCAGAAAAGTCTTTTCATGTAGCTATAATTACACGGTTTTCAATGAAAACTTTTTTCTCCAATTTTAGGGGCTCTGTGAAAACCATGTGCACCTGCAATGCTTGTCTATCACAAGACTCATACCTTGATTTCAATCCCCCATACACACAGGTATTTTAAACCTGACCCCTGGGTCCTCCTGTGACCCAGTTCATGATCAGCAGGGAAATACTCATCGTTCTCTCAGAAGTGAAAGGCTGGAAAAATCTAGCCACTGCATTAACGAAATCTAAACATCTGGGACATAAACCATGCTGAATCGTGTTTCTTCTGTTATTTCCTCATTTGTAATCGCTGGTAACCTTTTCTTAAACACCCCAGTTCTTTAGGAATCAAAATCCCAGTTTAGAACATGGAGTAAATAGTTAATTTCAGTCTATTCCAAACCTGAGCAGACAAGACAGATCACAATTTTCCTCCTGTTTTTTTCTATTTTCTTCGCTAGTCTTTGGAAAATTAGTTTTATCACGTATTTATAGGCACTTGGCACAATGTGGGACAAACTGTAATTGGGGTCTCCGGCACTGCTGTAATGCAGGTGATAAGCAATAATTATAGTGACAGATGTTGTCAGCTTTTAATTCCATTCTCAAGGAAATGGAAACTCCTTTATTTGAGAATACAATTCTTCAGCAGGAGTTTTTATTTGTCTTTCTCTAATAAGCTTTTGGTTCCTTTTTGAAAGCACGGTTTTTATTCTCTTACTGCTCCAATCTGGTTACATCCCTCTTACATATATTTTTCACAGATTTCTAAGTATTAGTGTCTTTTCAAGCCACACAACTCTGGTTACCTTCACACTAGCATGTTCTCAGAACTTTCTTTTCTACCTCTTGTGACCTCTCTCTATCTAAAACATGCAGCAATAGCAAATCCTTTGAAACCATCCACCACTAACTGTACTTATCTTAAAATTAATTCAGTCATTTCAGCTACTTCCTAAGACCTATTTTTCAAATCCTACTGAAATCAACTAATTTTCTCTTTGAACTTTGTTAAACCAGTTCTTTAATGTCACACCTATTAGTTTAATTTCTCGTAATGCCTTGCCTTCTTTGGATACAGATTCTACACTGGTTTTAAAGCTATGCCATCCTGGGCTGTATTGTAAACACTTTGTGTTATTTCTGGTGTTAGATTGAACTTCTCATCTCATTTCTGCCTCTACTTTTTCTTATGTTTCTTTGTCCTTTGTTTTCACAAAAAACATGTTCTGAATTTTGCATTTGACCCTTAGTGGCTCCTTACAGCAGATGAGTAGGAAAGTAAATACAAATCAGAAATCATTTACTATAGCTTGGACCCCTTTTCACCCCGACTTCTCCCGCAGATACATGAGTGTAACACTGAGATGCTGTAAAAGAATTGCAAAACTGCAATTGCAGAGACTCCAGTAAGATCAGAGAGTAAGTGGGTTATGTTAAAAATAACGTAAGGGAAACTGTCAGGATAATTCACAAGTGGAGAAATGCAGAAGTCAAAGGAGTAGATGTTCTTGATAGCCTAAGTTTTCAGGGGGGTTTTTTTGGAGCTAGACAATATGTATGATATTAATCTTGGCTCACTGCATTTTAAATTCAACAAGCATTTATTTAATAAACTATTAACAGAGTATTTTGGGAGCTTTTTAACCAGTCTCGGTACCACTCAATACTACCAATTTGTAGAAGAAATGCTAAGTTAGCAAGATTAAAAAAAAACCCCAAACATTCTAGCCTGAAACTATATATTGGGAAAGATTTCTCTTAAATTAAGTGTGATAAAATGTATTTTTCTTCTAAAAACATCCCAAATCAAACAAAAAAATAATGAAAACATATCTCTAAAACCACACTTACACATCTTTGAAATACCTACAGGGATGGTGACTCTAGCACTGCCCTGGACAGCCCATTTCAATATTTGAAGTGAAGAAATTTTCCTTAATGTCCAACTAAACCTCCCCTGGCACAACATGAGGCTATTTCCTCTTGTTTTATCACTAGTGACTTGGGAGAAAAGACCAACCACCACCTCTCTACAACCTGCCTTCAGATAGTTGTAGAGAGGGAGAAGGCCCACCCTGAGTCTTTTTTTCTCAGGCTGAACAACCTCAGTTCCCACAGCCACCCCTCATCAGACTTGTGCTCTAGGGCCCTCCATCAGCTTTATTGCCCTTCTTTCGACATGATCCAGCACCTTAATGTTCTTCTTGTAGTGGGAAACCCCAAATTGAACACAGTACTAAAAGTGAGGCCTCATCAGTGCCAAGTACAGAGGAACAATCAATCCTCTTCTCATGCTAGCCACACTATTTCTGATACAAGCCTGGATGCCATTAGCCTTCTTGTCCACCTGAGCACAGTGCTGCCTCTTGTTCAGACAGCTATCATCGTTTAATGTCCTTGGACCTGATTGCCACTTTTTGACAAAATCTGGTTTTTAAAAACAGATTTTTTTTTCTGGAATTTGAAGCCTGAGAATTTGTGTGACACCACCTGGTAAGTAAATCTCTACCTTCCAAGCACACTATTAGCTCCTGTTTGTTATAACAAGAATGGTCAGATTCATGAAGATTGTAACTATCCAGAGACAGTGATTTCGAAGTACTTACTGTCCGCTTGAAAGCAATCACTAAATGGAATTAGAATGTAATTAGAAAATTCTTCTAGACTGGTTTTATGTTTTTTAAGACACTGGGTGAAATATGTGGCTGGTTTTTATTGCTACTTAGGGCCTATATAGGCTGTTCAACTTATGCATGGCAGAGCAGATGTAACACACAGAGGAAAAGTATTCTCACAGAGGAGAGATGCTATGTGCTTCTGATCTGGCAACAGATCTTTCCTTTCTATTTGTGGAATCTTCTTGCTTTGAATCTCAAATGCAATATAATTTGCTCAGGTCATGATGATCAAAAAGCAGCAAAGGTGATGAATCCGTTCCTACTCTCAGGTACTTTCACTTCAAATTGTACTTTGCCTTACTGGCTACAGCAAACATTCAGTCAGCACATCCCTCAGGACAGCAGATTGCTCTATGTGATGTATGTGGCAGAGCAAACTCTGCTCTGTGTTGGGCGTTTTGGTTGATTTGTTTGCTTGTTTTACAATGATGGATAAAAAATACCAGTAAACCACAGTCATTGAGTTTTGAGTTAAGCTCTTCGGCTTATCCGAGTTTAGGAAGTGTTTTCAAGGGTGCAGAATGAAACATAAGTATGAAATTTTTATAAATCATTGAGGTTCCCGTCAATTTCTAGATGTTTTGTTGTGTCTGATCATTGGCGTAGCAGAAATGAGTCTTTCAGGCATAACCGTTCTTCAGGTTTAAAGACCACCACTCAGGACTGCACAGAAAAATGTATCCCATGAATAATACACTGAGAAACTGGGTAGTACAAAGCAGTTCCTAAGCCACTTAAGGACCACATTGTTGCAGTTTGAAAATTACTAGAATTTTCAGATATATAGATTTGTGCTTTCATGAAGAGAAATTTATGTTGCTTTAAGAGGACATCCCCACCTGCAGTGGCCTGTCCTGGGGGAGGTTACACTTTAGAATTTTCCCAGGTAGCTGCCCTTGAGGAATGGGCTAATTGAGAAGATAAAAAGGATCTTAGCCCTGCCTCTCTTTTAGCTGAGGTCTCCTAACCTCCCCCTACAGCCCCTACACACTTCCAGGGTGGTGGGAGGGGAAAAATGGGCCTGCTGCGCCTTGACTCAGGCTGCAGGGAGGGATGCAGCGGCTCCACCCAACCCCGACCCCAGCTTGGCAGCAGCAGTGCTGGCTTCAACCCAGCCCAGTCCAGACTGGAGAAGCAAGGACTTAGTGCCAATTTACCACCACCACCACGGAGCAGCCATTCAGCAACTCATGGTGAGCTGAAAGATTCTTCCCATTCCCCCTGGAGCTGAGACAGGAGAAGAGAGGAGAAGGGAGGGTCATGGAGCACTCTTGGCCACGTTTGCAGAGTCGGGGGGGGGGGCCTTGCTGACACAGCCATGCGGTTAGTCTCCTTCTTGGGTCCCATGTGGCTGCCACTGTCACCATCTTAGAGAGCGCTGTTGGAAGAGAGACTGTCATTTCTGCCACTGAGAAAAGCTGGGGATGCTTGAGTATTGGGGAGAATTCCTTCGTGCTTAGCTGAAGAAAGCAGAAGGACTTGAGAGTCCTTAAACCTTGGGCATGAAAGCAGAAACTGGGTCTGAAAGCATGTCTCCTGTATTGAGGAATGCAGTTCAGGTGCTGAAGAATCAGGCCTGTCCGATCAGCATTGAGCTGGAGAAGCTATGCTGGAGAATTGAAGAATTCACCAGTCTGTTCAGCCGAGGGTGCCAGTGTCTCAAGACAGGGCTGACACATGAATAATAGAGAGGATGGTGGTGCCAGTCTTTACTCGATTTACATGGGCTTTTACATAACATGGGCTTTTCTCTAACATAAGAAAACCAAGGACTGATATGATAGTGACCTCTCATTGTATTTTTCTCAGAATATGTGATGTCACCTGTGACACAGTTTCTAGTTTGTGTGCACTAACTCGCTTAATCTTTTCTTCTTCTCTGTATACAGTTATAGAGTTAATAAACCCTTTTCCATTTTCCCTAAGCTATTCTTTGTCTGTTAAAATTTATCTGAGATCTTATCGATGTCTAACTGCTTTGTTTTCTTTATCTTTATTTGTGGTCTTGAACCCATCACACACATGGATGGCAGCACACAGGTGTTTGCCCTGTCATTGACTTTGTTTACCAAAGCAGTAACATGGTTATTCACTGTATTCAGATAAACATCCTGCATACCTTTGTCTGCATTCAGGCAGAGACAGGACATGGACTTGGCTCTTTGAATTTCCAATGAACTGAATTATTTTAGAGCAGAAGAAAACTTCAGGAGAACTTCTTGTTTTCTTGTTGTCATCATTTGGAAAGAAGCATAAGAAAAAGACTGTAATTCCCATATGTTTAACTATATTGTTTAACAACCTCAAGGAACAAGAGTTGTGCTATCTTGAGCATGGCTCACAGTAGGAACAACTGTGGATACCCTCTGTTGCTGTCAGCTTCATTTCCTGGGGAATGAGAGACCCACTGATAGTAGACAGGAAAGGTCATGTGGTTAAGTGCTGTCTGGTTTGTTTCTTCCCTCCTTCATTCTGGCATTCCTTCCCACTCTCTCTTTCCACCCACTGTTACTACTGAATATTACTTGCTCAAGAAGGACAAAAAATAATCCTTGATTTCAGCCCCATGGTGTGAGGAAGATGGATGGTTCGTACAGGATCTCCATGAAACTGGAGTTATAAAAGGAAATTTATATAACAAAAGATCAGCACTGTCTTCCTCTAGAAGAGTATAATGGAGCCCTCACTAAACTAGAGCTCTAGCATTTGTTATTTGTGCTTGGGATGACATTTGAGCAGATAAAGTTGTCTATTACCTATTTCCTCTAGTGGCACAGATTTCTGTTTGTGCCCAGTGCAGTCAAAAGTGTGGTTTGTGCAGTGTGAACTTCTGAAAGACAATTACAAATCTCCATTGCAGTTACAGTACTGAGGGTGGACAAAACTGGACAAACAGTGTCCTTATTCCTTTAAAGATTTAATAATTTGGAAAGTATTGGATGCATGGATGG
>JAOXOE010000343.1:9153192-9166279 GCA_028565055.1 Phoeniculus purpureus | reverse complement strand
AGCAGCAGCGCAGGTGTCGGTCTGCTCAAACCCCCCCCCCCAAACAGCAGTATCATGTTTGCTGCATTAACTTATTTTGCAGTTAAAGCTCAAGTAGGAACACGAGTCTGATGATTTCAGGCAATATTCAAATAGTAAAAATTTAAATATCATTTTGTTGGACAAAACTTGTTCCCGAACAAAAAAAGTCCTAAGGCTCCTTCTGGCTGTATAATTATCTTCTCTGTGAGGTGTAACAGCCCTGCAAGCAATCTCTGTAAAATTGCACCTGACATTCAAGTCACAGAATTGAACTTTCCTACTCGAGCTAAAAGGAAACAGATTATGTTTTAAATTAATTGCATTGCATGACAAGTGATGACGGGAACACTATTTGCACAGAAAATGACAGCTGATAAAAGGGCACAGAAAAAGCTGTTTGTAGCTAATTCCTAATTTGAACCAAAGGAATGCTGAAGTCAAAACACTTGTATGTCCAGTGGACTCCACAGACCCATTCAACTGCCACGTGAAAGAAACCAATTCATTGTTTGTCTTGGACCCAAACCATCTTTGCTCAGATTTCTTCTGTTCCTTGAGAGCTTTGAGGTCAATTAAAAAGTGAATGTCTTCCAAACAGACCAATAATTAGTTAACAGTCTCTTCATTACGGGTCTCACAGGAATCCTTCATTTACAAGAAGTCCTGACCCTGTTGTCCTTGGGAAGCCCTAAGTAAGAAGTTACAGAAGTGAAGGCCAAAGCAAACCTGTTCAGACTACGATGGTACAGATGCTAAAGAATGAGCTGGAGTCCCTAGAGCCTTCCTCATTAAACTACTAGAAGCAGTACCACTACTCCAGTGCTCAGGATTGTATTATTTTCCAAGCATATGCAGCCAGATAATTTGGTTTTGACAGCACAGTTTGTGAGAAGAATCTTTAGTTATCTCTTGGGGAGTGGATTGCTAGTGCGATGCTCAGTGCCTTGTGCAGAACAAACAGTGAGGCTGCGATTCTGCACCGTACAGTTTCATCATCTCTCTCGTCGCATGTCTGTAATTCTCTGATTTCAAAGCATGTTTCCTCCGGGCAACAGCAGCCCACCTGCCCTTGTCCACACTGGATTTTTGCTGTTTATTATGTCCCCTACTGTAATAGCAGAAATATCTTCTATAGCATCATAACAAGAAGCAGAACAAACACAACACGTTGCAGTTTGAAAATTAGCGGAATTTTCAGATGTATAGATTTGTGCTTCATGAATAAAAAGTTATGCTGCTTTAAGAGGACCCCCCCAGCCACCCAGTGACCTGTCCTGGGGGAGGTGACACTATAGAATTGTCCCAGGTACCTGACCTTGAGGGATGGGCTAGGTGAGAAGATAAAAGGGGCAAGTGACCTTAGCCCTGTCTCTTTTTGCTGAGAGTTCCTAGTCCAGCACGGGGCTGCTGCCCCATGCTCACCCCTCCCCCAGCACTTCCAGGGCGGTAGAGGGGGGAAGACAGGCCTGCTGCAGCTCAGCTCCAGCCCGGCCCTGCCGCAGGGAGGGATGCAGCAGCTCCGCGTGGCCCCGACCCCAGCTCGGCAGCTTCAACCCAGCCCAGTCCGGAGCTGGCACTGTGGGCCAGAGAAGCAAGGACTTAGTGCCGATCTACCACCCCCTCACGGAGCAGCCGTTTAGTGACCTGTGGCGAGTTGAAGGGATTCTACCCTTTCTGCCTGGAGCTGAGACAGGGCGAAAGAGGAAAGGGAAGGGTCATGGAACCCTCTTGACCACGTTTGCAGAGTGTGGGGGCTGACCCGGCCATGCGGTTGGTCTCCATCTTGGGGCCTGCATGTGGCCGGGGCCCTGCGGCCGTCACCACCATCTTAAAGAGCCTGGTCAGCAGGGAGAGAGACTGGTAGTCTTTTCTGCAACTGAGAAAAACTGGAGATGCTCAAGTATTAGGGACAATTTCTTCCTGCTTAGCTGAAGAAAGCAGGACTCAAGAATCCTTAAACCTTGGGCATGAAAGACAGAGTCTGGGCTCTTTGTTTGAAAGCATGTCTCCTGCATCGAGGGATGCAGTTCAGGTGCTGAGGAATCTGGCCTGCCTGATGAGTGTTGAGCTAGAGAAGCCACGCTGAAGAATTGAAGAATTCACCAGTCTGGACAGCCTGGGGTGCTGCTGTTCGCAGGCAGGGGTGACACATGAATAACAGAGAGGGTGGTAGTACTCATCTCAACTGACATGTTCTTTCCCAGGTCTCTAATGTGAAAAAACCCGAGGACCGAAATGATAGTGAACTCCAATTATATTTTTCTGAGAATATGTTTTGGCATTTGAGACCGTTTCTAGTTTGTGTACACTAACTTGCTTAACCTTTTCTTCTTTTCTGTATGCAGTTATAGAGTTAATAAACCCTTTTTATTTTCCCTAAGCTATCCATTGTCTGGCAAATTCTATCTGAGATCTTGAGAACCAAACTGCTTTGTTTTCTTTTCCTTTATCTTTAATTGTGGTCTTGAACGCACCACAGAGGGTTGCCCAAAACTTTTGGGTAATTGGATTTGTGTTTTCATGAATAAAAAAGAGTATCTCGATCTCTACTTCTTGTTCTCATGGGGGATTTCAACTTTCCAGACATATGCTGGAAATACAACACAGCAGTGAGGGAACAGTTTAGGAGGTTTCTCAGCTATGTGGGAGATAATTTCCCAACACAGACGGTTAGGGAGTCAATAAGGAGAAATGCAGTCCTTGACTTGCTACTTGTTAACAGAGAAGATCTTGTTGGGGATGTAATGATTTCAGGCTGTCTTGGACAAAGCAATCATGAAATATTACAGTTCTCAGTACTTGGTGAAGCAGAGAGGGAGGTCAGTAGAACTACCATTGGACTTCCAGAAGGAAACTTCAGTCTGTTTCAGAGCATGGTTAAGAGAGTCTCTTGGGAGACAATTCTGGAGGACATGGGAGCCCAGGAAGGTTGGATATACTTAGAAGTGCAGGAGCTGTCAATCCCCAAGTCATGTAAGACAAGATGACGGGGTAGGAGACCAGCTTAGATAAACAGAGAGCTTTGGCTGGAACTTGGGAGTAAAAGTTTATAGTCTTTGGAAGGGGGCATAGGCAACTTATGAGGATTACAAAGGTATAGTAAAGCTATATAGGGAGAAAATTAGGAAGGCCAAGGGTCAGCTAGAACTAGAATTGACTACTGTGGTGAAGGAAAACAAAAAAAGATTTATAAGTACATTAACAGTAAGAGGAGGAGTAGGGATTACCTCAGTATGTTGTTAGATGCAGAGTGGAAAACTGTGACCAATGCTTAATGCTTTCTTTGCCTCAGTCTTTAACAGTAAGATTAGCAGTTCCCTGGGGCACAGTCCCGTACGCTATCAGTCTCACCTTGGTGGCAGGGAAGGTTATGGAACAGATCATGTTAAGAGCCATCGTGGAGAAATCAAAGGTCAACTAGGCGATCAGGCCTAGTCGACATGGGTTCACGAGTGGTAGGTGTTGCTTGACAAACCTGATCTCATTCTATGAAAAGGTGATCTGCTTAGTGGATGAGGAAAAGCCTGTGGATATAATCTAAGCGCTTCAGTAAGGGCTTTGACCCTGTCCCCCACAAGATCTTGATGAATAAGCGTGCTGCTCATGGCTTGGACAGTCACATACTCTGCTGGCTGGAACACTGGCTGGATGGCTGGGCTCAGAGAGTTATGGTTAATGGAGCTAAATCTCCTTGGAGTCCAGTTGTGAGCGGTGTCCCCCAGGGCTCAGTACTGGGGCCACTCCTGTTCAACATCTTTACCAATGATCTTGATGTGGGGATTGAGTGCACCCTCAGTATGTTTGCAGGCCACACCAAGTTGGGAGGGAGTGTTGATCTGCTGGAGGGTAGTAAGACTATTCAGAGGGACCTTGACAGACTGTATCGATGGGCTGAGAATAACTGTATGGTTTTCAATAGTGCCAAGTGTTCGGTCCTGCATTTTGGTCACAACAATCCTATGCAATGCTACAGGTTTGTGGCATTGTGGCTGGAAAGCCATCTGATAGAAAAGGACCTGAGGATTCTAATCGACAGGCAGCTGAATATGAGCTAGCGGTGTGCCCAGGTGACAAAGGTGGCCAGTGGCATCCTGGCCTGTATCAGAAACTGTGTGTGCAGCAGAAGTAAGCAGGTGATTGTCCACCAGTGCTCAACACTGGTGAGGCTGCACCCTGAGTACCAGGTCCAGTTTTGGGTACCTCAGTCCAAGAAAGACATCGAGGTGCTGGAGTGAGTGGAGAAGAGGGCAATAAAGCTGGTGAAGGGCCTAGAGAATAAATCTTATGAGGAGAGATTGAGAGAGTTAGGACTGTTTAGTTTGAGGAAGAGGAGGCTTAGGGGAGACCTCATCGCTCTCTACAATCATCTGAAAGGACATTGTAGAGATGCTGATGCTGGTCTCTTCTCACAGTTAATTGGTAACAGAACCAGAGGGAATGGCTTCAAGATTCAACAAGGTTTAGATTAGACATCAGAAAAAAATTCTTCATGGAAAGAGTGGTCAGACACTGGATGGGCTGCCCAAGGTGGTGGTTGAGTCACCATCCCCGCACGTGTTTAAAAGATGCTTAGATGTAGTGTTGAGGGATCTGGTTTAGGGGTAAACTTATAGAGTGGGATTTATGGTTGGATTTGATTATCCTACCTGAATGATTCTACGATACATCAGTCTGGGTTATACGTTTCTGGTCATTTCTAACACATGAAAAATCTGATGATAACCTCAGTCACAATCACAATTTAAAATTGCTACTGATTTATCATTTGAAAATAGATTTATTAAAGCCGATCTATTGCAAACAAAGGCATCTCTGAGTTTTTAAACAAAGGAAGAAGAAAGGAGGGAGTACTCCATTCTGACCAGCTCTTTAAAGAAAGAAAGTCTTGGGTATTTCTGACAGTTCCAGCAATAATCCTGACTCTGCCAGCAGAGTGGTGAATTCTCATGTCTCACCAAGAGTGCCTTTTCAGACAGGGGAACTGCCATTGGGAAAAAGCAGGCTCGATAGTGTTTTTCTCCTCTTACTTTCACATTGGGTTCATATCTGTGTAAAATGCAAACTCAGTTGTCCTGGACAAACACTAAAGCAACAAAAATACTAATGGCTGCTAGTCTGTGCTTTCTGTATGAGGGAGTCAGTCTGCATGTTCGAGCTCAGATATATACACTGGGAAAGCAATGAATGTTTCTAAAACTGATAGTTTCTGAATTAATTTCTATTGAAATGTGGTTTTTATTCTCCTTCACTCTCTTTGGTAATGTTTCTGATTCATGATTTTGAAGTTTGAAGAAACCCGTGCTTGTTTGCATGCCATAAATTAAAGCCATCAGTACACAATTCATTAGCCCAGTTTCACACAGTGGAAAAAATAAAGATACTGTCAGTGCTGTCCTTTGCAGACTAGAACTGATGTGCAAGAGAAAGTGCCTTTGAAAGAAATGTTGGTGCTTGTAAAGGCAGCCTGTCCAAAGCTGCATCTCTTTCTTATTTAGGGAAAGGCCATTGTTTCTTTTATTGCCAGTCTGTCAGGGGAAATCATTGCAGAAGAGCTCAGGCAGATTAAATGGCAAAAAGGTTTAAGAAAAGTAGCTACACTCAAGGGTCCATGGACGTTACAGGTCATTGGTTGTGCTTAAGCATACTCATTCTTTAGTACTCCCTCCATGATTGTCTGAACCTAGCAACCTGAAAGTGTAAGATAATCATAAAATCATAGAATGGCCCAGGCTGGATGAGCTTCAAAGGTCATCTAGTCCAACCCCCTCTGCAGTGAACAGGGACATTCTCAACTAGATCAGGTTGCCCAGAGCCTTGTCTAGCCTCACCTTGAATATCTCCAGGGATGAATATCACTGGTGTTTGGAGCTTTTTAATTATAAATTTTCCTTACACGTTTGGATGTATCAAACATGGCATTTTTAAATACAGTCTTAGGTTACAATGAACAGCCATGGTGAAGCAGATGGAAAAGAATCAAAATGTCATTGGAAAGAGTTTACTATAGAAATCCCTAATGCCAAAGTTAAAATTTTGAAGTCGAAATTCTGGAAACAAGGCAGTGTGCATCTGTAGTTACAAACTCAATGTGTAATACTGATAGTTCTTGCTCTTTGTTAGCTAATGTAAATCCCATGACATTTTGTAAGGAGTTGAATTATGCCTTGGGTTACCCAAATAAATTACAAGAGCATCAAATGCCACATTTTGTGAAAATGTGGGTTCTATTCCTTTGTTGAAATTGATTCCACCTGGCAAGATCCAAGGTAATTACTGCGTTTAGTTGCTAAATCTGCAAATAGCAGTGTTCAGTCTTCTGAGCTGTATTAGTTAGAAGGAAACCTGCATGCATGACTTGAGAACACTAACAGTGAAATAATACCAACGTTGGAATTTTATACAGGTGTCCCAGAATTTTACTCCAATAAAATCCTTTCGTTTCTTCACAACTCTTCTAAAATGCTAAAATATGACATTAAACAGAGGTCAAATGCAAAACATCTAATTGATACAAAACCAGTAAAATATTTTACCACCAAGAGGTAAAATGGAGAAGGAGGAAAGATGAAGACAAAGTACTCTCAATTGCACTTGTCAGTTTAAAGGCCATGGCAGCTATTCTAGCACAATGCAAAATGTGAGCACAGAAATAAGTTTATCTATAAATTAAATAGATAGAAATATGGAAAATACTGTAGAGACATACATAGAAATAACAAAAAGGACATTGTCTATCGCTCCTCTCAAAAACCAGAATGCTGTATGCTCTGTGTGCTATCTACAAGACATTCTCTCTAGTGCTTTTATCTGCAAAACTCGTTATTTACTATTTCTTGTAAGTATGACAGATTTAGATGTTCTGTCACTGAAGAGGCTGTTGATTCAAGCATGCTGATAATCACTTGTGTTGGATACAACCTGAGTTTTTAAAACATCCTCTGCACTTAATCTTAGGACATCTTTTGTATCCCTTATTTCATTTAGACTTTGTAATATCCACTGATGGTTGGACTTGATGATCTTGGAGGTCTTTTCCAACCATAGTGATGCTGCAGATAGCACATTATCTCAGTAGTGTATTACTAATCTATGAAAAACCGATGAGCTATTTTCAGACAGAACAGTATATTTTTGTCTTCTAGGGCAAAGTTTAAACTTTATTGTGGCTCGTTTTGTGACTCTGAGCTTTGAACTTCTGCTGCAAAGCAGGTTGATAACCCTTTATTCAACCATGTGAATGGGATTCATACTTACAGCTTGTTTGCTGCATGGCAGCTGAAACCAAAGATCAGTTTGGACAGGTGAGATCTTTGGGATAAGGGGTTTGTAAACAGCCATTGAGAGGTACCATTGTAATCACAGAATCACAGAACATTACGGATTGGAAAGGACCTTGAAAGATCATCTAGAGCAATCCACCTGACAGAGCAGGATCACCTACACCAAATCACGCAGTAACATGTCCTGGCAGATTTTAAACATCTCCAGAGAAGGACGCTCCACAACTTCTTTGGGTAGCCTGTTCCAATGCTCCATCACTCTCACTGTGAAGAAGTTCTTTCTCATATTTAGGTGGAACCTCCTTTGTTGGAGATCACACCCGTTGCCCTTTGTCCTACCATTGGATGACACTGAGAAGAGCCTGGCTCCACTCTTCACATATTTATAAACATTAATGAGGTCACTCTTTAGTCATCTTTTCTCTAGGCTAAAGACACTCAGCTCCCTCAGCCTTTCGTCATAAGGGAGATGTTCCACTCCTTTCATCATCTTCATGGCTCTGCACTGGATTGTCTCCAGCAGTTCTGTGTCCTTATTGAACTGAAAGGCCCAGAACTGGACCAATATTCCAAATTCAGTCTCACCAGGGCAGAATAGAGGGAAAGGAGAACTTTTCTTGATTTGCCAACCATCTCCCTTCTGATCCACCTCAGGATGCTGTTGGCCCTCTTGGCCACAAGCACACATTGCTAGCTCATATTCATCCTGCTGTCTACCAGGACCCACAGGTCCCCTTCTTACCACAATAATGATACTGCTCAGTGTTGATAATCTTTCTGAAAACAGCATTTTTTCTAGGTGATCAGATGCAGTGGTTTTCTTGATCCTGCAGAAGGAAAGTAAATGAAACTATCTGTTTGTTTTCAAATGTAAAATCTGCAGTGTGATACATATAAGAGAAAGGACCTCAGTTACAAGCCATGGCAAATTAGCATATTTTATTACGGAATGTAGCAGCCACATTTCTTCATAGTCAACTCAATATTTTCATTAAATTGATTACTTGGAAAATTAATGGAAAACTTTTTTTTTTTAATTGAATTTCAAGGCATCTGGATGCTTAACAGGAAAGCTAAGTAGGAGACTAGTACTGCTTGAGAGGTTCTCCAGAATCTTGAATGCATCCCAAAGTATGGTGATTACACATTTTTGCAAGTTTTATGTAATTATGCATGACATTTAATAGAAGTCTTCCAAAGTGGCTAGTTGAAGCTTATCTGTACTCAAGCAAAATTAACTGTTAAAAGGACACTTCAAAAAGACTCCTTGTTTTGCACATCTGATATTACAGCAGTCATTGTGACAAAGACAATCAAGCTGTAACTAAAATAAGCTGTGGAGTAGAAGCTATTTTTAGCTAGTTATTTCAAAGTTTGGTTTTATTCTACTTTTTAATGGTTCTTTTGCCCTGTTAAAAAACCTTAGTGTTTCATGAAAGGTACTGTGTGTTTTAAAGCTGCTCTCTCAATGCTTTCCTTTCCTAAACTTGTATACATTAAAACACATTATCTGATGGCATCATTTAAAAAATTGAGCTGTCTTTCTCCATCTTCATTAACTGGGTGTCTGAATGACAATGAACTCTGCAGAATGAGCATCTGCAAAAGTAGATTTGGCATTCAGCATGGCTAGGTAACAGAATCAGAATGCTCTAGTTTCATGCATTTTTCTCCCAACCCAAATCCAGGTGTTTTAAAACAGAGCTGTCTTTATCACTAAAAGAAATCATTTCATCTCAGACAGGTTCTGACATCTAATGAGACAAAGATGCTACATAAATGTAAACAAAATACCAGAAGTACTAATATTTGAGAATTTTTTCTGATATAACTGTTTAATCATTTTGAAGCACAGATTATGTACAAGAAAACATTAGTTTGTTTTCAGAGCATTAGCAAAGATCCTGCATAACCTCCTGTTCTTTTACAATAGAATAAACTCGACCATTGAAAGCATTCCTATCTCCTTTCATCTAATATTCCCTTAACAAATCCTAAACCTAATTGCATGCTGTAAATTGTTGATTACACCCTTCAATCTTTCTTGAGTTTGAGCTGTGAGAGAAAAAAAAAATCAGCAGGAAAGTTAGCTAATCTAACTTCACTCTTCCATTGGAAATCTTATTAGCTTTGTCTCTTTAATATCAGTGGTAAAGTTAATGTCAGCAGTAGGAGTATTAATAGTGGAAGAGGTTTGAAGAGTCCCAGAATGGTTTACTGAAGAAAATCAAAGTAGATTTTATGAAATGATGACTAGAAATGGAATATGAAAAATGCAGTTGATAAATGACTCGAATTGTTAGTAACGGAAGACATTTGCGATAATTATGTGTCTGCACTATTGAGCAGTACAATTGTGCAATTAAAATATTTCCTATGACAATAATAACTTTTTTTTTCCTTAGGCATATTAATTGCAATGTTAACAACATCGAAGCCAGCCAGGCTTCCAAGCCTAGAGGTGAGGCAGTCCGCACTTGCGTGGGCATTAATGCCCTGCACATGTGTGCTGCTTGAGGAACTGTGAGTGTAATGGTACTACAGGGTAAAGCTGGCTGCACAACTCAGAGGATGTCATTTCTTTTGCTTCTTTTTCACCTCATTCTTCCATAAACTTCTGTGATTTTCTGTTATTCTGGCATCTTGGTCTATTTACCATGAGAATGGATTGCAAATTACAGTTGTGATTGCTACTTCTTAAAGCTCTTGTGCTGTGATTTTCTGTAACATCCACCATGATTAAGAACAGGAGTTTATTTAGTGCCTGTAATAGAAGTGAGTGACCCTCATTTTCCTCAGGGTGCATAGAGCCCATATGGAAAATACTATCAATCTCTAATTCAGCATCATTTTCTTCTTAGTCCCTTCTCAAAGTGAAACATACAGGGAGTGTGGATATTATTTTGAAAAACTGTTTTTGGTGCAGAAGGATCTGCAAACACCAGTCAGTGCATTGGCCTCCATCAGTCCTCCCAGCAGGCCTGAAACAGTTTCTTCTAAAGTCCTGCTCAGGACTCTGGAGGCAATAAAAAGGTGCTTCACAAACAGTTCCTCCAAGATTTTTTAATGCCTTTTGTATGAAGTCAGGAACAAATCAGTCAGTGGCATGTACGCGCTAAAGCAGCACTGTTCACAAGTACCTCACTTAAAACCTTGTAACTTTCATTTTAGGTACTGCAAATTTATCAGGCGCTTTTAGTAAATATGACATCATTTGACTGAGATTCTTCCTGAAATATGTTAACACAAGTTCCACTTATTTTATTTGTCCATATATTGGTGAATGTTGACCTTGCAGCTTAACATCCCAGAGCGGAATCCACATCTTCTAATGTGACAACCATTTATGTCGGCTATTTTCCCAGAAGTCAGTACATGTTACATGCTGTAAATTCCTTCCATGGGGAAATAAAATGTGCAAAGTTTCATATTTTACAGTCGAGTTTCCCTGCTCTGTGTGGGAGTTTGAGTAGACTTAAGTCTGTAAGAAGAAACTATATAAAGAAAACAATGGTGACATTTTAATGCCAGCTGTCATGCAGTGTGATCTAGCTAACTCTAGTTGGAAAACACAACTCTTACCACATTTCACAGAGACAACTGCACAACTGAAAACCTCATAAATGTCAGAATTTAAAATTCAAAATTACAAGGCAGCTTGCTGTCTGCACACTGAGACTATGTGTGTGGAGGACAGGGAATGTATACGGAGAAAAACTTAATGTCTAATTCTATGAGGAAGACCACTTCAGATTTAAAATGTGCTTGACTCCCTCCTCCTAATTCTGTTTTCTGCCCTAAATATATTAATGTCTTCCTTCTGAATGAATGTATGAACTAATACATCCTATCGCAGCACCACAGTTTTCAGGTTGATTGACCATTACCTTCACGCTCCTCTTAAAAGGGACTCTGTCTTTTCTGATGACCATGAGTGAGACTCTACTCTGTTCCTGTTCTAGGGTGTGCTCATGCATAGTTGTCCAAACAGTGACTGCAGATATCACTCCAATCAAACCATCCCCATGAAAGGAAAAGAGGAGGAGAATACTGGGACTAACTGTTCCTTTCCACTGAAGGTGTTAGTGAATCTTGCTGGGATATCTGTGGCTGACTGTCTGACTGGAAGCTTCACAGCAGTGGTAAGTAGGCTTGTTAGCAATGAGTTCAGGTTTAACATCCAGTGGAAATATACCTGACATTCAATACATCTTCCTCGAACATGATGGACCTGTATTATATGCAGCATTCTAGATGATATATTAGGAGTGCCTGCTCCAGTGACATTAATACTTCCATATTTCTTTGTGAAATACCTTGCCTGAAAAATCCTAGGATTGCTTCTGACATTTTCATAGCTACTACACAGAGATGGTTCATAGTACTCTTATAATTGACTAATACACCTAGATCTCACTCTTCCTCTGACATTTCCAGCTAATGACTTCCCATGTGAAGAAGGAAATTCTTGTTATTAATCCCTGAATGCATGACCTGGCACTTTGCTTTGACATCTCCTGCCTTTTCCTTGTTCCAGACCTCGAGGTAGTTCTGTGCGGATATATTCTCAGAATAAGATTCTGATCTTTTCCTGTATTCACAGTATCTGTACTTTATATAATCAACAGAATTAGCAGCCTGAACGTAGTAACAGGCTCCTGAATGAGAATGCTTAAGTCAGAACCTACAACCAATTCTTCAGAAACTTTGTAAGTGCACTTGAGCCTCATACAGCACATTTTAATGTGAGCTATCTTTGTCTCTCACTGAGTTTGTTTTCTCCCTAAGTTAAACAGATTATCCTAGTCTAGCAAATCTTTACCAAAGAAATGTCCTTGGTTTTTTTTCAAAGAAAGATATCAGATAAATGTCACAACCTACATGTGCTAAAGCCTTGTTTGCTTTTTGTTCTGCTTGTCATTTACTGATTCTTTCTTTCAACATTTGTTCTGTACTTCTGGAGACTCAATAAAGAAGTTTGTAAAATCCAAGATCATTTCTATACCCTTTATAAAACACTTTATTCGCAGATTGTAAGGTAGCATCCACAGGGTGATCTGTTCTCTGAAAATCCCCTCTAGTCAGTTTTGCTCAGCTGGGTGATGAGAAGCAGAGGCAGGCAAACCCTGCTGCAGAGCGTTTGCACCAACAGCTACTGTAGAAGTCAGGCTGGCCCAGTGCTACTGACTCCTTCTGACGTAAATACACACACCTTTGCTCAAGCAGTTGGGGCACTTTGTGAGCACCAACAGGTTGGCTGAGAATGAATCACAGAATCACAGAATTATTGAGGCTGGAAAAGATCTCTGAGATCATTAAGCCCAGTCTATGACTTAATATCAATCAGCCAGGCCAGGGCACTAGAAGTCACAGCCAGTCTATCCTTAAACACCTCCAGGGATGAGAACTCCACCAATGCCCTGGGCAGTCCATTCCAGTGTCTGATCATCTTTTCTGCGAAGTGCTCCCTAATACCCAACTTAACCTTCCCTTGGTGCATCTTCAAGTCCTGCCTTCTTGTCCTGGTGCTAGTTGACTGGGAGAAGAGCCCCCACCTGACCAGAACCTCCCTTCAGGGAGTTGTAGAGAGGGAGAAGTCTCCTCTTCTCCAGGCTAAACACCCCCAGCTCCTTCAGTGCCCTGGTCTTGTCAATGGGAAATGGCCTCAAGTTGCATTAGAGGAGGTTTAGATTGGATGTTAGGAAGAAATTCTTTACTGAGAGGGTGGTTAGGTACTGGAATGGATTGCCCAGGGAGGTGGTGGTGTCACCGTCCCTGGATGTGTT
>JAOXOE010000343.1:9089442-9153092 GCA_028565055.1 Phoeniculus purpureus | reverse complement strand
TACTAGGACAAAGGTTGGACTTGATGACCCTGGAGGTCCTTTCCAGCCATGATGATTCTGTGATTCTGTGATTCTGTAATGTGGTGATATTAGTTCCTGGGCTGGGCTGGATTTGCTCAGAGGGCTTTTCCAGACTCAATAATGCTATGATTCTGTGATTCTGAGTTGTCCCTAATTATGGTTTGGTGTGTAAGTCATTTAAATATCTAAGCCATTCTTGTGGTTTAGTGTCCCTATTGAGCTCAAGAATATAATCTTTCTGTAATCACTGCAGTGCTATTTCTTCAACATGAGTTTTTAAGGTAAGAAATGCAATGGAAGAGTGCATATTTATTTCCTGCTTTATTACAGGATGTTAAGGCAGATTAAACCTCTATTTGCATGGAGTTAAAAAAACAAAGACATTTGCTTGACATAAAAATATGTCCTGAGCTGACCTTCTACTGAGGGCCTTTGAAATATTTCTTTTGTTTCTTACTGTTGGCTATGAAACATTTGCTGAACACCTTAGAAATGTACATGTACAATGTCCCTCCAAGGCATTTCTGATGTTTTTTTTCAGGCAGCTATTAGGATTACAGATAATGACTACGAAAATGAATTAAAAATTGAATATACACCAAGGGTTGCAATTTACAGCCCACCAGATTAAAAATATTTTCCTCAGTTCATAACATGTTCCACGTGTGTGTTACAATTCAAGAAAATTAGTCTCAGCTCTATATATTATATTTCAGTTTTTCATTAAAAAGTTACTTAAACACTTTCATTAAGTGCAACATTTATTTAGATATTAAAGGAAATTATGTTGAAAATGTAAATGATTTGACACCAAAAGGGGAAAGAGGCAGTAACAATTTTAATTAAAAACTCAATCCTAACAGGGTTTGTCCTCATCAACTTAGAAATATTTCCCACTTTATTAAATTACAGACTATCTGGTTAAAAGCTATTCACTACAGTAGGGACTAAATCATCCTGTTCCATACTAGATCCAGTTCTGATGGATATCAGTGGCAAAACTTTGATTCTAGAAGGTAACTGTTCCTATTTTTGAGCCCACAGTAGTTTCCTCAACGTGATAAAATGGCATGGGTGAGCTTGTTTAAGGTCCACCTAGACGGATCTGCAAGATTAAGAGAGGAATGAAACACACAGAGGTACACCTCTCGTCCCCTGTGTCAGCCTCTTGCTGCTCCTACACCTATATTTTTCTCTTCTCCAGAGAAGACAGACAGAGAGCATCTAAAATGCTTCCATTTATGCTGTGATGCGTTTGATTTAGCTGCCTTGTTTTAGAGGAAGGATAAAGCTGGCTTACTGGAAGAAACTTGCAGCAGCATACTAATTTGGAGTTAACAGAGGAAGGGAGAGCATATGAAGAAGATGGGTACATTTGGAGGCATTTGAGATTTCAGGGTCAGATTTCAGGGCATTTGAGAGTTCAGAACACAATTAATAGTGGAGGCAGGAAGGAAGTTGTGGCAAAAACAATTGAATCTCATATGGTTAAGCCTTTACAAACTGGTTCTTTCCCTGTTTTTACCACTGACCTTGGAGTATGATCTTGCGCAAATACCTTCACCTTCCAGCATGTTTTTTCCCCTTCTTTTTTTTAGCCTTTATCTCCTTCCATTAGAGCTGTAAGGCTTAGCAGAAGGAATATATCATGGTCGGTATATCGTACAATGAAGCTCTCATTAGCTAGGACATGTGTATGTAACAATAAGCAACCCTGATTCATGAACTGTGCCTCATTCTTGATTCATTAGAACTCAAATTGATCTTAATCAGTGATTCCAAGACCATTGAAGATAGGCCATACAAACTGAATTGCAGCCCTACCAGCTGTTTGGCTGGTCCATATTATCATTTGATTTAATCTTTCCAGAACTAAATGACCTTATGCACATCAGCAAAGGAAACAGACAGACATCAGACAAAAGTAGGGCAGTGTGAGCCCTACTGAATATCATCCAAATGATTCTTAATTCCTGGAGAGGTTTATAATGCAACAAAATTTGAATAAAATTTTGTCAGGACATGGAAATGGCTCTCATTTTTATACTCTGAAGTGAGGAACCATTTCTTCCATATTCAGACAGCCAAAATGCATGGCCTCAATGCTTAATTTTGTCTAAACTTCTTAACCAGCTGTGTCCAGCATGGGGCAGCCCCAGATTCTCTGCCCAGGGGCTGGTCCTGCACGTCACTTGTGCTGCACAGAGCACAACATAACTTCTTTCTGTACCTGGGGGTCACTGTTAAAATACAAGTCCCCGTTCCTTTTTTCCTTTTTGTTCTGATTGTTTTTCATCTGATCTCACTCTGTGGAAGTTTTAACACTGGGAAAATCTTTTTATCACAACCTAAGCAAAGGGCAGCATGAAAAAGTGCCTGTTTTTTCTTTGAGTGGAGCCTGTGCTATCAAGGGCTGTGCCATTGGGGAGATAACCTTGTCTTTGGTTCTTGAGCTCCATCTGAAGGGACAAAGGGAAAGTCTGTGTTTTTGTGTAAACTGAGCTCTTGCAACCAGGGAATGTCCCATCAGGGAGCTGTCTGCATGCCTCGCTGGTGCTGCAAGTGGGGCTGGAGACCCAGTTACTACCTGCAACAAATGTATTTTGTTTTAGATATTAGACTTGTTTTGTCCTGTCAGAAGGAGTTCTAGGGTGGCTGATTTTGTTTTCCTTAGTAAAAGCAAAGCATAAAGCAGACAAGAAATAAAAATAGCAAACAAATAAACAATCTTCTCAAAAAAACAACCCCAAACATCAAGGCAAATTCTCCAGTGTGCCATATTTTTGGGTGAGAATTCACATTTATGCAGTTCTCCAGTTTACACAGAGTAGTGGTCCGTCCACTCTTCCCCAAACCTGTTGTATTGCATGGGGATCTTGTGACTAAAGTGTAGGACCAGGCACTCAGTCTGGTTAAACCTCACAGATTTGACCTTGGTCTATCGATCCAGCCTGTCCAGGTCCCTCTGCAGAGCCTCACTACTGTCCAGTAGATTGACATTCCCACCCAGCTTGGTGTCACCTGAAAACTTGCTGAGAGTGCACTCAGTCCCCTCACCCACATCACTGATTGCAATTCTGTTGAAACCCATGACTGGCTTCAACCTCTACTCTGAAACAAACATAAATAAAACCTACCAATACTAAGACAAATGTTAAAAACACCTTATAATTTAGCTGTGTAGCTTGTGCAACTTATACCAACACTGTCTGAGCCTGATATTACAACTATTCAACACCATTAGGCAAATCTTTTCATCTGAACTTCAGGATTTAATTAAACTGAGTTAACTTCACCAGCATTCAAGAAGGGAACTAAAGTAAACTAAAGAAAAAACATTAACTATTGTGTTAAATTTAGTTATATTCATCCACTTAGAAATCAAATAGAATAGAGAAATTCAAAGTATTATTATTCTTGAGTAATAAGAATATTTTTCCCAAAAAATGAAATCAGAGTGCTTTTGTTTGACAATTTTATAACTTGCAAAGACTGTAGTAAAAACCAAATTAAAGATGAAAGAATTTTTGTGACTAAAACTGATGAATTTGGGGTTCAGCCCAGAGGGTACTTTTTTGAAAGGCTGAATTACAGACTTCTGAACAATTACTTTTGAAGCAGAGTTGTTGATGTCCTCCAAGGCAATGATGGTGGAGTCTTTTGTATGGCATGCTATCACGGTTCATGTAACAAGAAAACTTAGGACAGTTTAAGGTTATGCTGATGTCAGTAATTAACTACCAATTTTGGATGTCTAGAAGTACCCAGCCAGTAAATCTATTATTCAGGAACAGTCTGTGAATTCAGTAAATTAGATTTTTTAGGGCTTCTTTTTTACCACAGTATGGTCTTAAAAACTGTGTAGGCATTCTAGTAATCAATGGTTGTTATAAGCCACCAAACATGAGAAAGAAATGTATATCTGTACAGTACTTCGTGTGCTGATACACGGAGTATCTATTCTTTCCAAAGCAGATGAACAGGAGTCAGTTCAAAATCCAGAGCCATAAGCCATCACTAGAAAGATGCAGCCATGTTAGCCAGGTTATTTCTCCCCAGGCACCTTGTGCTTGTGGACTCTGTACATTCGCTCCATTTATCTTCTGTGGGAGCAGGACACTGGGGGTGATTAGGGAAGGGGGGGCTAAATCAGAACTCCTCAGTCCTCCTTTGCCCTGCAGTGTCTTTGCAAAGAGTGCCTGTGTCTCTTCAGGAAGTATCACCCACTACTTTTCTACTGATTCTGTGAGCTTGGAACAGCCTGAAGTAAATTGTTCCTCTCTAATGACTCCTGCAGAAGCAAGACAGCTGTATCCTGCCCTCTGACAGACTGTGACTCTGAATTTACTCCATACTGGACTATTTTGGAGGTTTTTAACAAACAGAAGTGGACTTTGGAAAAAAATATAATACCTACAGGGGCCAATCCCTGTGAGGTGTAATGAGACAAAACTACTTATCTTCAGGGAACAGTGGTAGTGATCATCACTGCAGGAAAGCTGTAGCTGCCTTCGTTTGCATATGGAATTATTTCTCTCATGTGAAGTTAAGTACATAGAAACTGAGGAATATAGGGTTTGTTTTCTCCCTAGGTGGTTACACAGGATCACAGGACATTAGAGATTGGAAGGGACCTCGAAAGATCATCTAGTCCAATCCCCTTGCCTCAGCAGGATCACCCAGACCAAGTAGCACAGGAACATATCCAGGCGGGTTTTCAACATCTCCAGAGAGGGAGACTCCACAACCTCCCTGGGCAGCCCATTCCAATGCTCCGTCACCGTTACTGTGAAGAAGTTTCTTCTGATATTTATATGGAACCTCCTCTGTTCCAGCTTACACCCATTGCCCCTTGCATTAATCAGCAGGAGTACCTTCCTCACCTCCACCAGCTTCTAGTAGTCATGGTGTCTGCACAGAGATATTAGGCTGTGCTGTTATTTACAGCTATAATGGCAAAACCACCCACATATATAAAGGTTTCTGTAGATCAAACCCATACCAGCAGCAAAAACAGCACATGAAATCCATGTTTGATTCCGCTTCCTTTCAGTTCTGCTCATGGTCATGGCATTCCAGGCGTGTTAGTGTTGCTTAATGTCATTTAAAATACTGTATTGTATGTTGTATAATAAACCACCATATGTTTATGCTGTTGGATTTCCTGTCTATTTATCATTAGGTACAACATTCCACTCCTGATTTGATTGAGCTGTTTAAAAGGCTATGTTATTATAATATAAAACTTCTGTAATATATATAATGCTATCATCTTATATAAAATATACATTAGATATAGCGTATGTAAAATTATGTTTTATATATTATATATAACTTTTAGATCATTGTATGTTATAATGATAAAGATATTTAATTTATGTATAATTTATGTCTCATACATATAATATAGAACCTATAGAATAACATATTACTGCTCCTACTAAGAGCTGTCCTCTTTCTGGATCCCCACTCATTTTGTTGCTTCTTTTCTTTTCTTTCTTTCACATCCCTACACAGCTTCTTTCAGTAGCTTCCTGTGCCTCACTGCTGTTCTCATTAATTCCACAATCTCCTTCCGTTATATTGAGTTCTAAAAATACCACTCTTTAATTTCACTGTCTTGGATAAAAATATTACAGTATTTGAAATTATCTTGAGTTAAGGGCAAAGGATGATAAAATGCTCTGCTAGAGAGAAACTTATAATACAGTAAAATAATGTATGAAAACAGTTCTTTAGCAGGAGCTTGGTTGAACATTAGAACAGGTTGCCCAGGGAGGTAGTTGAGGCCTTATCTCTGGAGATATTCAAGGTGAGGCTAGACAAGTCTCTGGACAACCTGATCTCGTTGAGGACGTCTGCTCACAGCAGGGGAGTTGTACTAGATGACCTTTGGAGGTCACTTCCAGCTCGAGCCCTTTATCATTCTATGAATATGTGATATGTTTGTGCACATACAATGATTTTCCTAGTATTTTCTTATAGCAACGTGGGAGACTGAGTGGGACCATTTGTGCTCCTGTGAGTGTGTGTATGAAGAGCTTTGTGGATCTAGCTACGATGCCCCTTGGTATTTGAACAAATGAGTTTATGTTTCAGCGTGAAACTATAGCAAAGCAGATATTCATCTGAGAAAAAGCAACCATTTATTTTGTGTGTGATTTCTCACTGTCTTCATTTTATAAACAAAAGAATAAGGAGAAAAAAAACCACCAACCCCAAACACTGTGAGGCACGATAAGAAATCACCCCCAGGTTCTTCTGATACCTGGGTCCACAGTATGAGAATCTGACTGTCCCCCAGTTACTGCACAGGTGTGCTGCAAACTGAGCACAGAGTGTGCCAGCACTCTGTCATGGCCAGCACAGTGCCCTTCTCCATTATGAGATGCTGCACAGCCTCAGCAAATCACAGCTCTGGGTACCTTTGCCGTGTGGAATTCAGTCTTCCCTCTGATGGGAGCTGCAGAGTAAAATGAGCTGGATGTCTGCATTAGAGGGGGATTGGACTAGATGATCTTTCGAGGTCCCTTCCAATCCCTAATGATACTATGATTTTATGATTCTACGATCTTTCGAGGTCCCTTCCAATCCCTAATGTTCTGTGATTCTGTGATTCATTGATTAGGTAAGGTCTGTATACAGCTGCGTCAACAAAAATGTGTGATAGAGAGGCACAAGACGTTCCCGTGCCTTTGCCTGGAATAGAAATTACCCTGCACTAGAGTGAGTTAGTTTCTTGCAGATTCAGGAAGAATTATTCTATTTTAAGTAACATAATTGCAGTATCAAAAATATATTTATTGCTTATGTAAACTCTTTCATTCCCTAGCATCGTCCATTCACGTACTCAGTGCCTTGCAGCACATTTTCTCATTATTTTAAAGTCTGATTGACTTCTTAAAGAATAGAACTAAATTCTTGGTATTACAAAGGCACTGGACATTGAATTCTGATATTTATCCTTGGGCCTACTAGAGATGACAGGGAGCTTCAGAACATCTCTATCCTACTCATGATTCAAACACTGTCTATTGCAGTTGTCTTTTCTCTCTGAGTGAGAGATAATTCCACCTGCAGAATTGAGTTTGACAGAAATTTTTGGATCGATTAAGGATTAAGTTTTGAGATACAAAATTCTGTCCACTGGAGAGCATGGATAAATCCATCAGATTCAATTGCTTTAAGGATCTTTGAGACTTCAAAATACCACACTGGATTCTTTTCTATTGAAAACCTAAATCTTTACCCAGCAAGACAGCCACGTTCACATCTGTATTAAAAATGTTTTACTGTGGTAAAAGTTGATATATTTATTTTCATGGATGACTAGGAATCAAGTCCTCTGCTTGCTTCTGTAGTTATAACTATTTCTGCCAGATGGGCTTTGATTATTTGAGGGAATTTTTCTCAACTTGTTAATTGAAAATTAACATGAATAATAAAGAAAACACTGTGCAGGAACTGTACTTGCATTGACTGTCACTGAAAAGTGGATGGCTCTTCCCCTCAAAGGTATGATTTACTAATACAAAGCAAACTAAATAAGGATGTCTATTTGGTGTAGGAAATGCTAGCAAGAAATTACTTTTCTCTCTGTATGATCAGAGAGACAGATGGAAAAGCTACAGCAAAACAAAAGGCATGAAACCCATATACTTTTTTAGCTTCCAAAGAGATCATGAAGAGAGAGTCACAATTAAAGTGCATTAATAACAAAAGACTAGCTAAACTCTAATCTTTCATACAGGACCTCCCTAATACACAGTGACTTAAGCTGATTCAGGATGTAAACTGGTTTATTCCAAGCACAGGCTTTGTAACCCCTGTCTTCCTTAATTACTGCAGTGTCAGTTCAATGGTTCTGTGAACAAATACAGCTTCTTTACTTTCTGTTTCTTCTTCCAAGTTAACTGGCATGTAATCTTCTTTGACCTGTGTGCCCTCAACAGTGAAAAACACGTTGGAGGCTTCACACATGAAGTGTGTGTCAGTCTGATGCTTTGATTTGACTGCTGTATGCACAACTGGATAAGGCAGAAGTGAAATCCCTCAAGTGAAAGGTTGTAACAAAACACTATCTATTGCATCTCTAAATATGTATGATGATGTGTAGATTTGCATATGCATGTATTTATACTGTCAGGATCTTCTATTTTTCTTCTATTTCTCACATCTTAAAACCAGCTCATGTATTTTAGATCACCATCTATGAAGTCAAGTCCCCTTATGTGGCCCAGTGCCCTTTAAAGAATTTCATTGGCATTAGTTCTTAAAATTATGTATGGACTCAAGACTGATGCATGAAGTCTAGATTTTGCCACTGCTGCTTTATCGTTTTTATACAATTTCTGTATGTTAGTCCTCTGACACTTTGTTTAAACAGAATACTGCACTAAAGCTTCTGTGTGGAATGTTAATAAATATAGAAAAGATGAGAATCTTTCAGTCTATTGTGTAGTAACAGAGAGAAAGCAGTGGGAGATACCCTACCCATGTTCCTCTGCTGAAGGCCACAGCTGAAATTCTTCCAAAAAAGACTGTAAAAAAATTGTAGAACCTGGAAAAAGCAGTTATGATAAATTAGCATTATTTCAACTTCTTTACCTGGCAATTGATATGTTGCCAAGATGAAGCTCAGAAATAGACTCCAAACTATTTAAGTTACACTAAGACCAGAAAGGGGTCCAAGATAAAGTTTTAGATGAAATACTAGTGTGCAGTTCAGAGTAATCTATTAAATAGTTAATAATGATGTAAGGCCCTCAGCATTAGCAGCTTATTCTTCCTTAGCTAAAACACAGTTCTTATCTCTAAAATTAGTAGTAAGCTTTTAAAATCTTAGGATATAGAGTCATCGTGCAATGCATTAGTATCTATTAATAATATTAATATGTATTATTAATATAATGGACACTCATTAAATAATTTATCATATAAATATGAAATATAAAATAGTTCATAACTATTTAAATTTGGGAGGACCTTAATGCACAGCTCGCATCCAAGCCCATACGGGTTATCAAAATGTGATGCTTTTTGCTAGAAAATATTTCAGTTTGAATTGAGATTTAATTCTCAATTAAATAACTTCAGAGTTTTCTACCTCTTCATATATATGTGTTCAATTTAAATATAAAAAATAAATGGAGATATTATAGCCATGGCCAAATAAGTACAACTGAATTGTGTGAATAAATAGCGAGAACTGTTCATTATCTGTTTACAAGCATGTTCTCAAATGCAAATATATTTTGCATATGCAATATAAAGTGATCACAGAACATTAGAGGAAGAGACCTCTCAAGCAGTTTTATGTCCTTCTTGAACTAAAGGGACCTGAACTGGACACAAAATTCCAGATGTGGTCTCACCGGGGTAGAGCAGAAGGGGAAAAGAACCTCTGTCCATCTGCTAATCACCTCCCTCCTGATACACCCCAAGATGCTGTTGGCCTTCTTGGACATAAGGGCACATTGCTGGCTCATAATCTGCTGTAGTTTGAAAATTACGAGAATTTTCAGATTTACAGGTTTGTGCTTTCATGAAGAAAAGAAAACATTCTGTTGCTTTGAAAGGACCCTCCTCCCCTCAGTGACCTGTCCTGGGGGAGGTGACTGTCCCAAGTACTTGCCCTTAAGGGGTGTTGCTAGGTGAGGAGATAAAAGGGGACAGTGAGCTTGGTCCTGCCTCTTTTTGCTGAGGGCTTCCAGCCCAGCCCTGTGCTAAACCCCACCCCTCTTCCTGGGAAGGTGGTGGGGGGAAGATGGCTTCCAGCAGCTCCCTGCCCCTGCACAGGGGGGGCTTATTGGGTTGGGTCCGCTCCGATCCTGTAACCAGCAGGGAGTGGCAAGGACAACCCCAGCGCGGCAAAGACAGTCCCGGCCCAGTGCAGACCCCAGCGCAGAAGGGAGAGCCCCGGCCTGGACCTGATGCCACAGGCTGGAGAAGCAAGGCTGGTGCAGATTTAACACCACCATCTCCCCCCACGGAGCAGACCTTCAGCCTCGCAGTCAGCTAAGGAACTCCTCTTTCTTCCTTCTGGAGCTGAGACAGGGTCCTGGAAAACTCTCTCGGCCACATGCAGAGAGGGAGAGGCGGCCCTGCTGATGCAGCCCTACGATCGGTCTCCACCTTGGGTCCAGCATGTGGCCGGGGCTCTGCGGCCGCTGCCATTTTAGAGAACCCTGATCAGCAGGAAGAGAGGCTGTTGGTCACTTCTGCCGCTGAGAAAGACTGGGGGGTGCTTGGTATTGGGGAGAATTCCTCCGTGCTTAGCTGAAGAAAAAGCAGAAGGACTTGAGAATCCTTAAACCTTGGGCATGAAAGACAGAGTCTGGGATATTTGTTTGAAAGCAGGTCTCCTGCACCGAGGGATGCAGTTCAGGCACTGAGGAATCAAGTCGAGAGCATTGAGCTGGAGAAGCTACACTGAAGAATTGAAGAATTCACCAGGAGTCTGCAAACAGCCTGGGTGCTGCTGTACTGCAGACAGGGGTAATGCATGAATAATAGAGAGGGTGGTGGTACTCATCTCTACATGACTGATACGCTCTTTTCCTGCAGATCTCTGATGTGAAAAAAAAGACCCAAGGACCAATATGATAGTGATCTCCCACTGTATTTTTCTCAGAATGTGTGATGGCTTTTGGGACAGAGTTTCCAGTTTGTGTGTACTAACTTGCTTAACCTTTTCTTCTTCTCTGTGCACAGTTATAGAGTTAATAAACCCTTTTCCAGTTTCCCTAAGCTGTCCATTGTCTGGCAAATTTATCCGAGATCTCATCGGCACCTAACTGCTTTGTTTTCTTTTCCCTTATGTTTAATTGTGGTCTTGAACCCACCACATAGTCATCCTGCTGTCCACCAGGACCCCCAGGTCCCTTTCTCTTACACTACTTTCCAATAGGTCAGTCTCCAACGTATACTGGTACCTGGGGTTGTTCTTGTCCAGATGAAGACTCTACACTTCCCCTTGTTACTGTCCATTAAATTTCTCTCTGCCCCGCTCTCCAGGTCCCACTGAATGAAAGCACATCCTGCTGGGGTGTCAGCCACTCCTCCCAGCTTTTTGTCATCAGCAGACTTGCTGATAGTGCTAATTCCTCATCCAAGTCATTAATAAATAGATTGTATAGTACTGATCCCAGTACCGACTTTTGGGGGACTCCACTAGATACAGGCCTCCAACTAGAGTGTGTCCCATTGACCACTACTGTCTGGCTTCTACGCTGCAGCCAGTTCATGATTGCAGTTTTACCTACAGTGCATTTGAAGAAACCCTTTTTGTTGCCTTTGACCTCTCTTGCAAAGTTTAATTCCAAGGAGGCCTTGGCTTTCCTAATTGTGTCCCTACATACTCTGACTAGAGCATTATAATCATCCCAAGTGGCCATCCCCTCCTCCCATGACCCATAGACTTTCTTGTTCATCTTGAGTTAGCCCAGCAGCTCCCTGTTTAACCATTCACATCTTCTGGCTCCCTTCTTTAACTTACTACTTGTTGGAATGCTCTGATTTGAGGCTTCAAAGAACTGGTCTTTGAATCTTAACCAGCTATCTTGGGCCCTTTTACATGTCAGTACCCTGTCTCCTGGGATTTCCCCTAGCAATTGCTTGAAAAGGCCACAGTTGGCCCTCCTGAAGGCTAGGCTTGTGATTCTGCTAGATATTCTGTTTCTGCCACATGAGACCCTGAACTCCACCATCTCATGGTCACTGCAACCAAGGCTGCCCTCAACCATCACTGCTTCAAACAGACCGTCCTCATTGGTGAGTACAAGATTCAGCAGCACTGGTCTCCTAGTGGGGTCCTCCAACATTTGCATCAGGAAGTTGTCAGCAATGCACTGGAGGAACCTCCTGGACTGTGGATGGCAGGCTGAGTAGATCTTCCAGCAAGTATCAGGGTATTTAAAATCCCTAATGAGAACCAGGGCCTGTAGCTGTGAGGCTGCTGTCAGCTGCCTGTAGAAGACCTCATCAACTTCCTCATCCTCATCTGGTGGCCTCTAGTAGACACCCACGATAGTGTCACCCATGCCAGCCTGCCTCTTGATCTGCACCCACAAACTCTCAACTCCCTCTTCATGCGCCCCTGGGTAGAACTCAACACAGTATTTGTGTGCACAGCTGAAGTAATTCCCACATTGTTTTGCACCAGGTAACACAATTGTTGTCATTTTTTGGAACGGAACAGTATTCATGCAACTCTCTAATTTTCTCCCTTATGTTTGTCAGTCACACAGGGGCTACCTTTTCTACTCTAAAAGCTGGTCAGAATGGGTGAGTTTGATTTGTATGTTTTCTACAGAAAAGTTTAAAGTTTGGGTTTAAAAAGTTGAAAAGTTGCTCCCCCTCCACTCCCCACCTCTCGTCCCACTGCCCAGAAACATCCACCTTATTCCTCACTTCTCTTCATCTTGGACTCTTCAGAGCTTTGTTGCTGCACCTGAGAGAAAATGTTATAACTTCTGAGAATGTTATCGCTCCTCAGCGATATGGTTAGTGGGAAGATTCTCTTGGAAAGACTGTGAGAACTCTGAACCTGGAAGATTAATGAGGATCAAGACTGAAGTCAGATCACCACCATGATTTGAGAGAGAAGCTACAATGAAGATAACACTGAAGAAGTTTTGGACATTTATCATGGTACAGTATAAGAGTATGTGAAAAAACTCCATCTGTCTGTGCCTATATCTTATGGGGTTGTTTTTCTCTGATGTATCTGGGTGCGGGGTGGGCAGTGAAGTAAAATGTCTTGGTACCTTTCTTCCACAAATTGAGTCAGTTGTTTCATTGCCTACAGATTCATAGGTGAGTTCATTAAACCCTCCTTTTGTGCTTGACGCTTTAGATGGGAGCTCTTGGTTGAAATATAGTTGGGGTCTCTACCCATGATGTTAGTGGTGACCCAGGGGGGATGTGTGGGGATCCAGATAAGGACCCACCACATTCCTCCACTGCTACGCCACTACATGCCGCCTCAGAAGGGCCTTTTGCAGCTGGCTTGTTTTCCACATAATAAGCAGTAACCTGTTACTTCTGTTTTCTTTCTCTTGCTTCTAAGGAAAACTGTAATTACAGCACCCTAAACTGGACAGGCATGTGTGTCAGAGCCAGAGATACTGTTTGCAGGATTTTGTGAAAGTACAAGGACAGTGGTTCTGTTTCCTTTTGTAACAAATGGCTTATGCTCGGACATTTTAATAGCTTCATATTACCTTCTGACATGAGATCCATTAAGATGTCACCGCTGCAGTTGTGTGCTTATAATGTCTTTCATCTCACTTTGTGTTTCGGGGTGGGGAAGGTACTGGATCTCACTCCCAGGATACGGGATGAATTTGTTATTATTGGCACACACACACAGAAGACACTTTACTCATTGCTTGGTCTTCAGTCTATTAAGTTCACTAGAAAAACTTGTATTGACCCAAGTAGTACTGGATAAAGCTCTCAGAGCTGATAAATGTTATTTAGTCCTTGTCAACAGTAGAAAAAAAAGGAAAGCAAGTGTGAGCTACAAAAACCTGAGCTACTTTTGCCTGTAAAGAAAATACTTCCAACTTGTTTAAAGCAGAGAAAGTTACAGCAGCTAACAACTAGGCAATAATAGGAAGACGACCTTTTCCCCAATTGCATTTTTTCCCTATTTTTGCTTCTTGCTGTTTCTTATTGAACGTTTTCGGCCACCTCTCCTTTTTCACTTCCCAGGCTTTTCAGTTAACTTCCAGATTCCCAAACATGTCACTCAGCCTTTCTTCATCCTTTACAAAAGACTATGCAGCCCTCCCACCAAGGTCCTCCTTACCAGCTTCATCTTGCTTTGTTATGACCTCTTTTGTAACTGCTTCTGCTGCTAGTTTTGTGTTAGATTGGTTGTTCTTTATATCCCAGTGGTTACATCAGGTCTTAGGAGTGACATGTCTTTAGAACTCTGAAATTTTCAAATAATTCTGGAAGTGACTAGAAGTCCTACTAAATAATTTCTCCACACTGTTACCAGACAAAATAGACAGATGCCTTTTTTAGTGATATGATGAGAAGGAGATATCTAGAAGTTGAGAGGTACTAACAAAAAATTCTCCTCTTTGTAGCAAAAGTGAAATGGATTTTGTTTCTGTAAGGCATCAGACTTAGCACTGTGACTATTAGTTAGGATTTTGTCATGATTTTAAAAACTAAATTGGTTAAAATGTTTTCGAGGATTTTAACTCACAACATTTTTTTACTCCCACTACAATTTACTTTACAATTACAATTTAGTTCACAGTAAAATGCAGATATTTTATCTTCTTTTTAATCTAATATTGACTGAAAATTTGAGTTGTACCACAAACCTGAGGAATGATTTCAGGTATGCAATAGTTCCTTTATCTTTCAGTATCAAACATTTGGATTAATGTTGCAGACCTATAACAGCAGGGTACTATACATAAGAAATTAATTCCTGATACTTAGCTGTGGTGTTTCCAGGAATTACTTTGTAATGCATAGATAACCAACCCTGATTTAACCTAGAAGATGGTCAAGAGATAATCTAGCACCATTAAGTTTTGGTTCTTTGAGCCATTTTCTTCCAAAGAAAACCAGCAAGTCTTAAAAGCAAAACTATTACAAGATCAGCATGAAAATCCTGTTAAATCTCACAGCACATAAAGATTATATAAAGGTTACTAAGGTGCAGATTATTATTTCACATGAAGCCACACAAACACACAGAGACAAAGATGCACATTTGTTTTGAAGGACTTTGTTCTATTCTAAGCAAAAAGTGGAATAAAGGAAAGTCTCCTCTACATCACAACCTGTAGCTTTTGCAGTTACCTGCATTTACAGGTGTTGGTGCAGCTGCTCACTGGGGGAGGTTACCTGACATTGGGTGCCACAGTTCAAACCAAACATATATAACAGAAGAGCCAGTTTGCTCACATGTTGTATTGTTATGGTTCTTCACAGTAATATGTCTTCAGCAAGAATTAACATCTGTAGATGGTTGTCCAGCTACGGGAACATTAATGTTAATGTTCAGTACCAGCTGTGTGCCACGGGCCGTGCCAGAGCTGTGGTTCCTGCAGGATCCATACTGGGAAGCTGTCAGAGCACAATGCAGTTCCTTCCAGTCTTGACAGACTGGCTTTCCTTTCCATTTTTAAAACCAAGGTACAGGAGATACAGGGGAAGGAGCAGGATGGAGAATTTGTATGTCTGGGCTCCTGCTTTAGATATAAACTTGGGTAGAATCTTAGGGATTCAAATCAGATGATGCAAGATATGTTCAAAACAGTAGTAAATTGGACAGGACACAGTTAACCTTCCTGCTTCTCTGGTGTCATCCTCTGAAATGTTCTAATAACAGGAAGAAGCTAAGTGCTAAGATATATTCACAGTGGAGCTGGCTTAGGTTTTTCTGCTGTTACCATTTTAGGTTACAGTACAGCAGCAACACATTACTTGTCAATTTACTAGTTTGCAGTGAGAACAGGAATGTGGAGCTGCCTGTGGATGCAGCAGCAAGAATTGTCTTCCTCACTGAGACTTGACTTCTTAAGACTTTTTCACATGGGGTTAATGTTCATGAAAGAGAAGAAATAGCAGTGTTGAAGAGTTTCTCACAGAGTTCTACATGCATATTTCAGTCCTGAGCTACACAAGATGGACGTATGGAAGGGATTCAGCCAAGAGCTGCAAGTAAGACTAAAGTGAAACCATGAAGCTGATTTTCACCAGTGGAAAGTGAACGTAGGTATCCAGAATGTAACGGCCACTGTGTTAACCTCCTGCTTAACATCATCCAGAGTGTGTGAGTTTGTGCTCTTGTACTTACGCAGCTCTGGTTTTAGATAACCACATTCATCAGCTTTTCTAGGGAGTAGATAAGAAGGCAGATAAAGATAAGCAACGCTTTGGAAATTGGTGATAGATACTGGCCATGCTGCCAGTACAAAGGTATTTAGAGCCTGATCATCAATGCAGTGTCATGTTTTCTTCTTCCAAGAAAGAGTTGCATGAAATCTTAAACATGAGAATAAGAAAACAACAAACTTTAATTTTATGAAGCTTATATTTCAGAAAATATCACAGCAACCAATGTAGTATTTAACAAACTATGGAGCACAATCTTAGTTACTTTTATCTTTCCATTCAAAGGATGAATTGTCTAATTATCAAATTACTTAAGATAAATCTCCTCTTACAGTGATTCAGCAGTGCAGGGTGTAAACCGTCCTATAGGAATCACTTAAGGCTGTTGTACCTGGACACAAAATGAGTTGCCATGATATAGATGGCATGGATTCAGTTTTAAGGGTTGTCATTATTACAAGCCTAGTTGCACAGCTGTTGTCCTTTTAGCCTCTGTAAGTGCATGCACTGAAGCACCAATTTTCAGCCTTTCAACATTCCAAACCAAGCAATTATCTCAAACGCAGTGCATGCCTGTCTGTTGTACTTACGCACGTGCAGAGGCCTGTGAGCAAGAACGACTACAGTGATCAGGCACCTTCTTGTAAACAAATAGTATTTAATCGAAGACAGAATGCAGAACAGACTGGAACCACAACCCCTATCCCCTATTACTGGAACCTCTATCACCTATTACTGGGGTCCTGGTGGACAGTAAGATGACCATGAGCCAGCAATATGCCCTTGTGGCCAAGAAGGCAAATGACATCCTGGGGTGGATCAGAAGGCAATTGCTTAGCAGATTGAGAGGGGTTCTCCTCCCCATCTACCCTGCCCTGGTGAGACCACATCTGGAATGTTGTGGCCAGTTCTGGGCCCCTCAGTTCCAGAAGGACACACAGCTGCTGGAGAGAGTCCAGCACAGAGCCACAAAGATGATGAAGGGAGTAAAACACCACCCTTATGAGGAAAGGCTGAGGGAGCTGGGTCTCTTTAGCTTGGAGAAACGGACACTGAGGCATGACCTCATTGATGTTTATAAATATGGAAAAGGTAGGTGTCAGGAGGATGGAGCCAATTTCTTCTCAGTGTCATCTAATGATTGGACAGGGGATAATGGGTGTAAGCTGGAACATAGGAGGTCCCACATCAATCTGGGAAGGAACTACTTCATGGTAAGGGTGACAGAGCACTGGAGTGGGCTGCCCAAGGGAGTAGTGGAGTGTCCTTCTCTAGAGACATTTAAAACCTTCCTGGACATATTCCTGTGCAACTTGATCTAGGGGATACTTCTGTGGTGAGGGAATTGGATTAGACGATCTTTCAAGGTCGGTCCCTTCCAATTTCTAATGTTTTGTGATTCTGTGATACCATGGTAGCCCACTGTGCCACTGCTGGGGAAGGAGGTGTCAAAGCTGATCCTTGGAAGAAAGGAGGGGTGGGTGGGAGGCCTTACTTAAGAACTGTCTGTATCTCTCACTGTCTTATTACTGGTGAATTGGAAGTGAATTTTGTTGTTTAAATGAAATTGATTTTGTTTTCTCCATTTTGGCCTTGACCATAAGTGATGAGCGAGTCCTTTGTTGATTCTCAAGCCTTCATTGAGTTTTCTCCTACCCTGAATGAGCAAGCAGCTGCATGGTGCTCAGTAGCCAGTCAGGCTGAAACCATGACATTGGGCCTTATTGTTCATCTAATCCAGGACAGAAGCATTTGTCCTTTACTCCATGTCCTGATGAAAGCAGTAATCAGGAACATGGAAGCAGATAATGAAATATTGCTTAATTAATTCAATTTCCATGTGTCTCTTGATTTTTGTCATGTTTGGCAGTTGGATTATCAAAGCTATTTAGGTGTCAGCAAAGATTTATTTCCTTTCTTATCCTCTTCTGTGACTTGGCAAAGAACACATAATACTGAATTACTTTGGGCTGTGGTGCTCAAAGGAGCAGGCTTAAGGTCTGACTGCAAGATCAAGCAGGAAGAAAAGCTGTGCTTACTGTATTACATGAAAATAAATATACTGCAAAAGCACAGAGCAGAGAATCATAGAATCATTGAATCATATAGAATCATAGACTCATTACGGTTGGAGAAGATCTTTAAGACTACCAAGTCCAACCATAAACCCAACCCAGCCAAGTCCCACTAAACCAGGCCCCACAGCATTACATTAATGTGTCTTTTAAATACCTTCAGGGCTCATAACTCAACCGCTTTTTTGGCCAGCCTATTTCAATGCTTTAAATCCTTCTCAATTCAAGATTTTCCTAATATCCAGCCTATACCTCCCATGGTGCAACCTGAGGCCATTTCCTCTCATCCTGTGACATGTACTTGGGAAAAGAGACAATACTCATCTCACTACAACCTCCTTTCAGGTAGACAGTATTATGTTCTCCCCTCAGTGTCTTTTTTACCAGGCTAAACAATTCCAGTTCCCTCAGCTGATTCTCACAGAACTTGTTCTGTAGACTTCTCTGACCAGTTTCTTTGCCGTTTTTTGCATATGCTTCAGGTCCCCAGTGTCCTTCTTGTAGTGAGGTCCCCAAAACTGAATACAGTATTTAAAGAGTGAAGCAATCACCTCCCTACTTCAGCTGACCTCACTGTTTCAATACAAGCCAGGACTCCACTGCTCTTGGCCACCTGAACACACTGCTGGCTTGTACTCAACTGGGTGGCAAACAACAACCCCAGGTCCTATTGCTCCAGACAGCTCTCCAGCCAGTCTCACCCAAGCTTGCAGTATTGCGTGGGGTTGTTTTGTCCAGGTGCAGGACTTGGCTCTTGGCTTTGCTGCACCTCAGCCCATCAATTCAGCCTTCCCAGATCCCACCATACAGCCTTTCTACTTTCAAGCAGACTAAGAGACCCGCTCATCTTCATGTCTTCTGCAAACTCCTCATTGATAAATATGCTAAACAGAAGAGGCCTCAGTGCTTATCCCTGCAGGACACCACTTGTTCACCAACCATCTTTACATTTACCCATGCAAGAGAAGAAGAATCCACAGTGTGTGGAACTGCAAAAGGCATTTAGCGGGTTTTGGGTTTTCTGAATAAATCCACAGGCATCAGGAAGGATCTGCATAATCCCCCAGTCAGTGTTATCTGCCACCACTGAGCCCATGAAGAGTGACTTGGCTGAAGAAACACCAGAGAATCTGGCTTTACAGCTGAAGTTCCAAAGTTTCATCCCTTTAAGTATTTAAGTTAAGCTTTGCTATCAATCAAATTGGTAGCTATTAAAGACACAGTACCTTAAAGACTGTGACACAGTAGATGCTTGTTTCTAGAACACACTTCCAATTCTATTGCAAAGAAGACCCAGTGACAGTGTTGGGTGTGTAAATGTGTGTCAGACATCAGGGAAACGGTCTTGAATCTGAGGTGGGAGGATCCCTGGAACAGGCTGCCTAGAGAGGTGGTGGAGGTCCCATCGCTGGAGACATACAAGGTCAGGCTGGATGGGGCTCTGGGCAATCTATTCTAATTAAAGATGTCCCTGCTTGTTGTAGGGGTGTTGGACTAAACGATCTTTGGAGGTCCCTTCCAACCCAATACATTCTGTGATTCTATAGAGGGGTCATTAACGAAGCAGTAATGTGATGGAAAATCTCTGTACTACTCAGTATTCAGCACTTTGAGAAGACAATTTGCACTAGATTTACATGGACAATTAGACACAAATTAATGGTAGAAGTTACTGACTCACATTTATGACAAATTACACTAAGGTGACTGACAGACTATTGAAGATGGAAAGATTTTCTTCTATGATCCCCTTTCTTCACTCTTAAGGCATATTTGCAGGTATTGGGGGATGATAGATTTGCTCATGCTTATCCCCACAGAATTTCTGTCCAGCATTTTAATAATTAGGCTGTTGGTAAAAGGTGAGTGAATCTCATCATTGCAAATAGGAAAAAACACTGGTGAGAACTAAAGGCTAAGTCTCAACTATAATGCAAAGAGCCCAGCTGGAACATTTCACAAATTTGCAGCTACTTGTGATGATGCCACTGCAGTTTTTTTAATTAAAATAAAATCACAAAATCACAAAATCGTTTAGGTTAGAAAAAAACTTCAAGCTCATTGAGTCCAACCATTAACCCAACTGTCCCAAGGCCACCGCTAAACCCTGTCCCTGAGCTCCAGATCTTCACAACTTTTAAACCCATTCAAGGATGGTGATTCAACCTGTCTCTGGGCAGCCTGTTCCAAGGTCTGATGACCCTTTCAATAAAAAAATGTTTTCCAATGTTTAACCTCAACTTCCTCTGGTGAAAATTGAGGCCATTTCCTCTTGTCCTATCATTTGTTATTTCTGAGAAAAGATCAACCTCCACCTCTCCACAACCTCCTTTCAGGTAGCTGTGAAGAGCAATAAGGTCTCCCCTCAGTCTCCTCTTCTTCAGACTAAACAGCCCCAGCTCACTCAGCTGCTCCTTATAATGTTTGTTCTTCACATCCTTCACCAACCTTGTTGCCCTTCTTTGGACCCACTCTGGCTCCTCAACATCTGTTCTGTAGTAAGGGCCCCAAACTGAACCCAGTACTTGAGGTGCAGTCTCACTGGAGTGAACTAATGAAATGTTTTGCCCAGTTTAGGTGCTTTGAAAATTTCTGTACCTGTCCATGTAGCAATGAACTGACCCGAACTTGTAGAGAAAATTCAGATCAAAAGCTGTATGAAATGCAGAATGGGGAAAGAGGAAAAATTGTCAGCCTGGCTTCCTTCTTTCCCTTTGACTTGCAGAAGAATTCACACTCATTCCCAAGTGATATCTAATTATGGAGCTTGTCTCCATCCAGCCATCTACTCTGGTAGTGAAGGATCACAAAACTCTTATCATGAGAAAACTGAGTCTTCCTAACTGGACTTTTATACTATGTGGACTACAAAGAGACCAGTAAAAGAGGGCAGTACATGCTTGTGGATGTGGGCATGGATATGGTTAGACTTATGATTTGGCCATTGATTCTGACAGTTTTATCTTTCCAATATAATATTTTAGGATCCTGTATTCTTGTGTTTATTGATCAAAATCCTTCACATGTAATACATAGACATGAATGTATCTCTTTTTTTTGTAATTGTGAAACTGTCTAGAAAATTCTCTGCCAGCTGTGCTTGGTTACTTTCTCCAGATTGCAAGTTTCTGGAATTTTTACACCATAGAACTCCTCCAAAATTTCCTAAATGGTAGTTAGTCCTTGCAGAATTTCGCTTTCAAGGAACAGGACTAACTTCATTCAGTGACTACAGAATTCAAATACATTTATTTAAGAACCACTTTAAATTTCTTTGTATGATAGAAAAGTACACTAACTATAGGATTTTTAAGGTAACGTGTAGATCTTGATGGTTCAATAAAACCTGGCTATGATGTTCAACAGGTTAGAACATTTGTTGTGATAGTTTTTTCTGTAGTTGACCTTTCTGTAAGGAAAGCATTTGTCAGGACCACAGTTAAAATATATGGAAGATCAAAGTTTTCTGGACAATTTAAATTATTAGAGTGTGATTAGGGTATGTTGCGTTTTGTGGGCTTTTTTTGTGGGGTTTTATTTTGGAGGGAGGGAGAAAGATGGTTTCATTTTGTCCCTTCTTGAGCTAACTTCAGTTGGTTTTAAACCTGAATTATATGTCAGTTTTGTTGGGTTTTGTCCCTTCCTGTTTAGTGCCCATTTTTGAATTTATACTGCTTGCTTAGATAAAACATCCAGTTAGAACCTACAGTTAGAAAATACCTAAATATATAATAGATGCATGAGTGCATCTTGGGAAGACTGTATTATGGATGGAGAGCTGTCATCACATCCTTCACAATTACATTCTCGTGTGCTCCTGGGGTGTACACCTGTGGCTTGTTGGCAAGGTGTTTTATCCTAAGGACTGTTGAACACCAGGCATTTTGGTCGTGAATCAGCACCAAGTTATTTAACACAGGTGTTTCTGTAATTGTGATACATTGGAGGATTCACAGTGCTCAGCGGCCTTCAAAATTACCCCCTCCACCTGCGCTCTGGAGTGGTTCGGCAGTATCTCACTGATGGCAGTAATAAGCTGTGTTGAGTTGAAGTTAGGCATCTGTGTGCATTTATGCCAAGCCATGATTTGAGCAAGTTACTCTGAAATTCCTTTGCAAAACCCAGGACCTAGGAGATGTTAGATGAGTCTTAACTTTCTTTTAGAGGGATGTTACAAACCCTGTAAAATTTAAGAAGTTGTGGTTGGTGTCTGGCAGGGTTTTGGAGCTGGAGAGGGGGCTGCCAGCATGGAATCTGTAAGAAGATTCACAAAAGCTGCCCCCAGCTCAGGGATAGACCTGCCTCTGGTTCAGGTTGAGCAATCAGCATCTCTGCAAATAAACCTATTTAAGGGAAAACTTTTCAGCAATTTTCTGGGTTTGCTTTGGGTTTTGTTGGGGAGGCCCCTTTTATTCACGATGGGGACATGAGTCCCATCTACAGCCAGTGAAGGACCTCAAGCTAAAGCAAGGGACTAAGCCTGAGCCAAGCAATGATGCTGAAACAGACCTGTGCTATAGCAGTTCAGCGCTGAGAGGGCCACAGCCTGTGGGAGACCTCTGCGACAGAAAGAAAAGTTCATGGAGGGCTTTCTCCTGTCTGAGGGAGGCCATGCTGCTACAGGGAAAGACTGAAAGGGGGTTTTCCACTGAGAGGGAAGAGGTAGCAAAGCTGAGCCTGGTAAGTGGCATTTAAGAACCGCTTGTATCTGTCTCTAATTGGCTCTGGGTTTTTGTTGCTTAAATTAATTTTGTTTACCCAAGTCAAGTCTGTCCTTTTCCCATGGCTATAACTGCTGAGCGAGCCTTCCCTGTTCTTTGTCTCTGCTCTCAATTTTTGTTTGGTACCTCTTCCTGCCCTGGGTACCTTTTCCTGGTTTGTGTGAAGGGTTTCATGGTATTGGGTTTAAATGATAACGGAAATCAAAGAAACTTTACAACATTCAATAAATATTGTATCATGAAGAATAAAAATTTTGATATGTCTGTAATTATGCATTGTAAAAGTTTCAGCAGTGCTGAGGCTGAAGGCTCTTGTGATGGTTATGCAGCACTTATTAGAGTTTCTTTTTAACATAAATATGAGGCTCTTTCCACTTCTACTGTGAAATGTTTATATATGAAATGCCAACAAGAATTGAATCAAATTCTCAGATTTGATCCATCACGCACTGAGAAAAGGGTCTTGATGCACCATAACCAGAGCTCATAGCACACATCTCACTTACCAGGTAAATGAGCCACAAAGTACTATGGTATTTGTTAATCCCTTGCTTTGCAGAAGATGATGCTATAACTTGCTCCTGTGTTGTCTGCTGAATTCTAGTACACATATGTTTGGAAATATAGACTAACAGAATGGTTTCGGTTGGAAAGGACCTTAAGGATCATCTAGTTCCAACTACTCTGCAACAAGCAGGGACATCACTGAATACAGCAGATTGCCCAGAGCCCTATCAAGCCTGATCTTGAATGACTCCAGGGATGGGACCTCCAACCTGGACAACTCGCTCAACTAGGTTGCTCATATCTACTTTAGGGTTCTCCTTATCTCAGTTCTGTAGCTTTTGCTTGGCACTGATGCTGGAAGGGACAGCCTGAACTCCCCTTCAGCCTCTGGCAATGTTATTTTGCCACATTGTACTATCTGAATGGATCTTGGAGGCAGTGGTAAAACTGACGTCAGGTGGACACATTGTACATGTAACCACAGAGGTGCTAAGATTTACAAATAAAAGTTGTCCTGAATTTCTTTTTAGGAAAGAAAAAGCATTTAGGATATTTTTGTGTGTGAGTTAGGTTTTGCTTTTTCTTTTTTCTTTTTTTTTTTCCTTAGCCTTATTGTTAGAAACAGAAAAACCCTGAAATTTTTCACCAGATACTGTAATGTTGGAAGTTTGAAAATATTCTGTTTTACTAAGCAGGATGCTGTGAGAAGTGTCAGGCTCCACACAATTTTATCTGGCTTCATTATCAACTTCATCAATGCTCTGAAGATGTCTTTTCCAGTAACTCGTGTGTACAGTGACAGCAGGACTGCAGCAATAGGTTCTTGAGGACTTTTTCTTATGACTTTTTAATATTTTTGCTGTCAATTTTGCTTCTACTTCCCATATCTTTTCTTTTTCTTTTTTTAAACCTAACATTTCTTAACATACGACTTCAATCAAAAAGCACTCTAATTTCTTTAGTCAGCATTACATTATGTGTTTCTTTAGGTCACAAGGAACTGATACTATAATTATATTCCTTGCCTGGAGACTTCTAGTGTTAGGAGCCAGAAAACAGGAAGGAAGGACTATGTTTCTCACCAAACAAAGCAGGTTCACAGATTGCTGTGAACTCTATGTATTTCTGATGGTTTATTTTGGTTGAGGATTTCTTTAAAAATCCAGAACAGTTGATAAAAATATTTTTAATGTTCTTTAATTTCTGTCTTATGCACCACAGCAGAAGCCAGACTGGACTCTTATATGATTTCCTTAAGTATTATATTTTACTCATCTAGGCACAGTGGAAGGAAATAGATTTCTGCCTTAATTTGAATTTAGAACTAACACCCTTCCTAAACCTCAAATCAAACTAAGAAGTTGTGTAATTGTAGTTATTCTCACTTGCTGAAGAGTAGGGGAAGGCTTTTCATCCAAACCAAAGCAGGAGTAGCACCATGGAATGTGTGTAATTAAACAACGACTGTTTCATATTTATCACGGCAAAGCCACAGTACATCAAAGCAAGAATTTGGAGGGGTTTAAGTCCTTTGTCTTCTCCTCACACGCTGACATTAATGATACTAAATGTTGACTCCCATGTGAAAACTCATTCTCTAAACTCATATTTAGTATGAAAATAACAAGTATCTAATTTTTATTCCAGGAAAACAGAGGGAAGAGGAAATATACTCAGTATGAACTACTGCTTTGATGTGAAAAAGCATCCAAACGAAAATAGAAGTGAAATGTGTGGTCAAGGTCAGCGCAGAGCTGTTTTGAGTTTTAACTATGATGAATTTATTTTTCCTTTTGATCTTGCCCCAAAGGTTAGAAAAGATCTTGTATTGCTTTGAAGTAACAATGGGGTTATCTTTAAAATACCAATCTGAAATGTTTTCTGTTCTATCTGAATTTCAGCCCAGGTGGCCTAAAAGATTATGTGACAACTTTAACAAAGAACTTTGTAGTCCTTCATGTTTTTTGAGCTGATTTGCTGACTCCTTCTTGAAAGCTGATAAAAAGATAAAAATGTAGAGAATACATTTTAATGCAACCCAGTGTCGTATCAAACAGAAGGGTCAGGTTCTACTTCTGATATGCCTGGGAAGGAGTGAGAGAAAGAGTACTTTGGGAAAGATTCTCAGATAAAGAGCCATGATAGCACCTGGGCAAAGAGGAGTTGGGAGACTGAGAAGTGCCAAGCAGTTTCCTAGTCATAGTCTGTCTGACTTACAAATTGAAAACTGAATATTGTCTTTGACTGTCTTATGTTTTCCAAACTCTGACAGAATTTCTCTGTATACATATAAGGTTTTTAAGCACTGCATCAGAAAAAGATTCATTAGAATTCATGTGAGGTAAGGAAATTCCATCTAGCATATTCCAAGACATAGCTGATGTTCAGTATCTGTATGGTTTTGACTTACAGCACAGTGGAATTGCCCACTCCTGTGCTTCCAAAATGCAATACTTGACGACTGGACATCATTCATGGACCACTAAGCCCTCAAAAGCAAATTCACAGGCAATGCTGCTCGGTAGCTTCAAGTTTGCTCTTCTGAAGCCCAGGGTGCCAGCTTGTCTCTCCTTTTTTCTCATTACTATGACAATTTAATGTCATGGCCACTGTGGCCAAGACAACCACATAACATCACATCCCTTCCAGTCCTCTCTTCACAAACACCAAGTCTGAGAGGGCATCTTTCCTAGTCAGATCACGAAGAACCTGTGACAAGAAGTTATCTTCTACAAACTTAAAGAATTTCAAAAAAACTACTTGTCACAGCAGTATGATATTGTCAGGTAGTATCTGGAAAGTTTAGATCTCCCATGAGGACAAGGACTACGGATCCAGAAGTCTCTCCCACTTATTTCTATGGAATAAATCATTAGTGCTTCCATCCTGACTGGGTGATCAGTAGTAATGACCCACTATAAAATCTCTTTTGTTTTCCATCGCCCCAATCCTTACACAGAGGCTTTCAAACACATCACCACTAACTGTAAGGTCAGTACATGTCTCCCTTACACATAGTGCAACATCTCCCTCCCTTCTGAGTAGCCTGTAGCCCTCCATCCTAGGACTCAGTTGCAGAACTCATCTCACCAAATCTCAGTAATAGTAGCTCTGTGAACTGACCAATGCTTCCAGTTCCTCAGTTTTGTCTTCATACCATCTGCATTGCTATACAAGTATTTCAGAAGCACTTCATAGTCATCTGTGGTCTCGGGAGCTGTGTAAAAGTTCCCACTTGTATTGCAATGCTCAGGCAATGCTGCACCAGCCCTTGGATTACCTACTGCCGTTCTGCTGGTATTCTGTTTCCCCACTGATTTGAGTTAAAACTTTTGATCTGCCCTGCAAACTTACTTCCAAAGACCAGTTTTCCCCATCAGGATGGATGATGTATCCCATCAGGCCTCAGCACACTTTGTCTCTCAAAAGCTCCTCCATGGTCTAAATATCCCAAAGATTTGGTAGACCCAAATGCCATATCATCCAAAATAATCCACTGCAGCAATAGATGCCAATAGCTTCAGCTTCCACATAGATCAGAGCTCAGCAGATAGAAATATTATAGCTGGACAAGAAGGGTGACGGTGCTTTTCATCTCAGGTGTTATGCTGGTCTGAGAGTAGACAATATGGTAACCTTTAATATTTGACAAAGTGGGGAACTTCCATTATCTAACTAAACTACATTTCCTGTAGCTGTGAAGTGCTGTCACCTGCAGAGATAGGTGCTATTTGCACTGTCTTAGAGTGCTATCCAAACTCCTGGTTTCTCCTGGTGGAGAGATTATTAAATAATTACATTTTACCTACCTTTTTGTATGTGAACTGAAAGCAAAGAGCTGTGCTCACATCACCCAGTTACACAAAAGGTCATCTGAAGTTTGCTTCTGTTATTTGAGTAGTGCTTGGCATTCCCTTCTTATACTCACTCTGCTCCATAAATCACTGCAAACAGAAAGGTCAGGAATGGAGAGAAGGTAAGATGCCAGCTAAATAAGGGGCAAAATATTCCTGTCCTACTGGAAACTGTCAGAGCAGAAAGGGACTTTCTAGAAGCCTTTTGGGACAGCCCTGACGTAGTTGAAATGTTTGGGTTACACACTGTACAATTCATCTGGTTGGATTCAGCTAAAATCCTTGCATAAATAAAGGTATTAACTGGATCTAAAGCCATCCAAAGCTATGGAACACTTACACCTTTTTTTTCCTTTAATCTGTGCTTATTTCTACTTACAGCATAGAGAACTTTTTTCTCTCTGCTCTCTTTTCCTTTGTCCAACCTAACCTTTACTCATGTTCTTGAATATGGGAAAGGACAGAGGTGAACTGAAAAAAGGATGGTTGTTGTCATCTTCTTCACCCGCTGCAATAATTCTAAATGGAGTATTTTTAGACCAGTACCTTCTGCAAACACACAGAGCCAAAATTAACCCCTACTTTTCCTATCACGTAACGAAAGGCTGTGTTCAGGAAAGAGTGACAAAGAGAAGGACCTTCTGTTTAACTTCTCAGTCACTCGGATTAGGTATTTCAGACTAATGAAAATTGTGCTACGTGACATCGCTGCAGAACGTGAAGAGAAGCTGACAGCAAATCAGGATGAATTTTCTAAAGCGATGACCCTGACACATTTCACCCACACAAACTGGTCAGCTTCCTAGCCATTTTGGGGGGATTGTGAGGAATCTGGCTGGTTTCCTGACCTTTCCCTCACAGAAATTTCTACAATTATATGAATAATAAAAAAGTAGTCAAATAAGAGCAACTTTAATTAAATTATTCTGCCTGATCCATGCTTCTATGAAAAAGAACACTCTACCTTACGTGACTAAGGTAGATGTAGCCACAGTATTTTCACAGGGATTTTTATGAGCAGTGTAACTCATATCCAGCAAATAGCAGTGTAACCTTGAATAGGTTTTCTAGATAAGCTGAAGACTCTTGCTGCGACTCTTGATCACTCCATTCATGTTTTATACCTTTTTGTCATGGAGTGTCTTTAGCACTGCTCAAAGAATTTATGTGGTGGAGGAAGGAAATAATCTTTAATATGGTTTAATAGACTGTGTCTGATGGTCAGGTTGCAAGTAATGAATGATATTTCTTTGTTCACATCACTATCATGAGTGACTTCTCTTATTTTGTTGGAAGTAACCTGAACCACTGTGTAGTCCTGATGAGAGTCTTGTGATGACTCTTTTTTTTCACTTGCAACTACAGCAGAAAATCGATTTTTTTATCAAGTTATTACAATAATAAAATAATATGCATTTTTATTAAAACCGTTATTTTAACTTAAAAATTTAAATTGTTTCTTCCCGTTACAATAAAAAATTAAATTGTTTCTTCCCATTACAAATATCCTTTAAGACTCCAAATGTAAAAACTGTTATGCTCAGTGCTGAATAACTGTGCAATGTGAACAGATGAGTAGGAGGGATTATCTATAACACAGAAAGCAGTTGTTTCCAAATGGGAATTTTAGGACCTTTCCAGAGTGAGACATGTACAGGTGTTGACAAAACGGTGACTCCATTGTGTTCATTCTTACAGACACCACGCAGACAAATGAAGTACCTTGAATATATTACATGTGCAGTTTGATAAAACACAATCATCTTCATCACCGATCTGGATGACCAATTGTACCCCTGAGGAAGTTTGCTGATGATACTCAACTGAGTAGGACAGAGGATACCCCCTGCAGAAGCACCTGTATGGGCTGGGAGAGTGGGCTAACAAGAACCCTGTGAAGGTCAACAAGGGCGAAGGCAAGGTCTTGCATGTGGGAAAACACAATACATGATGGCAGTATAGAGTGGAATCTATCCTGGTGGAGAGCAGCTCTGTGGAAAGGGACAGCATGGTCAGTCTGAGTGAACAGTGTGCTGCCTTGGCAAAGAAAGCCACCAGGATGCTGGGCGGCAACAACAAGGGTAGCAGAAGCAGAGATAAAGAAGTCATTGTTCTACTCGATGCAGTGCTTGTCATGCTTAGCTGGAATACAGTGTTCAGTATTGGTCAGGTGTGGATGGGCTGGAGAGGGTCCCGAAAAGGGCCACAAAGATGATCAAAGGATGGAAAGTCCAGATGAGGAAAGTTAGGAGAAATGGGTTTGTTTAATCTTGGGGGGGGGGGGAAGCTTATAGCACACCTTATTGTCACATTCAATTATTTAAAGAGATTACAAAGAAGATGATGGAGACTTCCTTTTTATGAGGAGTACCATGGAAAAGAAGAGGGGCAAGTCAATCCTGGGGAGATTCGAACCAGACACAAGAAGAAGTATTTTTTCTCAAGAACAATCAGCCACAGAAATAACCTTCCTGGGGATGTGGACAAGGTGCTGAGCCACTTTCTCTAGATAATGCTTTTGCCAAGCAAAAGACTTGTAGATAAGCAAGCAGGCAACTAGTGATAGGACAAAAGGGCAGGGCCTGAAGCTCCATGAGAGGAGGGTTAGGTCAGATGTTAGGAAGCCCTTCCTCATGGAAAGGGTGATCAGACAGTGGAATGGACTGCTCAGGACAGTGGTGGAGTCCCTGTCCCTGGAGATGTTTAAGGACAGCCTGGCTGTGGCCCTTAGTGCCCTGGTCTGGCTGCTGTGTTTATGTTAGGTAATAGGCTGGGCTTCATGATGTTAGAGGTCTTTCCCACCCTCAATAATTCTGTGGATCTGTGATTCTGTGAAGCAAAGAAAGCCAACTTTTGCAGAACATAAGCTGAAATACTTAAATTCTTACACTGCTAAAATTCAAAACGTGTAGGTGATGAAGAATATCTGAAAATTTGCAAACCACTGTTTTTACTTCTTGCTTTCTCCTTGCAAGTCAAGGTTCTTACTTTCAGACCCATTACACAAGAATACATAGATTGCAGCAAACTTTTCCAGTGCTCTCTAATGCCCCCCAAAAGTAGTTTTTTCATTTTCTCTGAGAGGCAGTTGTGATCCTCTTGCCAAGTTCCTTATTTATGGGCACTAGACTACAAAGTCCTAGATGTGACTGATGTTTTCTATATGGAGCTCCTCTGAGCTGGAAGGTCTTCTCCAGAGCAGCCTTTGCCTACTCTCCCATTCTCAACAGCATTACCACTTCTCTCTAAGGGCCTCTACCAATATCCAGCTGAGACCAAAAACTCAATAAACAAATACATTCCACTGTAGATACAAAGATACTTGGAAAATTGTTTTCTTACTTTCTCCTGGAAAACAAACTCAGCCAAATGAAGCCATGTTCAGAGTTTGTCTTTTCCTAGAGAAGCAACCCTTTCTGAAAGGCACGTTAAACTCAAACTCATATGAACTCTCCCTTGTCTTAACTCTTCCTTAACAGGCTGAGAACCTCCAACACCACCTCCACTTCTACAGAACATACTTAGTGAAAATCATTAAGAAGATGTTTTGTGAGCTCTGGGTTTGTAGCAACTTTCCACCTAAGGAGCAAATCTACCAAGACTTCCTTTCAGTTATATTTTTTTCTTTCTTTTAAGCAAGAGAGTTGCTTACGATGTAGGCAATGAAGTAGTCACAATAGTATTTTGTGTAAATTCTTTTTGTTTGTTTCACCGTCAAGAAATTATTTAACTGACAAGATACACTGTGGAATATAAACTAGAGCAAAAACTCTGGACAAGCACATATGTCAGCGCTGAGGGGCAAGTACAGAGACTCCGCTACATGATTGAGAATGAATTAAACAGTCATTTCACTAACAAAAGAGCCACATTATGTTCCCTATATTTTGAATGGGAAAATTAGAAACAGCTAAGCATAAAGGTTCACAGGATGCTCTGCAGCTCCTATGTCCAACATTGTTTTTCATTTTTCCACTCTTCGAGCTGTAAAATATGTAAAAATGGTAAACCTAATCCTTTGAATCAGCAAAGTGTGTGTGACCGCTTATCTTGGGTGGAAAGACGATGCAACAATTAGGCAACTTGGCTTAATCTCTTACGCCAAGTTCCTTTATGCAAAGCCCTTGCTTGAAATGAATTTTCAAGGTTGACTATTTCAAGATTAGCAGTGGTTTAAAATGACAGAGCTGGCGTAGCATTTGCTGCAGAGAACACATGAGTGATGACACAAATAAAGGTAGAGAAAACCCAGAGCATTTAAAGAAAGGCCTTTTAAATGAAAGCAGAAGAAAATACAGCTTGAAAAGGTGGAGAGTGTGTTTTAATGGATATAATTTAACATGATTCTTCTCTTTTACATAGTACAGTGCTTTACTCTGCCTGTGCTGTTAAAGACAGAGCCCCAAACCAACCTGGAATCATGGCACAGGACACACCAGCCTGCCTGCTATCCTCAGTATCGTAAGGGTCAAGGCTTTGATCACCTTCTGGTTTTATTACACATTCACATCTCTTACATTAAGCAAAGATCTAGTGTGGGAGAAAATGGCTTCTTTTCCAATCTGTTAACTCATCTGTTCCAAGTGCTGCAGGTGGAGCTTTGCACACTGATAACCGCTTACACCTTTGCATGGTAGAAATACACTTAGGCTAACACTCACCGGTTGATCAGTTGATCCTATCCAAGATGAGATTAACTAATTAAAGTAGTTAATGTGCTAATGGGCTAAAACAAGCAAAAATAAAAGAAACAAGGAGGGATCAAAACAATTTAGAAAGTGACAAAGACAAAACCAAAGACTGGTTGATTTGGGAAAAAAAAACCAAAACGTATTTCATTCCTACAGCTTAAAATCCCCAACACCAAAACATACACACATTAATCACACTATCTTACATAACTGGGCTGAACTCCTTTACACCCTTTCCCTCAGGAGAAAGAAACTTCCAGCAGTTCTTTTCACAGTGGAAACTTATTGTCTGTGGCTCAGTCCAGATTCCTCAGGGCCAATGGTTCTTTTAAGGATATATTCCTTGCTCCATGTGCTCCAAGCCAGCCACGTGCTCTTGTCATCAAAGGTCCACAGACAGGATTCTTCTCTTCTTCTGCTGCACTGCACATGGGTTTGCAGGAACTCTTCTCCACCACTGATCTCTGGGATTCCAAACTCCCACTCTCTCCTCCATCACTATTTTCCAAGGGCACAAGATGGCTGCCAGCAGCACACTCACCTCCAGTGACACGTGCTTGATCTCTGAGCAAAGAGGATCCACTATCAGGAAGCATGAAACAGGAAATGGCACCAGTTTTCCTTCCTCACCAGAGTATGCTTATTGCAGAGGTACTGTCTGGCCAGAACTGAAGCTGTACGAGAACTTGGGATTCCAAACTGCTTAGCAAAAGTTGACATAAGAAGTGCCAATCCCTCAGGCTAAGACCCACCAAATTCTAACCACAACACCTGCACTTGTGCAAACCAGAATCCATGTCTGTGGCTGTGCCATGGCAGGGCTCCTCCAACATCAGCTTTGCCACATGAAGAGGTAATTAGGGAACAACAGTAGTGTCGTCTCTACAAACCATTGGTGTTTCTTATACATTTTGAAGGGGAAATTAACTCAGTTCATCTTCACCACAATCTGAAAATATTTGGGGCTTGTAGTGGGTTCCTTTCAAACATCATAGAATTACAGCTAAAGAAATTTTGAAAGCTATATTTGTTTTTGTGATTAATTTTATTTAGTTGAAAATACAATAATTTTAAAATATATTATCGAAAACACAATAATCACTGACAATATGAACACCTGTCTTTGTTCTGCCTTTTTTTTTTTTTAATAAGAGAAGTGAAAAGGATTGTCCTGATCATGCTGTCTCTTCTTGATCTACTTTAATTCTCTGTAGGAAAAACAACCAACCACAATGCTCTTACTGAACAATGACAAAAGCTTGAAAAGAAGTAGGAACATGTTGGTAACAAAAAAAAATTTCTAAAATCCACATTTCTGGTTGTGGGAGGGCAAGGAAAATTGTTTGTTACATAAACTGCACATCACCTCTTGTGAATGACAGTTCAAGAGACAGTACAGTACATTCCTCTCTGTGTTCATAGGAATTCTCAGGTAGATACAAGTTAAGAGGGTTTTGATAACTGACCTAATAAAATTCCAAAGAGTAGGGTTGGGCAGCTCAAGCTGACATTTTAAGATTTCATGAGGGAGTGTGATGGGTGGTAAAAGGTGGAGTGTCATTTTTACTAGAGACAGACTTAATTTCTTGAGTTTGGATGAATTCCATGTAGAGCTGGGGCATTTTTACAATCCTTCCATTTCTTACGAAGAGCAAATATTTTGCTTCTGTTTACTCATGCACACTGAGACAAGAAAAGGTCCAGGGGCTTACAAGACCACAGCTGTTTGCTTTCTGTGTATTACAGGTGAAAGTGAATCAGGTTGTTAGCAGGACATAATTTCTCTAGGGAAGGTGCTTCCTAACTGAATTAAAAGATAAATAAAAATGCAGAGTTCATTTAATTTATTTTGTCCCATATCTCCAGTATCTCAAATACTTTTCTGTTTCATCTAAATCAGGATTGGGGTCTGGAGACCTTTAAATCAAGCAATATAATTTTTCAAAGTTGGAAGTAATTAAGAGTCAGTTTATACCTTAATTTGATCTCTTTCCTAATTTGCCATCTCCAAATGTTTTAAAGGCCTGATGATACTCTGAATCATTACATTCATCACTTGTCATCACCCAAATGTATAGTCCTGACATAGATAGTCTTTACTCATGCTATCACTTCCAGTGTCCTCATTAAGATTACTTGATCAATTACGAGCTGCTTACATGGATAGGGCTTGTTAGACCAGCTTGTGTCACTCATTGTCTTGTTTCTTCCTTCTGTCTCAATCAGCACGGAAATGATCCTGATAAAGAGTCCTGTGCACTAGGGTTTGTGCAGCTCTACAGCCCACGGTATTAGATGTAAGGAAGAGATACTTTACTATGAGGGTCATGAAACAGTAGATCAGATTGTCCAGAGAAGTTGTGGATCCTTCATCCCTGGAAGTGTGTAAAGTTCAGGCTGGTTGGGCTCTGGGCAACCTGGTCTAGTGGAAAATGTCCCTGAGTGGCAGGGGGTTAGACTATATGATCTTTAGAAGTGCCTTCCAACCAAAACAGTTCTCTGATTCTTTTTTATCTGCATAGCTCAGGAACAGCACAAGAGTAACTTTGAATGAGATCAGTCCGGCATCTGCATAAAGTATAGCACTTATTCCTGCAGACACTGAGTGGCAGAGAGAGACTGTCCTGTCCAAACTGTCCAAGTTTCTGATCTTGCAGAAAAACTTGTGTATCTTCAAGTGAACAAAAGACAACTTGAGGTGTGGATGTAACTACGTAACTCCAATAAATCTCACTGCCAAGGAGACCAGGCATCTGACAAATACACTTAGTTTTCCACGGTTGTCTAGGGTTCTCTGGAAAAATGCTAACGTCCGCAGAGGGTTCATATCCCGTATTTTCCTCCTCAGCAACCATAAGAGATTCTCCTCAGTTGATATCTGTGGATACTTCATGGGTCAAAGCCCTGTGTGGATAGGCATTTTTTGGTATAGAGAGACTAGAGATGAGATGAGAGACTCAGGGGAAACCTTCTCCCTCTCTACAACTCTCTGAAGGGATGTTGTAGTCAGGAGGAGATTGGGCTCTTCTCCCAGGCCTCTAGCAACAATGTGAGAGGGAAGGGTCTCAAGCTGTGCCAGGGGAGGGTTAGGTTGGATGTTAGGAAACCCTTTGTCACAGAAAAGGTGATCAGACATTGGAATGGACTGTCCAGAGCAGTGGCGGAGTCCCATGCCTGGAGGTATTTACCCACAGACTGGCTATGGACATTAGTGCCCTGGTCTGGCCAATGTGATGTTAGGATCTAGGCTGGGCTGGATGAGCTCAGAGGGCTTTTCCAGCTTCAATAATAACAATAACCTCTTCAGGTAAAATTTGCAATGTAATAGCAAAGTTTAGATGTAGTGTAATTTTGTACTGTTTTATATAGCTTAATATTTGTATTACATATATTTATGTATCAGGTATTTATATAATATAACATGCAAGTGTCATCTTTAAATTTTAAGAAACTCTCTCATCAATTACATACACCAGCGTATACACAGACCTGCCTGGATATTGGCATAAATTAGTGGTATGAAATCAGTGAAGTTGCTTGTGAAACACAAAATCCCATATTTAAGAAGTTAGGTAACAAATCCTGCACTTAATTCTTTGTACAATTAATCAACAATTCATTTTTTTTTTGAGGGGTGGTGAATCTGAGCCACTTGTGCACTGAGGGAGCCTATAAACATCTATGCTATTCCGAGGAATTGTACTTTTGGAAAATCTTGATGTTCAAGTTCATTGTCCCTTTTCTTCACACTACAGGAGGAGTAAGACTAAACCAAAGCACAGATTCTGCAGTCTCCTCATGAAGTCTGTTACTAATGTTCTCAGAACACCAGAAGTCCTCTTTGTAGACCAGCAGGTGTGAAGGGCACGTTGTGGAGCTTATGTGCAGAACACTATTTATTGCTAAAAATGCTGTGTATACTGGATTGATGTGAAGAGAAAGACTCTCAATGCACTTCTAATAACATTATCTCTTCTGATCAGTTTATCATGCAAATACCATCAAAGGCTCACAGCTTATCTGCAGTATTAGCATTCCCAGCATTGACATCCTCAGGTCAATATCCTAAAATTATAATAAACTTCCTCTGAGTTAAGAATGAATACCATACTGTTTAGACATAAAAACTCAGAAAAAAATATATAAAACTTGATAGGAAGTCCTTGGATGACAGGTATTCTCACATACCTGTAAATTGGGGATTCCAGTTCCTTGCTGTAGAGGGAGAAGTCTATCGATATTTGTGAGAAGGAGGACTGCAAGGGGAAAACAAATTTAAGAGGACTACTTGATGAAGATCTAGTTCACGTTTTCTTTTTCAAGAGATTTTTAAAAACATATATAAGGCATACTGATTCTTAATTAGTCCTTTTAAATATATAGCAGGTTTCAACAGCCTTTTACAGAGTATTTAGAGCTCATTATATTAGCTATGATTTGAAGATTGTCTGTATCTCTGGGCTCAAATTGTGTGATTAGCAGTAGGAAATGCTACTGGCAGCTGGTGGGGGTTTCTCCAGTAGATACTGAGGCTACTTCTGCTTAATAGTTGTTTTTTTCCCACAATGACTGGGTAATACACAGGTTATTAGGGGTTGGAAAGGACCTCCAGGGGTCATCAAGTCCAACATCTCTGTTTGAGTAGGATCATAAAACCTAAGACAGCTTACATAGAAATGCATGTGTATGCCGTCTTGGAAGCTTGACTACCCTACATTCTCCTGCAAATGGACCAGTCTGGACAATGGCTAAATAAGAACCAGATTCGGGGGTGGGGTTGTATCCTATAATTCTCAGGTGGAGGACAGAAGCCCAAGTGAAAGGGGTGAATGGAGCCAAGTGCACGGTCATGGCAGAAGGCGAGTACAATCCTTGCCTGCCTCACCTCCCCAGTTGCCACTGAGTAATGCATATAACCCCTATTGGAAGACAGCCAGTCTAATAAGGATATAGAGGATAGAGAACCTGCACTGGAGGTCCTGCCAGATGGATGGAGCCAGACTCTTCTCAATGTCATCTAGTGATAGGACTATGGGCAATGGATGTAAGCTGGAACATAAAAGGTTCCACATAAATATGAGAAGGAACTTCTTCACAGTGAGGGTGATGGAACATTGGAACAAGCTGCCCATGGGTGTTGTGGAGTCTCCTTCACTGGAGATAAGACCCACGTGGATGCGTTCCTGTGTGACTTGGTCTAGGTGATCCTGCTGTGGCAGGGGGTTTGGACTGGATGATCTTTTGAGGTCCTTTCCAATCCCTAGTGATTCTTGTGATTGTGTGACCTTGAGCTTGTTTGGAGGTTCTAACAGGGGAGCACAGCTACTGTATACCCTTGACTGATCAATGGAATCTCTGTATTGGAGAAGGTTATCTTCTTCAACCAAGTGTGCAGCTTTGGGAGGGACACACATGGAGCATTGACGGAAGACGGGGACACCTGCCTAGCCAGTCAAACCAGCCAAATCAACCCTGGTGATTAACTAGGTGATAGATATAACGGCCAGATTGCCCTCACATCCATGAGGGGGCACATGCACTGCACATGTTCCTAGACAATATCAAATGAACTAATCACGGGAGGACAGAGCTAATATAAATAAGGTGGGAAAATAGACTGATGAGAATCTTAGGGCTTCCAAAAGGAAATGCCAAAATCTCCACATGTGAGGAACAAATCCATGCAACAGTACAGACTAGGGGCCAAGCAGCTGGAAAGCAGCTTTGTAGATAAAGGGCCAGGGTGATCCATAAATCTAAGCTGTCCATGAGCCAACAATACACTTGTTTGTCATGCTTTGCTTTGACCTATAGGCATTAGGAAAAGTATTTCCAGCAGGTCAAGGGAAAAGACCTCTCCACTCTGCTCAGCCCTGGTGAGACACATCTGGAGTGCTATCCCCATTTCTGGTATGAAAGATACACAGACATACTAAACAATAACCACAAAAATGGTCACAGGACAAGGTAAAGCACATGATGTGTGAAAAGATGCTAGGAAATACGGTTTTACCTTGAAAAAACTGAGGAGGATGATCTTATTACTGTCTACTTCTACATAATGGGAGTGAGTACAGGAAGCCAAGCTGGAATATTCTCAGAGGTTCATAGTAGAAAGATGGGAGGCAAAGGGTGCGGGGTGAACATGTCTGAATTCTGAGTAAGTACAAGAAAAATATTTTTCACCATGGTGGTGATTAGATACTACAAGAAGTGCCCAGAGAGGCAATGGTATAACCATGCTTGGAAAGAATTGATCTTCATCTAGCATGATCCTGACCATCTCTTCTAGACCTAACCTGGAGAGTAGGGATTGCATCAGAGAAACTTCCAACCAATATGTCGCATAAAGGATTTCTTGCTAAAGACCTTGGGCAGATTTTCACTATCTAATAAATAGCTTCTCACCCAAGAGAGCTAAAATCATATGTCCTAGACTCATTTTCCATGCTGGTTAATTTAAAACAAAGACCTCTCTTCTTATTAGCTTAATTTTTAACAGAATACTGATAATGTTATGTGTATGGATGTAAACATCTATGAGAACGCGTTCCACTGCAACGTGGACTCCTGCAAATATTACATACTTGTGTAATTAGTAGTCTTCCACTTCACCACTTGAATTATAACCGTCCAAAAATACAGTTCCTTTTCCGGTCTGAATTTAGTAGATTCTTAATAGCTGAGAATTTTCAGCACGATGGTACTTAAGCAGAATTATGGCAACCCTTATATTGGCATTTGGTGGTTCAATACTATTGCTCAACAGATGGCTCATTTAATTATAGACACCTCATACACATGTTCATTGGCGTCAGGAACCTTTCTCTATGGCCTCGGCATTTCCAAGCAACATTGCAGCCAACTAATGCAGTAGAATCACTTAGAGGTTTTTTCTGCTCTCTTCTCTCCTTTCCCTTCTCCCTCCAAACACCAGTAACACAGTATCATGCTTTGCTTTGTCAGACAGCTGGACGTCCATCCTTGTAATCTCACTTCTAAATATTTTTGTTGTGTGGTTAAAAGAAGGTCATGTTTCATCAAAACAGTGGCTGGATGAATGTTTGCTAATGTATTTAATTTTAGCTAAATCACTACACAGCCAGTGTTCTCACTCCCAAGAAGAACACTGATCATTTTGCCTGTATTAAGTCTGCAAGATGCAATACACCCAGAACTGTAGTGAAATGAGTAGTCAGTGTTGTTCTGTGAGCAGAGGACTAAGGCAGGAAAGGAGAAACTGGGGCACTTTGTTTTCTGTTTTACCTTGAAAAGGGGTTGTTTATGTCTTAGATTCTCCATTTGAAAAATTACTATTACACATTAACCTTTCCTCCACACCTAATGAAGTAATGTAATATGTTCACAAGTCAAATTTGAGTGTGGTGGGTCCAAGACCACAATTAAAAATAAAGAAAACAAAGCAGTTAGGTCTCAATGAGATCTTGGATAAAATAAATGGATAGCTTAGGGAAAATGGAAAAGGGTTTATTAACTCTATAACTGTGCACAGAGAAGAAGAAAAGGTTAAGCAAGTTAGTGCACACAAACTAGAAACTGTGCCCCAAATGCCATCACACATTCTGAGAAAAATACAGTGGGAGATCACTATCGTGTTGGTCCTTGGGTCTTTTTTTTCACATCAGAGATCTGCAGGAAAAGAGCATGTCAGTCATGTAGAGACGAGTGCCACCACCCTCCTTATTATTCATGCATCACCCCTGTCTGCGGTACAGCGGCACCCCAAGCTGTTTGCAGACTCCTGGTGAATTCTTCAATTCTTCAGCGTAGCTTCTCCAGCTCAATGCTCTCAGGATGGCCTGATTCCTCAGCACCTGAACTGCATCCCTCGGTGCAGGAGACATGCTATCAAACAAAGAACCCAGACTCTGTCTTTCATGCCCAAGGTTTTAAGGATTTTCAAGTCCTTCTGCTTTCTTCAGCTAAGCACGGACAAATTCTCCCCAATACCAAGCACCCCCCCTGTCTTTCTTAGTGGCAGAAGTGACCAACAGTCTCTCTTCCTGCTGATCAGGGCTCTCTAAAATGGCGGCAGCCACATGGCCCTGGCCATGCGCGGGATCCATGATGGAGACCGACCGCACAGCTGCATCAGCAGGGCTGCCCCCTCCCACTCTCTACACGCGGCCGAGAGGGTTTTCCAGGACCCTCTCCTCTCCTCTCTGTCTCAGCTCCAGGAGGAAGAAAGAGGAGTTCCTTAGCTCAGTGCACTGCTGAAGGTCTGCTCCATGGAGGGTGTGGTGATAGATCTGCACTAAAGTCTTGCTTCTCCGGTCTGTGGCATCAGGTCTGGACCGGGGCTTTCTGCTGGTTACAGGAGCGGAGCAGACCTGACCCGGTGAGCCCCCTCCATCCCGGGGCAGGGAGCTGCTGGAAGCCATCTTCCCCCCGCACTGCCCTGGGAAGAGGGGGTGGGGGTTAGCACAGGGCTGCAGCCCCTGTGCTGGGCTGGAAGGCCTCAGCCAAAAAGAGGCAGGACCTTGATCACTGTTACCTTTTATCAGCTCACCTAGCCGCACCCCTTAAGGGCAGGTATTTGGGACAGGTCACCTCCCCCAGGGCAGGTCACTGAGGGAAGGGGGTCCTCTCAAAACAACAGAACGTTTTATTTTCTTCATGAAAGCACAAACCTGTAAATCTGAAAATTCTGGTAATTTTCAACCCACAACAAAATTTTATTTACATGCCTATATGTAAATGTTTTTCAGAATCAGGACTGGAAGTTCATTGCTTCATGGCACCATGCATCTATGCAATCAGAGACAATTAACTTGGTATTAGAGTCTAAACTCTGAGAATATTTTCTCGTACATTTTCAATAAAAGACAAAGAAAAATAGTTTTGTGACATTGACACAACTCTTCTGTTACCTTTAAGGATCTGCAGTATTTTCTTGTTTTACTGGGTTGTAATAACCACATTTCATTTTAAAAGATTAGGAAATTTTCTATAATGGCTCAGTAATAACATGTATTATCTTTATAATACTGTACCAGTCATCACAGTGATACCTTAATGATAACCTTCTTAGATTGGGAGGATGTTTTTCATAGGCACTAAATTGAATAGATTCATTATAGTAGTTAGAAGTATTGTAATATGAAGATATTAGCTTAAGAACTTCTATATTTCCTTTATCAGATGTGTCTTTGTTGTGGGGACAGACAAACTTCTGTCTCCACAAAGGTTTTGTTCTTTATAAATTTTTTCTTTCGTTATGACTTGCAGTTTTTATGTAGGCTATGACTCTTGTACAGATCTTCTTTCAAGTCTATAACATTAAGAATTAATAGATTTTTTTGCTGAATTTAGCTTTATTTTTGTCTTTCCAGGTTTTGGATTAAATAATGGCCAGTGGCATTCTGTTTCCTTTTCTCTCAAAAGGAATCGTATCAGTGTAACAGTGGACAATGATGTGACCTCATCTGCTTATGCCTCCATACCTCTGCAAATGTATTCAGGAGATACTTTCTATTTTGGAGGTAAAACACATTTTTATATTTATGTTGGCAATATCTGACAGTCAAACATAATTTCTTTTGTGATGTATCTAATGAATGATATAGTGAGAATTATTTGATTTTTCTCAAGTCTTCTAGCTTGGATATCTCTCAAAACATTTGTTATTTAGGAGATGGTATGGTGGTTTTGACTTTGTGTTTTCTTATATTTTTATACCAGTGGGTGCAGTAAATTACCACCCTAAGTCCTTGGACAGCTTTTAGAATGTTGGTTTCTTTTTTAAGTATAGGAACTGCTACATGAGCATCCACGTGAGTTTTCACATTTGGCATCTAACTTTCTCTTTTAAAGATATCCCTTGACCTGGATGATAATCAGAGAAGGATACAGAATATTGGTCTACAACAGCCAGAATACATATTGGGGGTTTTTTTGGTCCTCTATGTTTTCTCGTGTTCCCATGTCTATGGTTGGGTAATTTGTACCATTACAGGGTTAATGACAGAATGAACAGACCAGGAGGGATGTTAAAAATTGCAAAAAAACCCAAAACCAAAAAACCCAAGAAGTAGCATACTCAATGAAGTTGAATGAGGATATTTCTATGAACCTTCTTGTTTCCAAGAACATTGAAAATACTAACTGCATATCTACTCCTTAGCTTCTCTAATTTCAGCTTTATAGCTGAATCAGCAGCTCATACTTGTTGTATAAACTTGGAAAATGTTAGTAGATAGTTTCTGACTTTACAATACTGTTTATTAAAAATGTATGTTATATACTACTGTCAAAATGTAGACAATGAATTTTGGTTTAATTTCTACATTTACAGGAATATTTACTCTATTTTGATATGCTGGTTGTTAAACTGTGAATATCAGTCTTCGAGAATAGGCATCTTGGAGACATGTGTTCCATTTTCTTGTTTTAATGAATACAAAGTATGCAAGAAAAGTTTGTTTAGTTGGAAAAATGTGTAATAAATATTAAAATATTCCATTGTTATGTCAGCATAATTTCTAGTCATGTTATCACTGAGGATATGCTACATCTCTCAATTCTTGGAGTAACTAGAATAACTCGTCGCAAATATAAAGTGAAAAGAGATAATTTAATATTGCAACAAGCACGTAGTATGAATTTCATTACTAAAGGATTTCCTTGTATCTTTAATATCCAGCCTAGAAATATAAGGAATCTCAATTTCATTACTATTAATGATGTTGCATTTTTTCTAACAGAACTAAGAGAGAACTTATTAAATATAGACATCAATAAAAAAATGAATGTCAGATTTTTCACTAGCAATGATAGATTTTACCATTTTCTTGTAGAATGCTTGTGGCTAGACATGTAACTGATTTATCTAGTCACTGGTAATGAAAAGTTACTGTGATCCTATTTGGGCTTTTGCAAATCCACGTGTTTTTTTGTTCTTAAAGCAATATTCCAAGCAGGTAATAAACATTGTCCTTTGGAAAGAAAATAACAGCTTTGAAGAGTTCCGTTCTTCAACAGAGTAAAACTCACTGAGAATTTATTTACTTAAATTTAAGTTTCAGTTTGTTTTCTATTGTATACTTCTCTAAAACATATGCATACTATTTATGTTGTTGCACACTCATTTGAATAGATTTATTACTTTCCACTGTTTGTTTTGGGGTTTTTTTCCTGTGTAGTAAACCTCTTCACTATTTTTTACAGGACTTCAAATAGCACCGTCATCTCTGTGGAATAGGGAACTGTGTTAAAAGGCACTGCTCCCTAACATCATAAAACATAAGGGTCTTTAATCCTGTGAACCAGAATAGCAATATTGTTTGACTAAGATCAAAGAATGACCTTTGTGCACCATTTCAGAAGTAGTATTACTCTTTGGAAGAGAGGGAAAAAAAAAACAGAAAAGAAATCACTTAGGTGTGTTTTCATGCATTGTTCAACCTTCATTAGGAAAAACTGCTCAATGGGCACAGTTCAAATAAAATCAGGGGCAAAGTAGTTTATTGATTTAGTAATAATGCTTAATTAATTGGAAATCAGTGTAAAAGGCATTTAGAGATCAGTGACACAATAGACAAACCACAGTATTAGAGATTTACAGAATGTTATTAATAGATTGGGTATATCCCTTTGTTCTAAAGAAGTCAGGATAGACCTCTCAGATCAGGATATACAAGCCTGTGGCTACTCCTGAACAGTTCTAAGAATGGAAAACTCATAGATTCTCTGGGCAAACTGTTCTCACGTCAACCACCCCCAGGGTATAAGCACTTATTTTCAGTATTTGCCATTTTTTACTTCTGTTATTTGCCTCTTGCCCCAACACTGTGCACTTCTGGAGAAACTCTGGTTTTATCTTCTCCGTGTCTTATCAGATACCAATACCTTATCTTACAAGAATTAACAGACACAGCTTCCTCAGCCTCTTGTCATGCACCCTGTGTATTTAACTCCCTGAACATCTTTGAGACCTCTGCTGGACTCACTCCAAGACATCAATATCTTCCTTGAACTGGGAAATCCAAAACTATAGCACTCCAGGAGATATTGCTCAAATGTCACAAAGAGGGAAGGATTTCCCCAGAACTTCTGTCTGTGTTCTTGATAATATAGGCCAGAATGCAATTTGTCTTGTATGACACAACGACGTGTTTGTGGCTCATGGTCTACTCTTTGGCTACCAGGACCACAGGCCTTTATGGATCTAAGCAACTAACTTCCAGTTTGTATAGTTGCACAGAGTTATTCCATCTCAGATTTAAGACCCTCAACTTGTTCTTGCTGAACTTCATAACATTCCTGGCAGTTTATTTCTTAAGCCTTCTCAGGTCCCATTTAGTTGCAGCCCTTCCCTTCAATATTTGATCCATGCCCCCAGTTTGGTATCTGTCATGTCCTATCATCCAGGTTATTAATGAAGACATTCAACAGCATATCTCTAAGTACTGATCTCTGAAGGCCACTGTTCATTGGCCATCAGTCAGACTTCCTGTTGTTTATTGTTCACTTACCTTACTCATAGCTCATTGATCCAGTGATGGTGAGACTGTAGAAAATTATTAGGAGCTTTACCAAATCATGGCATGCTATGATCACTGATGCCTATCGCCTCATGAAGGAAAAAAAGCTTGCTCAGGCATAGTTTAGATTTGAAGCTAAAGTTATCCAGTTACCTTCCTGTTCTTCACATGTTTACAAGTGGCTTCATAACTTATTTGCTCCATGAACTTCATAGAATCATAGAATCATTAGGGATTGGAAGGGAACTGGAAAGATCATCTAGTCAAATCCCTAGGGACTACAGTAAAGCTGACTAGCCTCTAGATTCCTATGCCCTCCTTCTTGCTGCTCTTGAAAATGAGTCTAATATCTGCCTTTTCTAACCATTCAAGTCAAATTGCTAAGATCTTTTGAGGATTAAATTTCTAGTGGCTTCACAATGGCAATGGCTGTTGTTATAATGATATTGGTCAGCTCTTGTAGCATCCTGGACTTTCTTCCTTTGTTGTGGGTACTGCACATACTCTGGGTTCATAGTCTGCAAGGGCATTGAAAGCCTAACCATTATCTCTACCAGTGAAGACTGAAGAAAGAAGTTCTTACACAAATCAATTTGTACTATGACTCAGATGAAGCATGAGGCTTTTTAGCCTTTTTTTTGGTTAATGTTGTACCTTTCTATTGCAGTTCATCTTGTGTGATAGTCTGAATTCCACCTGATGCTTGTATCTCCTAACTGCATTCCTAGATGTGTCTTTTTATTCCTTTCCAAATTGCATGTCTCTTGTTCTCACTTTTTGAACTTTCCTCTTGTGTTTGCATTTTCTCAGGATCTCCGTAGTTACATTTGCACACCTTCTGCCATACTTGCTTCTTTTGTTTGGTACCACTATGGACTTTTCTATGGTCCAAGAGCTTTTTGTTGAAGAGCCTTTTTCTCTCTAAGGTAATTTCAATGACATTCACAAAGTAAATCCTGAACAGTCCAATATTTGCTCTTCTACAGTCCAGGGTTGCAATTCTGGGATTTGGGTTTGTTTTTTTTTTTTTTTGTTTCTTCTTTACAGATCGTAAATTATTTCAGCAACATGTTTGTCATAATTGATACTGTCCTTGACTTTTTTATTTTTAGCCAGTCATTCCTTGTCTATAAATGGCAAGTCCAACAGAGTATATTTCCTAGTTGAGTCATTGATGACCTAAATCAAGCAATTGTGTTCAGTACTTTCCAGAATCTTCTGGACAGCTTGATAAATTAAATCACTGCAGCTAGTAACTACTTTTTGTCTTGTTTTTTCTTCAGTTGTCACTTAAAACTGGTCCAAATGCTGTTCACTTTGTAGTGTAACCTAACATTTTGTGACTAAGTTCAGTTAATGTGTTCACAACTTGATTCCATTAATTGCATTTAAACTAATGCTTGGGTTTTCCTTCATCTCGATTTTATCATGATTTTGCACATGCTTTAAAAACAGTAAGATTGGACAGAAATATTTATTCACAGTTTCATCAGTCGTGCCTAGAATGAAGAGTTTCTAGCTAGATTCGTCAACTCACAAAGTTTATAGCGTCTGAAGAACACAAAATTTCAATCTTCTTCTGGAATATATACATTTTTCAATAAATCTTTTTTTTAGCTCCAGGTTTTATGCTTTTTTCAGGCTGTCCTAGCCCTGGAAACATTTCTCAATGTAATACTTCATTTGGTGGCTTTCAAGGATGCATGAGACTTATTTCCATTGGTAACAAAGCAGTGGATATGATCTCAGTTCAGCAAAATGGTTTTGGCAATTTCAGTGACCTTCAGATAGATTTATGTGGCATTATAGACAGGTAAGAAAATAATTTTTAATCGTTTATTTATTTATTTGAATGTTTTGTTTCCTATACTAAGTTGATGACAAAGCGCAGAATGCTTAAAAATATCATGCTGCTTTGGGTACAGATTAAGGGGCACGCTGGCATGCCTGACACTGTCATGGGTGTCTATTACAGGCCAGGACAGATTATTACAGCTCTTACAGATCAGGACAACGAAGCTGATGAGGTCTTCTACAGGAAGCTGACAGCAGCCTCACAGCTACAGGCACTGGTTCTCATGGGGGATTTTAACTGCCCTGATATTTAATGTAACATCTACTCAGCCAGCCATCCACATCCCAGGAGGTTCCTTCAGTGCATTGGTGACAATTTCCTGATGCAAATGGTGCAGGAGTCCATTAGGAGATGAGCACTTCTGGATTTTGTACTCACCAACAAGGCGGGTCTGGTTGAAGCAGTGAAGTTTGAGGGCAGCCTTGGGTGCAGTTACCATAAGATGGTGGAGTTCAGGGTCTCATGTGGTAGGAACAGAATAGTTACCAGAATCACAACCTTAGACTTCAGGAGGGCCAACTCTGTCCTGTCATAGGATGCACTAAAATTTCTAAATGGTTGTTATGTTATAGGACATGTATATTTTTAATAATTGATGTCTAGTTACCAAAATTAAGAATTTATTGTTACAATTGTTACTATTTATATTTATGAAATTCCTGAAAACAAACTATGTAATAGCAAAGCTTTTCACATATATGTTGTAAATCAGAGCTCACTAAGACTTGTACGATCTACAGACCTGTCTTAGAAATACGTTCTGTGAACAATAGATACAAGATCAGCTCTTACACTGGCAAAAATGTAATGTATTTCCTTGAAAATAAGTTACCTATATTATTTATTTATTTTACCTACAGTTTATTTTTCTTCTTCTTCCCTTCTTCAAAAACCTCTTCTTACTTTTTTATAAACATGAAGAGTGCAATGAGAAGTGAATGTAGCAAGACCGTGAATTATTCATGTCAGAAGTGTGAACTGCTGGACTTTCTAAAATCCTAATACACTCCTAAGATATGTTAAGTGAATCAAAAAGTATTTAAGTAAATATTACTATGCTGGCTTTTTTTCCCCTGTAGTTAATGTCAACGATAAAGCCTTCTTGTAATTTCTGAGGTGTACAACATATGCATACAATCACTGCAATTAGAATATTAAATAATTTCTAAGAGAGAAACAAATAATTGGATGAAAAGTAGCAACCCCATTTCAATATATATTTATTTGTATTTATAAAAAACCATAAGTCATCTTTTTTCATCTTGTGCAGTATCTTATGCTTTGTTATAGTGCTTCAGTCTTAATTGGTAGGCAATTACAGGCAAATTTTCTTTTCAAACATTGTAAACTCACAAGAAAACTACTTCAGGTTTCTGCTCATATCAGCAGAATGAAAATTTGCCTTATTGGTAGTTGTCTCTTGTGATAGAATTTACGTACTGAACATTTTACTCTTTCTAGTATAGGAAGTAACCATGTTTAGAATAAATAATAACTCTTAGGTGCCATGTGCAGTTTTATTTATTATATGAATTCTTTCAAAAAATCTATTGTTATCAGAAGAAAAAAAAGAAATCTGTTGTGAAGTTGCTTTGTTGTGACACATTTCATTGAAGAAATCCTGCCAGTTCAAAAACTTGCCAGTAAATCCTCAGCATGCAAATTTTTCATTGATTTATCAATATGTATTGAATTACAGACAATTGAATGGTAATAAGTAACAATTATGCTTCTTAGAAATTATTTTTATTCTCACAAGCTTGTTGCATAATTTATATGTATTACAATCAATAAAATTAGTGGGAAGATGATAGAAAATTATCTTAATTTTCTATTAATTATATTGACATATATGAAAGATTCCATATTCTTATACTTGATCCCTTGAATAGTAAAAAACATGACAATTAATGGAAAAGAGAGTGAAAATGCTCTTTGTTTTTTCTTTTTAGATGTTTGCCTAATTACTGTGAGCATGGTGGTGAGTGCTCACAGTCCTGGAACAGCTTCTACTGCAATTGTGCCAATACTGGTTACATGGGACCTACATGCCACTATCGTAAGTCTAAGAAGCTTTCTGGCTATGATTACATTTGTGATTGGCATTTTTTAACAAAAATATTTGCATTTGTATCAATCATTCATATTAGAATCTTTTTTTTGGGTGTATGAATATCCTTATTGTCAGATTTTATGAAAATAACGTATGTTTACACTCATGGTATTTTTTGACAAATCACTTCTTTCAGAAGGTTGCCTATTAAATAGTTCAAGTGTCAATAACAGTGATGACTTTTCCTGTAATAGCTTAACTGTAAAAAGAAGAGTGTTATAAATACAAATTTGTGTAACAAAGGACTCTTACATTATAAACCAGGACAGATGGAGACCATGATCAGGTGTCTGTGCAGTAGTGTTATTGTAATATATATGCTGTAATAACATTATTTTAGTCTATATCATAAGATTTGTTGGAATCTTAGTTTTGATACTACATTCTCTGACAACACATTTGGCCTTCTCTTTTTAAAAAAGGAAGAAAATTAGAACTGGGAAAGGCAAAGATTTCCAGGAAACTTAGAACATCTAGAAATACTGATTGCCTTCTGCTGTAGGTAACAATGAATACAATAAAAACCTGATTTGTTTAAGATAGTCCTTTTTAACTTGAAATCTGATTACCAGGTATAAGTAACACCCTTGACATTCACATTAGTTGGCAGCTTTTGCAGCCATTTAGCTACGCATATGTCATGGTTTCCCCCTAGAATTTTACAGCCTGAAATATGAAAGAAAAATTTGAAAACACTCCTTGACATTCTCCTGATAAATAAACCCATATGTACTTTATACTTTTAAATTAAAGTATGGTTTTGACTATGTGATTTCTTCTGTGTTCTTTAACAGTGAACACACAGAATTTCTTTTCCCCATTGGCAGTGTTTTCTCACTTTTTGAAAATTCTCTGTATAAAACGTAAATTTATACTGTTACATTTATGTTGGAATGTGTTCTTTTGCAGCCATCTATGAGCAATCATGTGAAGCGTACAAACACAAAGGGAATACTTCAGGGGTTTACAATATTGATTCAGATGGAAGTGGACCCTTAGGACCATTTCTTGTTTACTGTAATATGACAGGTGAGGTGATAAATGTCCTTAATTCACAGCTGGGTCTGTATGCGTGCTTAATGTATTGAAATATGAGTTATTAGGTAAGAAGCCTCTGTAGCTCCTAACTTTAATCTATACATTCAGAATAAAATGAAGGTGACTCCTTAGCTCAGAATACTGAGCAAAGAGGTATGCAGAGAAATTATAACAACAACAAGATTCAGGCTGTGAAGTTAATGCTGTGTCCCTATTGTGCTTTGCATAAATGGAACATGTGGTCCATATGGAGACAGTGTCATACTAGTTCATTTTTGGGGAGTAGCTTTGTGTTCATTGAAGTTGCAGTATCTTGAGAAATATAAAGAAATGAGCAATAAGTTGTTTTATGACAAAATTACTGAATTTTCCTGGTAGCCTTCTGAAAAATTGTCATTCAGAACTGGCCTGTTATGAGGAATATACAAATTAAACTTTATTTTTCAAACTACAAGTAGAACTTTTAGAAGAAGCAAATACAACTAATGAGGACTTTTGCAGCCTTCACTTTCAGGTAGCCTGCCTCCTATTTTATCAACTAGTTCTTGAATCTGACTGCTTATATCACTAGAACATTTCAGAGATCACCTTGCTGTCAGTCTGCTTTATAACCACTTGATATTGTCTCTGTAAACATATTAGTGTACGTCCTTACAATGAAGTTTACTTTATAACAATTTTTTTTAAAATTTATGATGGTATTATTTTGGGTTGTTTCATTTCTAAGTGTTGAGAGCTTAACTTAGAAAACTTATCATAAGATTTTGATGCAGATTTTTAAACAATTTGTGCTTACATCTACTTTTTAAGAACCAATAGATGTGGTTACATCTGTTTTTAAGTGGCATTGGTTAATTTTCACAGAGATCTAAATAGAATTTATTACAAAAGTTGAATTAAAGGCAGTCTATGCAATTTAACTAGTCTCGCCATGTCAGTTCCTGACTTTGCCTTCTGCAGTGAACTGGTTTTGTTCATAGTGGACACAATTCTGATTAGCACAGGCCCTTTGATAGAGAGGAAACTAGGAGACTAAAATAGACCAAAGAATTATGGCAGAAAGATGATAATTTTTTAAGTGGGTACAACCCTCTGAAGTGCAGTGCAGTACCTGATTTATCCTTGTGTGTCCATGAACAGCTGTTACTGTTTTCTTTAGTCATTCCTTATTAAACACAATAAGCAAACCTCATTGATCAGTTCTTCACTTCAAGATGCAGCCTGACAGGAAGAATCTTCTATATTTGTTTTGTTCCGTTTCTTCATGACTGGTATTCCCTTTTCCCGCCAGAGGCAGGCAAGGCAGATGCTTACATTTCTCAGAGAAGCGCCTTGTCTTTCACATGTATGGGGCTCTATTTTCAGCCATCTGGGAGGGAGGTGTCTTTTCCTGTTTTTGTCTTTGGAGGTCAGTTTCAGAATGAAAAGCCTACAGTCTGCACTGCAGACCATGTTTTATTTTGTTCTTTGAAAATTTGAGCATGTGTCAAAGAGTTCACCCGTTTGTCTCAATTTCTACCTTCAGCATATGTCTGTCTGTATGTGTGTGTACAAAAAGAAATCTAAGTTTGTTATATTGCCAGCTTTCTGCTTTTTGACACCATGACAATGTCCTTTATAATTAAAGTTTTGTAAATTGAGCAAAACTGAGATAAAAACTTGAGGCTGTTTTCTCTTGTCCTAGTTGCTTGTTAATTGTGAAAGAAGACCAATACACACTCCTCTACAACCTCCCTTCAGGAGGTTTAGACAGCAATAACCACCTTTACTTCAGACTAAATAAGCACAGTTCCCTAAGCTTTTTCTCCTAAAGCTTGCTCTCCAGACCCTTCACCAACCTTGTTGCCTTTCTTTGGACTACCTCCAGCACCTCAATGTCTTTCTTACATTGAAGTGCTCAAAACTGAACTTGGTGCTTGAGGTATGACAAATTCAGGGGGACAACTGCTTTCTTACTCCTGCTGCACTGCTTTTTTTTCCCTCACCACAACATCCGTATTTGCAGAGTCACCAACTGGCTGAAACTATAACAGCTGCTTAGTCTAAACAGCATTGCTTCAAGTTAGAGAAAGTCTGCTTTGCAGCAGCCTGCATGTCATACCAAATGCCTTTTATAAACGTGCAACGTATTATTATTCAGCTATTTGAAATATACGTGTATTTATTTGCAGGTATTTTCTGCTCTTTTATTCCAAGACCATTACTTCAGTACATTTTTTCTACAAAAAATATTGGGAGCACTGAATATTTTTAGTGGTGTGTGGCAAGTCTACACAATGCTGAAAGTATGTAGCTAACTTACTCACCAGTATCTCATCTAAAAGTCAACTTGCGAACAGTATGTGATTTTTAGGGAAATGCAGCCTCAGTTGTGAACCAGTAGAATCAAGTAGAATCATGTAGAATCAAGTAGACCTGACATAAATTCATCGAGTGTTTGGAAGCAAGTTTCTATTGACCTTTGGAAGATGTTCATTTTAGCACTTGATTAAATACATTTTTTTGAATAGTACTTCAAATAATGACTACTATTTGTTTTTCACTGGCTAGAATTTAGATTGTTTATTAGAATAAGTCACCTTCATGTAATGTGAGTTTTATAACAAATAGAGTATTTGCAAGCTACTTTTGCTTCTTTTTAATAGAGAAAGGCTGTAGGCCATTTTTTCACACAGAATAAATTTACTAAAACTATATATTTATTAAAATTATGTATGTAATGTAACTAAAATCTAGACTGGAATTTAGCGTCATTCTCTAACAGTTTAAACCTTGCTAAAGTAACAGTTGTATTATTTCTTCTCAATTTGCCAAGTAAACTATACCTTATTTCAAAGAACTTTATTGGAGTGCCATCACTTAGTTTGTTTTCATTCAGTAATCATAACAAGATCAGTACCTCTTACAGTCATAGTAAAATAATCTACTTCTACATAGAATTAAAATTCTATAATAAAATTAAAATTGTTCTCCTTTTTGCTCAGCTATTTATATGTCTCTTTTTCTATGCCTGAAAGCACTTGTAATGATCAAAGGAGTCACCTTAACATTTGGTTGATTTTATTATAATGCATTTTCTTTCCATTAACAATTTACGCAGCTACTAATCTGTCCTTATTGCCTTCACATGTGTTTTGAAAGATACGACATGGACAGTTATACAGCATAACAACACTAACCTAACCAGAGTTAAGAGTGCCAATCGAGAGAACCCTCACATTGTGTTTTTCAAATACTCTGCCAGTCTAGACCACCTTCAGGCTACAATTAGCCATGCAGAGCATTGTGAACAGGAGCTTGCTTACTTCTGCAAAAAGTCAAGACTTGTGGATAAGCCAAGTAAGTAAAGCAGAAAAACGTTAAAATGTGGCATATTTTATTTTACTGACTACTACTGAGTTTGAACTTCTCCAAGTATCTGTTACTCAAATATCTGTAATTTGCTAGAAGACTAGAAAACATAAATGTCAGTTTGTAATCTTTCTTCACAGAATTAAGTACTCTCAAATGTAATTTATCTCATAAAGTATTCAAATAACAGAGATTATTCTTAGCAGAGCTCATACTGGTCTGTCTTTCAGCAATATTTAAATATTATTGAAGGAATTGCTGATAAAAATAACGTTTTATAAGAACACAAATCATTACATAGGTATCAGCAGCAGTTTATGTTGGAATGTTTTTGAATACTTAATGTACATATTGTGGTTGCCTGACTAAAAGCATTGATAACATTATTAGATTTCCACTGTTCAATTTAAGCATTCATTTAAAAAAAAATAGTGTGGATTATTGACAAAATATAATTGTTTTAAAATAAGAATGAATGGAGGTTTTACCTAAAGAAAAATGAAGCTATGTAGCATACATAAATGTGAACTCTCAATGACATAGAGACACTTTTAAACAGACTTTACTGTGAAAATTCATTCAAAGTGTACAAATAATGTGGAAGTAAAAACCTCATTTTTACTGTCTTTTGAAAAACATTACAGAATCATTTGACTTGTTCACCAGAAACTCTGAAATTATTAAATTATGTTCTTGTCAATCTTTCCTTTTAATTAGAGAGCAAGACTCTGAGTGCAACAGTATCTGGCTCTGTTTTTAAAGTCTTTCCTTACATGTTCTCTATTCTTAATTACCTTATGTACATCACTAGACTTCTTAGATCAGAATTCAGTTTTCTCAGGATACTTGCTTGAAAAACAATCTGCAGTATGAAAGTTTAACCTGCTGATTAATATATCTCACCCGGCTTCCCTTTTACTTATGAGGACCAACAGACAAACTAAAGTTATGTTTGTATGTTAGAAATCCTGTTTTTTACACTAAGCAGAGGACTTCAAAATTGTGCTCTCTAGATATTTTATGTCTTTTGGCTACTAAGTGTCCCACAGTTAAAACCAAAACCCAACAATAAACACCATCTTCTCAACCACTAGCTTCACCACAAGAATCAAGCTGGAAACAATGAAAAAAAAATTAGTTCAGAGAAGAAGAAAGGGAAAGACATGGCAAGAGAATTTTCTAATTTTTTGGTGATTTGAGATTGCACAAAAAGTTTTCCAGACAGTTAAAAGACTGCAATCTGTCAATTGCAATAAGCTATCTAAAATTGAAAGTTTTGAATGCTACAAGCAAATGGGCATGGGAAAGTTATTTGTGAACTACGCAATTTTTCTAAAATAATTCTTCATTTGAACACTATCACAGACTGCATCAAAATCAACTTGCCATTCTTCTGAAGAGTGGCCTTCAGCTTGTTGTGAGACAGCTCATGCTAGGTGATCAGTCTTAGCTTCTGTAGCAATGCTGCTTATAAAGGGCAATGATGAGTGATATATGGATGAAATAACAAAACATACCAGACAGAGATAGGGGTTTTGTTTCCCTCCATTTGAAAGCACACATTTTTATAGCTATTTAGAGGATGTATCAACTATGCCTTATCTTTTCTAGCATTTTTTACTAAATAGTTTCATTGAAATATAATTCAAATTTTTACATTTCAGACTCTAGGTCTTCCATTTTTCTATTCAAGGGTAGTGACCACGGTGGGATGACTTAATAAGGACTTTAGTTACAGTATCAGAAAAAACAGTGAAAAAATATTCTTGGGAGAAGAAACAGATGCTACTTTGTAGATGCAGACATCACTGTGGTTTTTAAAAGCTTTTGGCTTTTTTTTTTCCAAAGTGTGCTGGTATTGTCTTTTTGAGAACTCATTTATCAGTGTGCCTAGAGCACCCACTGCAATACATGTTGTTTTCAGCATCCAGATGACATAATCAGCAAATAGTCTGAGTTTGTGTAGTGGGTTGAAAATGGCCTCAATCGGTCACTTTGGTTGGTGCTTACATTCTTAAGCACACCAACCAGCTCTCGGGTGGGATTTACTAGGCAGTGTAAATTCCCTCTCTGTGGAAAGGATTTTATTGGACCCACACCCAATAGAAAGAAAGGAGAAACCCTAGACAAACAAGTGAAACAAATAGACACTGCATTACAGTGCCATTACACACATTCTTCTAACACACACGGAGCTTCTCTGCTCTGTGGCTAGAGCAAAGCCAAGATGGTGCAGGTAGCTGGCTTAATCCCCCATGGCTTGGTCAAGATGATGCTCACAGGGGCCAGAAGGCTGTAGCTCACCAGTTCTGATGTCTCCAAGCAAAGCTATCAACTTGCAGTGTTGCTGGCCAGCATGGCTCCACACTCCAGCAGGCTGCAGTACGGACTGGTGGTGTAAGCCAGCGGCCACTCCAGTGAACCACCATGCTGCCAGCTGCATTCATTCTGCACAGCTTCTCAGAGTGGGGGCTGGCGCTTCTGTCAGCATAGGACTGCATTTGTGCCATGCCTGGTGGTGGGCTGGTCAGGGACAAGCACAAAACCAGAAATTCATGGTTTCAAACCATGACAGCTGACATAGTCTTAGAAATCACAAATCACTGAGCCCAAATCACTGTGGTTAGAATGGACATTTAGAGGTTATCTTGTCCAATCCTCAAATAGGGTTATGTAAACCCTGTCTGTTTCAATGTCTCCAACGACGCTAACGTCGCAATTTCTTTGAGCTAAGCAAGACCTGAATGAATTAGCCACAGGAGTACTGCTTTCTCAAAGTCATCTGTACATTCTTTGAAGCAGTCAAACCACCACCTACCACGCAAAACCGATAATGCCTAGGTAAGCTCTAGTTAAAACTGGGCTGCATGTGAACTGACAACATTCAGAATATTATGAATATATGCTAAAATATTTCAATCTGGTAAATAATTTTGGTCTTTAAACACAATACAATATCAGCCCTGCTTTTCTGTCCCTGAGACTGTGACAGTGTTTTTCAAATATCCTTCAATTTATCACCGTTTTGCTTTTAAAAATATAAACGTTGATCTTGTTGATGACACGGAAGGGGGGAATTCTAGTATATTGTAAAAAAAAAAAAAATTAGGTCATACCACCTAATGAAATACTTTATTCTTTTATTACTTGAGTATTAGAGAGCTGAGGAGGGAAGAAAAGAGGAATTAGGTATCCTTTCTTGTTTTCATGTCTTTTTCTCTTCAAGAACTATATTTCTGTTGAAAAGTATGTGGAGAATACATAACAGGTTATTTGTTCTTTCTGAAGATTAACTACTTTAGATATAAAACTGTTATAAAAATATTATTTGTATGTTTTGAGAGGTAGAAATATATTTCTCACCCATTTTTATGTGAAACCTGTCATTTCCAGTTTACTCTGGCAGATGTGAACTCTAAGTTTTAGGGTCTCAGTGTGACATAGTAACACTAATTTCAGAAGTTCTGTTGCAAATTTTTGGAAGAACATTGCAATAACAAATGTGAATTATAGTGAAATTCTATAGGGTGTCTATTCAGAGAAATTTAGATTGCTAAGCAAGAATTTTTACTGGATTACCAAACACTTTAAAAGTTTGAGGGATGATTATCTGATATGAGATTTTGGACTTAGTGATTTAGTTGTTATTTTGTCCGTTCAGTATCTGAAGATAGTCTTCACCAAGTGTTCCTGTTTAAGATCAGCTTTATGCATGGCCTTGTTATTTTTATGCATGTTTCTTTGAATGATTTTATCATCAGAATTACAAAACAAACAAACAAAAAGCAGTCACTCACATACAGCTCATAACTGAAGCATACCTAACGTTGAAACAAAATTGAAACAGCATTTTACTGAAATAAGTTTTATCCATTTCATTTATTAGGAGCGCGGTGAAATATTAGAATTTGAAATGCATATGGATACATTATCCATTACATATACAATTTAATCACTTCCTGCAGTCTATAATGTAGATTTGCTATGCTCTACAAGTACAAAATCTGATGATGGTCACATTACGTATTTTTCAAGCATGCAAGCCACACAGTAACTCCAAACTTGTTGTATTTTAAGAATACACTATATTCAATCAGCTTGGGTAGTACTTGTGAATTATGTCATTAAAGAAGCTACTAGTTAATACATTTGTGTGAATCTTACGAAGAAATATCTAGCCATTACAATTAATAGCTCCATTTTGCTCAGGCAACACTTTCTGCTGAAGCAGAAATAATGATCTAGGCTAATGCAGTATGAACTTTCAGTACGTGCAGTAAATGCGCTCTCCCTTCACTCTCCCACACTCCGTATGAGCAAGTTTCTGAGAAAAGCTGCTGCAGACTGTCTCCCTGCTGCTGCATGTAGTAATTCTCTGCATTAAGTGTCACAGAATTTGCTTCATGAGGGGAGAAGTGGCAAAAGTGTGTGGTGGGTGGGAAGGTAGAGGTGCTCGACTCAGGACTAAGTTGTATCTGCCCAGACAGACCTCATAACAATGAAAAACACAATACAAGCAGCAGGCTATTGTGGCTGCCAAGTTCCTCCACCAGGAATAATAAGTTCCCACCTGAGGTGTGAGCAGGTTCATGGCCTGTTGCACCATGTGACAGAGTTACAAGCAATGGTCTGTAGGCTGCACAATATTGGTAATGCTGAGACAGAGATAGATGAGTGGTTTCATAAACATTATTCAGCCTAGGGCACCACTGTGAACGAGGCACCTTGGACACTGATGAACCATAAAAGCAGGACTACCCTTCAGTCTCACCCTCTGCAGTGTTATGGTTTGAAAATTGCCTAAATTTTCAAGTAACTGGATTTGGGGTTTCAGGGGAAAATTGCATTTTAGCTTTAAGAGATACTTCCAGCACCCCTATACTCTGACCTCCCCTCAGGGAGTGGGAAACACCAGCCTATAAATGGAAGCTAACATCCCGGTGAAGCCCTCTTGGCTCTGCGGGCACGACCCAGAGGCATTGGCTGGTGAGCCACTCAGCTCCCCCTGCCAGGGACTGGACATGGCTCCCCAGGCCACACACCTGCACCCCCAACCAGGGGGGTTGGGCACGGCTGTCCCTGAACCCCTTGCCTGAAGGCTCGGAAGACCCTGGCTCCTGCCACATGGCTGCAGGCAGCCCACTTACTCACACTAGCCCCAGCTCCACTTGCTTTGCTGAGCAGGCACACATCCTCATCCCCACTGCAAGCACACTGAAGTTGATGGCTGGAAGTGCAGGATGGTGAACACTGCAGCAGCAGTTGCTGGTGCTTGAGTCTGCAGCCAGGTTCACACCACAGCTGTTCCAAGCAAGGCATGGTGCATGGTCCCTCCTATTCCTGCCATAGGAAGCTGCCAAATGCCTTCCTGCTGCTTTTCTGCTGCAGCAGCAGCATGCAATTTAAAGGAGTTGGACCATCACTTCTCTGCAGCTTCCATCTCAACTCCAGCAGGTTCTACTGAAGACACCAACTGACTGTGGTGAGCTAATACTGTTTCCCCTTTTCCTATGACTGTGGAGAGGAGAAAGAGAATTAACCCTCTCCTCCCTGGAACTGAACTGTAACCAAGGGGAAAAGAGAGAAAAAGAGACAGAGAGCCTCTGGGGGGGAAGCTCTTGTTGCTTGGCCGTGGCAAACAGGTCCTGTTTGCTGTGAGGGTGGTCTCAGATGACCAGCTGGCACCATGTTGGCCTTGTTCTCACTAGAAGCATGGTCCCATGTGACCAGAGCCATCTTACCTTTGTGTCTGGCTGTAGGAACTGACACAGATGCTGTGCTCCAGCTCTGCCACTGGGGAACTGAGGAATGCTTGACTAATCAGGAGAGAAGTCCCAAAGTGGTTATACGAGGGCTTTCCCTTCCTGCTTGACTGAATTGTGCAGAAAGAAGCAGAAGGACTTGAGAATTCTTGAACCTTTGGCAAGAAGAAAGAGACTGGGTTTTTAAAATGCATGTTCCTGCCCCAAGAATTCTGTTCAGGCTCTGAGGAATCAAGCCTGTCTGACTAGCATTTTGCCAGACAAGTTAAGCTGAAGTAATTCGTCAGTCTTGTAACCAGTGGGGGTGAAATGGTGGGTTGCAGAACAAACAGAATTCACTAGTCTGGTAACCATCAGGGGTGAAATGGCATGCCACAGTCTGGAAGAAAACTCGTAAGGAGGCCTGGCAAGCCTCCAGAAGACCACTAGTGTGGGGGGATTTGGCACATCTCCAAGAAGAATAGAGGTGCTTCTATGCCCCTCTAATTTGATTGAAGTGCTTACCCGAGGCCTCTGATCTACACTAAAGACTGATACATTATCTTATCTTCCTTTTTCCTCGGGGTGTATGTATAATGGCATTGTGGTGCAGTTTGTTTGGTTTTCTTTTTATACTTTTGGGGAATTTTCCTTTTTCTTCTTGGTTGTGGGATCAATGAAATTCCTTTCTTTTTACCAAGACTGGTTAATTGCATGTTGAATTCTCCTGAGAGGAGGTTTGGTGCCTGACTTGCTGGCATTAACCTGAGCCAATGCAGCCTCGTCAGACTGACCTAGGACAGAATTTGCTCCTCCTGGGAGGAGGCCTCATGGGGTTTGGTCTGATAACTCACAAGAGGTTTTGCAGGCAATTGAATCAACCCCCTTCCCTGAAGCTTTGCAAGTGGGAGGGGTGGTGTTTAGTTGCAAAGTGGCACATTGCCTGCAGGAATTTTGTAATTGTGGATAGGAATAATTTGGTACTTGTAGTGGGTGACTGTTTTTTAAATAACACTGAGAAACCCATCTGCCTACACCATAGAGAGTCCTGAGACATCTGCTGTGTCCCAAGAGCTAAACTCAGAGACATTACTGTGAGGGTGCCGCAAGTGATCAAAAGCATAGACTGCTATCCCATGTTACTGTTTTGTATGTCCGTGAATGACACAGCACACCAGAAACTAAAGACGACTATAAAGTCCTAGGGGTACAGGTAAAAAAAATTGTGCACAAGCTATCTTTTCCTCTATCTTATCAGTTGGAAGAAATGAAGTAGCCAGAAATAGACTTACAATGCACATCAACTCCTGGCTATGTGATTGCTTTGACTTTCATGACAACAGAATGTTGTTTAGTGATTATAGCCTGCATGGGAGGGCTGGAACACACCTGTCTGAAAAAGGTAAGAGAATCTTTGGTAATAGGCAGCCAACTTAGTGAATTAGACCTTTAAATTAAAGACTGTGTGATGTGGGGTCTAAAATGGATATTCTGATGTCATTGTGCCATTTGGGGAACACATCTAGGAAAGAATGAAGGCAATCCACCCTATATATCTAGGATATACCCTCCCACTCTCCTCCAGGAAAGTCTGCATGCTTAATTAAATTTTTGAAATGCCTCCACACTGATGCACACAGTGTGGGGGAAAAGCAGGAAGAACTAGAGATCTGTGTGTAGTTGCAGAGCCCTGAACTCATTGAGACTACTGACACTTGGTGAAACAGCTCAGAATGCTGTCATGGATGGCTGTGTACTATTCAAGAAAGATAGGGTGGTGGAATGTTCTTAATGTGAAGAAGCACCTGGAATGCATCTTCCCTGTGAGAGGATGAAGAGCCAGCTGAGATCTTAAGGCTAAGAATTAAGAGACAGGTTAACGAGTGGTAATGTTGTGGGTACTACAAGCCACTTGACCAGGATAAGGAGGTTGTTGAAGTATTCTACAGATAGCTGAAAGCAGCTTCACGGTCACAGGCCCTGGTCCTCATGAAAGGTATGAGGTGACATGCACTGCTGAGTCTTGTATTAATAAATGAAGGACTTGATCATGTGAAGGTTGGAAGCAACCTTGGCCATGTCATTTCAGTGATCACAAAATGGTTAGATTCAGTATCTTGTGAGAACAAAGTAAAGGAAAGCAAGATTTCATGCCTGGACTTTAGAAGAGCTAAACCTGGTCCCTTCAAAGATCTGCTTGACAGAATACCATGAGTCAGGGCTCTAGAGGGCAAGAGTGTCCATGAGAGCAGACCAATATTCATAAAAAGGCTTCCTCCAAGCTCAAGATTGGTTCATTTCTATGAGTAAAAAAGTGAGAAAAGAAAGCAAGAGGCCTGCATGGATGAGTAAGGATCTGGATAAACTCAAACGGAAGAAAGAAGTGTACAGAAGGTGGCAAACAAGACTGGCTACTTGAGTGTACTGTAAGAATGTTGACAGAGAATGCAGGGCTGCAATGAGAAAAGACAAAGCCAATGTGGAATTAAATCTGGCAAGGGATACCAAACATGGTGAGAAGTGTTTATATCAATAGAAAAAGGAAGACTAGGGAAAATGTAGGACAAATGATGAGTGATATGAGCCCTCTAGTCACAGAAGACACAGAGAAGGTGGAATTACTGAATGCCTCCTTTGAGTCAGTCTTTACTGCTAAAGCCAGCTGTCTTGAAGTCTGAGCCCTGGAGATGAGAGACAAAGTGTAGAGATACAAAGACACTCCCTTTGTAGAGGAGGACCAGATGTCATATGTTGTTGCCAAGTCACTTACTATCATTGTAGATGATTTGATTTGAGGTCAGGATTTCATCTGTATCAGAGCAGCTGCCTCATTGCAGTTTATTGAGAATCAGCCCCCAACTCAAGGGTTTTTTCAACACTTGTGACCCCTCACCTCAAGTACTGTGTGCAGTTCTGGATCCTTCCCTTCAAGAAAGACATTGAAGTATTGGAGGTGGTCCCAAGAGGAGTGACAAGGCTGGTAAAGGGAGTGGAAGGAAAGTCGTAAGAGAAGAAACTGAGGGAGCTGGGGTTGTTTAGCCTGGAGAAAAGGAAACTCAGGGGAACCTTAACACTCTATGATTACCTGAAGGGAGGATGTAGTTACATGGAGGTTGGACTCTTCTCCCAGGCAACTAGTGATAGGACAAGAGGGTGTGGCCTGAAGCTGTACCAGGGGAAGCTTAGCTTGGATATTAGGAAGCATTTTCTCGTGGAAAGCCTGGTGGAATGGACTTCCCAGGGAGGTGGTGGACTCACCATCTCTGGAGGTCTTTCAGAAAAAGCTGGACATGGCACTTAGTCAATCTCAACTTCAGCAAGATCTTTAATGCTGTCTTCCATAACGTCCTTAATCAGAAAATAATGCACTATAGGCTGGATGAGTGGGTTGGATTGAGAGCTGGTTCTGAGACAGAGCACAGAGTCATTATGTCTGGTACAGGGCCAAATTGGAGACCAGTGTCTTCCCCAGGGGTCAGTACTGAGACTAGTCTTGTTCAACATATTCAACAATGACATGGATGAGGGGACAGAACGTACCCTCAGCAAGTTTGCTGGTGATATAAAGCTGGTAGGAGTAGTTAACATACCATAGGGCTGTGCTATCTAGTTTGACCTGAGCAGGCTGGAGAGTGGGCAAAGAGGAACATAATGAGGTTCAAAAGGACCAAGTGTAGGGTCACACACCTGGGAAGGAACAACCCATGCCTCAGCATAGATTACGGTTAGACATGTTGGAGAGTAGCCATAAGCATGGTAGACAGTAAGCTGACCATGAGCCTACAGTGTGCCCTTGTAGCCAAGATGGCCAATGATATTCTAGGGTGTGTTAGGAAATATGTGGCCAGTGGGTCTAGAGAGGTCATCCTCCCCATGGTGAGGTCCTGTTGAGGCCAAATCTGTACAGTTCTAGGCTCCCCAATTCAAAAGAGATAGAATATTACTGAAGAAAGTCCAGCACAGGGTAATGAGGCTGTTTGGGGTCTTGGAGCATCTGTCTTCAGAGGAAAGGCTGAGAGAGCTTGGACTTTTTATGCTTGAGAAGAGAAGACATGAGACCTTATTCATATCTATAAATATCTGAAGGGTGGCTGTGGAGAGGAGGTTGCCAGAGTGTTTTCACTTGTGCCCAGTAACAGGACAAGGAGCAGTAGGCACAAGCTCGAACAAAAGGGGTTTCATTTAGGTATAAGAAAAAACATTTTTAAAGGCAGCCCTGCTTTGGTGGAGAAGTTGGACTTGATTAACTCAAGGTCCCTTCCAACACCGACAGTTCTGTGAATCTGTAACTAAGACAAGCTTTTAAACATACCCCAATGTCTCTAGTGGAAGACAGGGAATATTAATTAATGGGTATAATGAAAAGCTAAGGCATACCTTTTAAACAGCAGAAACGTTCTTCTTTTTACTATCTTAGTTGTTGGAAGCTTTTAAATATGTGCATGATAAATTATTTATAAACTGTAGGTTTTTTTCCTCTTGTGATAACTTGCGAACACAAACAGAAGTATTGGACATTGATGCCATGATACAAATTTGAATTTTCTAGAAAGTGCTTACATTGTTATTTGGCCTGCTGACCAACAGTTGTGTGCTAATGAATAGAGTCAATGTGTTTATGATTTCAGACATAGTCAGTGCAATAGAGGGCTTTTCTAACTGATGTTTTATAAATCATGGCTGTTGTAAGAAAAGTTCAGACTAGGATAAACTTCAGCTTTGTGCTCATGGTCTGCTGCCAAAATCTGGAACCTCAAACAAGAGCAAAAAGAAGCTATAATTTAACAGTACTTTGTTCCTTCTTACACCTTTATTTTCATGCTCTGCTTCAAAGATTTAAACACCAATGACGAAAGGAAGCAATCAATTTGGGTTCTAATATGCAAAAAAACCCCCCAATTTTGGAAGACATTGAAAAAAAACCCACTTCTGAATTGCGAAAAAAAAAAACCCCCATACAAGCTATCTCATTGTGGGGGAAACATGCATTTAGTTTAATTTAACTCGCTCACATAAAAAGACACACATACAAACACGTATGGGGATTACTCACAATACTCTTGTATAATTGAGCCAAAACATCAGTGTCTAAACCCTCAATGGGAAGAAACTTTCAGACGTTCCTGCTTCTGTGGAAACATGGTGCCCATCAAGTTCGTACACACATCTGTCAGCATCAATGGGCATTTTAATGTTCAGTTCTCTGTTCCTTGTGCTTATTCTCCATTTCCAATATGATGTGGCTGGGTTGGAGGGCAGAAGGGCTCTGCAGCGGGACCTCGACCGCCTGGACAGATGGGCAGAGTCCAAGGG
>JAOXOE010000343.1:9072894-9089342 GCA_028565055.1 Phoeniculus purpureus | reverse complement strand
GTGTCAGCGACACCACCCAGCTTTGTGTCATCAGCAAACTTGCTGACAGTGCATGCCAATCCCTCATCCAAGTCATCGATAGATTGAACAGGACTTGTCCCAGCACCGATCCCTGGGGAATGCTGCAGGTTCTATTGTAGTCAGATGTAACAGACACAGTTCATACCTCAGCTGATGCCAGGGAAAGCCACAGTCAATCTAACCTCACTGATTTCTGTGCATTTCCATTCTTTATATGTTTTATGTACTCGATATAGAAAGAAAAGTGAAAAAAACCCCACATCTAAGTCAATAGGTGTTGACACAGGTTTAACAGAAATGTATTTCTAGCTCTGTGAAAGCACCAATTGCTTTGCTGAAACTATTTCTGTGGGTGATTAGAATTAGAAGCAATTATGTGACTCTTTCGTTCAATCAACACTTATTAATTGGCATTAATAGAAGTTGTGTGTGCACTAAGAATAGTGAATATATCTCTAAGCAAAGTAATGACAGCAGAGCTTAATTAATAAAAGCAGCTTTAAATGAAGACTTTAAAAGAAATTAGTCCTGCATGCAATAGTTATTAAAAGCACTCTGAGAAAAAGACCTCTGTGTCTTTCCACACATTTAGTAACACATTAAGGTAATAAATCCAAGCGTTGTTTTTCGTTTCAAATGGAGGAGTATCCATATAACAACACACTCCTCTTAAAGTCAGGGAAGTACATTTTAAATAATTAACAGTGAACAGCACATCTAAGAATCAGAAAGCAAGCCGAACAACAAAGAACTGCTTATTCTGTAGACTGCTCTTCAGCAGTGATTTGTCCCTTTGTGCAGCAGTTGCTTTGGTGATCTACTTCTGTAGTTTTGTGGGAACCCTCACCTCCTGCCATCCTTGCTTTTCCCTTCACTTTTAACAATGAAGAGGAAAGTTAGCAAAGGAATGTAGTTCATAAGCCACTTGCTTGCTTTCTGACATAGGCTGTCAATTTTCTGATTGCCTATCTGCAGCCTTTGTACTTTATGATTAGCACCAAGCTGGTTCATACAGAACAATGTTTTCAGGAGCAAATCTGAAGCACACACATTATTTGTCTTTAGCTTGGCTTATTGTAAAACCTCTGAGAGAAGGAAATTGATGATTTACAGTAATTGCTGGGTGTAATTTCTACATCATTTGAGTGGCACTGCTGTGTGAAACCCATTGTACATCAACACTTGGTGTAAGTAACATAAAGTCTTTGAGAACATACATGTGAAGAGTCAACCTGACAAAAGGAAACTAAAGATACATCCACTGATGTGACAAACATGTTTTTAAGTTACTCAAGGCTGTATATTGATATATGAGACCAGACTTCTTAATAATCACGGCTGTAAGTCACAAGGGAAGCACTCGCAGCTTCCTTGTGGGAAGGCAATGTTCTTCTGCCGTGTGTGTAACAGCTATATAATGTGGGGCAGCCCTTTAAGTTCCTTCAGGAGAGAGCGAGAGAATGAAACTTGACTTCTTACAAAATTACTGCTGCATCTTGGAAGAAATACAATTAATGACTTTAATAGTGTTTTTGTTCCCCACTGAACACTGTGGCACTGCATGCAGTTGGTTTTCTCAGATCCCATAAACTCTGAAAAGAGTTTCTGGATTTCACAGCATCACAAAATTATTGAGGCTGGAAAAGCCCTCTGAGCTCATCCAGCCCAGCCCAGGACCAAACATCACCACAGAGGCCACACCAGGGCACTGAGGGCCACAGTCAGGCTGTCCTTAACCACCTCCAGGGATGAGGACTCCACCACTGTCCTGGGCAGTTCGAGGGTCTGATCACTCTTTCCATGAGGAAGGGCTTCCTAACACCCAACCTAACCCTCCCCTGGAACAGCTTCAGACCCTGCTCTCTCATCTTTTTGCTAGTTGCCTGGAAGAACAGCCTGACCCCCACCTGACTACAACCTCCCTTCAGGGACTTGTAGAGAGGGAAAAGGTCCCCCCTGAGTCTCCGCTTCTCCAGACTGAACACCCCCAGCTCCCTCAGCGTCTCCTCATCAGACCTGCCCTTCAGTCTCTTCCCCAGCCTCATTGCTCCTCTGGACCTGCTCCAGCACCTCAATCTCTACCTTGAAGTGAGGGGCCCAGAGCTGCCCTCTGTGCCTCAGGCAGGGGTTAATGCCTGCAGACAGCCATTTCCAGAGCAATGCATCAGCAAAGCTAAGCAGAACCTTGCTCTGTATTTCACCACAGCTTTTTCTGTGGTGGTTAGTACTTGTGTAGCACTTTTCAGCCTTGAAAAAGTGAACACATACAGGGCAATAAACAATTGTTCCTGCGCTGCTATGAGGTAAGTAAACACTGCTAGTCCTATCTGATAGTTGGAAAAACAGCAGATCTGGGTGTTCCTAGTCAAACTGAACCTTTTGAGTCAGAATTTCACCTGTGTAATTTAAGAGGTTTGTTTACATGTGATGTTTGCACCACTTCAGCTATATCATCCTGAACCTGGCAAGGTTAAAAAATGATAGAAGCTCTAGCTCAGATAGAGGTGAACTTATGTAAAGAATCGTACTAGGACAGGTTATTCAAATTTGGTTACTGTGGGAGAATATCTTTGTAGTAGTACAGCAGCATCCACCCTACTTTCTATATCAATCACATTATTTTGCTTAAGAAAAACATATTTTCAGCTCTAATATCTTTGTAAATGTGGAAAAAATATAGATCTGACCCTTAATTAAAAAAAATAACAATGAAAAATTATCCAGCTTTCTCACTTTACTATCTCTACTACTGTTTTGCTTGCAGTCTAATGCCATTTTGCTATGTCTCACTCCATCTCTGCTTTTATGTATTTTGGAATAAGCAAATGAGAACATAACCAGATGCGTCCATTTCAAGCTACTACTTTAGTTTTCACTGTTATATTTATAAGAGCAATCTGTGCTGGTGGGATGGAAAATACTCTCCAGCCTCAAGTAACCAGAGAGTAGCAGCCATGAGCTATCTCCAAGTTGCAAGTTGTTGATCCATTTGCAAACACAGTGCTTTCAGGAACTGTAGGTAGCTCCACAGTGTCCATGTAAGTGTTACTCCTGAGTTAGGAGAAAGGCTAGCACAAAAGGCCAATGGCATCTTGGCTTGTGTGGCCAACAGTGTGGAATTGGAATAGTGTGGCCAGCAGGACTAGGGATGTTATTCTCCCCCTGTACTGGGCACTGGTGAGGCCTCCCCTTGAGTACTGGGGGCAGTTCTGGGCTACTCACTTCAAGAAAGAGATTGAAGGACTGGAGCAGGTACGGAAAAGCAATGAGGCTGGGGAAGGAACCGGAGAGAAAGTCTGATGAGAAGAGGCTGAGACAGGTGGAGATATTTAGCCTGAAGAAGAGGACACTCAGGAAAGACCTTGTCCCTCTCTACAACTACCTGAAGGGAGACTGTGGTCAGGTGAGGTCAGGCTCTTCTCCCAGGAACTAGTGACAGGACAAGATCACAGGCTCTAAAGCTGCCAGGGGAGGGTTAGGTTGGGTATTAGGAAGCCCTTCCTCACAAAAAGGGTGATCAGACCCTGGAATGGATTACCCAGGGCAGTGGTGGATCCCCATTTCTGGAGGTGTTTAATGGCAGCCTGGCTGTGGCTCTTAGTGCTCTGACCTAGCTGCTGTGGTGATGTTAGGTCCTGGGCTGGGCTGGATGAGCTCAGAGGGCTTTTCCAGCCTCAATAATTCCATGATTCCGTGAATTTTAATGTAAGCTTTGGTTCAGCCTGCAAGGACAAGGGATATCTGACAGTATAATTTAGTTCTTCTGTTTGCTCATCCTAATCACAAGCTACAAAGGAGAAGAGTAGCCAGCCATACAGAATATGGCTTCCTAGCTTTGATATCTGCAAGGTGGATAAGATAAAGTTAGGAGACATTTATGCTGTAGCTAGTTTACAGGTCATATTGGTGTGGTGGTATGTTGATAGACATGCCCAGAGAAAGCCCAGCATCTTACAAGCCTATGCCCCCAGGTTGTCTTTTGATGGGAACCCAACCATGGCAGGGACACGACAGGCATTTATGGTGAATCCAGATCCTGCTCTGATGTGGAGTCAGGCAATACACATAAAAAGGTTCCACAGTTTGAGTATAAACCTAGTGGCCCAGCATGCAGCAAAACGTTCAAATGCTGTACTCAGAAGTTTCACCTGGCTCCACAGTTCATAGACAGATTCACAGAATTCCTCAGGTTGGAAAAGACCTCGAAATCATAGAGTCCAACCTTGACCTAACCCTACTACCCCATCTCTAACAACCCACCACTAAACCATGTCCCCAGGCACCACAGCCAACTATTTTTAAACATGCTCAGGATGGTGTCACCTTGTCATAGGACAAAATCAGGTTGGTCAAACAGGATCTGCCTTTCATGACTACCACTTACTGGACCTGGTTGCCTGGTTGACCTTTAACTGTTCTGTGATGACTCTAGAGATTATCTGTTCCATAACGTTCCCTGGCACTAAGGTGAGACTGACAGTTACTGGGATCCTCTGTCAGGCCCTTCTTGAAGATGGGCATCACACTTGCCAGCCTCCAGTCCACTGGGACCTCCCTGCTTAGCCAAGACTGCTGAAAGGTGATGGACAGTGACTTGGCTTGGCACACAGTTTAAAATGCCTCAGTGCTGGAGGTGAATTCTTCCTTAACGAGACCTTTTACATAGTGAAGACTACACCTATGTCCATATGTCAGCGCTGTTGTCATTTTATTATTAGAATGGGATGAAAAATTAAGTTTTTGTTTCAATGTTAAAAGACTGTGGCGATGTTCCCAGGTACATTTTCAACTCTGAACAGACAGCTCACTTATGAACCATGTCCAGTTTCCTCAACCTTGTTTGAAAATTTAATTCTGCTTGGGTTTGGATTTTGTCTGAGTTCTTTTTCTAATGTAGTAATGATAGAGAATATCAAAAATGCAGATTCCTTTCTTCTTGCTCTTAAGTATTTCCATTAATCATCTAGTTCTGTAGGTGTATGAATATTTAGCAACCTGGAGCATTTTAAAAGACTAGTACATCTGAAAACCATTACAAACTTTAAATTTCTAACTATAATGATCTAGAAGATGGAGATTGCTCATGACAAGAAGATGAAGAACATGACAAGTTCTCCTTGAAGAACAACCACCCCTGATAGAAGACTTTCCCCTGCCCTTTTCTGGTATGTGAATCACATGTTGCTTTCTCTTTTTGTCATGGCTGGGTGTCAACCAGTTGGCTGCTTCCCAGCTTCCGTTTGCAGCATTCTGTATTTTAGAGACGTCTGCTCCACAGTAACATTTCCTGGATGATTGAATCCCCATCAGAGAAGAGGAAAACAAGGTCTATGTTTCAAGTAACACAGGTCCCCTCTTAGATAAGCAGCCATATGTTCTGTTTATTAGGACAGCAGGCTGTAGTGACAGATGCTTCTCTAGCATGTTGCTTACTGAGTACCAGCCATTGCCTAAAGCTAGGCTGCACACTGATGAATAGTGCACGACGAGCTCCAAGAACAAGGGTGAAGCAAGATAAGATTGGTTTAACTTTGTGGGAGTGGAGCTGGGTAGAGAAAGACTTTAACCTTAATTTTCTACTGAAATTGGCCATAAGTTACTCCCACCTACACATAGCTAATGAAAAGACACCAGAGTTCAGATTAGTCAGTGACAGCAGCATCTGGCTCTTCTGCTTCCAAATCCTGAAACAAGGCAAACTACCCCTTTTAGTTATTTCACACTGTACTCCCTTCCTCCCCTTTCCATAGTCATGGGCAGACTTGTCCCTGGGCTGTAATTGAAAATTATACAAGGATTTAATTATAACTATTTTGTGTTTTGCCAAAGAACTAAATTATGAGAGAAGAAAATACAACTCCAATACCTGGTACGTAAACATGCTAAACATAAATAAACACATAGCAGAGTGCATCTTCCATGAAACATGAAATAAACAACATGGTCTGGAAATGGACAGGGCTCTTCCCGACTTCTGAAACAGTTCAGCCTCAAAGCCGCAATATGCAAACTGTGCATTTTACCAAAAACTAGTGTTTTGTTTCCCTGAATACAAAACCAACCAAACAACAAACACAGGGAGATCAAATCCTTTTAACTAAGGCTGAAAAAAACCTTTAACCAAACTTTGCAAAGGTCAAGCCTTAGGATTCATTCTGTTTCCAGGAAGTTTGTTCATATCTATATGTTGCCTAGAATTGTTACCCCAACATAAGACAGTTACAGGCTTTTTTCTTTCTCATTTGTTTTCCTTCTCCAAGTGAATCACTTCCAGTTGTTTCTGTATGTGAGTAAGGCAGACATGTTTGCTTGATCTGACTTTTAGAGACTTGTGAAAATAAATACATGATGCCCTTCTTCCCATTAGATAGCAGTAATTAAAAGAAACAAGTCTGTTTAGTTCAGGATTCCTAGCAATGACTATGACTGCACATTAAAGGAATTATAATTAACACCTTGCCATGAGTTCTCTTGTAAGATGGGAACTACACCCCAGGGATAGAGAGGACTCAACCTCCATTTACATCACTCACTGGAGAACTTCATTTGAAAGAGTGAAGGCAGATCTGGTAAGAAATAATGCCGACATGAAAGAATGACTAAATGAATTCTTGCTAATTCTTGCTAATAGACACAACAGTAATGTTTATTCATTTTTAAATATACTGAGATGATTTATCCATTGGAATTCACCTTTGCATTATCTCCTTCCTTTCTGCATGCAAAAACAGTGGAGTACGAACCACAGTCCTCCACACGATAGGTGACTCCTTATGGGAAAGAGGCTAAAATATTAAGTAATATATATAAAATCAAATACAGACTTTCTCAATTAATTGACTCTAATAAATGTTCAGCTATTATAGATGTGTGTGTGTGTTGTGCTGGTATAGCATAAACCATATTATCGTTAATAGGATTTAGGATGGTTCTTTCATCCTCCACTCAGTTACTGCACTAGACCATTGAGAACTTCCTTTGTTCTGACTACACAAGATTGGTTCTCTGTATTCTCTGTGCATATAGATTACAAGATAGCAGTGCACACAATGTGAAAGACAGTAACTTCAGATTCCATCTCATGAGCGGGAGAAATAATTAAGAAGCCACAACCAGAAGAATGTATCTTAGTTTGAGTAAGACAGATTCATCGGAGCACAGCAGCAGAAATAGCAATCCTCAGTCGTAGCAGTGTAATTTTCCACCCTCCAGCTGAATACAAAATGAAAGCAAGGACCTGGCCCCTAGAGGCCCCCTTGTGTTTTGAGATCATGAGATTACAGCACGATAGAGCTCTGTCTATATTGCAAGGGAAGTTTCCAGCCCTCACACAGAGAAAAGCTCAACAATGTGAACTTGAAGGGTCTTCTATGGCACTGAACACCAGACACGCAGAAACTATCAGAATAACCAGGGACTCCATGAACGACATGTGGCAACACAAGCATTTAGTCCCATGGCTACTAAGAATACCAAATATCACGTTCAAGCGTGGCTGGATTGTACAAAAAAATATGAAATTGTTCCTGTATTAACAGCATGATGCCTATTTTCCTTTTTACTAAGGTCGTCCTTAACATGATACTAGTGTGAACATTCAGTCCCTTTCCCTTAAGCTGAATCATGAACAGTCAAAGAATGAGTCTCGTATTTACTATCATGTAAAGTCACTGCTGTACTTCAGGAGTGGGTTTTGTGTTAATTGGGGCTTTTTCCCCCGCCCTGAGTGATATTTACTCAATGCAGTCTGCTGTGGTCTTTGCCAGTGACTTCACCTCCAGCATAAAACTCAGGCTCTAACATTTGGTCAGGTCACATCGCTGTGGTGTTGCTCTGCTCCTAGGTGACAGTAAGGCTGTCCTGATGCTCAGGAGAACAGAAGGCTCTCTAGGGGATTTTTTCTGTGTGCAAAGACACTGAGGTGAGGACAGAATAACTGTGAAGAGAAAAGAAAGTCTTCTCTTTTTGTCCCATCAGGAGGATTGCACAGATTATAAAATAGTGACAAAATACAGAAAAGTTATAAAAAGACAGTAACACATCACAGCTCACTTGCACACAAGCTTGAGATAAACAGGAGGGATGGAGATGTGATCTTACAGCAGCTAAGGAGGAAAGAATACAGGCAAGCCAAAAATAGCCCTGGATTGGTGCAGTGCCTCAGTTTCAATTAAGGTAAGGGCTATCAGAAATTTCCTCATGGCCTGACCTTTGGGCCAGGAGGCAGGTAGAACCACAGGTATCATCTCACTGCAATTCTGAACAAGTTCTCCTCAGAGTTTTAGCACAGTTAAAAATTCTGAGGTGCAACTATTCTGGAAAGAGCAAAAGTCCTCTTTGTCAGCTATGTATCACGGCAGATGATTAAAACAAAACATGAAATATAAAATAAAATGGCAATTTTTACAGCTTTAACGGATTTGGAGCCTAAAACATATTGTAACCTCTTAACAGAATGGATTTTTCTATGTTTTTTTAAAATGCAGTTATAGAATTATTATGGATGGAAAGGACCTCCAGGATCATCAAGTCCAATCTTCATCCCAACATTTCCCTAACCAGTTGAGAGTCTGTGTTTCATTCAGAAATCGAATGAAACACAGAAAATACCTAAGAGGAGAGCAAGAAGGCAAGACACCAATATGGAAAGGTGTTTTGCTCATTTTGAATACTTTCCTTTGTATATTCTCCATGAACTTTTAAGAAATAATATGGCTCAATTACATAAACCATCTTGTTGGACCCTGCAGTGTCCTGACTGTGTTTGGATGCTGCACTAGGAAAACACCAGAGTACAACTCACGCTAGTACTAAGATTTAAAAAATTCCAGATGGAATTTTTATCTCCTAACTCTAGTCATTCCAACTGAGTTTTCCACATCATCTTAATTCTCTAAGCTTTTTTTCTAGGCTGAAATAGGCACCTTGAGACTTCACTAGGGAGGGAATATCAGTAATCCAGGTACGAAATCTAACTTTTAAGCAGATAAAGTGGGTGAAATCAAATGAGATCTTTTTCCATTAAGAAATATGAGACTAGTACCTTTGAATCTTTTTATGCAGGGAAGTCTTTGATTGCATAGGCCATTCCAGTTATCATGGAAATTACAAAATTACACAGATGGATGATCCAATGGTGTAAGAAAGAGCAAGTCACCAGAAACCTAAAAGAACCCCAAAGGCATGGTGAAGGAATTTTCACTTTGTTGGATGAAAATCACGGAATCACAGAACATCAGGGATTGGAAAGGACCTCAAAAGATCATGTAGTCAAGGGGAGGTGCTCCCTTCTGCCACGGCCCTGCACTTGGCTCCATTCATCCCTTCTACTCGGGCTTCTGTCCTCCATCTGAGAAGTGCAGGATACAGAGGCCACTTGCTTCTGGCTCTTATTTGGCTCTTGTCCAGACTGCACAGCCTGGCTTCACCAGCCTACCTCTATTTCAGCCTCTCTAATGCTCCTAAGCCTTTCTACTTCCAATTTTAGGTTTTCAATCTTGCAGCTGTGCCACTCGGTTAAGCAGATAATCTACTGTTTGCACCATACGTAGCCTGGGAAAAGTGAGAGGCTGTTGTGTTCCCTGCAGCCTGTCACCTGCACAAACTCATCTTGCTGAGGGACCTCTGTTTGGGTTCCCACATCCATGTGCAGTGGTGGTGACCGTAGCTTGATCTTCCTTTGCTGCCGGATTGACACTGTCGCTGCTCCATGTGGTCAGAAGAGTGAAGAGCAAACTGTAATTCTTCATTTTAAAGAGTGGCAAGAGTAACAAAATCCAGGTATTTCAAGTTCCTTTAAGCCAGTGTAATATCATACAGCTAATTCTTTGTGATCAAAGAAGAAAATAAAAGTCCATTTCATAACAAAACACAGATTTGCATTAACTAGTTCCCACAAAACAGATTTTCAAGGATAATCACACACATTTTATAATTAATAGATTAGTGACATGGCTGAAAATTGAGACTACCCACACCCATAAAAAAAACCCCTCATCTTCTGTCATTAAACACAAAATTCACTGTAAATTTAGAACTACGTTGTGACTGTTAAGTGTTATATGGTGTTAATAATGTTGAATAAGTGGTTGTAAAACAGGTAGAGTATTCCAAACCTTCACAAACTAAATTCAATGCAGACATCTTACTATTTCTTTGAAATTAATGCCACGGTATTTCTATAACAAAATGTCCAATTGTCACTGAAAAAAAATCCAAATTGACGTGATTTATCTCTATGGCACAAATTAATTCTTCACCTGTAGCTAGTGTTAAGAATTATAAAGATAAGAATCCTTTACAAATAACATTTAAGTTTTCATGTTGATATAAATTAACTTAATTTTACCTGTTCAGAGTGCCTAGAGCTGGAAGTGTAGTGATGCTATGCCAGGTGCTTCTTCAGAATAAGCTACCTATTGCATTGATGGGAGGATATGGCTTTGGCTTTGTTTTATATAAATATATTCCCTTTAGGAAGAAGCCTATTTTATTTTAAACTTGCCTGCAATGAAGTTTAATGTTGAGCTTTGATGAAAAATCAATCATTTCAAAATGGTATGGCTGAGCCTGCAAGAATGGGTGGAAGTGCCTTATGTACTCTGCAGCTGAGCCTGGCTTACCTAAGTCAGAAGCACAGTTGTCTGTTTCAGTGCAGACACACTCACAGAAATAAAATAAAGGCTCATGCTTCAATAAAGAACTCACCGACAATGTCAGACACCTCATGTGCACAATACCTCTCCTCTTGCCTGAGGAACACAGCAGTATTCCTTGCCATTCCTCACATGTCAGTGTTTTACAACTACAGAATAGCAAGCTTTTTCCTTTCTGCAGCCAAGCACAAGGCATAGTAGGTCACAGGTAGGTGTAAACTTAGGCTTAGAAGTATAATTTCAGTTCTATTGGCTTTACCACCTGTTTCATCTCAGTCATACAAGATACTGACAGATGGGGATATTGCTATAGAAATTATGCTCTTAAACAGAGCCGTTGGCTAATAAACCTACTGCCACTTATGATCAAATTAATGGTAAGAGTCTTCTGCTCTCCAGCTACAAAACCAGTTCCTACACAGTAGAATCTATGACACCTACAGCTGGTTCTTCATCCCAGAGAATGGAAAGAGAAGGGTTTTCGGCCTATCTGTCCATAAATACTGGAGAGTCACCCACTGAAGAGCTGTGTGACTGAACAGTATTTCCTTCCTAGTGCAGAGTCTGAGTACTGGGTCCAGTTCCAATGCACAGGCTCTCTTGATATGACTAGGAGTGTTGAGCCGAGCATGGAATATTGCTTTTTACTTCACTTTCCTACTGACAGTGCTACAGATGTGTGAACGGAATGATTAGAAGTAAGGAGCTGCTAAACCAGTTTGTGATAGTTAATCTGACTACGTTGTTTGTCTCAGGTGAGCTGTAGCTAAACACAGAATCATAGACTAGCTCAGGTTGGAAGTGACCTCAGAGATCATCTGCTCCAATCTTCCTGCCATAGGCAGTGATGCCTCTCAGCTAGACACCTGAACTTGGCTGCCATGCTGATCTAAGATTCATTTACTCAAGTATAATATTTGTTATCTGGACTTCATTGGAATCACTTTAGGCTCTTCTTCTTTAGTCAGTAAAGAGAAATAAACACTTCCAGGAAACAATTAATGACGTGCTATAGCAAACATCTAGGTACAGATAAATCATACAGTATCTCTTCAATGACAGCAAACTGGCTTTGTTTCAGTGACAATAACAGTACTTCTCATATGAAAATTTCACTATTTTTCAGAGTATTGCTAACGTTATGAAATAAGCAGTTTAAGACCAGTGTGAATAAATCACTTGACCTGTGCTTCTCCAGTTAGAGAATCTGAGACATTCACGGGGAGGTTAACCTGCGTGGCAGCCAGAAGGATCTCTGGCATCTCCCAGGACATGAGGTGCCAGACAGTGGTTCATGGACATGCTGTAACCTGCTGCTGTTCCTGGGGAATCTATTCTCTTATTACATTTTCTTTGTGATTAAAGCCATGCTCAGTGGATCCTGCCTTGCTTCTGTACAAAGCTGCCTGTCCCTGGGCCTCAGCAGCAACTAGCTGCTAAATCATGTCTGAATTCTTTACAGCGAGGGTGCTGAGGCACTAGAACCGGCTGCCTGGAGAGGTTGTAGCTGCTTCATTCCTGCATGTGTTCAAGGCCGGGTTGGATGGGGTTCTGGGCAACCTGGTCTCGTGAGAAGTATTGCTGCCCACAGCAGGGGTTTGGCACTGGGTGGTCTCTGACAGCCCTTCCAACCCAACCCAACCCAGTATATGATTCCATGATGGCTGCAGTTAGCCTAAGGCAGCACAGAGGATGAAGAATTGTGCCTGACCCATAAAAAGCACATTGGAGAACAAGTCCTTTAAAGGGCACACTAAGCAACAAGGTGACTGAAAGGCTAGGAAGAGATGTAGGAAAGGGCTCAGGCTTGGAAGGCAATGTAACACAAAGGACAGTGTCTCATGGAAAAGAATATGGTTAACTGATAAAGATGGTTGACATGAACAAGCAGCATGGATAGTGTACAACTTTTGGGATCTGGCTAGGACATGACCATCTGAAAACATGTTGTCAGGGGTTTAAGCTGAGAACAAGGTGTGAAAGATGAAAAATGGATGAATGTAGGGGTCAAGAATGCATGAATGGCCCAGGGTCAGGAGGACTCTATGACACATAGAAGAGAGGTGGTGTGATGTCCCTCTTCCTTCACCCACCTTCCATAGCAGCAACTGGTAGAATCTGGGTGGCTCAGAGGCATGAGAAGCATCACAGGACTTGTTATACAGCTGCTTGAAGCAACTCTTTCTTTCACATCACTGCCAAACACGTTCACAGCTGAGAGCACAGAGGAGATGATACCCACTGCTGGCTGCCAGATGGTGAGAGGTGCAAACTTTCATTTGTGGAACCGTATGGAGGGTGGTCTAGACATTGACAGAGACCTCCTCTCCCAAGCTCTCTAAAAAAGGTGAGGAGACAGTGTATTCTGCAAGAAAAGCCAAAAGGAAGGGCAGATAGTCAAGGATTAGGAGGAGGAGGAGGTTACAGCCAAGTCAAGAGCAGATAATAGGTATCTGCTTAGTGTGAAGCCTTTCCAGTGCAAGTCCTCAGAGCTCCTGGGGTTTCAGCTCTGTCACTCGCAGAGCACTTTGCCATCTGCACAGCAAATGGTGTGAAAAGGTGTTTAATTCTAAGTGGCAATCATATATAACAGCTAGTAAATGATGGACTCAGCAAGAGGGAATAGCTAGTTAAAATCATATATCTTTTATACATCCAAAAAGTTTTAAGACAGTTGATTAATGTTAAATCCTCCTTAAAATTTTACATGGTGCCATTGTCTATAAATCACTTGTAATCTCTCTCAAGGAAAGCTTCATCATCCGACAGTACTGGTGTTGAGAGTTTTCCTTTGATTTTTATCCCTTTATATCTCCCCAAATAAGAAAGTAAATGGAACTACAGCACTCTTCACTCACACATAACCCTGCATACAGACGGTTTCTTTCTGTAAATTTATTTTTCCATTTAGTGTTGGAAGTTAAAGAGCAGCAGTATTCAATTCTGTCCACAGGATATAATAAATGAGTACAGCATGCTATCATCTATACAGCATATTTAATAATTAGACTGTAATAGGCATCACTGGATATATCTTGTTGTAGATTCCTAGGTGGTATCATTCAGGATTAAACCTGAAAATAAGAGAAGAAAAAAGATAGCTGCTATTTAGGAATGAAAATCTGAAAATATTCTCCATTCCCTTGTGTAAAATTAAGCTACATAACTCTACACCTTTATAGCCTGATGTTGCAGTTTTAATGCTGCATTAATACGTCGATTTTTCTTCACATTTTTCACATTCTTTTTCATTATGACTCCTTTGCTTTATATCCTCACCCTTTTGACATCACTCAGCTATTTTAACCCAATTATTCTTAAAGCTAAAGAAACCTGTTGTTAGCCTGTGCATTATTTACGTATCTAGCCTTACTTTAATATCCTGATCCTCAGGAGCACTAATAAACTTCAATGTGTTAATTAGGATTCCACTGTCGCTTTATGCTAGAACTGAAAAGAAATGTAACAACAAAAACAATAACCAAAGAATAAGTAACACCTGAAGAAATCTTGACATAGAACCATGTCAGGACTGTCTGAACTGGTGAAATACATCTTTATATAGCAGAATTTATCTTTGAAACTTTCTCCAGAATACCAAATCTTGGTGAAAAGTTGATTTGAAAACCTCATGACTATTGGGACAAAAAACCTATTTGCATTTATAGGCTTTGAATTACTTTGAACAGAGGCAAAATGAAGTATTTGGGGGGGTGTCAATCTTGTTGCTGAAAAATATTACATAAAATGAGACACAAATACTTTTTCAGACATAATGTTATTTTAAAAAAACCCACAAACCAGTTCCATTGGTGGAACCTTTATTAAATGCCCAAGCATGCATTTAATTTAATCAAGAACTTGAATTCAAACTCTTCCCTACCCTTTACAATTTTAATTTATTGGTCGCTGTTGAGCAGCTCCTTACACGACTCAGATGCCTGGTGTCCTGCACTACGCTGATGCAGGACATGCTGGATATTGAATCAGACACAGCAGTCCTCATTTTTTCACCTAATGGGAAAAGATGTGATATAATAAATAAAAGCCTTCACAATGTTTTTCAAACAAACACCCATTACTCTGATGAAGCAATAGTCTCTGGCAATAGTTTTACAGTTGAGACTAGGTCATCTGATCATCTCTATAGATTAAAAAATGCTTGAGGCACACCAGCATCATACAGAACAACTTGTAACTTGTATTTACTTTGTCTTGTGAGGACATTTGAATCCATGAGAGCACTTGCTGTCTCTTCCTGAGACTGCCTGTATATCACACACTTTGTTTTGAGAGGTTTATTGTGCATTAGTGGGTAGAAGTGAGGAGTCTAATAATGCAGCTACGTATGTAATGTATGGTTGGGCAAACTGACTGAAAATCTCAGACTGGTACAAAGAGACATAAAATGCAGACTATACTGCTGGCACTTCTTGAAAATCAACGAGATCATTAAAACTAGCAGTATTGCAGACAAGACAAGACAACTAACATAGCCAGTTCAGTGCGTTCCTATTTTTGCAAGCAGTCAGGGAGAATGGAGAGATGAATGGAAAGATGAAGTGAACTGTGGAACAATTCCAGACCACAATCTCACCTGGGTTCACAAATCCAAATTAGAAGTGTGACTGCAGCTGTTCTGGGCTCCAGTCCTTTGATTTGTTCATCATGGAATCTGACTGGGTCTGAAATACTTCCACAAGGTGCAGTTGCACTTTCAGTTGGTGACTAGGCTGTCAGCTGTGTAAGGCAGATGGTTTTTTCTGCTTTGAACTCCATTCAAAAAGTGGCTGCAGATACCTGATGCTTCTTCTGTTACCCACTTTATCTTATCTTAAGTGAGTGCAATTCTGTGGAGGAAGTTAGAGGCTTCAAATATTTTACAAATCACATACTCTAGGAGAACAGCTGCAAAGGACTGAGAGTTCCTCAGTAGTCTTGATGGCACCTTGGCTTAGTGAAACACGGTGTTTCAGCTATGAACTGGAGCTACTACTTTTTCCAGTTGACTGGAAGTAATTGTTTCCTCCAAACAAAAAAACCAAGACATTTTCATATTTTTCTACTACATTTCAATGCTAAGAAGTTTCTTTTTTTAAAAGAAGATGGGGGTTTGTTTGTACTTTGCAGTGGGACATTTTCATGTTTCTAACTGACATGCTCAGTATCACTCTTCATTCTGCTGTTGTCATGATACACCCATCTTTTCTGAGCTTACTGTACTAAACATACTGTAATAGTGAAGTTCAGCATGATGGGATATGTCTGCAGACTCCCTTTTCTCAATCAAAACATGCCTGAAGTTTCTGAGTTAAGCTGAAATTAGACTTAGAATCATAGAATCATTAGGGATTGGAAGGGACCTCGAAAGATCATATAGCCCGATCTCCCTGCCACAGCAGGATCACCTAGAACAAGTCACACAGGAACACATCCATATTGTTTTCTAGAAGTTCTAAGTGCCTGCAACACAGGCTTTAAGATGAAGGTACCTTCCCCACTGTAAGTCACTACAGAATCATAGAATCATTCAGGGCTGGAAGAGACCACAGGGTCATACAGTTCCAACCCCCTTGCCATGGGCAGGGACATCCCACCCTAGATCAGCCTAGCCAGAGCCTCATCCGGCCTTAAACACCTCCAGGGACGGGGCTCCAACCACCTCCCTGGGCAACCCATTCCAGGCTCTCACCAGTCTCATGCTGAAGAACTTCCTCCTCACATCCAGTCTAAATCTACCCAGCTCCAGCTTTGCTCCATTCCCCCTAGTCC
>JAOXOE010000343.1:9047348-9062906 GCA_028565055.1 Phoeniculus purpureus | reverse complement strand
GATACTAGGATAAAGGTTGGACTCGATGACCCTGGAGGTCCTTTCCAGCCATGACGATTCTGTGATTCTGTGATTCTTTTATCACTCCACGGCTACATGTGCCACTCAGGTACCTTATCCCTACAGAATATATATTTGCTTATGCTCAGACTGCCAGCCTGCACACCTAGTGACTCTGAGTCACCCATCCCTTCCTCTTTTTCCTTGAGGTTCAACAGTTTGGGCAGACTTCCAACACAGCCACAGAAACTGGCCTTATCACCTCCTACAATAGGCTCAACCTGGAAAAATATCTGTCACAAATGAAAATAAAAGTTGACTCAAGAAATAAAGACAAAAATTAAAGCACTTTCCCCCTTTCCCAGGATGAACTTCACTCCTTCATCTCTGTTCCTCTATCTCCTCCTTTCCAGGCAGTGCAGATGGATGAAGTATGGAGGGCTGCGGTCAGTCCATCACAGCTCCTTTCTGTTATTCCTTCCTCCCCTGCAGCTCTGACACTTTGCCATGTAAAGAACCCACCATGGATTTCAGTGCTTGTTCCAGAGGTAACTACCTGCAGCTCTGCTGATGCTTTCTTGTCTTGATACAGAGGGGTTATGCAGCCAAGGCATTAAAAACAAGTTAAAAACAGAAAAAAACCCACACATTTACTGATTCTGATGAAGTAAGTATTATTCTTCAGCATCCTCTTTGAGGTGAAACATGTCTATAGAAATGGTGGGGCTTTGTTCCTTTGCCTTGCAGTGATAGTCATGGACAGGAGACTGATCTCAGAATCTGCACTCCAGCTTCAGCAGCGGGGTCTGCACTCCAGTTTTATTAGGTACTGTTATATTAACAAGCTGAAAGTGAATTACTTGGGTTAGCTATTGACTTTGTTGAGGACCAAGACTTTGCTGCCAAACGTTACCAGCATTTAGAAGATACTTCCTAGTCAGTCAAAAGAGTAAGACCAATAATCATAGGTGGGCAGCTGACTGTTTCTGAGCAGAAAGTGCACTTTTAATCCTGCTTTGCCTCTATCAGGCAGCCATCAAATTGAGTAAAGAGGTCCTGATCTCTGCTTTTGGTTCAGATACTGACACCGGAGAAGATTCAGTACATCTGCTTTTCTGTCTCTCCTTTGCCATGCCCCTTAGAATGGTGACATTTCCTTACTCTGTACTTGAGCACAGTCAGTTCTAACTGACTTCTAGCTGCTATCTAGTAATAAATAGCAGGAATATCCAACACGTATATGCAAACATAGCATTTCAACAATATCTAGAGTGGCATTTTATTTCGGATGTTAATTCATGATGCAGCTTCACGAGAGACTGAGTAAGCCTAAATGTCAGTGCACCCTTTGCTCTGGCACATTTGCTTGTCTTGGCTGTCTGATGTGTCAGCTCAGTTGCAAAGTCAGCAGAAAACTAACCCAAGAAAGGAATAGAATAGTTTCCTGCAAGTTCAGTAAATTGAATTGATTCATTGGGAAGCCAAATAAATGCTGGAGCTGCTACAAAACAAGGGGGAAACTGTCACAGCCCAATTTCAATCAGTTTATCCTGCTCTAGAATTATTTCTGAGTGGCCAAAAAAGTAAACAATCTAGAATACTTAATTGGAACTGTGTGCAACAGCACATGGAGCATCATCATTGTGCTCTGAGCAGGGGTTTGGGCTAGATCATGTCAGGGGATTTCTTGAGGTATGGAACTAAGGTTTTAGAATCACAAAACTCTTAGGGTTGGAGGAACCCCTCTGAGGTCATCTAGTAACCTGGATGCTATAGCACTAATAGCACTAAGGTGCTATGCACTAATGCATATAGCCTGCACGGAGTCTCCATCCTTGGAGGTTTTAAAGGACAGACTGGCTGTGGCTAGATGAACTCAGAGGTCTTTTCCAGCCTCAATAATTCTGTGATTCCATGATTAAAATGTTTAAGTGGAAGTTCTGCACAGTTCCCACACAGCATAATGGTTCAGTGCTGAGAGGAACCTGCTTTTCACTGAACAGAACTGTGCAGTATACAGCTCTCATAAAAAAGGAAAATCTCAGTTTTGAACAGAAAACCAAATCTCCAGAGAATTATTAACAAGTGGAGTCATAGCATAATGACATAAAAAGTTGCATGCTGACTTTTCTGAGACAAGATGTGCAGTGCAATTGTGCTACTTTAACAGAAGATTCGCTAAATATGCCAATTATCTCTTCAGCTTGAAATTTCCCCCTCATTCAGTGTTACTAAGAAATTGGAAACTGTTTTAACAATTTGATCCATTTTAATCATCACAAGATAAAAATTTACATTGAAAAATCACTTGTGCTCAAATAAAAAAATGACTTTTTAAAAAAATTTCTACCATATTATTTTTGCTTCAGACACTAACTGTTAGAAGTTTTGTCCAAATTCCACTGTTTTCACTGGAACTTGCTGTAAGAAGTTTAAGCCAAAGAAGAAAGTAGAGTTTTTTCTTCTAATTTTAATAGGGTTTAGAATAATTCCATAGTTCTATGTTTGTGTTCAAATACATAAAATATTCAGTGAAAATAGAGTGGGCTGGGTTTTTTTTTTTTCATCAAGAGGATATAGTCTAAATGGAAATGGTCAGTTTTGGGGCAGGGGATTGTTTATTTTAATGTGTTTACATTTGTGGAGTTAGCAATGACACCAGAAACAGTTCATCTAGCCAGCCTGATCTGATCTAGTTGGTGTAATGCATTGATTTCAGTGAAGGTGAATGGTAATCATGCCAGTCTGGGACTTGCCTTGACTTCTTGATTTGAGGATCTCACTAATCTAGCAAAGGTTATCCCTGCTGTAACCACCTCTATCTACTATATAAATATATGTTTGACACTTAGAAATGTGACAATTTAAATTTCTATGATTTGTTGCTGAGCTCTTCATTGTCGTTGTAAAGGTGGGGAATAACCGTAGAACTGTTAGCATCTTCAAAAATGTAAAAGATTTATTTTCAGTCTAAATGAAAACCAGGGTTTTCAATGCACTGGGGGCAAGCACTTCCTATTAATTTATGCTTATCCACATTAAGTGAATTGCACGTACAGAACTGTACATCAGGGATTTCAACACCTTGCTTCAATTAATTTCTAATGATAGTTGGGAATCAAAGCCCTTTGTATGGCTTTGAAAACCAAACAGAAATATTTTAAGAGATCCCGTAACTGTTTAGGGAAGAACTCTACTTCAGGCGTTTGCGTTGACGTTAAGACAACCACTTATGATGATCCAGCTAAACTTAGAACCACCTTTTTCATCATTTGGTGTTTAACTCAGGATACGTTAACAGAGCTAGGAATCTTTCAAAAGACTCAATGGAGTCAGCAGTCAAATTACTGAAGAGCTTAACTGCCTAAAAAGCCTCAATCAACTACACAAAACCACATCCAGCTGGGTATGAAACATCTCCAGAGAGGGAGACTCCACAATCTCCATGGACAACTCCTTCCAGTATTTAATAACCCTGACTATAAAGAAGTTTTTCCTCAGATTGAGGTGAAACCTCCTGTGTTCAATCTTGCATCCATCACCCCTTGTCATGTCTGTTGCAACTGAAAAGAGAGTATTCCTTTCTTCTTGACACCCAGCCCTCATGTATTTATAGACAGTGATTAAATCCCCTCATAGCCTTCTTTTGTCCAAACTTTTTAGTTTTCTCAGTCTCTCCAAAGTCCATTTTGAAGTCACAGGATAAAAGCAAGACAACCCAATACCATCCGTCTTCTTCTCTGCCAACTGCAGCTCAACAGAGAGCATTCCCTGCATTTCCAAAGTCAAGTTGCATACAATACTAACAAGAGAGAAAAGCAATTGAGAGTAAGAAACTGATATTTGAGGTCAGAAAAATAAGTATTACTGCAGTAAAAAATATGGAGGAAGGTTCCAAATTATAGAAACATAGAATGTGTTGGGCTGGAAGGGACCTCCAAAGGTCATCTAGTCCCACCCTCCTTCAGGAAACAGGGTCATCTCTAACGAGATCAGCTTGCTCAGAGCCCCATCAAGCCTGACCCTGAATGTCTCCAGGGACTGAGATTATACCACCTCTCTGGGCAACTTTTTCCAGTGTTTCACCACCCTCAGATTAATTATTTTTTTCCTAACATCCAATCTAAATCTCTCCTGCTCTAGTTTGAAAACACTGTCCCTCGTCCGGTTGCTGCACACATGGCAGTTACATAGCACAAAAGACCTATAATGATACGGCTGCAGGCAGGGCCAGTACCAAGAGGACAGAAGGACCTATTGAAGCATGAGGAGCCATCACATCTCTAAACTCTCCTGCATCTTTTCCTTGATTTTGCAAAAAAAGAACATTTTCTAGATTTGTGTGTTTAAGATCCTTGAGGAAATCACAGAATTATTGAGGCTGGAAAAGACCTCTGAGCTCATCCGGCTCAGATGATAACCTAGCATAACCACGTCAGCCAGACCAGGGTGCTAAGAGCTACATCCAGTCTGTCCTTAAACACCTCCAGGGATAGGAAATCCACCACTGTCCTGGGCAGTCCATTCCAGGGTCTGATCACCCTTTCCATGACGAAGGTCTTCCTGACATCCAACCTAACCCTTCCCTGGTGCAGATTCAGACACTGCCCTCTTGTCTTGTTGCTACTTGCCTGTGAGAAGAGCTTGACCCCCACCTGACTATAAACCTCCCTTCAGGGAGTTGTAGAGAGGAAGAAGGTCCCCCCTAAAGTCTCTTGTCTTCTCCAGGCTGAACACCCCCAGCTCCCTCAGCCTCTCCTCATCAGATTTTCCCTTCAGTCCCTTCTTCAGCCTTGTTGCTCCTCTTGACCTGCTCCAGTATCTCAATCTGTTGAAGTGTTGGGCCCACATTCACCTGATGGCCTAGAAGGAAAGAACTTTCTGTTTCCATGCAGAAATGGTGACATTATCATCCAGCATTTATTAAATTGTCTTACATCCGTTTCATAATAATGCTGAAACAAGCTTACTTTTAGGATTTAATATGCTAGTGCCTTTGCTCTCCTTACTGTCCTTATTTAAACTGATGCTCGGAAATCCTGTACATGAAAAGCCCTGAAATAAATACCGAAGCGTGCGTTAAGGAGGAAAAGTATTTTGAAGCACATTATGCTCTGGTGCCGCATTATTAATGTGCTGAGATATTTTAAACTGCATTCTGTATGCTAGATTTAGATTATTATATAAAACCTGCTCCCTGTCTTAGCTATTTCCAAAAAATCTGTAAGGTAGAATTTCTTTTTCCAGATAAATTCCTGCCCATCGTGATTTTTGCTGTCCAAAACCATGTACACACAAGTAAGGGCACAGATGGCCACATACGCTCCTGTACTAGGAGGAGTATCTGGCAAACAGCTGGAAATCTTCTGGAGGACTAAGGTAGGATTACAATTCTGTTTTAATGTTTATACTGGCAGATGAAAGCTCTCTCCCATGCAGCAGGGGAGATAAGATGGCTGACAGCACTAAGCTGCCTTCACTAAGCGATGCTGATGGCTGCTTTCTGGCAGCCCGGGGCCGTATGCATGATTAAAGAGAGAAACTTAAGCTAAACCAGGCACTTTAAAAACAAATACACTTTAGAATCACGCTAACTCTACTTAGCACCTAGGATTTCACTCTATATATCTTAATAGTCCTAAGCAGCTCCCTTTGTAAGCAATTCATCCAGGAGTTCATGTGTCAGGTTTAATATGAATCAAGGAATGATCATTTGTAGCTAAAATGTTCATAATGCAGAGGAGCCTTTCATCTTGGACACATAATCACTAGCCTTCAAGCAGAGCACAGCGCAGTGTACGTCCTGTACTCCAGGACTGCCCCTGCCATGAATTTGCCTGCTCTTAGTCACTTTCTCAGTCTCCTGGATTCCAAAAAACGTCTGGCTATTTTGGACAGACAATGAAAATGTGCAATAAATCAAAACCTACTGTCACTAGAAATAGCGTGTGCAAAATGTGCAGTTTATCTTGGTTAGCTTAGCAGATGGGAAACAGCTGGTGAACCAGGAATGCTTTTACTTTCTTCTGTGTTTGTCTACAGTTAGCCTGCTCCCACTCTATTGATAAGGCAAGAGGAAATAGCCTCAAGTTGCACCAGGAGAAGTTTAGGTTGGACATGAGGAAAAATGTCTATATTGAAAGGGTCATCAGGCCTTGGAACATTTAAAAACTGTGTCTATCTGGTGCTCAAGGACATGGCCTAAGTTGGGCCTGTTGGAACTAAGGTAATGGTTGGACTCGATGATCTTAAAGTTCTCTTCCAACCCAAGATACTCTGTGTGACTTTGTAGAGGAGGACTCTCAGGAGTTTCCCTGAAGGAGGAAGGAGTGACAAGAGCCACATTAAATGGACTGGGGATGTCTGCAGCCTTCATTCCCAGTCCCCATGCAACACTATAATGGAGGAGGTAGCAAAGCTGGGTGTAGGCAGACGGGAAGCTGAAGGGAAAGTCTACTTAAGATCCAGTTGCATTTGTCACTGCTCCACTCTGATTCCATTAACAATGTAGTGGCACTTTTGCAGCTGAACTAGACTGACTTGACTTCCCCAAGTCAAGTCTGTCTTTCGCCCGTGTTGTAAAAGAGGATATGAACCGTGTTGAAACAAGAAATGTTACGCCATATGAAATGTTATGAGTTGGGTTTAAAACAAGAAATGTCATGTTATGTGAGTTGGGATGAGATAAGTTATGTGGTACGATTAGCCGTGAATTTGCATGGAACCACCTTGAGACATTGGCAGGCTCTCACCTGCCCCGTTTAGTATTGCTCAGGATCCAGGGGAGAAGGACTTCTCCCCTCACCCCAATGACCAATGGGAGACGTCTACCCTCACCCTGATGACCAGTGGGAGAAGGACACGTTGTGGGAGGAACTGATAAAAGCCTGAATGTGGCTACTTCTGGCATGCGTGTCGGTGGACCGTGGACTCCCCACCCCCCTGCATCCAGCGTTGTTTGCCTGTTACCTCACAAAATACATTTGCCATCTGATTCTAATACAATCTGGAGTGGACGGCTCATTTATAGTAAGATTGGCTCGCATTCATAACACCCATGACCATAAGCGGGGAAGTGACTTCTCCTGTACTTTAGCTCAACCTTCTTGTATTTCCTTCTCCCCATCACACCACAGTGGGGTAGGAGTGAGCGAGAGGCTGTGTGGTGGCTTGCAACCGTAAGGCAATTTCTGATATTTTTTCTGAATTACCTCTCTATCAATAGCTCTCAAATTGCTGGTCTACCCAGGGGTAGCTTCTATCTCTGACCAATTCTTATGGCAAAAGGCTGTAATAAACTTCTTTTCCTTGGACTCTACCTTCTAAATTGTTTTAACTGCTGGAAAACATTTCTTGGCAGCAACCACCATCAGCAGTTAAAATTTTATAACCTTTACACTTAATTACAAATTGTGCCATGAAGGTAGCAATCGAGAAATGTGTTCTTGAATTAATTCTATAAATTCCAGAGTGTTAATGTTCCTCCAGAAGGAAATAATGTGATTCTTTATTGTAATTACAACCCATTTGAAAATCTGCATTTTTCAAATCTGTTTGTTAACCGCTGTTTCGAGGTACAAGACAGTCCTTTTCATTTATTATTTTTTGCTGACTGGTTTAACATCTTGTATTTTTTTTAACATCAGAACAAGAATTTTGATCAACAGCTAACGTTTGGTTCATTCATTTGGGATGCTTTGTTTTTTCCTCCACAGGTAATTAACAGTTTGGTCACAGCAGTGGTATTAGGAAATGACACAAACTACCTTATTACATGAAAGTCTGTAAAAACGTATTAACCATGAGTTTTGTGTTGCAGCATAGTGAGTAATCAGGAGCACTTTTCACTCGCATTAGTTTATTTTTCCTGAGTCTTTTTTTAGAAAGGTGGACAAGGCACTAACACACAATTAAACTGGTAGAAGTGTGGGGTTTCTGCTGAAATTAGAATTGGGGCTGGTGGGAGGAAGGAACTTTTTTTGCTACTACATTTGGTTCTAAGTGTTTCCTCAAACTGCAGCACATGGTGCTTTTAACAGCTTTCCAGATTTTGGAACTGCGATAAAATCTATAGTAAATGTGTACCACAGCTCTTCAGTACCCAAGAAAGAACTGCCAAAGGAGATTGTCTGGGGTTTATCACCAAAACTTAACTTGAGGTCTGTTTTAAATAATACCAATAAATGAAGTTCATCTTAACAATGTGAAGCTCCAAGGAAATAAAGAAATGCAATGCTGCAATTTAGTTTTACACTGTGTATTTTATTCTTGATTCAATAGCATGAAATAGCATCGACAACTCGTAATTTCATCCCAGGTAGTACATTGTCTGTGCTTGTGGAAGAATGTGTGAAGTGCATGTGAAGGAGAACATTCCTGGCACATCATGTGTACCTCCTTCTTTGTGTTTCTCAAACCTGCTGCCTGACTTTCCTGGCTTTGAAAGGTTCTCAAATAATCTACTCAGAGAAATGGAATTTCAGTTCTGTTATCGAAGTAACAATCCAACTCAGGTGATTAAATTCACATCTTTAGATTGCTGAAGTTTTGTGTTAATTCATACCTCATACTAATTTAAGATGCAGTGTTGCAGTGCTTTCTCAGAGAGGCTTTTTTTCCAAGCTTGTCCTGGCAATGGGTTAAACACATCTAGCTGGACCACACATTTTGATCACAAATACACTGTTGGAACCTAGCTTTAGTAAACTGCTAAAGACAGGCTGAGATGAAGTACAAGAGGGTGCTCCATACAGTGACATGCAAAAAGCAAGACAGTGATATCTAAGAACTTTGAATCAAATCCTTTAAACCAGTATAAACTTGTTGGGGACCTTCTAATGACCTTCTGAACCCCGAAAAGGGCCTGACACAAGGCTGGGGAAGACTGTTCACAAGAGCAGGGAACAATAGGATGAGGAGTCATGGTTTAAAGCTGGAAAAAAGGAGATTGAGCTGGACAGGAGGAAAATGTTCTTGAATCAGCATGGGGGAACCCTGGAACAGGCTGTCTAAAGAGGCGATGGAAGCCTTGAATCCTGGAGTCACTCAGAGTCAGGCTGGCTGGGGCTCTAGGCAATCTGCTGTAGTTTGAGATGTTCCTGTTTGTTACAGGGGGGTTGGAGGGACTAGATGACCTTTGGAGGTCCCTTCCAACTCTATGATTCTATGAAACTGATGCCTCTCTGCTGTTCATCTATTATGAGCAACTCTTGCATGGGCAACACACTCACAAACAATGTTCTTCTCCTAGATGGTGCACAAGCAGGGGGGTGATCTCCACAAATACAACAGCCATACTTCATATTGATCTCAGTGTCCACAGGTTTGCTTTTCAACCTTAGAAACAGCAACTGAACAGTCTATTAACTTCAAAGAGCAGGGCAGTTTTCACTTCTGATGATCTAATGCCCATGAACTACATAAGCATAAGGAAAACCTTGCAGCGTGGGCATAAGAACACGAAATCACTCATTGTCCTGCCACAGAACAAACAAAATAAAATGCGGTTCACTCCTCTTCCAATAACTACTTTTTCTCTTGGGTCATCTGGCTTTGGCCTACATTCTGCCTGAAGTGGTTTAAAAAGCTGAGGAGTTTTCAGACATTTGAAATCCTCTTGGATTTCTGAAAAGTAATTTTTTGGAACTAATCTATGGCTTGTTTCAAGTCAGTTATATTTCTCTATTTAACTTTCTCAGTGCCGCATCAAATGAGTGTAAGTGGTAGTTTGGTGTCTAATTAGGAATTGAAAATGTGAATGAAGACTTGGCTCCACTGAATTTCATCCCATTTTATTTTACTCAAGTCAGTCTGGAATCTGATCCATTCTGTTTGATACGAAATCAAACCAACTTCCTATGATCTGAAGTCAATGTAAACTAAGTTGGGAGTAAAGATATTGGGACCGTGTGTGTTTAAATACTGCCACATTTCCAAATGTGACCCGATGTTTCAGACAAAGGCTCCTGAGCCATCACAGGACAGCAGGTACGCAGTCCCAGAAGTGAAGCATAACGGGCTTTAGTCAACAGAAAAACGTTTGTTAAGGTGACCTTTTAAATTAACCTGCTTCAGAGATGTAATCACTCTAAACAGACAGATACAAAGAAGCTTATTAGCAAAAGGTAAGATGAAAATGCAACCCATCAATCAGGTCTGATGATTACTAGATGAAAAAAAAGGTCAATCTCCAAATAGCCCACATAACCACTCAGACCTTTTGGTCCAGCAGGAACAATTGCTTAATCAACAATAACCACCTTCAAGAGTTCAACCCTTTTCTAGCAGAATGTGGCCATCTTACTTGTCCAACAGCAGTGGTGCTGAAGGGGACATTACAGAGAGGGCCTGTGGTGGTTTTTTTTAAATAATTTTAATAATAAATCTAAAAAAATTCTGTAGCTTGTGTTTACATGCTAGAAATCAAACAGATGCAGTCAAAGTGATTGCACAACAATATCTCAGAGCTTCATGGAAAACAGACGTTGCTGATTACCTAGTCATCCGGTCACTGCAAACACGTGCCACTCACTTTAGCTCTAATTTAAAACAGCTCTCAATTAAGAGCAGAATGGTGAGACGTGAAAAAATGTCACAATAAAGCAGCAACTATGCAGTATCTCCTGTGGGATTTTCCCCAGTACCTCTGCATGTGGCAAAGGGCTATTAATTTAATTATAATTATTAATAATTATTAATTTTAATACACACCAACTCCTTCACTGTCATGGTGTTAGGACACAGGACAGTACAAAACACAATGCCGAGATCTAAGTGGAGATAACAAAGAGTAGTTTCTTAGTTTCTACATGCCTTTACGCAAGTCAAGAGGAAATGGTCTCAAGTTGCATCAGGGGAGGCTTAGATTGGACATTAGGAAGAAGTTCTTACTGACAGAGTGATTGGGTACGGGAACAAGTTGCTGTCCAGGGAGGTGGTGGAGTCACCATCCCTGGAGATATTTAAAAAATGAGTAGATAGAGCACTGGAGGCCATGGTTTAGGAGTTAGGGAGATGTTGGGTTGAAGGCTGGACTTGGTGATCCTGGAGGTCCATTCCAGTCTTGATGATTCTATGATTCTATGATTCTAGTTGTGAAGGATATAAGATAAATTAATCCTTAAAATGTTTGGTAATATCTTAATTTATCAGATGGAACTGAATTTAAATGCATAATTTGTTTTCAGCTCACAGAGCCTCTTCTAATTTGCTTTTTAATTGCAGTACAAAGAAAGACGTTAAAGTACAGAGTTCCCTGCAGGTGACTAGTGCAGGAGAAGCCTTCCTTTCCATTGTCTCTTTGGAAATTTTCGGTGTCCCGAGCTGTGCCTTTCAAGCACTGGAGTTCCATAAAATGTCTTTCATTGTGTAAGAAGGTGCCATTTGAAATAGGAATTAATTTTTTATTTACTTTAACAACAAACTATATTGATTATTGCTTTATTAGATGTAGTGGGTTCAGTGCCAGCACATCTGCCAGCTTCCACCAGAAAAAGCAGCAAAGACTCAAGCTGGTCACTCTACTGTACAAATGAACTTTCCCCTTTTCATAGTAATCTTAGGCTTTTTAATCTCTGAGACAAAATTGACAGTGTTGAGACAACAAAGAGGCTACTTGCCCTTCTATCCATAGGGAATAACAAGGAAGAAAGAAGATTAAAAAAGGGAAGAGAAAACAGTGTTTCAGGCTTTACATAAAACACTGCTTTTTACTCATTGCTGGCCTCTAAATATGAAAGATCTTGTTGGCGTCCCCAGTTAAAAGTAGGAGATCAAAGACGCATAGATGTATGTAACCTGTTGTCTCTCTGGCAGTGTTTCAAAAGGAAGATCAACTGAAAATGATAGAAAAGTTGCTAGAAAGGAGCTTTTTTGTTTGGTTGGGGTTTTTATTTTATTTTTTTGTTGCTTTTTAAGAGCAACAAGAGTGAAATTTAGGTGATTTTTCCCAACTGTTTTCTGTTTTCAAACAATTACAGAATCACATAGAATCACAAAATATTTCTGGTTAGAAAGGACCTCTGAGATCACCGAGTCCAACCACACACATAAAAACAACAAAACCCAAACCGTGATCAGACGCCAGCACCAAACACACTCAACTAGATAAAACACTAAATAAACCCTCTACAGTCTCTGCCACCACAGCACCTCCTGAAGTATCATGTCTAGACATTTCATAAATATCCAAGGATGGTGACTCAACCACCTCCCTGGGCAGCCTTTTCCAGCGCCTGATCACTCTGTCAGCAAATAACTTCTTCCTAATACCCAATCTAAACCTCCCCTGCCACAGCTTCAGACCATTTCCTCCGGTCCTGTCGTTATTCATCTGAGAGAAGAGGCCAATACTCACCTCTCTACAACATCCTTTTAGGTAGTTGTAGAGGGCAGTAAGGTCTCCCCTCAGCCTCCTCTTCTCAAAACTAAAGAACTGCAGTTCCCTCAGCCTCTTCTCATGTGATTTTTTCTCTAGACGCCTCGTGAGTTTGGTAGATCTACTCTGGACTTGTTTTTGCACCGAAGTGTTCTTGCAGTGAGAGGCCGAGAACTGACCCCAGTACTCAAGGTGAGGACTCACCACTGCCCAGTACAGGGGGATGATAACTTCCCTACTCTACTGGCCACATTATTCCTGATATAAACCACACAGACATCAGATGGAGCATTAAGTGAGGTAGAAACACCAGGAATGTAATGGCTCAGAAAGGAATTGTGACGGAAGTATCAAATTCTTGTCTCTACTAGCATTGACCACAACATATTCAGTACTTTATGTGGTTTGTATGTCCTTATTCCTGGAAACTTTTACTTAGAACAGTGAAAAACTTTCATTTTAAAAGAATTAAATCAATTAAAGAAAAAATTATGAACTATTTTTGTTTTCCTTTCTTTTCCTCCTGCCCTCTCTCTTTAACCTCATAATGTCCAATTTTAGTAGTGTGAAAGGCTGAGAGAAGTGATGAAGAAATAAAAATTTAAAAAAAAAGGAAAACCCTGGAGGCAAGGGTTGCTCTTTTTAACAACACTGGCTCCCCAAATAAGATCTTTTTGCTAAAGGTGTGGGGTTTTGTTAAGATTTTCCATTGCAAATTCTTCTACTGACTTTGAACTTACTTTCTTCTTCACCTAAAAACAAGTGATCTGCAAAAATAGTTCTGACAATTTACTCCTTTCTTGATTCTTTTTCACAAGGTACAGTCAGAACTGGTAGAATTTAAATCCTTGTTCTTGTCCTTATCCTCCAGTGAAGGTGTGGAGACACCTGTGTGACCAACACTCAAAGCATCGTGATTCATGTTTTAACAACATAGAATTCAGTTTCTGCTTTCCGCTGGATGTCACATCGGTAAATGTTGAGCCTTTAGTTTCACCTATCTTCATAGCTCCAGTGCTACAATTCTTTTCCTTTTAGACTATTGCTAAAATAAACTCAATACATAGCACTAATGGCAGATTTCGCTGTAACTTCACCTATGGGATGAGCATACTACTCAGACTTTGTGTTCTTTACGCTCTTCGAATGAATGAAGTGTGTGTTTGAAAGGCTCTTTGATGCCAGAGCTGCTCTACTACCTCCCTTGTGTAAGCCGCTTTGAGATTTCCAAATGAAAAGTGTTATAAAAGTTCTAAATGGTATTGCTGTTATTATTTATTATATATTAAGCTGGAGCGAACTGCACATTACTATTTTATGTTTATGCCTGGAAAGGGTAATGTATAGATAACTCATTTGCTCTGCACCTTACCATCTTTTTCCATTATTAAAGCCAAGGGACAGTTTTACATGAGCTGAAACAGAATGAAGACGGCAAATTCATTTCACTGCTGTATATCTTGGACCAGGGATTTTTTTTCAGTTCACTTTCCAGTTCTCATACTTCTTCAGCTATAATCATCGGCTGCTTTTATGCAGTTTGTGCCGATCACTAATGGTGATAAATTTGATAGTTTCACACACTGTGTTACACTGAGCTCTCTCTATAAACACCTCACAATCCAAAATTACAAATAATTGCCTCTCATTAGCAGTGGCCTATAAACAGTTTATTGCTTCAGCAATACTCGGTCTGTATAAACAACTGCTCATCTGTTTGCATGACTAGAGGAAATAACCTACAAAGTAATAAACACATCCTACTCTATGAAAAGCAAGATGCATGGCAGCAAAAGATATGAAGAGTTGTACTGTAATTCCTTGCTTTTAAGGTGAACTCCTAACTTAACCCACTCCTTTTAGCTTAAACATTGATGGCACAATGAAACACACAGATACACAGCAGCAGATTTCAGGCAGAGATGCCTTCTTCTGTGTTAATGTCTTCTATCTTTTGTCTGTCATGGGCAATCCAATAACAAATGCTTCAAGGACAATTGTGGATTATGTTAACTCTCTGCACAAAAGAAGCCTTTGCCCAATACTGCTTCTGGCCACTAAAATAATAATAATTATAGTATTAATGGCTGCAGTGTAACCAGCCTGATAAACAACTGCAGTTATGCAGTATTTAAGGCTGACATTTTCTAAAACAGTGTGTGATCTCAAGTTCTACAAATCAACTGCAGTCGCTCCAAGGTTACAAATTGGACATTTACTCAAGGAAAGCCCAACATTTTCAAGATATACTATGTTGTTTCATAAGGTAATCCAAAGCACTAGCCACCTACAGAAACCTGGTAGACACTCTAGTTTCAAGGGCTTAAAATTCAGATAGATTCCATGTGAAATATGGATCAAAGATCTTATTGAGTAAGAGTCGCACCTGAAAGCAAATTCCCATGACCTAGTGTCCTGAATTCAGAAGGAGGCGTTTAGTTGATGGACTTTGCAGAACTTCAGAGCCTCATCAGAAGACAGTAGTATGAATAGTCTCTTCCAGTTCACAGATTTCAGCTTCATTTTCTTTGATGACTGAAAACCAATACGGGTTCTTTACTGATTGCAGGCAGAATTGCTCCAGTGCAATTTTAAAAAGCCTTACAGAGTAGGACTATAAAATCATTGTTTTAAACATCCACGGAGCGTTTAAAACATCTGCAGCAAATGCCTGAAATTATTTCATCTAGTACAATGCTATTGAAACTACTTTCTTAAATTTAGAAAAACAGATGCAATTACAGAAAAATGGAAGTGCCAGCACAATTAAAATACATAAAGTGCATAAATCTGTCCACAACTCTTTCTGATTTATTTGTCTGCTTCTGCACTCTGAAGTCTTTTTATCTAAATAAAATTTTCTCCCGCATATTTTAGGAAGCTTAGCTGGTGGAAAACATTTCCTGTACATCAGAATATTTTAGTATCTTTCCCAAAATAATTAAATTGACACTTATTTTAAAATCACATTAAATGTAGCATCAAGAAAAGCTGTATTGCTAGAGTTGAATGTAGAAGTAGTTCTCCTACCCAAAGCTCAATTAAACCACAAACACACTCAGCATTGCTTTCAGCAGAAAAAAAAATGCACTCAAAATTCTGTCTCCATATGACTGGAAAGGGTGATCTGTGTTAGATAGTTTTGTCCTGCTCCGGCAGGGGGGTTGGACTCGATGATCTCT
>JAOXOE010000343.1:9034196-9047248 GCA_028565055.1 Phoeniculus purpureus | reverse complement strand
TGGATGTGAGGAGGAAGTTCTTCAGCGTGAGAGTGGTGAGAGCCTGGAATGGGTTGCCCAGGGAGGTGGCTGAGGCCCCGTCCCTGGCCAGCCTGATTAAGAGTCTCCTTCTCTGGAGAGGTTGGAGCCCGCCTGGGCATGTTCCTCTGCGACTTGATCTGGGGTGTCCTGCTGTGTTGGGGGGATTGGACTGGATGACCTTTTGTGGTCCTTTCCAGTCCCTGATGTTCTGTGGTTCTGTGAGTTACGGGTGTCAGCTGTAAAACAGCAGGTTCTGTATAAATCAGGAGGATCTTCTTCCCAGTGAGGGTGACAGAGCCCTGGAAGGGGCTGCCCAGGGGAGTTGTGGAGTCTGCTTCTCTGGAGACATTTAAAACCCACCTGGACTTGGTCTAGGTGATCCTGCTGTGGTGGGGGGATTGGACTGGATGGTCTTTTGAGGTCCTTTCCAGTCCCTGTGATTCTTCGAGATAGACTCAGGGGATGAACCCAGACTAAGCAGCAGGTCATTTTATCAGGTGTTTATGGGAACTGATGTAGGAGGTGTGTGGTTTTATATTCCCTATACTTTGATCTGACTTCTGCAAACCCTTTTGTTAGCATTGGTCTAGGTGATCCCGCTCTGGCAGGGGGATTGGACTAGATGATCTTTCACGGTCCCTTCCAATCCCTAATGATTCTACGACTCTATGAAATTAGTCAGCAGTCTGGCTGAGTACAGCAGGTCTTACTCAGTGAGATTTTGACAACGTGCCACATGCATCACCAGAAGTAACCCGAAGTCAGTTTCTTTGTTGTTGTTGTCCAGCCGAGGTTACGTGTGGATTCATCAGTGTCTGACGGCCTGTTGTGCTCTGTCTTTCAGGGACGCATTGCGGCATTAGAAGCGGTAAGTTTCAGATCCTCATTTCCAATCTACTAGCAGTTGTACTGCTGATTGTGTATCTGAGTTACTGAAAACACGACGGGTATGTGTTGAAAAACTGGCACGGCGTTCACATTTTTAACCGTTATTTTACTGTTAAAGAGAGGATGTGGTAATTTTACACTGGACCTTTGCACAGGTTTTTACTAGGTGTTTGAGTACTGATCGTGTGAAACAGTGACCACAAAGGCATCGTCTTTGCAGGGAGAAAATAGGAAGCGCCAAAGCCCAAACAAAACTCAGCCGAGTAAGAGCTGTAAAAGACAACAGGAGTGTTTCTGTTTGTATACTAACAACAAAAGGGAGGACTAGGGACAGTCTTTGTCCTGTATTGGATGCTGGGGGGAAAGTTGTGGTGTGAGGAAGAGTCTGAGGTGATTAGCTGATGAAAAAACTCAGGAAAAATGGGTTAACTGATCTGACTGTGAAATGGATTTAGAACTGAATAAATGGCTGAGCTCAGAGGATTGTCATCAGCGGCACAGAGTCCAGCTAGTGGTGCTCCCCAGGGCTCAGTACTCACCCAGTCCTCTTCAGTGTCTTCATCGACAACTTTGATGAGGAGATAAAGTGCACTCTCAGCAAGTTTGCTGATAGTTTCTTTTCAGTGTGCCTTGTGATGGGACAAGGGGCAATGGATGCAAGCTGGAGCCCAGGAGGTTCCACCTCAACTTCAAAGGAAGGACTTCTTTACTGTGAGGGTGACACAGTACTGGAGCAGACTGCCTAGAGTGTTTGTGGAGTCTTCTGCTCTGGAGGCTTTCAAAACCTGTCTGAGTGCATTGCTGTGTGATATTCTGTAGGTGATTCTGCTCTGTCAGAAGGTTGGACTAGATGACATGCAGAGGTCCATTCCAACCCATACAATTCTGTGATTTGATGATTCTGATTGGAGAGTAACAAATGTGATGCCTATCGACAAGAAGGGCTGGAAGGAGGGTGTGGGCAACTAAAGACCTGTGAGTCTGACCTCAGTATACATAGATACCAAAATGAACTCAAATGGAATCCTTAGAGAAGAAAATATAAAAATATTTTAAAATGCATTTTTGAAGTTCTCAGACTAAGATTTTTTCTGAAACAAACTGTTCTATGCAGTGACCTGGAAGCGGTGTACATCTACATGTTTTGAGATGTGTGTTTGGCTGTCCTCCCGTTCTCTACAGTCTACTCCTTCCTGCCTCCTGCATTTGTCAGTAAAGTTGTTGTTGTAGCCATGTGATGAACTCAAGAACACAGGGAATGTGATAGGAAACGAACAGATTCTTTTCAGATCTCTGGGGGAATAAACCTTCGAGGCCTAACTTAATCTCGTTGCAGGGGATCCCTTGCATAATCTTTGAGCTCTGTGAGTTCCTTCTCTTCTCAACAGCCTGTTTCAGCTGGAAGCTCCATCGCTCGTCTAGTTCGGTGGATCTACTTTTTCCTTAGCCAGCTCATTTTGTTTGCAGTGAAAGTGTCTCAGGTTCCTTAAGGGAGTAAGCAGATAAGAGTCATGTCCTGGAGGAGCGTGGTGATACAGCACTTCCATTGGAAGCAGTGCGGCAAACAGCAGCAGATGGCTGCTTCTTGCTCCAGCAGGATGCACAGGACAAAAGCATAAGCTGGAAGGTAAGAAGGGAGAACAGGAGTACTTGGACACTCGCAGAATTGCAGAATTACTGAGGTGGGAAAAGCCCTCTGAGCTCAACCATCCCAGCTGATGAACCAGCATCGCCACATTGGCCAGACCAGGGCACTACGGGCCACAGCCAGTTTGTCCTTCAACACCTCCAGGTAGGAGGACTCCCCCACTGCCCTGGGCAGTCCATTCCAGGGTCTGAACACCCTTTCCTTGAGGAAGGGATTCCTAAAATCCAACCTAACCCTCCCCTTTAAACAACTACTGCCATAAGAGTAAGTTTCAGGACACAGGAGCCGTCTGCAAGATCTTCTCCCTAGCGCCTGTAAAAGGAGCTGAAGATGTACGGTGTGTTCTTCACACTGTGAGAAGTGCCATAGGAGTAAAACCTACAGGCTAAATTGAGGTTCTGAGTAGAATCATAGAATCATTGTGGCTGGAAAGGACCTCCAGGATCATCAAGTCCAGCCCTCAGCCCAGCAGCTCCCTCACCCCTACACCATGGCCTCAAGTGCTCCAGCTGCTTGGTTTTTAAACACCTCCAGGGATGGGGACTCCACCACCTCACTGGGCAGCCTGTGCCAGTGCCCAGCCACTCTCTCAGTCAAGAACTTCTTCCTAAGATCCAATCTAAACCTCCCCTGATGCAACTTGAGGCCATTTCCCCTTGTCCTAACATTAGTAATTTGGGAGAAGAGACCAGCACCAGCCTGGCTACAACCTCCTTTCAGGTAGCTGTAGAGAGCACTGTGGTCTCACCTCAGCCTCCTCTCCTCTAAACTAAATGACCCCAGTTCCCTCAGCTGCTCCCCACAAGGCCTGTTTGCCAGAGCTCTCCCCAGCATCATTACCCTTATCTGGCCCCGCTCCAGCCCCTCAATGTCCTTGTGATACTGTGGCACCCAACACTGGACCCAGTACTCAAGGTGCGGTTGCACAAGTGCAGAGCACAGGGGCAGGATGACCTCCCTATTCCTGCTGGTTACCCTGTTCCTGATCCAGGCCAGGATGTCGTTGGCCTTCTTGGCCACGTGGGCACCCTGCTGGCTCCTGTTCAGCCAGCTGTGAACCAACACCCCCAGGTCCTTTTCCACCAAGCAGCTCTCCAGTACCTAAAGATTATATGTTTTGTTCATCTCTTGGTTTGGTTTGGTTTGGTTTGGGTTTTTTTGTTTAGTAAAGAGACTTTAATTATTCCATAGGTATTTAGAAACAATTTCCCTGATTCCTTTAGGAATCAGTGCTATGGTCTGATGTTTTGCAGAACTAATATGATTTATCCTTAAATAAGGTGATTCAGTTTATTATAGAGTGTAGCATAGTTCTTACATAAAGGATTTGGCTTTCATTTTTGTGCAGAGTTTATGATTTTCTTGGGAAAAAGTCTGTATTCTGTTCTCCGATATAGAAGCCCTTCCTCACAGAAAGGGTGATCAGACCCTGGAACGGACTGCCCAGGGCAGTGGTGGAGTCCCCATTCTTGGAGGTGTTGAAGGAGAGACTGGCTGTGGCCCTTAGTGCCCTGGTCTGGCCGCTGTGGTGATGCTGGGTCATCAGCTGGGCTTTTCCAGCCTCAATGATTCTGTGATCCTCACAAAGGAGTCAGGGCGCATTTTCTAGGTGCCTGCTGCTGCTGCAGTGGTGGCATTAGCAGCTTTCTGTAAACTATAATGCATCAATGGCCCGAGTTGGAAGGGACTGCCAAAGGCCATCCAGTCCAGCCCCCCTGCAGTCAGCAGGGACATCCTCAGCTAGATCAGGTTGCCCAGAGCCTTGTCCAGCCTCACCTTGAATATCTCCAGGGATGGGGCCTCAACCACCAACCTGGGCAACCCATTCCATTGTTCAACCCCCACTCCTGCTAAAGAACTTCTTCCTAACAGCCCATTTCAGACTGCCCTTCTCTAATGTGAAACTATTGCCCCTCACCCTGTCACTCCAGGCCTTTGTAAACAGTCCCTCTGCAGCCGCCTTCTAGCCCCCTTCAGGAACTGGAAGGTCACCTTCAGGTCCCCTTGGAGCCTTCTCCAGGATGAACAACCCCAGTTCCCTCGGTCTGGCCTCATAGCAGAGGTGCTACAGCTCTCTGATAATTTGCGTGGCCTCCTCTGGACCCGCTCCTTCAGGTCCATGTCTTTCCTCTGCTGAGGGCTCCAGAGCTGGTTGCAAGACTCCAGGTGAGTTCTCACCAGGGCCAAGCAGAAGGACAGGATCGCCTCTCTTGATCTGCTGGCCACACCACTTTTGATGCGGCCCAGGATGCGGTTGGCCTTTGTGAGCAGAAGCTGCAAGTCGTGTTCTGCTACTTCAGTGGTACTTGTCTGGTACAAAAACCCCAGAAAATGCCGTTTCAAGTCAACTGTGTCCGTAAGTTGTTCCACTGAACGCTCTGTGTCCTTCGACCGATGAGACAGTTTGCTGCTTTCAGGAGAGGACCCGGCAGTGAGGTTCCCACTTGCTTCAAGTACTTGAATCAGAACTTTGGCAAAGATTCACCTTCTTGTTACGACGTCGTAAATCTGGGTTAACCCCAGTAGCGCCGGTAAGCGTTCTGCACACGTGGTGGTCAGTACCAACGGTGTTCTCTGCGCGAGCGTTGGGGGATTTGGTTGTCACTCGTGTTTTACATTTGTGAAAGGAGTTCTGAAGAGCAGTAGCACTTCTGTCTGCACCTACTCCACAGTGCAAAATCTGTCAGATTCATCTACCCTAGGAGCAGGTGCAAATCAGCATCGCTTTTCTCATTTACCACCTGCTTTTAAAGAGAAATTGGAGGCTGACGGTGCCTGCTGGTTTTCCCAGAGGGATTTTGCAAGTGCCCGACATTATCCACGTCAGAACACTACCACCCTCTCTCTTTCCCTCCCTCTCTCTGTGTCTCTCAAAGTGCCTTCAGTCAAAAAACAAACCTTGCCCACAGCTCTTCTGACTGTTTCATGACTGTCATACTTTGTATGTTCGAATGTTTAGGCTGACTTAAATCCAAGGGTTAATACTTTCTTCTCCCCTTGGTTTGCTTCTGTAGTGCCTTGCCAAAACTACTGTTACATCAAAGGCTTTCTGGTCCTTCTGGAACACAACCATTCTTTGATCTTAGAAAATGACCGGGAGAGGAGCAGCAGCAGTCTGAGATCCTCTGTCCTGCCTGCCTCGCCTTTTCCTTTCTTTTCATCCGTGAGCTGATGTGTCACTTCCCTTCACTGCGGCTGGAGAAACTTTCCCAAGGATCCCCAAGTCCTGCCTCTGCTCACTCCCACCAGATGACTTCTGTCATTTGGGGGAGCTGGCAGATGTGGTTGCCAAGGCACTCTCCATAATCTTTCAACAATCTTGGTTAACTGGAGTTGTCCCAGTGGACTGGAGGCTGGCAGATGTGATGCCCATCTTCAAGAAGGGCCAGAAAGAGGATCCCAGCAACTACAGGCCTGTCCAGTCTCACCTCAATGCCAGGGAAGGTTATGGAACAGATCGTCTCGAGAGCCATCATGGAGCAATTGAAGGTGATCCAGGCAATCAGGCCCAGTCCGCAGGGGTGCATGAGGGGCAGATCCTGCTTGACAAGCCTGATCTCATTGTATGATAAGGTGACCTGCCTAGTGGGTGAGGGAAAGCCTGTCGATGTAGTCTATCTGGACTTCAGTAGGGCCTTTGGCACTGTCCTCCATAACACCTTAATGAATGAGCTGGCTGCCCATGGCCTGGACGGGCATGTTCTCTGCTGGGTGGAACACTGGCTGGGTGGCCGGGCCCAAAGAGCTGTGGTCAGTGGAGCTAAATCCTCTTGGAGGCCAGTCATGAGTGGTGTCCCCCAGGGCTCAGTGCTGGGGCCACTCCTCACAGAAGGTTCCACATCTTTATCACTGATCTTGATGAGGGGATTGAGTGCACCCTCAGTAAGTTTGCAGATGACACCAGGTTGGCCGGGAGTGTTGATCTGCTGGAGGGCAGAAAGGCTGTCCAGAGACAGCCTGCATCGATGGGCTGAGGATAACTGTCTGGGTTTCAGTAGAGCCAAGCGTCGGGTCCTGCGTTTTGGTCACAACAGTCCCAGGCAGTGCTACAGGCTTGGGGCAGGGTGGCTGGGGAGCAGTCTGGCAGAAAAGGACCTGGGGGTTCTAACTGACAGGAGGCAAATATGAGCCAGCAGTGTGCTCAAGTAGCCAAGAAGGCCAGTGGCAACCTGGCCCGTATTTGAAACTGTGTCCCAGCAGGAGCAGGGAGGTGACTGTCCCCCTGCACTCAGCACTGGTGAGGCTGCACCTTGAGTGCTTTGTCCAGTTTTGGGCACCTCAGTACAAGAGAGACATCAAGGGGCTGGAGCGAGTGCAGAGGAGGGTAAAGCTGGTGAAGGGCTTGGAGAATAAATCTTACGAGGAGCGATTGAGAGTTGGGAATGTTTAGTTTGAAGAAGAGGAGGCTAAGAGAAGACCTCATCTCTCTTTACAACTATCTGAAAGGACATTGTAGAGATGCTGGTGCTGGGCTCTTCTCACAGGTAATTTGTGACAGAACCAGAGGGAATTGCTTCAAGCTTCAAGCCAGGTAGGATTAGACTAGACAACAGAAAAAATTCTTCACGGAGAGAGTGGCCAGGCACTGGAATGGGCTCCCCAGGGTGGTGGTTGAGTCACCACCCCTGGATGTGTTTAAAATTTGCTTACATGCGGTGTTGGGGGATACAGTTTTGGAGTGAACTTGTAAAGTAGGATTGATGGTTGGGCTTGATGATCCCAAGGGTCTTTTCAAACCTGGATGATTCTATACCACACTGTACAGTGGCCATTAATGTGTGACGAGGAGACCTTCTTACTCTCTACAACAAACTAAGAGGAGGTTGCAGCAAGGCTGGTGCTGGTCTCTTCTCCCAAATTACTAATGATAGGATGATGGGAAACGGCCTCAAGTTGTATCAGGGGAGGTTTAGGTTGGATCTTAGGAAGAAAGTCTTGACTGAGAGAGTGGTTGGGCACCGGAACAGGCTGCCCAGGGAGATGGTAGAGTCCCCATCCCTGGAGGTGTTTAAAAACCAAGTAGCTAGAGGTACTTGAGGCCATGGTGTACAGGTTAGGGAGATGTTGGGATGAGGGCTGGACTAGATGATCCTGTAGGTCCTTTCCAGCCATAAGGATTCTATGATTCTGTGATTCTGTGACAGGGACTTCTAGATCCTGAATTCAAGGCAATTAAGGCAACTGCAAACAGTAGCTGAACATTTCTCAGACAAGAACAAGCCATTAGGTTACTTACTCTCACAGAAGCCCCACTTCTGATCTTCCTTGTAATCATAGGTTGTTGCACACCAAAGCCTGCCATCTTCCCTTCCATCAGCAGTACACTCTGCGTACTCCTTCCCCATGAACAAGAAGGGGAAGTGGCACGGTTCACCATCTGCAGTGCCTCCAATAGCTGTTAAAACTGAAAACACACACCCTGGAATTAGGCTGCTTTCTTTTATTGAACCAATTCAGTATTCTGGTACAAAGAGGAAAGTATTCCTACATTAGTTTTCATTTCTATGAACAGCACTTGAGTTTTCTGTATGATTTCTGATTTACTAAAGTCTGAAAAAGCCACTTTTTTATAAGGAGCACTTGAAAAAAATACTGCTCTCTTTTTAATTAGGAAATTAAACAGCAGGCATCTGGTTTCTTATACTCCTTAGTTCTAAGCTCATCTAAGTTCTATTTTTATAGATTAGAAAAGGCAAATAGCAGTTACATTTTTATTGCCTGCCAAAACAAGCAGCCCCTCCTTTGACTATCTCTTGTCTGCACTCCCTTCCTCACGTGAAAGATCACATCCTGCACACACCACTGGACTTTGCAGCGCAGTCCATACATTCATCTCAGCCCCAAGTTGAGATGTAATCCTGACAGAACCACTCCCATTGCCAAATGTGATGCTGCAAGTGTCTGGGTATCAATGAGGACTACACTTAGAACATAAAACTGTATGAAAAAACCGAGAAAAGACATCACTCCGGTAAATTTCTATTCTTGCAGGCACTTACAATGAAAACTTTCTTTCACATCACCTACATATTTTAGCAGCATTCAAAATTACTTTGAAGAGCATTTCTCAAGCATTAGAACCTGGAGGGTCACTGATCCAAATACTGCAATTTTAAAAAAGTAAGATCAACCTTCTGTACAGACCAAGAGCTGTCTTGTCCTTCTGACAATTATGACAATTAACCTTTTCTAAAGGTTTCTGTCCTTAAGCTAAAAGCAGCAGCTGGGTGATGTTTTGTTTGAAGACATCTGTAACTGAGAACATTGGTTACACGGTGTTTTTCTCAAGTCAAGTTTGTCATTTTGTGGTTAAACAGAAAGCTCGTTCTTTTCTCCAGGGTCTATGATAACAAAGCACAGAGCACACTGTGCTTTTAAAACTTTATGCTGATCTTTCTTGAAGCATGAGAAAGTCTCCAAGATTCCCACCTCAGGTACTGGGGGCAGTTCTGGGCCACTCACTTCAAGAAAGAGATGGAGGGGCTGGAGCAGGTGCAGAGGAGCAACGAGGCTGGGGAAGGGACTGAAGGGAAACTCTGATGAGGAGAGGCTGAGGGAGCTGGGGGTGTTTAGCCTGGAGGAGAGCTGACTCAGAAGAGACCTTCTGCCTCTCTACAACTTCTGAAGGCAAGTCAGGTTGGGGGTCAGGCTCTTCTCCCAGGCAACAAGCAGCAGGATGAGAGGGCAGGGCCTGAAGCTGCCAGGAGAGGGTTAGGTTGGATGTGAGGAAGCCCTTCCCCACTGAAAGGGTGATCAGACCCTAGAATGGACTGCCCAGGGCAGTGGTGGAGTCCCCATCCCTGGAGATGTTAAAGGACAGCCTGGCTGTGGCCCTAAGTGCCCTGGTCTGGCTGCTGGGATGATGTTAGGTCCTGGGCTGGGCTGGGCGAGCTCAGAGGGCTTTTCTAGCCTCAGTCATTCTGTGGTTCGTCAGCCTGTTCAAATTGCTCTTTATGACTGGGTTCCTTGGCAGACATGTCACCACACAGCTCCAATTGAATTACCCCATGACACACGAGAAAAAATGGTATTTTCAGAAATCACATTAAAACAATAACGTGTCCAGATGTCATCAGCCTGGAGTAACCCCAGAACAATAAACTCCTGCTAAGGGTACAAAGAACTACAACTGGTGGGATCTCTTATCACTGCCATTTGAACAGCTTCCAAGTCCACCACTAACACTACTTCAGAACCTCCAGTTTTGCCACTGTGCAGAAGGCAATTTAAAAAGCATTTACACAGTGCTGTGCGTGACAGTCAGCTGTGTGCTAAGGTGAGGAAACTGCTCTCTCTCCCACTTTGCTCTTTTGAAATTAGAAGTTCAACCACAACGCTAGTTTTGCCACCGGATAATAACAGACACTAACTCGTAGAGCAGCGTAGCAGTGAGAAAAGAAGGTAAAACAGTCTCCCTAGCTAATTCTACTTATAAAAGTGATTCAGGCCAACCACTTATTCTGAGGATCTCTTTTCTTAGTCAAGCTGAGTGAGCCAGTACCAATTTACCTGTTTTACTGATGCCTGAATAAAGAATATGGTGCGTTTTTCATACTCATTTACCTAATATCTCACCTCACACTTTATAATGCAGGAAATCCAAACAACAATAACTTTTAAGAACTCCTTGCAATACTTTTAAAATTTCTCCAAATAGGAAAAAAAATGCAGCACAATCACAGAACATTAGGGTTTGGAAGGGGACCTCAAAAGATCATCCAGTCCAACTGCCCCCACCACAGCAGGATCAACTAAAATCAAGTCACACAGGAACATGTCCTGACGGGTTTTAAATGTCTCCAGAGAAGGAGACTCCATAACAACCCAGGCAGCCCATTCCAGTGTTCTGTCACCCTTACCGTGAAGAGGTTTCTTCTCATATTGATGTGGAATCTCCTATGTTCCAGCTGACACCCATTGCCCCTTGTCCTATCACTAGATGCCACTGAGCAGAGTCTGGCTCCATCCTCCTGACACCCACCCTTCACATATTTATAAATATAAATGGGTCACTTCTCAGTCTCCTTTTCTCTAAGCTAAAGAGACTCAACTCCCTCAGCTTTTCCTCATCAGGCAGATGTTACACTCCCTTCATCACCTTCATGGCTCTGCGCTAGACACTTTCAAAACCCTGCATGTGGCCACTCACGAGGTTCTTCTTCCTACCTTTTACCTCTTTGTTCTGTGACCCAAACCTGCTCTACTCATCCTTTTTCTGCCCAAGGTTGTTCAGGAATTTAGCATCTCTCGCTGTTTTCCCCCAGAGCAGCAGCCCTGCCTGGCCACAGCAGTGGTCCCAGCCCAGGGCAGCACAAAGCACCACTGCTGTGACTGTGGGCTCCAGCCCTGCTGATGGGGCAAGCAGGGCAGTGTGGAGGTTCTTTGCTCCCAGCTATTTGTGAAGGTGCTGGGAGGCCTTCAGCTCGTCTCCCAGGACTGTGTTTTTACGCGGTACCACTGACAGCGAGAGGGCCCATGGCGGGCCTACGGGCACTTTCTGGGCCTGAACAAGCCAGGGGAACCGGCCCCAGCGCTGCTGCTCTCTGTGAGCGCAGGGGGAAGGATCCCGACCGAAAATCCTGCGGGCTTACCATCCACGAACGTGGCTTCCAGGTAGTCAATGATCTGCGTGGCCTCGCAGATGATGTTCTCCCCGTGGATGAGGACAGGGACTTCTCCCGAGGCATTCAGGCGCATGAACCACGGCTCGTTGTGCTCGCTCAGGGGCAGGTTCACATCGTGCTCCTCGCACTCCAGGGCTTTTTCTGCGATCGCCAAGCGCACCTGCAACGGCACCGCGGCTGTTAGCCCCGCACAGGCCCCGCGGCGGCGGCTGCGAGGCCCCGCTCTGCCTCCCCTCGCTCGCCCGCCCTCCAGCCGCCGCCACCCCGCTCTGCTCGCCCGGGCCAGGCGCTGCGGGGCTGCGGCAGCCCGCTCACCTTCTGCGAGGAGAAGGACTGCGTCCAGTGGTACAGCACCAGAGGTGCCATCGGCCCGCATCGCACGGCTCGGCTCGGCTCGGCTCGGCTCGGCCCGCTGCGCCGGGCGGGGCGGGGGCCTGCGCAGTCGCGCAGCAGCAGGAGCAGGAGCAGGAGCCCTGCCCGCCCCGCGGCGGGGCCGCTGCCGGGAGTGGTACCCAGACACCCAGCTTGTGTGCTAAGCGCAGAAGGATGAAGCAGAGGTGCTGTGATCAGAGAAGGGCTGAGGGAGCTGGGTCTCTTGAGCTTGGCGAGAAGGAGACTGAGGGGTGACCTCATTAATGTCGATAAATATGTGAAGAGTTGATGTCAGGAGGATGGAGCCAGGCTCTGCTCAGTGGCATCTAATGATAGGACAAGGAGCAGTGGGTGTGAGCTGGAACACAGGAGGTCTCAGCTGGAACACAGCTGGAACACATCAATATTGAGGAGCAATGAGTGTACACTGGAACACAGGAGGTTCCACATCAATATGAGAAGGAACTTCTTCACAGTGAGTGTGACAGAACTCTGGAAGGGGCTGCCCAGGGGAGCTGTGGAATCTCCTTCACTGGAGATGTTTAAGACCCACCTGGACGTGTTCCGTGTGACTGGATCTAGGCGATCCTGCTGTGGCGAGAGGATTGGACTAGATGATCTTTCGAGGTCCCCTCCAATCCCTAATGTTCCTTGAGGATGTCATCAGGAGTGTCATCAGCTTCACCATGGCAGTAGGCATCAGCGGGACAGCAGCGGTCCCACCGCGCTTCCCCTGCACATCCGTGGGGCTGGCGGCTGCAATCTCCTCGCTGACCACACGAGGGCTCCCCTTTCCATCAATAAGGCACTTCCTTCACCGCTCCTGCCAGGACACTGTCAGAGAACTTTTAAGCCAGAGATGTCATTAAAGTGACTGATGCAAGGAAAACAATGACCACTTCTTTCTCATCAGATCACAGAATCACAGAAATCACAGAACATTAAGGATTGGAAGGGACCTCGAAAGATCATCTAGTGCAATCCCTCTGCCACAGCAGCATCACCTAGATCCAGTCGCACAGGATCAATTGTTTGCATGTATTGAAAACCTAGTTTGAGTAGATTACAAGTTAAAAAAAAAATATTTTGCTTTTTTCTATGCAGCTAGAGTCATTAGAGCTGAAAAGGAGCTGGTTGCTGTGTGGGCATCACTAACAGATGCATTGGTTCAGTTCCAAGTGCAGAACTGGCCTGATTAAGAGTGGTGCAAGAATTAATAGTGGTTGGGAAAGTAAGATGTGTTCTGTTATGGACCTTCTGTCATCAGCAATTATTGTCCGAATCCCAGGTGCAGATGCTGCATTACTGGTGATGACATGAGTCACGAGAACACAGCTTTCAATTCCCACAGATTGATGATGGAGTAGAACACCTCCCTTATGAAGAAAGGCTGAGGGAGATGGGTCTCTTCAGCTTGGATAGAAGGAGACTGAGGGGTGACCTCATTAATGTTGATAAATGTGTGAAGGGTGGGTGTCAGGAGGATGGAGCCAGGCTCT
>JAOXOE010000343.1:9004421-9034096 GCA_028565055.1 Phoeniculus purpureus | reverse complement strand
TCTTCCCAGTGAGGGTGACGGAGCACTGGAAGGGGCTGCCCAGGGGGGTTGTGGAGTCTCCTTCTCTGGAGACGTTTCAAACCCGCCTGGATGTGTTCCCGTGCAACTTGGTCTGGGTGATCCTGCTGTGGTGGGGGGATTGGACTGGATGATCTTTTGAGGTCCCTTCCAATCCTTAATGTTCTGTGATTCTGTGATTCACTCCTATATTCTAGATTGATCAAGGTGCGCAGTAAAAATACAGTAACAACCTACATCTGATCCCTGAAACGCAGTGTTTCCTATGTCTGTACAGGCTTTTCTTCCCGTTCACTGTGTGGTGTCCAGCTGTTTATGATTTAAAGGCTGTGGCTTTACAGTTTCTCTACTGCTGTCTTTATGACGCGTGTTATGATGATGATGCTGAGGGGCTACAGCCACACACAGGCTCAACATTGTAAAAACAGCCTGCAGTGTAAAACACTGAGTGAAAGGAACTGCTGGTTGAAAGAGATCCCTTGTCCCCATTTCACAGAGCAGGGGCACAGGGAGTGTTGATGTTTAACCTCGGCACTTAGCTGAAGCACATGGCAAAGCACTGACTGCACAGGTCTTCTAGGTCTTGACCCTGTAGTCTTTGACTGCTGAATTACCCTGCCATAGGGTTGGCTGTTGTTTTTTTGAGTGGAAGCAAGAGATTAAACTCTATACATAAAATCAGACGTTCAGTGGCCCTGAAAGCTCACAGTCGACTTTGGTTGCACCCTCTGGCTTCACTTCCCAGCACTGGTGCCCAGGGGCCCTAACCGTGAAAGCCGGGCAAGATGCTGCTGCTGGAGCACAGGTAGTGTACAATGGACCTGAAAGGACACGTGCAAAGGACAAGGAATGAAGTGGAAGCAGGCCCCTCTTTTGGCAGGCAGTCACATCTGGTGATCTCCTGCAGGGGAGTTTTCAGTACCCTGAAAAGGTGCAGGTTCTCTCAGCAGTTACCTTTTTCCCTCTCGCCTTTCCAGGAGGCTTTTCCAGAGCTTTGCTGCTCCGAAGTTGGGATGGCATTCTTTAAACATCCAGCCTAATTGCATTCATGGGGGTTTTATACTCATTTGTCCTTGGGCCAGCATTGTCCTCTATCCTCCCCAGCACTTCTCCCTCCCTCTGAGCTTCTCCCCTACTGCAGCCTGAGAATGTTCATCCCTTCCCAGCCTTTTTGCCAGCTCTTCTAGTTTCTATTCTGAACCGCCTAGAAAATCCACACCAGCTTTTGAGTATTTTACAGGACTGTTCAGTTCAGCGTGTGTTGTGCAATGCTTCTGCTTCCTTGGTGTCAGTGGGGCATGTTCCCTGCCACTGGAAATCAGAGGTCCTGGAGGGAAGGGTGCAAAGATACAGATGAGCACTGGCTGAGGCCATGGCACAGGGTACTCTAAGCTTCTTAGTGCCCTATTATGTAAAGATAAGCAAAGTCTGTGCTTCATTTTTCTTCTGGTACAGCACTATGCACAGATCCACCAGCTTGCTTGTCATGCTAAGAGGCGACGCTGTTTTGTCAGTGAACAGCAATGTGTGTCTCCCATGGTGAGCGTGGAGCAGAACTGTAGTCGCTTGGTTCCATTTTTAAGTCTCATACAAAGTATGTTAACCCAAAACCTGCTCTCCTCGATGGCAAAGTGCTGCTGCCAAAGCCAGAAGAGCTTTGTACAAGTGCTGTGTCACTGATCATTCTTCCATTTAGAGCTCTCCTTACAGGTGTTTTGGTCCCATGCTTCTCCATGAGAAGCTCCATGGAGATGGGCAATGAGGCTGGGGAGAGGTCTGGAAAACAGACACTATGAAGAGCAGCTGAGGAAACGGGTTACTGAGTCTAGAGAAGAGGAGGCTGAGAGGAGACGACCTTGCTCTCTACAGCTACCAAATTACTAAAGATAGGAGGAGGGGAGATGGCCTCAGGTCAAGGGAGGTTTAGATTGGATCTTAGGAAGAAGTTCTTTCCTGAGAGAGTGGTTGGGCACTGGAACAGGCTGCCCAGGCAGGTAGTGGAAGCACCATCCCTGGAGGTGTTTAAAAAGCAAGTAGATCTAGCACTTGAGGCCATGGTGTAGGGGTTAGGGAGATGTTGGGGTGAGGGCTGGACTTGCTGATCATGGAGGTCCTTTCCAGCCATAATGATGCTGTGATTCTATGGAAGTTAAAGTTTGCAGGAGGATCTGTTCTAAGTCCAGTGAAATAACTGAACATTTCATAAGTAGAAGGTAAAACTTTTCCACTCACTTACTTATAGACAACTACTGGAGCTTCTGTCTAGGCAGTTCTTTCTGGGAGTAGGAAGGATCTGCTTGTGCCTGCCATTTGGTTAGCCTCCAGGGTACAATTTGTGACCATGAATATCACATATCCTCAGTGCTAGAAAGAATGGGTGGCATATCATTACTATCACTTACACATTATTGGCCTGAGGTGAGCTCCCCAAGGAGGCAATGTGTCTCAGAACAGGGCTGGGGCAAGTTGCTTTGTGTCTCGGTACTTTGTCTGTAAAAGAGACACAGTGCTTTGTTACCCTCAAGGGGTAAAGGAAGTGTAAAGTCATCTCATGCTAGTGAGATAGTCACCTACTGCAGCACTGACAAAACAGATCAGCCATCAAAAGTTCTGTTTCAGTGCCCAGTCACTCTCTCAGGAAAGAACTTCTTCCTAAGATCCAATCTAAACTTCCCTTGACACAACGTGAGGCCATTTCTGCTCATCATATCATTAGCAATTTGTGAGGAGAGACCAGCACCAGCCTCACTACAACCTCCTTTTAGGTAGCTGAAAAGATCAAGAAGGTCTCTCAGCCTCCTTTTCTCCAGAGTAAATAATCCCAGCTCTTTGTGGGGGCCTCTTCTCCAGCCCTCTCCCCAGCCTCATTGCCCTTCTCTGGCCCCGCTCCAGCACCTCAATGTCCTTCTTATACTGTGGCACCCAAAACTGGACACAGTGATGTCCCACAATAGCAGCATGTCCCCTCTTCTTCTCTTGTAGCAGTGGTGAGGGCCCGGCTGGGCAAGGGCTAGGAGCTGCTCTTGTCAGGAGCAGTAAAGGCAATGCAGGGGGAGGTCCCATCTGCAAAATACTCACCAGAGGCTGCAGCAGATGACTGGCACAAAGCCTGGGTCGCTAACAGTTGCACATCCCTGGTGATGGTCTGTGTGGAAGCGAGCTCTGACTATCAGCAGTGTGTAAGGCTATGCTGAGACTGAAGCCACTTCTGTTCTGCTTATGGGAGCTCTTCAGATTCCCCTGCCAGAGAGGAGAGGTGGAACATAGAATAGGACCAGGGTTTACTGTGCTTCTCAACAGACATGAGAGCATGGAAGAAGAGCATGTGGCCAGTGGTTCCTCACTGGGAAGGAAATCCCAGGAGTCACCTTTATCATCCTTTTTTCTGTGCATGATGGACCTTGCCTGCGTTGCACTGTGTTGTCCTGTAAGCAGAACAGCCCCTTGGTATTACAAGAGGAGATAACTCCTTGTGTCAGTGCCTGTAGAAGAAGGAACTAGGCCAGTGGTAGAATCGAAGACAAGCTTCATGCTCTGCTGCATGAAGAGGGCTGCTGAGCACAGGTAGCTCCACGTAGCCAGCTGGGGCAGAGCACTGGCATCCCCCATGGACTTCTTTGCTTTGGCCCTTGGAAAATGAGCTACTTGTGCACACTGAGGTTAGGCACATCTGCCTCGAGCCCTGGAACTCCCGAGAAACCCTCTCAATCCTTTAGTGGGCTTGGTTCACGCAGCTTTTAGAGGCAAACTTCTGGAACTTCTCTGTGGAGGGACTGAAGTGTTCCTGTCTCTGTCTGTTAAAGAAACCTCTTGTGATAGATGACAGTTAAAGTCACTCAGCAGGGTGGGCAGTTCATCTCAGTCGCTAGGCACTGGAAGGCAGCGAGGTAGCAACCTGTGTCAGAAACCAATTGAGCGTGATATGATGTAGTGAAAGAGCAAACTGGCAGGAGAATGGGAGACCTGTTCCTCCCTCCATTCTTGCTCAAAGAGCCACTGTGGGAAGGTTGCTCCATTGTACTTTCATTTTGCTATCTGTGAAATGGTTATCCCTTGAGTGCTCGTATTCAACACAGGTAAAGTATCACTGCATCTACTCTTTGGCCACAGTAACCCCCTGCAGCCACAGACTGGGGAATGAGGGGCTGGAGAGCAGCCTGGCAGGGAGGGATCTGGCAGTACTGGTTGACAACTGGCTGAATAGGAGCCAGCAGGGTGCCCAGGTGGCCCAGAAAGCCAATGGCATCCTGGCTTGCATCAGTAATAGTGTGGCCAATAGGGCTAGGGATGTTATTCTCCCCCTGTACTGGGTGCTGGTGAGGCCTCCCCTCGAGTACTGGGGGCAGTTGTGGGCTCCTCACTTCGAGAAAGAGATTGAGAGGCTGGAGCAGGTCCAGAGGAGCAATAAGGCTCGATAATGGACTGGAGGGAAAGGATGATGAGGAGAGTCTGAGGGAGCTGGGGGTGTTGAGCCTGGAGAAGAGGAGACTCAGAGGGGACCTTCTCTCTCTCTAACAACTCCCTGAAGGGAGGTTGTATTCAGGTGGGGGTCAGGCTCTTCTCCCAGGCAACCAGCACCAGGATGAGAGGGCAGGGTCTGAAGCTGCACCAGGGGAGGGTTAGGTTGGATGTTAGGAAGCCCTTCCTCACAGAAAGGGCGATCAGACCCTGGAATGGACTGCCCAAGGCAGTGGTGGCATTGCCAGCCCTCTGCCCAGGCTCATTGCCTTTCTCTGGCCCCACTCCAGCCCCTCAATGTCCTTCTCATACGGTGGCAACCAAAACTGGACCCAGTAGTCAAGGTGCAGTCTCACAAGTGCAGAGTACAGGGGCACCATCACCTCCCTACTCCTGCCGGTTACCCCATTCCTGATCCAGGCCAGGATGCTGTTTGCCTTCTTGGCCACCTGGGCACCCTGGTGGCTCCTGTTCAGCCAGCTGCCAACCAACACCCCCAGGTCCTAGGTCCTTTTCTGCCAGGTAACTCTCCAGCCACTCCTCCCCAAGCCTGGGGACTGAGCCAGAAGGTTTGAGAGCATTGTAGATACAATAAATCACTAAAGAGAAAAGAGTTCAGACAGCACCAACAAGAGTGAGAGGAAAGGCCCAATGCAGCCCCCATGCACTCTTCTGCCAAAAGTTCTGTCAACAACAACAAGAGCAACAGTGACCTCAAAGGAGAAGAGTGACTCAGAACTCATTGCCTTATGAAAACATTTTCTCTATCAGCAGTTTCACAGCCCATTTGCTTTGCCTTTTGGGGTGGGTTTTTTTCCCCTTAATCTTCTTTTATGCAATTTTTGAAGTTCATCCTACTGAATGGTGTGAAGAGCTGAGGTTGCAAGTTTTTCTTTCTTGCTTGTAAAACCATTTAGGACATGGCAGTGCAGGAACCAGTTAGAGCAGAGGGTGACAACCAGTCACAGAATCACAGAACAGTAGGGATTGGAAGGGACCTCGAAGGATCATCCAATCCAATCCACCTGCCACAGCAGAATCACCTAGATCCAGTCACACAGGAACATGTCCAGGTGGTTTTTAAACATCTTCAGAGAAGGAGACTCCACAAACCACCTTCCAGTGCTCTGGCACCCTCAACATGAAGAAGTTCCTTCTCACACTGATGTGGAACCTCCTCTGTTCCAGCTCACACCCATTGCCCCTTGTCCTATCATCGGATGCCACTGAGCAGAGCCTGGCTCCATCCTCCTGACACCCGCTCTTTCCATATTTATCAACATTAATGGGGTCACCCCTCAGTCTCCTTTTTTCCAAGCTCCACAGACCCAGCTCCCTCAGCCTTTCCTCATCAGGGAGATGTTCCACTGCCTTCATCATCTCTGTGGCTCTGTGCTGGACTCTGTAGTCCAACTGGAGCGATTTGGAAAGTTTCCATCTCATTAAACAAAGAACAAATCTGTGTCCTAACTGCCTGTTAAAGGTGCCCAAGCACCAAGCTCTCACTAGAAGCAATGCAAATGAAATACAGAGGCACCTGCAAGGAAAAATGATCAACCTCAATGCCTTCAACAGCAATGATGGTCTCTGGATTACATATCAGTGCAATCCCAGTTGTTACTGCCTCTCCATCTTCCCTCTTCATTGTATGTGGCAAACTGTAGCTGGACTGCACATCAAACAGCCCCACTACTCTAAGGAATTTTTCACGGCGGTAGCAGCACTCTCACTTTTAGATTTCCCTACACCACTGAGAACTCACATGTGATACGAAGTGGCCTGCCTGTCTGGTTTGTCGTCATGCTGCTGTCACCCACTTCACAAAACTGGCAGTTAACCTATTATTTGATTTGACAAAGAGAATAATGTCTTCATCTCCCTTCGCTGCTGCAAAACATGTAGTGAAGTTGCATGAGAATCCTCAAAGCACCTCTTAGTTAGAAAATTTCAGTATCAAAATAAAAACTCACTCAAGGGTGAGTTGCAACGAAGGAAAAGACTTCAGCTCCACAAGGAAATCCTGGGAGGACTCCAGCAAATCCAAAAGCCTGACAGACACCTCACAGCATAAAATCATAGAATCATCATGGCTGGAAAGGACCTCCAGGATCAAGTCCAGCCCTCATCTCAACAGCTCTCTAAACTGTAGACCTCAAGGGCTAGATCTACCTGGTTTTTAAATACCTCCGGGGATTGGGGACCCCACCACTTCCCTGGGCAGCCTGTTCCAGTGCACAGCCGCTCTCTCAGCAAAGAACTTCTTCCTAAGAGGCAATCTAAACCTCCCCTGGCACACTGGACGCCGTTTCCCCTTGTCCTATCATTAGTAATTTGGAGAAGAGACCAGCTTTGCTACAACCTCCTTTTAGGTAGCTGTAGAGAGCAAGAAGGTCTCCTCTCAGATCTCATGATCAAAGATCTCATGAATGAAGGAAGAACTACAGAGCCAGGCTGAATCCCAGACTCACTCTTTCCAGGGATCACTAGTGAGATCTTGCAGTGAGGCTCCTTACCTTTGCTTTCCCGTCATGCTTCCAGCTATCTTCACCTATGAGAGAAGAGCTTTATCTCAGGCCCAGAGGAAGGTGAGATACTGACAAAGACAGGAAAGCTAAAATATTTCCATAAAGAAAATAAAAAAGACTTTGAGTAAACAGAGAGGGGTAAGAGGAGACAGTGGAGGAGAGAAATCAGGGCTGTGACTGAGGGTATCAGTTGCTCGTAACCTTCTATAGCTCCAGCTGTACCCAAGGAAAAACCAGACAAGGTTACAAAGTGAATTAGTGGTACTTCTGTTGTATAAGTTTACTTGCACAGTTTCACTGGTGGGAGACTATAACCCGAGTCTTCAATTGTACTGCTGAAGTCAGTAGTATTTATTGCCTTACGATCAAGGTCTCTTGAAATCGGATCCTGAAGTGAATCTTAAGTTTTGTTTGTAGTGGTCTTTTCATCTTGCACAGCAGTTCAGGACTAACCTATCACTGATTACTTCTGTTAGGTACTTGTGGGGAAGTAATCTAAAAGAGCATTTTTGTGCTGGCTACCATTCAAGCACAGAATCACAGAGTTACTGAGGCTGGACTTGATGATCCTGAAGGTCCTTTCCAGCCATGATGATTCTATGATCCCTTTTGCAGTAAAGGCTGCAAACCCCTTTACTACATGGATTTGTCTTTGCTAATTTCCTCTGTGTCCTTTAAATGTCTCTCCATTGTTATTTTACACTACCCCTCTCTCTCTCTGTTTTTTTCCCCCCCCATCACCACTACCTTCTGTGTTCCAGGACTTCTGTACAGTTCTAAATTTGCCTACGCATAGTCTGTTTAAGCAGGAGTATTTTTAAAGGTGCTAAAAATCATTGGAGTTCATTATTAGAAATGCAGGGGAAAATAATCAAGCAAAGTGTCCCAGCTGCTCAATACTTCTGGTCCTTCTAAATGATTTCTGGTTAAAATAAATACACTTGGCAGGGTTTTGGTTTTGACTGTAAAAAGTCTGAGAGCATTTAGTAGCTTGAAAGTGGGTTTTGACAGCAAAGGAAGAGCAAATGTTTTCATAGAATCACCAAGGCTGGAAACAACCTTCAAGATCATCAAGTCCAACTGTCTATCCTACAACCTCCAACCACTAAACCATCTCCATAGTTTGGGTTGAAAGCAACCTTCAAAATCATGTAGTTGCAACCCTCTGCCAGGTGTCCTGGTTCTAGGGTTAAAGGTACAACCCTCACAGGGCAGACACTTTTTAATAGGAGAGTTGTAGAGTAAGAGAGATCAGGTGACTGGAATAAAATGCTATAGAAAAAAAAAACACAGATGGAGGTGGAGGAAAATATTGGAGAAGATGACAGATCCCCTATTCTTCGCCAAAAGCTTGAGAGACTGAAAACCAACCATGACCTTGGGGCAGTTGCTTTGCTCATAGCTGGTTCCTCTATGGGGGCTCCTCTGTCAAGGTGGTGTTTGTGTCACAGCAGGGTGGGAATAAGGGCAGGAGATCTGGAGCCCAGAACCTCCAGAATGGTTTGGATGGGGAGCAGCACTGAATTCTTGATGTCTCAGTCTAGAGTCAACTGTGCACTCATTTGGGTTGGGGATGAGTAAGGCATTTCAGAAGCACAGATGTGATAAAGTAGTGGTTCATGATTTGTAACCATCATTTGGTGCACAGGCAGATATTTTGCAGGGCTGATTCTGTGTGTCTAAAACTACTTAATAGCTATGGTTTATCGGTATTTTCTACTTAATTTGAGTAATTTTCCTGCATTATTGAGGCCTGTATCTAGTGGAGTCCCCCAGGTGTTAGTACTGAGACCAGTACTATTCAATCTATTCATTAATGACTTGGATGTGGGATTAGAGAGCACCGTCAGCACGTTTGCTGATGACACAAAGCTGGGAGGAGTGGCTGACACTCCAGCAGGCTGGGCTGCCATTCAGCAGGACCAGGACAGGCTGGAAAGTTGGGTGGGGAGACATTGAATGAACTATAACAAGGGCAGTGTAGAGTCTGGCATCTGGGACAGAGCAACCCAGGTATCATTATAGGTTGGGGACTGACCTGTTGCAGAGCAGTGTAGGAGAAAGGGACCTGGGTATCCTGGTGGTCAGCAGGATGGCCAGAAGCCAGCAATGGGCCCTTGTGGCCAAGAAGGCTAATGGCATCCTGGAGTTGATTAGAAGCAGAGTGTTAGTAGATTGAGTGAACTTCTGTCTTCAGAAAGACCCAGAGTAATGGGAGATGGTCTAGGTCAGCTCAGAGTAAGAATCATAAAATCACTGAGGCCCAGCCCAGGACCTAACATCACCACATCAGCCAGACAAGGGCACTAAGGGTCACAGACAGGCTGGCCTTCAACACTGCCAGGAATGGCAACTCCACTGCTGCTCTGGGCAATCCAGTCCATGGTCTGATCACCCTTTCCGTGAGGAAGGGCTTCCTAACATCCAACCTAACCCTCCCCTGGTGCAGCTTCAGGCCCTGCCTTCTCATCCTGATGCTGGTTGCCTGGAAGAAGAGCCTGATCCCCACTTGACTACAACCTCCCTTCAGATAGTTGTAGAGAGGGAGAGGGTCCCTCCTGAATCTCCTCCAGGCTAAACACCCCCAGCCCCTCCTCATCAGACTTTCCCTCCTGTCCCTTCTGCAGCCTCATTTCTCTTCTGAGCCCACTCCAGGCCCTCAAACTCTTTCTCGAATTGGGAGGCCCAGAACTGGGCCCAGTACTCAAGGGGAGGCCTCACAGTGCCCAGTACAGAAACCTGATTTCAGCCAGGATTTTGAACAGCACAGCTGATTGCTTTGGTGATTATCCCATCACAAGAGAACAGGTGGCACCAAACTGTGACAATGGCCATATGATTTTTTATTGATGTGGACATTTCCACCTCAGTACGGCTGGAATTGAAAACTGAGTGCATTGTACAGAGAAGAGAGATGGAGCTTGCAGATCTCTGCTGGAAATGAACATGGCTACAGGTACATTCCAGGCTACAGGAGATCTTTGTGCTCAAACCAGCTGTATGAGAACTGTTGTCTTTAGGGCTGGTCTCTGAACCTATTCTGATATTATATTTGGATCTCAAAAAGCCAGACATTTAGTCAACAATAATCTTGAAGGGATGAGATTATTTTGACTCTTACTGCTTGTAGAAGTCCTCTGGTAAGGAGTGGGTGAAGTTATGCTGGAGCTGTGTGTGATCCAGATAGAGGACAGAGTGGATAGAAGTGACTCTCAGCCTCTCAGCCTCATACTGTTCTGGGTTAGAATGGCCAGACATGCCCACAGTGCCAGGTAGCGACCAGCCCAGCATCAGACTGGCTTTTCAAAATTCAGGGCTAAGCATGTAGTGTTTGGCTTGGAACAAGGTCACTTGGGAAATGGGAGAAAGACAAATACTATGGTGGTTACAGGGGATACTGGGATAATATAGTTGTGGGGTCACAGCCTGTTTCCCATTCTCTTCCCTTTCCAGGGCACTAAACTAAGGTGTCTAAACTATTTCTAATGATAGATCTAACTCTTCAAGGCAGTTTTCCATTCTGCCCCACAGTATGTTGCACAGTTTGAGTAGTGCTTGTAATACCAGTTCATACGGCCAAATACCACCTCCGTGCTTTTCCAGTTGGACACCACCATGCAGCCCTTTTGGGTTTTTTTTGAAAACAAGTACTTGGAGATGCTGCGGGACATCAGAGGCACTGCCTGTGTGTTTGTCTCCATGGACAGACCCTCACGTAGCATGTGCTGCTGTAAAATAAATAATAAATAAGTTTCTGTCCTTGTGGACTCCGCCATACGATCTGCTAATGTACAAGTGGTTTTAAGGATGCTTTCCCTGTGTGTGGTGTTTAAAAATTAAGAAACGTAAGGGAGTTCTATTTAAATACTCTCTTGAAAAGCAAAGTTGAATTTCAAGTTTAATCCTAGCCAATATTTGAAATGTTATTATTTTGCAGCTGGGTTTAACTTTGTTATCAAGCGAACAGATGTCTTTAAAAAGCATCTTTTGAATACTCAGAGGAGAGATTTGTCTCCTCTCTGGTGGAGGAGACAACGGCTAGAATAAGGAAAGGTGAGTGCGTGTGAATACAAGTATGTGTGTGATTGCACACACTGGAACAGGCTGCCCAGGGACAGGGTGGAGACACCATCCCTTGAGGGGTTCAACAAGTGAGCAGACAGGTTGTTTCAGGAGATGGGTTAGTGGTTCAGGGTTGTGAGGTAGATGATTGGACTTGATGATCTTGAAGGTCTTGGTGATTCTACATGAATGTGTACGCCTGTATGAACTACGGGTATAATCTAAATAACTGCACTATTGTTTGTGAAAGTGGCCTTGGTGACTTCTGTTAAGGACAGTCTGTCTGGCAGAATGAATAGTGGTCACAATAAAACCAGCGTTACAGCTCTCCAGTCACTTCTCTCATACCTACTTACTTTTAAAGCCCTGAGGGAAGGGAAAACTTTACAGACTTGCTCTATGACTACGGACAAGTTGACTTGCTCAGTTCTATCATTTTCTTTTTTGTAAGACATTACTTGATCTTCTTGACAAAGTGTGGGAGGGTTAAAAGGGAGGTTTCATTTGAGACAAGAAAATAGCTTTAAACAGTAAAGGGAAGATTCCTACGGGCTAAAGAAGGTGATCAAAATTAAGTTTCCCTACCAGAGAAAGAAAGTGTCAACACCAAAAACTGTCTTTCAAGATACATAATAAGAAAATTTGAAAAATATGCATGACTGCAGGAGAACTTTCTCCTAGAAATTCAGCACTAAAGGATTCTTGCAGCTCTGATTGGATTTCAGTGTATTTCCCACTACCAGTTGCTAGGATTTATCAAAGGAAAATGCAGACTGCACTTGACTTCAGCAGTGAAATCCAACTCCTGAATCCACAGACTAACAGAATAACTGAAGCTGGAAAAGACCTTTGAGATCATCAAGTTCAGCCCATGACCTGACATCACCACAGTTTTGCCTGATGAATTGTTGACTGGTGAAATGTTTGTGAAATCTTTGGCAATGGAAACTGCTTTCAACTCATCACCCATAATCTCAGCAGAACAGGTTAACTTGCATGTATGTCTAGAACCTTTTGTAGTTCTATTTTTTCTATCAGTGTTCTTTCAAATGCCGTGTAATATTGTGGAAACTCGTATCGCTGTTTTACCAAAGCTCTAAGCAATGGTTTTTTCTCCTCTTTTTGTTTTAATGAGAGCGTGCTGCTTGCTGCTAATAGAGCTGAGTAAACAATCTCTGTACATTTTACTCAATTACTTTCACTCTTTTTCTTCCTCTGGTAATTACCTATGAGCGGACAATGACTGCGGCTGTTTGCTTGTTCGTTCCAACTGCTCGCTGATTATTCTGCACAAGCGACTTGTAGGCTGTGTTATTGCAAACCAACTGCTCACATGTATTCCCGTGGGGATTAGCGCTAGGTTGCCTGAAGCCAAGCACTTGCTTCCTCTCCATGATTGGATGATCTGCTTTGTCACAAAACATATTTTGTGTAATAAATTCATAGCTTCATGCTGCAACATCCTCTGTAGAGCAGCAGTCTGGAGCTACACCATGATGATAGGAGCCTCAATATTAAACACAGTAGCTGTCATGAAAAATAAACGTGGGTGAGCACAGACCATACCATTCTTTGCACAGGCATGTCTTTAAAGTTGCTGATTATGCTATCAATTAGAAGGACGTTTTTCATTCAGACCCATGTCAAAACAATCTCAGTTGTCATTAGGAACTGCAAATTAACTTATAGTAGGAATGTTATGTTTAGCATTTGACACTATTTCTTTACTGGATCAAAAAGTTTCGTTTTAGTTCCTGGGTTCACTTTATGTGGAAAGTACAATAGGCAGAACAACTATGGTTAAGAGCAAAGCAAGTTCATCTCTGAAAGTCTTTCCAAGGCCTATTATTATAGCAAATCACTTCCCAGCCTTCTACTTTTCAAGAGCAAATTTAGATTTTTAAAATATTTAGAGAAATAACAATTTTACGGGGGCCTCTGTGAAACAACTTCCTGAACTCTTGAAATAAAAATTACTACAAAATTACTACACCATTTAAAAATGACTTTTAGCTTGAATCACATTGCAAAGAGACCTGAAATAAACTGGAGATAATCTGGAAAATTTGGATCCTCCACAGGTCCTCCTACACTGTCTCACCTGATCTGTGAATCAGTTGCCACAGCAAAGGTCACTTTTCTATAGTCACCATTTGAAACAGGCTGGTGCTGATCTATAGATAGTTGATCTTCTCTAACACAAAAGTATAACAGTGATTAATACACAGACTTGAATCGTTTTCTTTGAGCTCATTTTTGCCATTTAAGTTTGCTTATTGTCTGAAGAAACTTGTTTCAGTTCACGTCAGTTTCTTGTGCTTCTCTTTTTACTTTATTTAAGGTTCTTGTAGACTCATGAATGAAAAGAAATATTCATGAGATATTTAAAACCTGCCTGGGTATGTTCCTAGACTCAGTCTAGGTGATATTGCTCTGGCAGAGGAATTGGACTAGATGATCTTTTAAAGTCCCTTCCAATCCCTAATGATTCTATGATTCTATGAAGTACTGAATTTTTCTGGCTACTACTTGACATCTGCCTGGATATTTTGCTGGTAGCCAACTATCTCTGGATACTGAATTCACCTGCATAATTTACAGACATTAGGTCAGATCCTGAAATTAAATTTTTGCTGTGATATCTTGAGGTAGAAGTCATGGATTTGAATCATAGAATCAAAGAACAGTTTTGGCTTCAAGATCATCGTCCAATATTTTCCTAACCCTATCGGCACTGCTAAACCATGCTCCCCATGCAACATTTACCCCTCTCTTAAACAGCTCCAGGGGTGGGGACTGAACCTCCTCCCTGGGCAGGCTGTTCCACTGCCTGACAACCCTTTCAGTAAAGAAATTCCTCCTGATGTCCCACCTAAACCTCCCCTGGCACAGCTTAAGGCTATTTCCCCTTGTCCTATCATTGGCCACTGGGGAGAACAGACCAACCCACACGGCTCTACAACCTCCTTTCAAGTAGTTGTAGAGAGCAAGAAGGTCCCCCCCTCAGTCTCCTCTCATCCAGACTAAACAGCCTCAGCTCCTTCAGCCATTCCTCATCCGACTCATAAAGTTGTACAAAGTTCTGTGACACAAGAATTTGGATCTTCAAATTTTCCGTAACTATAGGGAGTGGTTCACATCATCTGGGATTATCTGGATGTAAATCAGAAAAATAACATGATTGTGAAATTCAGTTTGAGTTGTTTGTGGTTTTAAAAGCCGAAGCAAGTTTTCTTTCCCTGAAAAAACAGCATCTTTGTCATACACCGGTCACCAGCAAAAATCCAGTCACAGTGTCCTGATGGACGCTAATGAGAGGTTAATGTTAAGCTCTGCGTTGCTGTCATTAAAATAAACAGATATGAACAGTGCCAGCATTTATGAAACAAGTTTTAGGCCTTGGTCCCTTTAGAGTTTAGATGGAAATTTGCCAAACCTCAGACTCCATTATCTCTGTTACTAGAGATTTCAGTAGCCAGATGGTCAGGGAAAATTTAAAGTTGCATGTACCCTTTTTAAAGGTTACTGGTATGTGAGGAAAGGTAGTTACTTACACATTAGCTGTGAGGTGAAGATAATGCTCAATGACACAAGAGCAGACCGTGTCTGATGATGCATTATGCTTTACTATCACACTCATTACTGCTCTGCTCATTCTTCCCAGCAAAATTGGTATTTTCTTTCCAGATGCTGCATATTGAACTGGATTGTTGCTGTCACAAACTGGCTTTTCAAGTTTATTATTTTGTGTTTAAGTTTATCAAGCTACAACTTGATGGAAATACTGACACTCTCCTGACGCATAATTCATCTGACAAACCCAATGAACCTGGGGTGTCAGGTTGTAAATTACAAAAGTAAGAAGCCGTAATGTATGAAAATAAGAAAGAGCAACAAACACATTGTCCATGTCTCTGCAACCACAGAGATTGGCTTAAATTATCTAAGTAATACTATACTAGAAAGTTGTGCATGTCTATACCCCACTTTTGGACTTTCAAGGCAATTAAAATCAGACCAACTGTCCCTGTTGGCTATACTCTCGTGTTCTCTACCCTGAGACAAGGACAGAGAAAATCCTCAAGAGCTGACTGTCTGCAATACCTCTCCTCTTAAGAAGCTGGATGAATATATTTTAATGAATAGCAGATCTCTTTGCTGTTTAATTCCATATTAAATGAACTTAATTGGTAAAAACTGTTTCTCCATGAAAGTATAAATTTGTTTTAAACACATGGATTATAAAAACGGGAAGAGGAAGTTGTAGAGAAGCAGGGGTCAGTCTGTTCTACTCTGTCCTCTGAACGAGGGGAAATGGCCTTAAGCTGTACCAGGGGAGGTTCAGGTTGGATATCAGGAGGAATTTCTTTACTGAAAGGGTTGTCGGGCACTGGAACAGCCTGCCTAGGGAGGAGGTTGAGTCACTGTTCAGGTGTTTAAGAGAAGGGTAGGTATTGCATTGGGGGACAGGGCTTAGTGGTGCTTATAGGGCTAGGAAAATGTTGGACTCTGTGATCTTGAAGGTCTCTTCCAGACAACTGTTCTATGATTCTATGAAGCAACTATTTCTGCAAGGAAGAGTTGACTGTACAAGAAAGAGGTATGTTTTATTTTTCAGCCAGAAGCATAAAAGTGCTGAAATTCCTCACGTGAACTATACGTCAAGTTTATCACTTAACTCAAGAGGTAGAATTCTCAAGTAGATTAGACCATTTATGATGCCCTTGTGATGGTTGCAATATACGCTCTCCCTCTACAAAAAAGAAGAACAGAATTATAGAAAGGAAATTGATGTGCAACTGAGGAGACTTCTGCAAAGACAGCACCCAGCTGATTGTATTTTGTGGAGACGTGCAAGGCACATTAAGTTCTCCAGCTCTTCATCACTTACAATACAACAGTTCTGATACAGGGTAAGTGGTATACAGAAAGTTCAAGGGTGTGGAAGTGCTGCCTTTGAAAAACCATGGCTTTCTTTTACAAGCAATACTTCCACAAGGAACGTATCAATGAGGTTTTGTCAATGGGTGCAGTGCAAGCACAATAAAAATATGATTCAGTTCTTCTTCACCTGAGGGAGTCTTGTTATTTCATTTTGACTCCAGACTGGCAGCTGAGTAAAATCTGAAACCAGGGACTATCATTTGAAGTCTATTCAAGCCAATGGAAAGATCTGTGCAGTTGTGCTCACACTGAAGTCAATAGGAAGGCTTCCAGTGGTACACATTTGTTGTCAGATCATTCAGCTACAAAATATATGGGATGTAAGTTAAAAAAATAATTAAAAAATATTTTAAAAAGTGACAGCTGTTTTAAAAACTGAATGGGGCAGCATTGCACTGCCAGTTAAAAAGCACAAAACAGCGAGAGATCTCAGCCATTAGTTCTCAGTTCCAGGTGATTGTAAACATGGGGAAGTAACAGAGCCAACAATAAATTCTTTTCCTACAAACAAAACAAGTGAGGTTTTTTTAAAGGAATTTTATTGATCCAAATATTGATCTTTAATACAGCAAAACAACTTACTGCCTTTCCTGTCAGCCTCCAAGCAAGCTGTACTTAAAATTATAAAACACAAAAACCTCTTTTTAAATTAGGATGTCTTGATGAATAGCAGCAATAGCATAGCCCTGACTCTCTGTAATTGTAGCTAAAATACTCACAGGGCAAAGCTGCAGTGCACTGGGGTTGTCTGCTGAATCTTCGTTGCATATACATTCAGCCAATTTCCTCATGAGATACTTTTCCTTCACACTACTATTATTGTTATTTACATTCTGTTGCTGTGGCCTCTCTCAGCGGCATGATTTATGGTGCAGTCACAACAGGGCATCTGTCTGCGATGAAAACTAACACTTTGCTTGACCAACCAGGTGGGACTCCATTCCATAATGTAAGGCTTACTGAGCTGGCCTCACTTTCTGTCTCAGCAGGCCATTAACCATAGAAGCATGGAAAGGGACCTCTAAAAGTTGTCTAGTCCAACTCCCTTACAAAAAGCAGAGACATTCTAACTAGAACAGATTGCTCAGAGCCCTATCCAGCCTGACCTTGAATGGATGATAGCATATTCATAATATTTACATTTTGAAGTTGGACAGAAAGGTGCAGCTTGATCTTTACGAGGTTTTGAGAAATTTGGACACAAAATATTTGGAACTTGTTTTCTAGACCAAAAAATTGTGTTTTTCTGAAGAAACTGTAGCATATCAAGCAAACTGCAGAAGATGAGTACATACCCTGTGGAAATCAATACTCAGCCCAGCATAATCTTTCAAGCATCACCTACACCAGGAAACTAAATACTATGAGGACTCTGACTCCTCGTGTCAGTGCTGCTAAAATTTCACTGGTGCAAAGGGAAAGGACAAAATCAGACAACTTTTTCCATTGGGAATGATTTTCTCTATTCTATACAGATCTTAATGGGAAAAGGACCTAGTTATTGCTGCCTCTTTGCGTGTGTTCCAGCAAGTTGCAAGTGCTGAAGGCCATATTGGGACCCCACTGAGTTCTGTGTTGTGTTACTGCATACTGAAAACAAAGCTCGGTGGTTTTGCTTCTTCCCACACACTGGGGTAGAACTGGTATCGTATTCCTAAGCTGCCTATAGACTAACAGAGTCTAAAGGATGGTGGTGGCCAGCAGGCAGGAGTCAGGGCAGTCACCAGACAAAGATAAGAACACTGTATTTGAAGGTTCTAACAATCAGTAGTTTGAACAGGTTGAGCTCTGCCTACTCACTAGGTTCATTAGCTCTCCTAACAACAGCAGCAATGTTTACTGAAGACATAATCATTACAGAACACCATCTCCTTTGAAGTGATGCAAGGACAACCCCCCCTCCCCCAGAATAAGCCCTCACACCCTCCAGTGGATCTGACCTATCAGGATAACAAGGATGAAAAGATGTTCTTCCAAGATGCTCTTGAGAAAACAAAAGCAGATGATACAGGCACTCAAAGGAATCCCTAGGAGAAACCCCTAGACAGCTAACAAAGTTCTCTGGACAGCCACAGTGATGAAAACTGCACTGCACATACAGAGAGGTCTGCTATGGCGAAGAGTGGGCACTACTGCTAATGATAACAGACATCCAGTCATCCTGGTGACAAGTAAAGCATCAGATACTGCTCACCCACTCCATCTGTCTGCAAGGCATACAGGGTGAGAAGAGAGTGTTGCGCTCTCAGCAGGTCCATAAACCCCACTGACTGCCCAAAACATTATATTATAGAACATTATTTACTTTGAAAGGATACAGGCATAACCCTAACATCAGATCACTCAAGATACATCTCGAAGATCCAGGTCAGAGCAGCTTCAGAAAGGAATCATAAGAAGCCCATGTCCATACAAACACAGGCAATAGAGGCAAAAGGAAAGTCTTCACAATTTCTAGGGAAGTTTGGTGGTTAGGTGCATTCAGTATTCAGAGTGAGTTTTGCAAACCTTTCTTGGGGTTATTTATCAGAATCTTGAGTACTTGAAATCTGCACAGCTTTTACTGGGTACACTTCTAAGTCAGGTATTTGGAGGGTCTTAGGCTGCAGAGCTCCACTAAAGTTGAAGAAATTGCAGAGCTTTACATGAACTGAGCATTTGCTAACTGCAACCTATAAAATAAATTTAAGTTCTCTAACAGAATTGGCTTCACTCTTAGATTACACTTTCTGCAGTGAACATGGTTCCTATTAGGAATTCAGGGTTGGCTCACAACATATCTTTTATATTGCTCACTTAAATTTGCAGCTCCAATTAATATGTCTTCTGGGAAGCTCATTTGCTGGTAAATCTGTGCCTGTATCCATAAACCAATGTTACAAAAGCCACAATACATGTTTTTCTACCACAAACAACAGTCATTTTCTATCCTTGTGTGCTCTAACAGGTCTCACGGTAACCTTGAAGCGTGTGAGGTAATGGAAAACGTACAAATACATTCCTAAGTCAAGGATGTTGACTTTATCCTGTTTTTAGCATGACTGATCTTTGGGGCGTAGAAGGAAGAAACTCTGCTTTTCTTTTATTATTTTCTTCCCCTTCACAAAATGTGGGACACTGATCTAAAGTCTGTTGAAGTCTCCTATTGACCACAGTAGGATTTGGGTAACTTTTTGAAGACTTAAGCATTTAACCTGTGAAAATAAGTGGGCCTACATGTATTAAAGTAAATTGTCCACACATGTTTTCTGCAAAATAAGCCAGCCCATGTGTTGGGGTTGCCAACAAGTCCTCTGCTAAACCAGATCTTTCAGCATCATGTCTACATGACTCTTAAATACCTCCAGGGATGGAGACTTCTTGGGTAGTAGAGCCCAAAGAAGAGAACTCCTCAGCCAGCTGGCAGAAAATTCAAAATGTCCATTGAATTGTGTCTAAAATCAGACTGGGTGGAGGAAGCAAAGGTGATGAAGTTTGTATTGGCATGAAAGGATGGACTGAAATAGGTCTTAATTGCTGTTCTCCAAAGAATGACTGCACCTAGACAAGCTAATCAAAAGCTAAATCAACCATCAAGATCCTTTGTGCTCACCAGCTACCCCAACAAGACTTTCTGTATACAGACTTCTCACACACATGTAACACATAACACAATATAAAAATCTGAGTCTTTTGGGGGACTGAAAGCAGGGAAAAACAGGAAAAAGGCAGGGAAACAGAGAAAAGGCAGGGAAAAAGCGGGAAAGAGCAAGAAAAAGTAGTGTAGAGGGAGAGGGGAGAAAGATGAATCTGACACCAAAAGGATTGTTCCCCTCCTCATCAGATCCCCAAGACAAGGAAATCCAGTGGTAAGATTTCTGCCTCGGCTAACTTGGCCATATGTCTGTGTCTATTTTGTATGTTTGTCTGTTTTAGGTCTATAGTCCTCCTCTGCAGATTACTGTCTGTTTTAAGTATAGTGCCTTTCTGCAAATATACCTGTGGGGACACCAAAGGCTCTGTATATAATGTTGCATGCATGAATAAATGATACTAGTCATACTCTGACTGTTTCTTATGAGCACTGACTGGGCCAACAGCATAAAGGCTGTTTACGAGGGTCTAGGTGTCAGACCAATAGCAGATGGATTGATGCTGCTATTCATGAGACTGACCTAGAAGGAGGACCTTACTGATTCTGCGATTCTGTGATTCTGTGACCTTACGAACAGTATGAGGGCTGATTTGTGCATGTCCAGTGTTGGACCTGTAGTAAATTAATACTATTTTTGTGTATGACTGCTGCTTAACTGAATGCTGGTTTGTATGTCAGCTGCTCTAGCCCGCTCTAATAAAGAAGGACCTGGCTAAGATCTAAGAAGGTTTATTCTTCATTGAATTATCCAGATTCCACCCTACCTCCTGCCCTTTCACACAACAGGACTGCACTTCCTTCCTGGGCAAGCTGTTCCCGTGCCTGATAACCCATTAATTAAAAAAGATTCTCCTAATATCCAATCTAAACTTCCCTTGGTGCAACTTAAGGCCATTTCCTCTTCTATCACTTGTTACTTGGTTGAACAAATCACCTTCCACCTCACTACAACCTTCTTTCAGGCAGTTGTAGACAGCAATAAAGTCTCCCCTCGGCCTCCTTTTCTCCAGACTAAACAACCCAAGTTCTCTCAGCTGCTCCTCATAAGCCCTGCCCTCCAGGCCTCTGATCAGCTTTGTTGCCCTCCTTTGGGCCTGCTCTAGCACCTCAATGTCCCTCATGTAGTGAGGAACCCAAAACTGATCCCAGTACTCAAGATGTGGCCTCACCAGTGCCCAGTACTGGGATGAAATTACTTCTGTGGACCTACTAGGACACTTCCTGATACAGGCAAGGATGTCATTTGTCCTCATGGCCACCTGGGCACACTGCTGATGCATGTTCAGCCACTGTCAATCAATACCTCTATGTTCTTTCTTTAGTTACAGAGTCCACACCAGTATGCAATCCTTTGGAGAGAGGAGGATGGAAACACATGGAAGCACTTCTCTTTCTATCCCACTGAATGGATCCTTCCGTTCATTCTCTTTCTTGCTTCCCATATTAGTGCCATTATAGATTGCAGCCACTAGGATCACTAAGAAGAAATCCCACCCTTTCCTTTTCTTTTTCTTGTTTGCTAATGCATTAAGATTCTCATGAGAGGATCCTCTAGGCAATGTAATTTCTCATCTTGCTCCATCCAATCCATCTGTAAGAGAAGTGGGACAGGCAAGTCCTTTAGTTGTTGTAGTGTGTGACTCTTCCTGCCTGACTTCTTGTACTGGAATCAAGTCTTGGGTTGAGCACCCTTTGTGTACCATGCAAAGGAGATCTGATTTTAAATCATTTGAACCTGTAACAATTAGCAGACTGGAAATATTTTGTTACCGTAAGGAGCACAGTGGACATATTCCCTCTAAAGACTTCATTCCCATGTAAGTGCAATCACAATTGGTCCAGTCTTCCATTGACATCAGGAGACCTGACGAATCTGACTGGTCTCAAATGCAGAGACTCATGTCGTCTTTTTTCCTGACACCACAGACCATGCTTAAGAATCTCTCTCACTTAAAGGTTCTCTAAAACATTTTTGGCATCACGGAACTTTTTACTAAGGAATGTTGACAGATCAATCTGAACATCAATCCTTTCACAGTGGTTAGAACATTGGCTGCATTACAGACTGTTTAGGGGTCTGGAGAACAGGTCTTCTGAGGAGAGGATGAGGGAGCTGGAGCTGTTCAGCCTGAAGAAGAGGCGGCTGAGGGGAGACCTCACTGCACTCTGCAGGTTTTAGTGAGACAGGTGCAAGCCTCTTGTCCCTAGGGACTAGCAATAGGACAAGACGAAATGGAGTCAAGCTGTGCCAGGGGAGATTCACGTTGTATCTTAGCAAAAACTTCTTCCCAGACAGAGTGGGGAGGTCTTGGAAAAGATTGTCCAAGGAGTGGGTGGAGACACCATCCCTTGATGGATTCAACACATGAGCAGACAAGGTGTTCCAGGAGAGGGGTTAGTGGTTGGGGGTTGTAGGGTGAATGGTTGGACTTGAAGGTCTTGCAGGTCTTTTCCAACTTGGATGATTCTATGATTCAATGATTATAGGAAGGTATAAGATGTTTGGAAGGCAATGAAGGAGAGCAAATGGCAGTTACAATAGACAATTCAGCAGAAGACAGGTGTTTTCTCAAGTAACCAAAGCCCTAGATGATACTATACATCCCTAACTATTGTAAAACCTCACATTGCATCACACTTTGCAAAATACTGAGAACATCCTGTACCTATTCATGAATAACATTGCAAAATTCAGACCTGGTTTTGGAAGTGTTCTCCAGAAAGCCCTATGTCATCTTCATCGTCTTTCTTTTCTTCAGTCTTTCTTGCGTAAAGCAGTGAAGAGTACTGCATGTGATGGGCATGAACATAACACTCAGATCTGCTTAAATCTGTGGCAAAGAAGCTAAACGTTTTCTCTGACATATTTCTTGCCTTCAAGAGGATTTTAAAAGGTGAGTTCTTCAAGGGAGTCTGACAGTCTTTGGCACTCATCTCTTTTTAAATTTATAACATGTAACTGAAGCCTGTAAGGGCTTCTGAAAATTCGTACTCTTAATTTTTAATATAAATTTATGTTCAACAAGTGCTAGTATGGGCTTGTTTTATTCTTTATTGAGTTCAATTCCAAACCTCACCAGAGAGCTTAAAGAAATAATATAAAGTATAAAAAAATAGTATGAAAAGAATAACGGTACCATTAAATATTGCCATATAGGATAGTTCAAACCTGAAATATTCATACTGATTATAAGAATAGCAACAGGGGCAACTGCCAATAATGTGAATTATTGACATTTATTACATTATATATTACATTATATATTACGTTATAATTGGAATCTTCAGACACCCCTGAGCACTGCAGATACTGTCCCTCCACAGTAGGACTGATTTTCTCAAGACCTAGAGACAGCCTAAATAAATTTTAAAAGAAACAGATCTGAAATGATCTAATTCTCTTTTATTTCGTTTGAATCTTAGTAAAAAAAAAAAGAAGACACAAAAGACCCCCTGTGTCCTACAGAAGTAATTAAATAGCTATTCATTTGTTTTTTCCTAGTTCCTCTCAAAGCCACTATTGCAAATCTATAGTAAGAGCTACATCAGACCTACAGTAGGGACCAGACTTCTGTAACCTGTACAGATGAAGTTCAGTACAAAGTGAAGAGTAAAACTCAGAGAAGTCTACTCCATTAAACCATTACATTAACAAAGCAAAACACCGCTCACAGTTTATATTGTGAATTAACTGCACATTTACCACAGTTCCTTTGTGTGTTTAATATCTGAGATGTTACTCACTTGGACACAGATTTACACTGAACTTAAACAAAGTCTTTTTCTTTCCAAAATTAGCTTTTTCATCAGCCTTCTCCCTTCTAGTCTTCATTTTTTATGCTTTCTTGTCTGGTCTGTTTATCTGTGCTTTCTTTTCTTTCTACCTTTATCTCTGCAAGCTTTTGACTTTAAGACATCATAATCTCTGACTTTGTTCTTTATACAAACTCATTGAACATTACCTAAACCGGCAATGTTGCCTTTAAAGGAGAATAAACTAAGTTCTAAGTATATCAAAGGTCACAAAGTATAGACATGTAAAATAAATTAAAGATTAGCAAATTCTTTTCTGCTTTCTATACTCACAGTGCAATGGAAAAATTTTACGTTGCTGCCTGTCTCAGATGTGTTCTTTCCACTCTCATAGGTCTAATTATATAATTATATAAAGTTAATTGAAAGCTGTAGAGGTAAACTTATGAAATTAAATCCAAATGTCAGTTTGCAGGTCCATCCCTCTTATTATTGAACCAAGCAGAAGCTGTGAAAAGGACTGTTCATAACTAATCTCCTTACTTCATGGGAAACCGGAGATTTTCTCCATCTTTCTGAAATGCCTTAAGTTTTGTGACTTTATTTAGCCACATCACAGGGATATTCTCTTATTTGTTTTCTTCATCTTGCTGACCTCATAGCAGGCATGTCACAGGTTGTGATTTTTTTTGGTTGATGTTGACATCTGCACACAGTTGGAATTGCTCTATAAAATGTTAAAAAAACACAAACAAACAGCCTGTCGTGTTCCGTCTTGCTCACTTCACTAAAAATCTATCATATAAACATGATTAAACGGATCCTAATTTTGTCTAATCACTTGAGACATTTAGACTTTAAATTGGAAAACTGAAGATCCTGCTTAAGATGTTGGGCTAGTCATTGCCGACAATCTTCTTCCATTGCTGCATTTCAGTTTCATCAGCCTGTTACTGAGTCACACATATTTCAGTTCCCCTGGAAGAAATTACAAAAGCTTTGGTTTTGCTTCAGCATTGAAATACACTATTTGGTTTGTTTGTTGCATTTTGTTAATGATAGATTGTCTCCTGTTTTTCTTGTAATAATAGTGGGAGTCAGTGTTCCCTCCTTCATCGCAGATATTTGTGATGCTTCATTGCTCTGTGGCATGGTTTATAACAGTGAGGCTGATGGTTTGGCTTTAACAGATCACAGTCACTACTGCTCAGTGGCTAACAGAGCACGTATACTAGTTAAGTATGTAAAACATTGATTATTTGTTCAAATAGGCAGAATTTAGTAGCATTTATGTCTGTCTTACCCTGCCATAATAAAACACTATGCTAACTAAAAAGCAGTAATAAATCAAGTCGTGCATTTCAGAGTGGATATATTTGTGCAAAATACACACATTCTCACTCTTTCTCTCTGTCTCCTGCATACACAACTCAAATCCTCCTAAAAATCACTGTGTTTTAACTTGGTCTATCAGTGTTTACCCTCAGCAGATTCCTGAGATAGCTGCACACCTTACATACTTCTCAGACTGTATACAATGTATGGTATATATGGTTTATACCATACTTCCCATATGGTATGGTATAAACATACTTACTTGGAACAGAATTTAAAGCAAGTTTCAAATTTTTAGTGATTAAGCATTTGAACCAGTTGTACTACAATAATAGCTATAAATAAAACAAGTCATGGCCATTTGAGAAAGTTCTTTTCTTGTTTTCACCTGACACATTCCCGATGGTTTAAGTCTGTGCAAAGCATCCTGCTTGCCTGATATTGCTAGTTTTCAGTGATCCAGGCAAACAAATGTTTCACATTAATACTCATCGAATTTGGTTAATGTGGACTGTATTTGGTCAGTTGGTGAAGTTAAAGCTTTCCTGGCAAGTGATTTACTAAACCTGAGTCAACAAATACCAGTAACAGCTGAACGGTTTTGTTTAATGTCCTTCAATACAAATGACAAGGCAGCTAGTTTCATCATTTATGGCTGATCCCAGCCATAGAAATTGAGAAGATGGAAAAGAAGCAAAAACGTTGAAATTCTGGAGTATTTCACCCTGAGGGGTGCCACGGGGGAAGGTGTGTAATGCATTCGGGAGAGATCCCTATATTCCCTCATTTCTAGGAGAAATTCCTAGAGAGTGAAGTCATAGTTTCCCAAATTTTTATGCAAAATTTCTACTGATTTCATCTGGAGTACAGCATGGTCTTTCTTCCCTATCATACTCGTGCCCTCAAATTTAGGAGAAAACATAAATCTTTGCTCTTCTTTACCCAGATCTCAGACAGGGTTGTTCCCCTGAAGTTGTGTGGCAATAGGAGTGCTGTGAGAGGAGAAACAATTACCTCTTGTGCTTTCGTATTTACCCAGTGAACCCTCCTGCGCTAACTCCTCGCGTAGACTGTGAAGACAGGCATTTGTCTTTTCCACAGGCCACTTGCCTTGCTGGTGGCTAAGGACATTACAAAGCACAAGGCATTTCAAGCTGTGCTATTTCTACTTCCCTCTGGGAGCCATTTTGCTGCAGATAATCTTCTATTTCTGCCTCATACTTTATTCCAGCAAAGTTTGCACATATCACAATGCTCTCAACATTATCTTTAAATACATAGAGGATGCATTTCTGTAGCAAAGTTCATTAAAGCACCTGTATTATAAACAGAATATTACCAAATCCTTCCTCTGGAAGAACGAAAACCAGTAGACTCAGCGAACTTATTAAAAAATAACAGTGACGGCAGTGATGAGTAGGTCAGGTGTGCAGGTTATTAACCTCAAGAGTGCTTTATTAAACAGGCAAATATTTTATTCATTTTAATCGTTGGAATAGTTTTTGAGTAGGTCAAAATTAGGGCCTCTGTTAATAGGCTTTGGAGATGTTTTGAAGATCTTATCATAAGTGGTGTGAATAAAAATGTTATTGTGATATTTCAGGCCTTTACACCTGGATGTGAGAATTTACACTGGAGAAAAAAAGGATCAATAAGACAGTGAATCCTGTTTTGCAGTGGGAATAGAATGAATGTGGTATTTGTGGGTCTGAAGTTATAAAGCTATAGCTTCATTGTAAAAAGTAACCGATTTAACATGCTTAGAATTTATTTGTTGGTTAGCTGTTCGTATAAATATTATTAAATACGGCTGTTAGTATTTACACAAAGTGATTCATTGCACTAGAGCGATTGAAAAGTAATTTATCCGATCAGTCATAACTAACCATCAGCCAAATGTTGAATACTGTGCCCTGAATAGCAACAGCAATCTTTTCAACGAAAACCCAATGAAAGAACAAACAAAACCTGGAAAAAATACATTGCACAAATTCTGGTAACAAACACAGGGAAAATTTGAGTTTCCACTGGCTTGCAGTAGGCAGTAGGAGCAAATATATTTGTTGGCTAGAGTACATACATCATTTTGTTCACACTACATTTTAGACTCATAAGATCATAGAATGATTTCAGTTGGAAGTGACCTTTAAGATCATCAAGTCCAATCATGAACCCAACTGTTCCAAACCACTGCTAAACTCTGTCCCTGAGTTCCAGATCTCCACGACTTTGAAACACATCCAGGGATGGCGACTCAACTCCCTCCCTAGGCAGCCTGTTCCAAGGCCTGAAGACCCTTCCAATAAAGAAGTTTCTCCTCAAGGCCAACCTAAAATTCCCCTCGTCCAACTTGAGGCCATTCCCCCTTGTCCTATCACTTTTTCTTTGTGAGACGATACTTCCTTCTTTGAATATGTTTGGGGTACATTCAGATGAACATTACACTGAGATTTAATTTCATGCAGAAATTAACTACTCTCCAAAAATACAATAAAAAAATGGTGACCTACATTATGTTTTTTTCCTACAGGTTCAACATGAAGTGAAGGTATGGATGCATAAAGCTCTGAAAACTAGAATTAGTACAACTTTTTGTTTGTAATGCAGCACAGTAATCACAGTGCTAGGACATGTGAAAATAATTCTCTTAGCATATGCTTGTAGATTCCTTTCACAGCGTTACTGCACTGCTTGCATCACCTTGACTCCTTGATTCTGATAGCAATGAGTCATAGAAGCTAATTATTTCAGAACTTCCTCTAATTCTTTATAGTCACAGTCTGTAATCCTTTGCACATCAAATATCAGAAACCATGCCTGTGTTTAACTACTCAGTCTTGATCCCTGGACTCCTCAGAACAATTGATAAAACAAAGCTTTATTTACAGCTGAATCGTGTCCATTCTCAGGAGTATCTTGAACTAGATGTCTAATTCACCAGCACAATCAACGGTTGCCAGTACCTTGGAACATAAGCTGCTTATTGTGCAACAAACGTGTTCTTCACTGCACAAGGTTGATGCCTTATGTAATAAAGATTGTCCAGTTTCAGTTTAAACAGAAAATCTTTTACAGTTAATCAGGCTACAAGGAGATGATTCAGTGTTCCCTTCCTTTTATGTTTTTCATTGTTTTGAAAAAAATGTATTACCTTTTTTTAACCCTCAGTAGACAGTTACATCAACCCTTAAAGTTATGCATTGATGATCTTGTCCACCTGAAAGGAATGAAACTCAGCAAGATATGACCTCCTAATTAGTTGCTCAAATAGCTGATGCCTATTCAATCTCTATCGGTGCCAGTAGAAACCAGAAGTATTTTAATTTATTTTGAAGCCATTGAACCGGCAAATTGCTGAGCACCTCTGGGACACATTCTGGGAACTAAGAATGCTGAACAGAGAAAAATAATGTAAAACAGTTTCTGCTAGTATTTGCCCACATTTGAAATAAAATCAGTGTTGTTTAGTTTGCACCTTAATTGATATTCAGGCTTGATAAGCATTGGTAGGAGATTGGCAAAGGTGAATGATAGCGTTGATGCTTCACGGTAGAAGCGTGATCATTCAGTCAGTAAGGAAACAAAGAAAGTCATGATACACCTAACTGCCTGGCACTGTTGCTAACAGTACCACGAGTATGAGCTCCAATTCCATGCTAGATCCTTGCTGGAAATTGACCTGAGGGAATTTGGCTTGTCTCTGTGTGGAATGTTGGTTAATGGAATTCACAGAGCGGCTGATCACACAAGCGTGGTAATGCAAAGATGATAATCAGCCCTTATTTGTTTATCAGTAGGATTCAGTAAGTATTTGAACTTAGAAAACCAGCTGCTTTGATTACCATAACATCACAGGTTTGTATCTTGCTTCAGTTTCCCCATCTAAAATATGAGCACATTTCATGTTTTGCAGTAAAGCTCTTTGTAATCCATTAGAGGAAAAGCATAAAAGTCCCAGATTTGCATTTGTTCTTCTATAAAACTATAAAAAACCCACAAACTATAAATCCAGGGTGCTTACGCAACTTGAGAGTCATTCTTCCTTAGCCCTTCCTGGATTTACATCACTGTAATTCAATTTGCTGTAGTGATGTTGGTTTTGATTTATCTTGGCAAAATTAATTGAAAATAAAAAACTACTTTGTTTTTCCTCTTTATTTTTACCTCCTTTTTTCAAAGACTTGGCTAGTTAAGCCAGTTACATAGAATTATACCTCTGTCATATTTCATCTCTCCCTGAAACGCAGATGTGACTGCAGGTTTGACTTGAACCAAGAGATCCTGATTTCATTAGAAATGAAACTCAGCGTGCTAAATGGTGAGGGGAGTATTCTTCCAAGCAAAGCAAGAACAGGTCTGTAAAACGAACACTGAAAACCTTGCCTGCCTGAGACAGAGGGCTCACGTTCTGGCTCATGAATGAGCATCCTGCAGTTTTCTTCCTCCTACTTCTTTCCTATTTACCTATTTCGATAGTCTGTAGCTTGGGACAGGGTTTCTTTTTGTAAGACCCAACAGGGTAGGAGGCTAAAAACTGTAATCGCCACTTCATCTGAACACAGTGAACCGGAATGTTCTCTACCTGGTACTCCTGCACCCCTTAACATCACCTTTGCAAAAACGTGTTCCATAAAACTACAGCCTAACTGCAAAAATTCCCTCTGTGGACGTCACTCATCCTACTCAGCGTTACAAATCCCATGAAAAATTTCCTAAGAAATTTCCTAAGAAGCAAGTACACATTTAGCATTCCACCTGGTTCTCTGAGAAGTGAGAAAAGGATGTTTGAGAAGATAAGAATTCTTGTGATAACAATTTCCCAGGCAACAAGTGACAGGACAGGACGAGAGGGCAGGACCTGAAGCTGCACCAGGGGAGGGTTAGGTTGAATGTTAGGAAGCCCTTCCTCACAGAAAGGGTGATCAGACCCTGGAATGGACTGCCCA
>JAOXOE010000343.1:8987630-8998037 GCA_028565055.1 Phoeniculus purpureus | reverse complement strand
CCCTTCCAGTGCTCTGTCACCCTCACTGTGAAGAAGTTTCTTCTCATATTGATGTGGAACCTCCTATGTTCCAGCTTACCCTCATTGCCCGTTGTCCTATCATTAGATGCCACTGAGTGGAGACCGGCTCTGTTCTCCTGAAACCTGCCTCTTCCATATTTATAAACATTAATGGGGTCACCCCTCAGTCTCCTTTTTTCCAAGCTAAAGAGATCCAGCTGTCTTACTGTTTCCTCATAAGAGAGATGCTTCACTCCCTTCATCATCTTCATTGCTCTGCTCTGGACTTGCTCCAGCAGTTCCGTGTCCTCCTGGAACTGAGTGGCCCAGTGCTGGACACAATATTCCAGATGTGATCTCACCAGGGCAGAGTAGAGGGGAAGGAGAATCTCTCTCCATCTGCTAACCACCCCCTTCTGATCCATCCCAGGATGCCATTGGCCTTCTTGGCCACAAAGGCCCACTGCTGGCTCATGGACATCCTGCTATCCACCAGGACTCCTAGGTCTCTTTCTCCTACACTACTCTCTAAAAGGTTAGTCTCCAACCCATACTGGTACCTGGGGTTGTTCTTGATAAAATGAAGCAAGTCATGGGGCTGGCTTAGATATTTGTGAAGTGAAATGACTGGGAAATGGCATCTTGTACGAAATTGCATGGGTTTGTCACAATTTGAGATGAAAGGCATTTCTGAACAAGGAGAAAGATGAAGAATGCCAGGTAGCTCTTTTTGTAACGTCAAACTCCAGGGACTCCAGGATAACCAAACATTCATTTCGCATTATTTAGGGTGCAAGACAGTTGTCCACGATTCATACACGGCGTTTCTTTCTAATCAGGTCTCATACTGAAGAACTGCTTTCCTTGCTTCCTTACAGTAATTATTCCCTTTGCAGGCTCATATCTGCCCAGTGCTAATCTTCAGATCTGCCAGGTGAAAACAACATCTGTTTGAAGAGGAGCTACCAAAATATTCTGAAAAAATACTGTCACCCAGCTGGTAGTGTAGGTAGTGACTGGGGGAAAAAAAAAATCTGCTTTCTGAGCATTCTAAACAATTCCAGGGTCCTAGAGCTGGACTAAAAATGAGGAGACGGATTACTCCAAACTTGCAGAGCTACTCGCAATGATTGAAACCATCCCATTCTGTGGCTACTTTTGGACACTGTTCTTCATCTCTTGAAGCTGAAACTGACTGGTTCAGGTACAAAGTTCAGTCCTGCAGAGTGTGACTTACAGACTCTGCATATTCTGTGCTGAGTGCAAACAGAAAACCACTTTGATTGTGGTCTGGGATTTATTCCCCTCATTGCTGTGTGCTTCCTGCTCTTACAGCAGGACACTGTTCATTCTTGTGGTTGAATTTGTTGATGCACTTGGTGTTCAATATCTTCTCTTATAATGTCAGACAAACCCTCCCTGTACTTACAAACACAGCATCAAGTAGTCTAGGAATTTGGAAGAAAAGGATATGAATTTGTTCCCTGTTATTTACCTTGCTGGCTATTCTCCTGCCCTAAGCAGCCTGTAAAGAAACTAGTTCAGTCCAAGACTATGCCTTTCATTTTAAGTGGCCGAGGGACATTTACACCAGCTGACAACAGAGCCCATGTGTTTTAATGACAGGCTAGTCTACACTAAAACTGTGTTTTCCTAACCATATCTAGTGATGTTCTCCTAGCCAGGCAAATAAAACGTATGACCTCCTCCATTCAGCTCGTGTAGGGTCTGAGGAGGTACAGCAGTATAAGCACCAATTATTTAATCACAGGGGTGACAGATTTTTGTGAAGTATGAAGACCTACAGTTTAGTATGAGTGATTTTCTGTCTTAACACCTCAATTTCTCATGAATGAACTGAGTTTGACTTATGGGTAGAGACTGGGAGGCTGACACCTGAAAGCTGCCCCATAGCAGTGTTGTGTGCAGTTCCTCACATGCCTTTGCACAATTCAAACCAAACCAGTGTCAGCTTCAAATGCCTGCATCGTCTACGTTCAGCCTCTGCTTGACTGGGAAATTTCATCATTCTTGGTGTCTTTGGCTCTTCAGTCTTATTCCAGATAATATTTAGATCATATTTTTTCAAACTTTATTTTAGAGAAAAAATAAAGAATAAATCAATAAGGAAGTAAGAGCTGACTTAACCTTATCAGAAGTAGTTGTGTTGCTTTGCCCTATTCCTCGGTTTTGGGGATGGAAATGCAGGTAATTTCACATATGTGCGAGATGAGGTGCATGTCCACAGAGAAAATGAGAGTTTCACAAGTCCACAGAGAAACTACCAGCTCCTGCTTGCGTTATGCATCCAGTTTTGTAGGAAAGAAAGGCAAATGAAATAAAATTGTCCAAGTGTTTAAAAGGAAGGGAGGGAGGGAAGAGGGACGGAGGGAGGGAGGCAGACAGGAAGGCAGGAAGGAAGGGAGGAAGGAGAAAAGGAAAGACAACATTCCTCCATTCTGCTGGACCAGATTCCTACGTTTTGTACTTCTAGCTCTTTCATTGACATACGTGCAAAAGCAGCACACTAGCATTTGAATTAAACAAGTACGAACTTCTTCCTGAGAATACCTAGTGACATAAATTCATTTTTGCTCGTATTGCTTTCTCCTTACATTTGCTTCCAGTGAACCATCTAGGAATTAAGTTTTACTAACATGAATATTCATTCCTTCTGTTACCTCTGGTGGGTTTGGATCAAGCCCAGAGCATAGTTGCAAGTGTATGGACATGAATATTTACAGGTGCCAAATTTTATACCCACTTTGCAAATGCTGCACGGGAAGGGCTTTCTTCCATTTGCAGGCACAAACATGACGGTGCCATCTCTCTCTTTTGACCTATCACAGCAGCTCCAGTCTGAAGTGATGATTATTCATGGAAGACTGCATGATCAAAACCGAGTTAAAAAGATTTGCCAAAACAAAATACACTGAATAATTGTGAATAATGAATTCCAGGAAATTACAGTCGAAGTGCAGGCTTTACACAGGCTGAAAAGGGACATCAAATAATGTCTTTGTCAGCTCTTTCAGTATCCCCTGCATCAAATGTCTTACTGCAAAGCAGCTCACAAAATCCAGCATAATCTTTAAAGCGCATCGGACTTCTGACATCACATCTGTAAAGGCAGTAAGCACCATAAAACGCAGCTACGGCATCACTCGGTCTGCTTTGCCCATCACTAACCCTGGATGTGCAGCGATTCAGAGTACGGGGCGTCCCTATGACAGTAGAGATAGTGCTGCCAGCGCTGAAGCTGAGCTGAGTTACCTTCATGACTGACAGAGCAGACAACACACAGCAAAAAAAGCACGTTGGCAGCCACTCTGTGGCACTAAAAATAGCAGAGGTCTGGAGGACAAGTTACTTTTTGTCTTCTCTCTTGTTGTCCATCAGCAAACATGTTGACTTTGAAGATGTTTAGTGCCCATGACGCTGCCAACGGTACAAGCTTGAGCTGTCTCCTGTGTGCTGTAATGCTGCTGCAATGCTCCCAGTGACGAACTTCCACCAAGCGTCTCGGATCAGTGACTAAACAATTGCAGTGTTATCATAAACCCTTATAATTGAAGTATTACACTGCAGATTGAGGAGAAAAAAAGGGAAATCAGTAAATTAAACCTGGCATATGGTTTTCTTGGGGACATCTTCCTTTTTTTTTTCCCCAACTGTATTCTCCACAGAGATGAGAAGGAAGAAATTGGCTCTGTGTTACAGGACAGTCTCAGAAGCTGCTGAACTTCCATTTTAAAGGGGATTTTCCCCATCCCAAAGGCAGCTGTCACACTTGCAGGAGAAAAGAGATGTTCAGAACTGCACTCTGCTCCTGGAAACTAAGCAGAAGCCTGTTTCTTTCCCTGCATAAAAAATCTATGGGTGTTAGCAGATTTTTCCATCTGAATGTAATCCTGATTGCAGAGTTCATCTGTCATTTAGAGCAAGGGCACTGGCACTCAGATTCATGCGTTCAAATCTCTGCTGTGGTGTGGAGGAGCTTTCTGCCTCCAGGCGAGTCACTTAAACCCAGTGTTTCAATTTATCCGTCCACAGAACTAGTATAAATAATACCGCTCTCACTGGGGTGTTCCGAGGTCAGATCCTGATCTTGCTTTGGCAAAACTAGGAACAGCACTGCCAGCAATTGATGGAATCAGGCTAAAGTAAAGTCACGTCGAGCGCCTTTTGCTCTGCAGCGTTCCCCAAACAGCACATTAGGCAAAACGATGAACTCTAACCAACCCTGAGATAAAGGACAGAGACCAACTGCTATGGGGGAGCTACGAGCTGTCATGCGGAGAGCAGAACTAACCCAGCGACCACGGGAGGAATGCTTAATTTGATTTAAATGGTAACAGCATCTCTCCAACCGCTATGCAGGCAGGCAGATGGGGTTTTGGTGTTAAGATGATATCGGGTATCTTTGCACATCAAACAGCAAGGAACTTGACTCAGAGGAAGGGTTTTATTCCCCTTTGGAACTAACGCTTTTGATTTGTTTCTGCCACATCTAAGGCTGAGACCTGTGTTTTCCTCAGAAAATGAGATTTCAGATTCTGCCAGCTCAGTCAATCCCCAGGAACACTGCAAAATCCTGTGACAGTCCCACTTGTCCCCGGTTTCTTTGTCACAGGCCTGCACATCACATGCACCTCCTGCATCTTTCCCGATGCCCTGACAGGTCTCTTGGTCACTCTCTGCATCCCTTTACCCACCTGGATCCAGTCTGCTCCCCTCTTTCTCCCCTTCCACCCGTTTCTCACCCTTGTTGCTGCTCCCCACAGCTCTGATCTCTCACTTCCTTCCCGTTGCACATGCACATATTAAAACATCCACAGCTCTTAGAGCTGTGAGCCAAGGGCATGACAATTCCACCCCCTACATTTTGCACCATTGCAGATTGCAGTGCTTCTGCTCCATGTGCCCATGGCACTGCTCCACGAGATGCTGGCTGTGATTAAAGAAAAGAGCAAACTAATTCTGAAACCTCTAGGGAAAGGAACCAGTACAGATCACACACCAAGGGCTTTTGGGAGCACACAGACAGCAAACCACAAGTAAATCTGAGCTTGAAAACCAGCTGCTTGAAACCCTGACCATGATTAAAAGCAAACAAACCACCCTGTGTTGTTCTTGCAGTTAGGTGATCTAAAAGAGGCTGGCTTTGCTTCACTTCATGTACACACGGACACACACAACTTCCTCAAAGCCACTCCTTCACGCTAACTTTCACTCGTTCTTCCCAGCTGGAATAAACGGTTAATGTCCCCGGGGATTCCCACACGTATTTGTTATTGATTTTATAGCTCAATAACACACCGGGCTGGGAACAGGTTGATATTGGATTAGGAAACAGCCACTTAGAATCCAACAGCAGCTGTGCACTTGTGATAAATCACATTTTTCCCTACAAATTTTACACCTAGTTATGGTTAGTTTACAGGATTTAGCACCATATGGACAGCCTGCTAGTGAGGAACAACCCAGAACACGCCACGTTATGCAGTGAAAGGTGTGACCTGCAGCTGGAGATTTCTTGTTTGGAAGATTGTGTTGAAAGTCTCAAGGCCAAGTGTAGGGTCCCACAATAACCCCCCTGCAGCTGCAGTCTGGGAGATGAGTGGGTGGAGAGCAGCCTGGCAGAGAGGACCAGGGAGGGGGGTACTGATTGACAATAGGCTGAACAGGAGCCAGCAGGGTGCCCAGGTGGCACAAAAGGCCAATGGCATCCTGGCTTAGACCACAAATAGTGTGGCCAGCAGGACTAGAGATGTCAGTCTCCCCCTGTACTGGGCACTGGAGAGGCGTTCCCCTCGATTAGTAGGGGTAGTTCACTTGAAGAAAGAAATTGAGGGACTGGAGTGGGTCCAGAGGAGAAATGAGGCTGGGCAAGAGACTGTAAGGAAAGTTTGATGAGGAGAGGCTGATGGAGCTGGAGGTGTTTAGCCTGGAGACCTTCTCCCCCTTTACAACTCCCTGAAAAGGGAATCTGTAGTCAGGTGGGGGTCAGGTGCTTCTCCCAGGTAACCAGCACCAGAACAAGAGGGCAAGACCTGAAGCTCTGCAAGAGGAGAGTTAGGCTGGATAGTAGGAAACGCTTTCTCACGGAAATGGTGATCAGACCCTGCAATGGACTGCCCAGGACAGTGGTGGAGTCCCCATCCCTGGAGGCATTTAAGGACAGACTGGCTGTGGCTCTTAGTGCCCTGGTGTGGCTGATAGGGTGTTGTTAGGTCATGGGCTGGGCTGGATGGGCTCAGAGGTCGATTGTAGCCTCAGTGACAACAATAACAACAAGAATTCCGTTGCAGCTGAAGGTTTTACAAGGGAAAGAAGATCTTGCAGATGGCTCTTGTGTTCTGAAAGTGACTTGGAAATGGTGAAGGGTTTGGCATATACCCCTGTGTTTGGGGTTCACAGTGATGCTGAGGTTGTGCAAAGCAGCAACATCCAGATGGTGAATGTGGTAACACTAGTATGCAGAGAACCTGAAAATAATGGATTCTGAATACAGGATTCTTGTGAAAGCAAGTGACTTTATTGTTTTTTTAAAGTCCTTAAAAAGAAACCTCCCTGTGCAGAGAAGATCTCATACTATGCATTGCATCCCAAAGACCATAGTTGCAGTGCTGTGATTACCATTCAAACCTTTCCAAGAATAATTTGATTGTCATTAAAAGCAATGGCTTTTTTTTTTTTAGACTGGATTACTTCTCTTTTCTTAAATAAAAAGTTGTGATTGTAAAAAAAGGTCAATGAACAGAAATCACATGGTTTAGTAAACTAAGGGACCTAGAAATATTATGAATAAAAATAAGGGACCTAGAAGTCCCTTATAAAAGGGACTTCTATAAAATAAAAGTATATTTTACTCAGAGACTTTCACTCCCTCTGTTGTTTCCTAGTATTGACTATCACGTTATAAACTCACATACAGGTCACTCTGTCTAAGAAAACACACAAACCCACCCATATGTAAGGGCACCCTCTTCTGGTTTTCCGCTAGCATTTAGGACACCAGTTACATGACATAATCCCTGAACCTAGACATGGAAACCTTTGATAATATTTTGTATATTGTCCCTCTACAACACACTTTTACCTGATACAGACGTGCAGTGTAATGGGACCTCCAAAGGTGATCTAGTCCAGGTCTCTACAATAAGCAGGGACATCACTCACTAGACCAGATTGCCCTGAACCCCATCCAGCCTGACCTTGAAGTAGTGGTGTCTAGACCTCTGTTAGAACTCCAGTTCTAAAAGTGAAGTTTCTCTTCTGCAAAAACAGGAAGGAAGACCCCTTCCAATCTGTTATGATTCTATGAGTCTATGATTCTCAAGAAAAGTTGGTGTCACTTCAAGCTTCCTGCGAAGCATAAAACCAATGACAGAACTCGTAGACTAATGCACAAGGATATCACTATGGGTGTAATTCTAGCAGTAGGGAAAGATAAATGTGGTGACTGCACATCAGTTTGCCATCAGTTCCAGTGGAAGTTTAAATGAGGGGCAACGTAGAAAAAAATGCCACTCGATTTATGAGAACATACTGCAGGGAAAGCAAAGTTTAAATTTGAATACTCAGAAAGATCTCAAATCTCAGTCTGATAATCAGGTCACAGTGCCATTTGCTGGCACAGTAACCTGACACAAACACACATGGCAGGGCTGGACAGCATTTCCCTTTGTGTTTAATAGCAGGCGTTCACAAGACCCTGCAAAACAAGAAGTTGCCACACTACAGTCACTATTAAAGAGTCAACAGACACTCCTGGAGCTGAGTGAATAATTAAAAAAAAATATTAATAACTTATTCAAAACGATGGAATTCATCAAATAAATTACTTGACTAATACGTCTATGAATTATGAACTGGCTATGCTGGGCGAATAATAGATTAATAATTAATATGAAAAATATAATTAAATTCTTCAAATTAATTACTCGGAGAATATGAGAAACCGTAATTATTCTCTATACTGTGCTCAAAGAATAGAATGCCTGAGCAGTCTGTATGCTCTTCAAGTCTCACAGTTTCTCAATGCAATGTATAGGATATATCTTTATAATTATGGAACACTGGGGTGAGATCTCGAGTATCGCTTCAGGCTAAGAACGAAGAAACATGTCATAATTGATCAAAATAACATATGTTTTAATAGAAATATGCTAATGCTGGGATGTTGAACACTGCCTGGTTGGCAAAGCCTGGCTCTGGCTCTTTGAACAAATTGAGCAAGGAATGCCTACCGGAGGGAATTTTTGACAAGCAGTCAAGTGCTGGGGCTATGCAAATTGCAGCTGCTAATTCTGGCCATGGGTTTCTTTTAAACAGCATCTTGTAGGGTGCCTGAACCAAAAAGTGAGTGTGGGTGGGTCACAACTGTGCTGTGACAGCCTTCCACTCACCTGCAGTGGTGGTGCCCAGGTGCCAGCTCAGACACAGCTGGGGGTCTGTCTCCAAGCTTCTCTAGAGTAGAAAGCTTAAGATCCCACTTTGCAGACCTTGTAGCAGCCTTCCAGTCCCTGAAGGGGACTGATAAGAAAGCTGGGGAGGGGCCTTTTACGAGAGTTTGTAGTGATAGGATGAGGGGAAATGGCTTTAAGCTGGAAAAGGACAGATTTAGATTAGATCTGTGAAAGAAATTCCTCCCTATGAGGGTGCTGAGGCACTGCAACTCAACCCAGGGAGGTTGTGCCTGCTCCAACCCCACAAGTGCTCAAGGCCAGGTGGGATGGGGCTCTGGGCAGCCTGGTCTGGTGAGAGATGTCACTGCCCATGGCCAGGGGTTTTATACTGGATGATCTCCAAGGTCCCTTCCAACCATTTTATGATTCTGTTTTAACTCTTGTTTCATCCCTTATTCAGTGATAGATGGGGGGATTGTGATTATCACGCATCACATGTAAACACAGCCAGTGCATTCATTACAGTAGTCCAAAATGAAAATGCCAAGTTAACCACAAAACCAGGCACACACCCCATCCTTCTCTACACTATTGCCATCCTGAAAGCAAGGTAAGTTTATAAGATTATTTGAGGGGATCAGGAAATCCTACACATCTTTGTGTCCACGTGTTTTGCTTTGACCAGGAATGCTTTTGCTTTCAAATGTAAAGTGTTATTTAAAAATTCTGAAACGAAAACCACCAATTGAGAAAAAAAATGCTTGTCTTAGGATCTGCTTCTCCGCTTTTGTAGCCTACTGCACCAACACAATTAACCCCCAACTCCATAAACTAAGTATTCACATTGCAAAGCCCACTTTCCTTCTAAGTTCCTTTAAAGGATGTTTCAAGCATCTTGCAAGTCCATGGGCTGATCTGGCTGATCTGCCCTGAAAGTAACTGTCCTTGACTATAATTACTGACCCTAAATCATTTGTCCCTTGTACGTGGATTTCCAGTCACTGTCTTCTTAGCCTGTCTCATGCCTATATTTATTCTCTAAAATCTCCCCACCGCACCAGTCTCACTAATAAACTAAATTTTTTTTCTGTGCTATTCTGGAGGCAAATTCCTTCTGTTTGTGAAATTTTCTAGCTGTGTGGAATAGCTGATCTGCGCTTGAATCTGATTAGACATAACCATTTATTCTCCACACTTCCTCCCTTCCCCAGGACCCAAATGCACTAGCTGTATAGAATACCTGTTTCTGGGAGCATAGCTGGGTTTTTTACAGCAACCTTCAAGATATTACTAGGGGTAGGAGCCTAGAAGTGAAAAAGTTGTTCTCCAAAGGGATAACTACTTCTCTCAGAGCAACCAGAGATCTTTGTGTATGACTTTGCTTCCCATATCACACCATTCTGTACAACAGGAATGAAACTGGCAATTGCATCCAAATTCTGAGCATTCTCCCCAGACCTCTGAGTCTCCTGGAGCACTAATGACCTCAGTAGGAGTGAAGGAACCTTCTCCACAGGGCTGAGGCCTTTCACTGGGGATTGCAAGTCCTGTTTATTTCTATGGATTTTCATGCCCCATCAGTCCTTGAAGGTGACACAGGAGAAAACATGATGACAACAGGGCATGACAAATCTCAGGAAAGATTTGACTGTAAGTGCCCTCCCGTGAAATGTAGATATTATTGGAATAACCTTAACAAATCATAAAATTGGCTGGCAAGGGCATAGAATCATTATCACGGTGAGATATCTTCAAGGAGAAATTCTGTAAGGACTTGTATGAGATTTATTACATTTTGGAAATGAACTAAAATATTAGACTTCTAATTTTTTTTAGTTCAGTTCTGTCAGTAACTCCCTACATCCCTCTCCCCGCCCAATGAATTAGCCATTATAATATTTTTGTCTGAGATAAAAATGAATGATCTGCTTTTGATTAAAAAAAAAAAGATGGAACACACCCCCCACCCCCCACCCCCCTTCTGCATAACTTTGAA
>JAOXOE010000343.1:8954547-8973666 GCA_028565055.1 Phoeniculus purpureus | reverse complement strand
AAGGGCAATGGGTGTAAGCTGGAACAGAGGAGGTTCCACATCAATATGAGAAGGAACTTCATGGTGAGGGTGACAGAGCACTGGAAGGGGCTGGCCAGGGGGGTTGTGGAGTCTCCTTCTGTTATGTTCCTGTGTGACTTGGTCTAGGTGATCCTGCTGTGGCAGGGGGATTGGACTAGATGATCTATCGAGGTCCCTTCCAATCCCTAATGATTCTGTGAATTCGTGACCTTTTCAGGTGTCTTGACTGAGAAGACTCCAGTGTTGGTCTATTATTTGAGACTTAATGATTCTTCTCTGGATTAACAGAAGTTTTAGCTCCAAATACATATTCTTTAATGGGGATATGTATATCTCTGGATTTTGAGAAAAAAAATCCCAAATATCTCTAGTAGCCCACAAACTGCTGTCATTATTGTTCCATCTCACAACAGATTTGTTGTAAGAAAATCCATCACCAAAACATTCTCTGTTTTCATTTGGAAAACACATCACTTTTTACCTCATTAGAGCATTTGTTTTTCTGAGCAATGGGGTAAATACATGCTGTGCTCCCACACCTCATGGCTCTGCCATTTATCTGCTTTTCCCTTTTGCCCCTTTATACAATTTTCATGTTAACAAGAATATTTTATTGACTTGACTTGTAATAACTTTTACTGTCTATTTGCTTTCTTAATTTTTACTGCCACTCCCTTTTAGATGCCTTTCAAATTAGCCACTTTGTCTCATGTTTTAGTTAAGGAAAACTGTAGAAGATTCCCAAATGACCATTAATGTAGCCTCTTTACCTCGTTTCTTATCAAAGCTACACATCAGACATGGACGTTTTCCGACTTCAGTAGTACTTAGAGGTATAAGCTCCCTAGGACATATTTATTATACATGTAAATTACTACTATGCAAGCTATACTATGTAGCTTGTTACTACTGCATTACATAACTTACTGCTGGTGTAATGTGTTAAAAACTATGCATATCGTTATTTTCAATGAAAATTTACCCTGCCTTCAAAATAAAAAGGAACATCTGGGTTAGATTTAGAACCTCTAAAAAAGATATTTTTCCTCAAAGATGAGACCACACTGAGCGTTTTTCAACAGAACCATAGGATGAACATCTGGTACGGTGCACCTGTATGCACTCTAGTACATTAAATATGTCCACCCAGCTAGAGGGACAGCTGGCTTGGAGGAAGCTACATCTGTGCAAGATACTGTTGGATTCAGCCCCCAAAACCAAACAGCTGAATTAAAACCACCTGTAGGGAATGGTTTCTGGAGCGCTCTAACACCAAGTTGCAGCCGGGAATGGTTTAGCAAGAGCACTTGCTGATTGTAACACACAAAATTCATGCCACAGGCTGTTCTGCTGCTTCCTCACATGTACCTCTTCCTAGCAGATGGTAAAGTTACTAGGACTTGCATTTGCTGTTAGACTTGAAGCTGTAAATTACGCATGATGTCTACTAGCCAGAAATCCTTATCCACTCGCCTTTTCACTGCAACTCTAGTTGAAAGGCAATCCTAAACACAACTACAGGCTGGGCAGTGACTGGCTGGAGAGTAGCCCTGAGGAGAGGGACTTGGGAGTGCTTGTGGACAAGAGGCTCAACATGAGCCAGCAGTGTGCACTTGCGGCTCAGAGGGCAAAGCGGATCCTGGGCTGCATCAGGAGAAGTGTGGCCAGCAGGTCGAGGGAGGTGATTCTCCCCCTCTACTCAGCTCTGGTGAGACCCCACCTGGAGTACTGTGTCCAGTTCTGGAGCCCTTATTACAAGAAGGATGTGGACATGCTGGAGCATGTGCAGAGGAGGGCCACGAGGATGATCAGAGGGCTGGAGCACCTCTCCTGTGAGGACAGACTGAGAGAATTGGGGCTGTTGAATCTGGAGAAGAGGAGGCTCTGAGGTGACCTTCTTGTGGCCTTCCAGGATCTGAGAGAGGCCTATAGAAGAGCTGGGGAGGGAGGGACTTTTTAGGATATCAGGTAGTGACCAGACTAAGAGGAATGGAGCAAAGCTGGAGCTCGGTAGATTTAGACTGGATGTGAGGAGGAAGTTCTTCAGCGTGAGAGTGGTGAGAGCCTGGAATAGGTGTCCCAGAGAGGTGGTTGAGGCCTCGTCCCTGGAGGTGTTTAAGGCCAGACTGGATGAGGCTCTGGCCAGCCTGATCTAGGGTAGGGTGTCCCTGCCCATGGCAGGGGGTTGGAACTTGTTGATCCTGTGCTCCCTTCCAGCCCTATGATTCTATAGTGACTTATGGTAGGGAAGGTCCTTTCATCTTAAAGCCTGTGTTGCAGGTGCTTAGAACTTTTAGAAAACAATACGGATGTGTTCCTGCGTGACTTGGTCTAGGTGATCCTGCTGTGGCAGGGGGATTGGGCTGGATGATCTTTCGAGGTCCCTTCCAGTCCCTAATGATTCTATGATTCTATGCAGTCTCTGGTGTATAGTAACTCTCAAGGAAGCACAATGGTCGGTTTCTCTGCTTTTTGTCAGGACATATCAATGCTGGGCAGACACTTTTAGCTGATACCCATTGCGTTCCCAAATCTGTCAAAACAGAAGCATAACTTCTTCCTCAAGCCAATAAATCATACAGACCTTCCCACTACTCTGAATGTGGATCTTTTACTAAAACCTTCCCTTTCTGAGGTGTTGTAGCAAGATCCATAGGCTGCAGTGATGCAAAATGAGAAAAGGATGTTTGATCACCCTTTCCATGAGGAAGGGCTTCCTAACATCCAACCTAACCCTTCCCTGGCACAGCTTCAGGTCCTGCCCTTTCGTTTTGGTGCTAGTTGCCTAGGAGAAGAGCCTGACCTCCATCTGACTACAATCTCCCTTCAGAGAACAGCAGAGAGGGAGAGGGTCCCCCCCCGATTCTCCTCTTTTCCAGGCTAAACAATCCCAGCTCTCTCAGACTCTCGTCCTGAGACTTTTCCTCCAGTACCTTCCCCAGACTCATTGCTCCTCTGGACCTGCTCCAGCACCTCAATTTCCGTGGGAGCAAAAGCTCCAAACTGGAATGGACTGTGATGGGCAGCAAAGTACAGTAGGATTTGGCAAGAGTACGAGGAATGAAGAAAGTTAGTATTAGGAGACACTCATAAATACATTCTAAGCAGTAACTTCTGTCTCTCAGGCAGGAGGAAGGTGATGGGATAACCTGAGCCTCGCATTTTTAAAAGGTCAGTCATCCAATTGTTCACACAAAAAATGTCACAGTGCTTACATTCCTAACATTAACACACAGCTGCTACAGTGCCTTTCCAAAGTGGGTATTTATGTGTTTGACTGACTGGATTACCTTTGCTGTTACACCAGTAATCCTGGTCAAGACAATTGGGATAAAGCAAAATGGAACTGGTGTAGAAGATAAAAGAATCTGACATGTGAGCTCATTTTTTTGATGATAACATACTTAGCTTACCATCTCTGAGGTTATAATAGTGATGCTCCAGCAGGTATGAATTTCCACATGGATATTTCTGTGCATGTTTTTTTAAACAGCTTTGTAGACATCTTTTAAAGCTTGAATTCCACGTTACTGCGATATGAATCAAAAATTTCCCTATAGATGGGGATGCAGTCAGAGTAAAAGTGTGTGGATGAGACCAAAAGCAGAATAAAGAGAGGATTTCTATTTTCAGTGCACTTGACATATTCATAAGCTTCTCTTATGGTCCATAAACAAATAAGAACAGAATCAATGTCTATTGTTTTTCTAGCCAGTTTCAGAGGCTCAGTACAGAAGAATGACATTTGGCCTCATCAGAACAAGGAGCTGGTTCCACGTGTGCCTCTGCGTGCTCACTGGTAAAAGTCTCCTGAGCACTGAAAGTGTACTTATGGACTACAGAGAATGCAGAGAGCAGGGGGTTTCACCTCTATGCACACTCTAAGGCTTTTTGCTTTCTCTGGCCATCTGAATGCCAACCAGCCTGTACTGTTCTCAAGTGAAAGGAACATTCCCTTCACAATAGAATGATGGCACTCAAAGGGCTCAAACAGAGACTATAGACATGCACATGACTAAGCAGAGGAAGAGCACTGTTTATTCAAGCTGTTTGTATGACCTTAGCATTATAACAGTTTACATGATGTATGGAGCTGATACCTTCATGAGAGGTGCAAATGGCTTCAGCTTTGTCAATTCTAATGGATCATAGAATCATAGAATGTGTTAGGTTGGAAGGGACCTCCAAAGGTCATCTAGTCCAACCCCCTACAACAAGCAGGGACATCTCTAGCCAGAACAGGTTGTCCAGAGCTCATCCAGCCTGACGTTGAATGTCTCCAAGGATGGGGCCTCTACCACCTCTCTAGACAGCCTGTTCCAGGGATCCACCTCCCTCAGATTCAAGAAATTTTCCTCCTGTCCAGCCTCAATCTCCTCTTTTCCAGCTTCAAACCATGACCCCTTGTTCTATTGTTTCCAACTCTTGTGAACAGCCTTACCCAATCTTCTGAGCCCTTTTCAGGGACTGAAAGGTCACTAGAAAATTCATCCAGAGCCTTCTCCTTTTTGGCTAAAGCTGAGACCAGATTCACACATCAGATTTAGACATGTGCTGTGACTTGCTACTCTGCAGTGATCCCTATATTTCAGGTACCTGTATGAATACTAGGTGCTGTATCACACTAACAGCTGAAAAATAAACCAGCAGGGCACTAACTAAAAGCAGAAAGGTGCAGAGACAAATTATAAACTGCTTTGCTCCTCCATAGCACCAAATGGGCATAAAAATCTGTAGTCCCTTTTTATGTATTTGCAGTCATAGCTGCAGCACATAAGCAATAAGTGTTCAAAGACCTTGGTGGGGAATCACAGAATGTTAGGAGTTGGAAGGGAGTCCAACCACCCTGACAGAGCAAGATGCACTAGAACAGGTCACAGAGGGCTGCATCCAGGCTGGCTTTGAATATCTCCAGAGCAGGAATCTCTACAACCTCCCTTGGTAGCCTGTGCCAGGGCTCTATCACCCCCACTGTGAAAAAGGTTTTCCTTATGTTTACATGGAACCTTCTGTGGTACCCACTGCTCTTTGTCCTGTCACTGGACACCCCTGAGCAGAGCCTGTCTCCATCTTCCTAACATTTGCCCTTTCTGTATTTATAAACACTAATTAAGTCACCCCTCAGTCTCCTCCCAGCTGAAGAGATCCAGCTCTCTCAGCCTTTCCTAATCAGGGAGACACTCCACTCCCTCATCTTTGTGGCTCTGCATTGGACTCTCTGAAGCAGTTCTGTGTCCTTCTGGAACTGAAGGGCTCAGCACTGGACACAATATTCCAGATGTGGTCTCATCAGGGCAGAGTAGAGAGGGAGGAGAACCTCTTTCCATCTACTAATGGCTTGTCTTCTAATGCACCCCAGGATGCCATTGACCTTTTAGGACACAAGGGCACATTGCTGGCTCATGGTCATCCTGCTTCCCACCAGTATCCCCAAGTCATTTTCCCTTGCACTGTACCAACCTAGACTGGTACCTGGGGTTGTTCTTGCCCAGATGCAAGGTTCAGCACTTCCCTTGTTGAATTTAATCGCAGCCAAACTACAGCCTAAATCTCTAAGAAAGCAGGTCTTTTCTTAATAGCATATAGTGCAAAGGAGAACATCCACACTAACCAGAGGAACTGTGTGACTGTGAAGCGCCATAGGAGAGAGTCACAGAACCAGCCCAGAGTCTGGAGATGAGCAGACGTCAACACAGTTTGAAAGAAGTGGACCAGCTGACTACAACCAGCATCGTCGTTTTGAGGGACACTTGACTCATTACTGATGTAGCATAAAAAAGCCTGCAGTGATAGCTTATAATAGCTGCTCTGCTCTTCCCTCTGGAGTTACAAATGTTGAGAGCATCACGCAAACCTGTTTGTTCATTTAACTGAAATTCAAAAAGCACGTCAGCGCCTAAACTGGCAGTTGCTAGATGGAGATGTCCACCTGGGGCTGTCAGAGACCAGCTGGGGTCTGAGGAGGTCTCTCAAGAGGTTATGGCTCTGATCAGAGGTGACTTTTGAGTGTAAGGAAACAGCAGCAAAGACAAAGCAGACACATGTTTATGCTTAGGGTATTGCTCCAGGAGGTGTTGAGGTATCTGTGGGTACAATTCCTGATAGAGGTCTGCTGCTGGTGAGGGTTCTTTGACTGCATTTGTGTCAGACATGGCTCAGGCTGTTCAGCGTGGGTGAGACCACCGAAACAAGATCAGTTTGCTCAGTAGTTGTGTTGTGAGTCTGGTGCTGGGTAATGAATTTCCTTAATCAAGGAATAGTTAAAGCTTAAAGGAAAAAGTAAGTTTCCAGTGACAAGCCTAGAAACTGCTAGTGTTTTCTGCTTAAAGCCATACATGGGAAAGTGGTTATTTTTTTGTCCTCACAACTTTCAAGCCATAAATTGCTAACATTAAGTGAGATAAGGGGTAGCACTTGTATAATGGTGATTGGAAAAGTAGAATTTCCCCATTTAGATAAATGCTCTAGATTTTCACTCATGCTCATATAAAATTTCTTGTCTTGATGTAAAACGTCATAAACAAAAGCATTATGGGGAAGTGGGTGTCAGCTGGAACACAGGAGGTTCCACATAAATATGAGAAGGAACTTCTTCCCGGTGAGGGTGACAGAGCGCTGGAACAGGCTGCCCAGAGGGGTTGTGGAGTCTCCTTCACTGGAGACATTTAAAACCCGCCTGGATATTTTCCTGTGCTACTTGGTCTTGGTGATGCTGCTGTGGCAGGGGGATTGGACTAGATGATCTTTCGAGGTCCCTTCCAATCCCTAATGACTCTATGAGTCTATGATACTTCCATTTTGCTTTCTGCAATAGCATTCCTCTGGTTTGGTTTAGGTTTTTTAACAAAATTCCTTTGTTTTCTGTGATACTCCAGCACTTTATGATACTTGGTCTGGCAATGCTCACCTGTATTGTGTGATCTTTTGACACCGCTGCAGACTTCACAGCATGACACAGCCTGAAAGGATGTACCTGCTGGAAGTCCTAGTTTGGTTCAGGAGGTCAGAACACGCTTGTCGGGAAAAGCCAGGGCAGAGAGCCACTGAGGATGAGGTGACTCCAGCTTTTCCCAGCCACCTTGGGCTATTCAGCAACACAGGAAAGGTCTGCACATGCCGAGGCACCACTGTAGATGAAAAGGCAAGACTAAGTGCTTCTTGCACCCATTAGGGAATGAGGATGCAATCTAACTCTACGATTAGTCAGCCACACTCATTCACACCATGGAGATCACCATTACTTGTGAAAATGAGCAGCAGAATGGAAGATGGGCAAGCAAAACTTCTTGCCCAAAGGGTCTTGGCCATAGCAGCCAGCTGTTGGGGTGCAGCCCCTTACTTCAGCCATGGGGCAGGGACACTGAGGAGCCTTCTGAGGTGCAAAAGTATCAAAGAAGGGGTTCACTCACTAACAGACAGTATTTATTTTCTTCATGGTACTGCTGCTCTTTAACAGGTGACAGCACCAACTAAAGGAACAGATGTTTTATTCACTTCCTTTTGCACTGTGGAGTCAATAGTGAGATGTTACATAGAAGACCCTGGCGTTTTTCCTCCAAGAGGTGCTGCACGCATCCATGAGCTCAATATATCTCTCTAGGAAGGATGACTGTGGGAAAGAGTGCAAAAGTGCTCTTCAGAGTTAGGCTAAAGAAAATGCCACTTCAGAAAGGGCAAAAGCAACACAATAGGCAAAAGGGAATCCATCCCGTGGAAATGGAAATCGATCTCATGCATCACCTTTATTTTCTGATGCAGACATTGAAACTAGATTGCCTGTTCTGATACCTGTGTACTAGCTGCTGGCCAGATTTCATCTCAGCAGTGTATCACTGCTGCTCAAGCAGTCACTGTGGGCATGAAATTACCTCAAAGATGCATCTACAAAGTTATTCTAGTGCAGAGAGCTGTCTAAGAGACTTATTAGACTGTGATAACATAAATATGTAAACTTTACACACCAGAAGTTTTATTGATCCTTGCTACCGAGCATGACACCATTATTAATACAAATGTATATTAATATGCAAAATAATAGCATATTAACCTAAATAGCACCAACAAATTGTACAGCTTAGCATAAAATTGCAAACCACTACCCAAACAGTGTGTGGTTTGCGCAGGCTAGGAGCAGTCGGGAATCATGCATAATGCAGCAGTGCAACTCCTAACAGCCTCGTGAAGATAATTTAAGCTGTAGCTGGACAAGCTCCAGGAAATCTGCCTAAAGAGTAAATGTTGAGCTTTTCTTCTCTTTAAAAAGAGAAAGAGCTCTGAATGCTTGGTTCGATATCCCAGGTGAGTTTTATTGGAAGGCAAAGGATCAATTTAAAAGTTAAGGAAAAGAAGAAATAAACAGCATATAAACAATACAAATACGGGGGGAGATAATTACCCCCCAACACACACACAGACACACCACCCCTCCCAAAAAATAACCCCAAGAAACTAACACAAAAAAACCTCCAGACATCTTGGAGTCCTGCATCCAGTTCTGGACTCCCCAACACAAGAAGGATGAGGAACTGTCAGTGTGAGTCCAGAGGAGGCCATGAAAATGCTCTGAGAGCTGGAGCCCTTCCAAGGACAGGCTGAGAGAGTTGGGGTTGTTCAGCCGGAAGAGGAGAAGGCTCTGGGAGGACCTTAAAGTGACCTTCCAGTCTCTGAAAGAGGCCTGACAGAAGGCTGAAGAAGACTGTTCACAAGGACAAGGGACCATGGTTTGAAGCTGGAAAAGGACAGATAGAGCCTGAATATGAGGGAGAAGTTCTTGAATCTGAGGGTGGTGAATCCCTGGAACAGGCTGCCTAGAGAGATGGTAGAAGCCCCATCCCTGGAGCCATTCAAGGTCAGGCTGATAAGGCTCTGTTGTAGTTAAGATGTAGGGCAGTTGGACTAGATGGCCTTTGGAGATCACTTGCAACCCAATACGTTCCATGATTCTAAGATCTTCAAAAAAAGAAAAATAAAAAAAAAAACAAGAAAAATGAGGAAAAAGAGAGATGTTCTGCTGCCAAAAATTGTTCAGTAAATAAAATGTATTACACTGCAGAAAAGAGTCCAGAGAACATTAGAAATCATAGTAGGGAATGGTTAGACTTTAAATTTTTCAGTGTTGGCATCACATTTTATAGGTCCCTAAATACTGAATATTTACAGCCTACAAAAATAACTTTATTAGTGTAAAAGGGTTTCTTACGGTAATTAGGAAGAGACACCGCTAATGAGTGGTCGGGTACTGCAATTCAAGCAGAAACAACAGCTTTAATGCAGAGCTAACTTGTGGAGGTTTTTTGCCCTATGTTATGCCAGAGGTCAGATCAGCATCCCTGAATGGTCTTTTCTGGCCTCAGAGTCTACAAAACTTGGATATTCCAGCTGACACAGACTTTTCCTCACTTTTCATCTTTTTTTTCCCTTTTTGCAGTGTGATGAGGGAAGAGGCAACCCCAAATTCTTTTAAAAAAAGTATTAAGTCCTGACAAGGGCTGAGTGAGTCAAGGGTAGTGTGGTCAGTCCCTCACTTGGAACAATGCCCTCAGCAAGGCTGTGCTGTCTCATATCCAGAAATTCCAACAGCTTCTGGAAGAACCTGTCATCAGAGGCAGTTGCTTCATAGTGTAGTTGCTTCAGAAAGTATATTTTACTTTACATCATTTTTTTTTCCTGCTTCTGAAACATAACTGCTGAAATTTCCATTTAATGAGAGATATGAAAGGAAAGATTTAGTTTAGTTCAGTGCAATCAACAGACAGACAAGAACAACTTAAATATCTTGCAAATCACAATTGCTGTGATTTAGTCCTAATTGGATTCACAGCAAATTCTTAATGAAGTTTCTATTATATACTAACTGCAAATTACCTAATAGCTCTTGAAAAGCACATAAACCTTTCACCAAAACTGGGCTGTTTGTAATGAAGTCCCAAACTGGATGAGATTTGGAAGACTTATTAATAAAATAATAATGATTAAAAGTTAATGGGCATTTTCTTAAAACTACTGTGAAAACTTTAATGAGGTAACCTTTAACCCCTTCCTTGTGTTAGTCTAAGTGATGGTGAAGTGTAGTTCTTCGTGATGGTTCCCTTAATGCCATGACTCTGGATTCCTGCTGTCCGTTATGATGTTAATGGTGTGCTGTGCTGGCAACTCTCACCATTTCATTGTTGTTTACCACCAACACTTTAACAACTGTATCTGTGGCTGTCCCAGATCTTCTGAAGTATTTTTCCAGTCTTCATCATTCAGGAGGAGAGGAGAGCAAAAGAAGCATACACACCCTAGAAAAGTCTCAGAACCCAGAAGAAAACATAACCTCAAAATATTTAATTAAGAAACCTTGTGGCTTCCTAGCATCAAATTCAACACAGTATCACAAAATTAGTTTGGTTGGAAGAGGTCTTTAAAGTCACCAAGTACAACCATTGACCCAGCAGTGCCAGGTCACCACTACCTCTGTGGCCACCGCCACCATGTCCCTCAGCATGACATCTACAGGCTAACACCTGAAGAGTCAGGATTGCTCAGAACATTCAGACAACACGTATGATATTTTATGATATTTTAGCTGTTTAATGATTACCACTCTCCCCAAAGTTCTTCTTAGTGGAGGTGGAACAGGAAAAGGGACAAGGAACGTATTAAACATGCTTAGTATTTCTTTACGAAGTCTGCCACAAGTGTCTTAGATTGAGCTGCAGCCTTTATTCACAATGTTTACTCCTTGATCTTTCCTTGAAGTTAGTATTATTTGTGGTGTTGGGAGTTGTGGCACTGAAATCAAGAAACTGAAGTAGTCTTAAAAGAAAGGATTAAGTGAGTGTGTAATAATACTAGGAAAGGAAAAAAAAAAGAGTTCTCATTACTGGAAGGACCTTAGAACTGCCTTTCAGTACCTGAAGAGAACCTACAGGAGACTGAAGAAGGACTTTTCCCAAGGGGATCTTGCAACAGGACAAGGGAAGACGGTTTGAGGTTCAGACTAGATATTAGGATGAGGATCTTCAGGACAAGGGTAGAGAGAGTCTGGAATCAATTGCCTGGAGAGGCTACCCCCTCCCTGGAGGTGTTCAAGGCCAGACTGGATGAATGTCAGGCAACCAAGTCTGGTTGAGAGGTGCCATTTCCCATGGCACAGGGTTGGAGTAGATGAGCTCTAAGGTCTTTTCCAACCTGAGCTGTTCTATGATCATCCTGAAAGGAGGAACTAAGTGATAATTAATAACAGGTATAGAATCATCATGCTTACCACATCTGAGACAGGGACTGCACAGTAGCTGCAATGTTTTAAGCAGTAAGTTGGGTAGAATTGTTCATTTCCTCTAAATAAAGGGAAATTGCCATTAAGGAACCCTGCAGCGCAAAATGGTGAGGTTTTAGCTTGCAAAGAACAGGGGTGGCACTCATTATCATGCTAATGGCATCTTTTATATAATGAAAACTAAGTTGAAAAGGATTCAAATTGTTTGTTTGCCCCCACAGCCAGTGCTTCCCACAGAGTTTTCTACACCCATACATATATGTGTGCGTCTCTCTGTGTGTCTATACATATATTAGATAATTACTAACTCTCTTCTGTGCTTCAATAAGATCACATCTCCGATAACTCAAACCAGCTTTCATTAAAGCAAGGATTTTAAGATTAGAGAGTTCAGTACTTTCATGCACTGAAGCTCCTAACAATGGAAGGAAACAGACATTCATGTATTATTCTACGTCACAGAGTTTATCTTCTCACATTTCAGTGCATAAAAGGAACAATTTGCAGTAGGCATAGACCCACTTCAGCATCTGAACAAACAGGAACGATGCGGATAGCGAAGGCTAAATCTTGCTACTGATTTCAACATAAGCTTCAGTAATACCTCTTAGACATATTAAATCCTGCATCCTCATTTCCATATTTGTTTACTACTCTAACAAAGAGTTTTCTTCTACGTGTTCTAACCTAAAAAAAGATGGGTTTTCTCTCCCTTAGTCTAATTGCCCAGATTTCAGCAGAATCTATGATAGCTTGGCCCAGCCTAAAACACTGCTACAACTGCGAATGCCACAAGAACCAGACCTAACTGTTCAGCAAGGATGGATTCTGTATAGTGAACAGTGAATAATGAAACATCTGAGCAAAGGCTGGTGCGATCAGCTGACTATAACCCACCACTGATCGTCCAGACAAGTGGGGAGGAAGCTGTATTCCATAGCCTGAGGGGAATGAAGAAAGACCTTAAGGCATTAGGATGTCTGGTGAAAGACTCTGGGGCACAAATTGTATTCTCGTCACTTCTTCCATTCTGGGGTGAGGACACAGGCCAGAATAGGAGGACTCCGTCCATTAATGCCTGGCTACGAGACTGGTGTTACCGGCAGGGCTTTGGGTTCTTTGAAAAAAGCTGGCTTTATCAGACACCAGACCTTGCAGATACACATGGGAGGGTTTTATCTCAGAGTGGAAAAAGGGTTCTGGGGTAGGAGTTGGCAGGGCTCATTCAGAGGAATTTAAACAAGATTCGGGGCAAGGTGGGACAGTCGATGAGCGAGCACCAGTGGGACAGAGCTCTGGTCTTAATGGAAACCAGGTGGCCTCTCACTGTCCTAGGGTGAAATCAGAGTGCTCAGCTCACTCCCTGAAATCCCTGTACACCAATGCACGCAGCATGGGGAATAAGCAGGAGGAGTTAGAAATCTGTGTCTGGTCAGGTGATTATGATCTGGTGGCAAATACGGAGACCTGGTGGGAGAGCTCGCATGACTGGAATGTGGTCATGGATGGCTGTGTACTTTTTGGGAGGGACAGGTCAGCAAGGCAGGGTGGAGGAGTTGCTCTCTACGTGAGAGAGCAACTGGAATGTATTGAGTACTGTCCAGGGGTGGATGAAGAGATTGTTGAGTGTTTGTGGGTGTGGATTAAGGGGCAGGCTGCCATGGGTGACTCTGCCGTGGGTGTCTATTACAGACCGCCAGATCAGAATGAGGAGGTTGATGAGGTCTTCTTCAGGCAGCTGACAGTAACCTCACAGCTACAGGCCCTGATCCTCATCGGGGATTTTCACTACCCTGATATTTGCTGGAAGACCTACTCAGCCAGCCACCCACAGTCCAGGAGGTTCCTTCAGTCCATTGCTGACAATTTCCTGATACAAATGGTGGAGGAGTCCACTGGGAGAGGAGCGTTGCTGGATCTGGTACTCACCAATAAGGAGGGTCTGGTTGAAGCAGTGAAGGTTGAGGGCAGCCTTGGTTGCAGTGACCATGAGATGGTGGAGTTCAGGGTCTCGTGTGGTAGGAACAGAATACTTAGCAGAATCACAACCCTGGAGTTCAGGAGGGCCAACTTTGGCCTTTTCAAGTGATTGCTAGGGGAAATCCCATGGGACAAGGTACTGGCAGGTAAAGGGGCTCACGGAAGCTGGTTAACATTCAAAGACCACTTTTTTGATGCACAAGAAAAGAGAATTCCAGCAGGAAATAAATCCAGGAAGGGAGCTAGAAGACCTGTGTGGTTAAACAGGGAGCTGCTGTGCAAACTGAAGAGGAAGAAGAAAGCCTATAGGTCATGGAAGGAGGGGATGGCCGCTTGGAGTGTTTACAAGGCTTTGGTGAGAGAATGTAGGGATGCAGCTAGAAAACCCAAGGCCTCCTTGGAAGTAAATCTTGCAAGAGAGGTCAAGGGCAACAAAAAGGGCTTCTTCAAATACATTGCTGGTAAAACTAAACCTAGAGGCAATGAAGGTCCCCTGCTGAATGAGGTGGGTACCCTGGAGACAGAGGATACAGAGAAAGCAGAGATACTGAACCCCTTCTTTGTAAATGTCTATACTTCTGGGGGCTGTCTTGATATCAAGCCCCTGACTGCTGAGGCTCAAGAGGATATTGAGGCTTCACCAAGGTAAAATCATGCTTGACCAACCTGATAGCCTTTGATGAGGACATAACCAGTTGGATAAATGATGGTAGAGGAGTGGATGTGGTCTATCTTGACTTCAGTAAGGCATTTCACACAGTCTCACATAGCATCCTTGTAGCCAAACTGAGGCAGTGTTGTCTAGATGATCGGGTAGTGAGGTGGATCATGAACTCGCTGCAGGATAGAAGCCAGACAGTAGTGGTTAGTGGGACAGAGTCTACTTGTAGGCTTGTATCTATTGGAGTGCCCCAGGGGTCGGTGTTGGGACCAGTTATGATCAATCTATATTTTAATGACTTGGATGAGGGATTCGGTTGCAGTATTAGCACGTTTGCTGATGACACAAATCTGGGTGGTGTGGCTGACACCCCAGCAGACTGCATGTGCTGCCATTCAGCAAGACATGGGCAGGCTGGAGATCTGGGCAGAGAGAAATTTAATGAAGTATAACAAGGGTAATTGTAGAGTCTTTCCTCTGGACAAGAACAACTGCAGGTACCAGTCTAGGTTGGGGATTGACCTGTTGGAGAGCAGTGTAGGAGAAATGGACCTGGGGATCCTGCTGGAAAGCAGGATGACTATGAGCCAGCAGTGTGCTCTTGTGCCCAAGAGGGCCAATGGCATCCTGGGGTGGATCAGAAAGTGGGTGGTTAGCAGATTGAGCAAGGTTCTTCTCCCCTTCTACTCTGCACTAGTTAGACCACATCTGGAGTATTGTGTCCTGTTCTGGGCCCCTCAGTTCAAGAGAGATGTGGAGCTGCTGGAGGGAGTCCAGCGTGGAGCAATGAGGATGATGAAGGGAGTGGAGCATCTCCCTGATGAGGAGAGGTTGAGGGAGTTGGGTCTTTTTGGCTTGGAGAAGAGAGGACTGATGGGTCACCTCATTAATATCTATAAATATGTGAGTGGTGGGTGTCAGGAAGATGGAGTTCTACTCAATATCATCTAGTGACAGGACAGGGAGCAATGGATGTAAACTGCAACATAGGAGGTTCCACATAAATATGAGAAGGAACTTCTTCCCAGTGAGGGTGATAGAGCACTGGAACAGGCTGCCCAGGGTAGTCGTAGAGTTTCCTTCACTGGAGACGTTTAAAGTCCACCTGGATGTGTTCCTGTGCAACTTGGTCTAGGTGATCCTGCTGTGGCAGAGGGATTGGACTAGATGATCTGTTGATGTTCCTTCCAATCCCTAATGATTCTATGATCCAGTGTGCTAGCTTTTCCTGTAACTTTTTGCAAATTGAAATGCTCTCTGTAAGCTTATTTTTAACTCTTGTTATCTGGTAAACGATGCATCAGCCTGGTTAACTGAAGCAGATAGCTTGATGTTAATGTTTTTTATCTGTAAGTGGACTGGAACTAAACTTTGTGGAAATATACACATGTATCTTTTATGGAAAACTCATCTGTACTGCTTTTATTGGCTTTGTTGCAACTTCACTGAATCTCCACATACTGCCCAAGTTACTGCAACCCCCACAAACACCCTTGGCTTTGATGTACTAGAATTTCTGTCAGTTTTGACTTTAATTTTCTTTGAGAAATATTAGTAACTTTTCATTTTCATTCTGCAAATAAATATTAACATTCTAAACCTTCTAGCACTATGAGTCTTTTTTTTCCCACCTGGAATACTACAGCAGGTGGCCTAAAACAATAACATGGTCAACACCAAGTAACAGAGCACTGTGTTACCTTAATACTTCAAAATTCAGGTCAGTGACTGACAGAACAAGGTTACAAGCCATGCTTTCTCAATACATGTCTGAACACCACTGGACCCTGGCTGCAATCACCAGCAGTGACAATCTCTCACACCTGCAGTATTACCAGGTGGCAGAACTATCACACCAAAAGGAGATTGTCACTGTCCCTTTGTGGAACAAATAGATATGAACTAGTAGAACAGCATTGTTCAGAGATGACAAAGAAAATATTTGTCCCCTATTATTTTGGGTTTTATTTAATGTAATATAATTTTCTCAACATAAATAAACCATCTATTTTCCTCAATTTTTTCCTTATAATCAGCTTCCTTTGCAATTTCATGCTGACACCAATTTCTGAATTATCCAGCTTATTTGGATAATGGGAATCAATTAAATTTGTACTACAGGGGTTCTCCTCTGCAGGCAACTTTATTTCCCATAGGACATTTAATTCTCTTTTTGTAAAAAAACCAAACCAAACTCCAGCTTTTAATGTAAATACAGCAGATCTAGCTAAATCAAAATGAGTCTTTGTATTGAGTATCACCACTCAACCCACCGGAAAGCTTATAATCCCTTCTAGAACCCTAAATTACAGTGGTTTTTCACCAGTACTTAAAATCTTTGAAGAACGTCTCGCCTCATAGATACAAAATCCTGAGCTTTTGCATTAAAAAACATTGTTAACAGTAAAGAAACATACTGGTACAAAGCAACTATGTGAAAGTGAGCAGAATCATTATAAAAGCCAGTTTCATACATCACCTCTGTTTTACAAGAATAATCATCTATCTCTTGCTTATTTAAGCCTGCACTTTTGCTCTATGCACTCAAGCAACTCTTGAAATTTTGGAGACCTTGGTCAAAATCCTTACAGACATGGGCATAACAATGATGAAGCTATAAATTGAAAGAACTTGTTTCCAATAACTTGTTTAGGCAGAGATTTTAGAATTATATCAGCTTTAAAAGATAGAACCATATTGAATTACAGTATGTGAGTACTGATAATGTCAATGTCACCTCATTTGCCCGTATCTCTTCCATTGCTTGTATTTAAGCAGTTTTTTTATGACAAATGACCAACTCATTGTTAAATTTTACTAGCATTGTGTTTGTTGAGACAAAAACAGATGGGAGAGAGCTCTGTTATTTCTTAACTTACATAAGGAGTACTCTGAGAGGAATCCAAGCATTTTTCACTTTGGTGAAGCAGACACCTTTTCCAGTGCTTGCCATGCAAAAATTGAAGATACCAGATAATATGCATATTTGGAAGTTTGTTTTGTCTTTACCAAAATCTTATCAGGTTCTACTTTCTGATCTGTCACGCTTTTAGATTTGATATAGAATGCCACATCTTGGTTTAGTATGTCGTCTGCTCACAGGGGAGCCCACTGGATGCCATTATCAGTTTCTTCCTCTGATGCAGAGTTGGTCTTTTTTTAAAGTACTGTAAGAATATTCAGGAAGATTTTTAACGCTAACATTATCTGGAACCCAAGAAGAAACTTGGTGGCATCAGTATCAAAAAGGCAGGACATCTATATGATAATTTCATGTTCTTATGCTGTATGTATCAATAACTCTGCTTTTATTTCTGTAATTATATAGCTACTTCTCTTTGGAAACAGATAATATGTAGGAACCCTAAGCAGGGTCTGAAGATATCTATTATTTCCTCATCTATTCTTTCTCTTAAGCTCCTGTAATGTTGGGATTGTTTTATGTCATAGCTACATGTTTGGGGTGGGCGTTGCACAAATTAAAAGATGAGAAGTGCAAGGAACCTTACAGAGCACATATTACAGAATCACAGAATTATTGAGTCTGGATTAGACCTCTGAGATCATCCAGCTTAGCCCATGACCTAACATCATTACAATGGCCAGACCAGGGCACTGACGGCCACAGCTCCAGTCTGTTCTTAAACATCTCCAGGCACTCCGCCACTGCTGTGGGCGGTCTGTTCCAGGGTCTGATCACCCTTTCCATGAGGAAGTGCTTCCTAATATTCCAGCGTAACTCTGCTGGTGCAGCTTCAGGCCCTGCCCTCTTGTCCTGTCATTAGCTGCCTAGGAGAAGAGACTGACCTCCACCTGATTACAACCTCCCTTCAGGGAGTTGTAGAGAGGGAGAAGGTACCCCCTGAGTTTCCTCTCCTCCAGTCTAAACAATTTCAGAGGCCTCCTCCAGCATCTCCCCATCAGACTTTCCCTCTAGTCCCTTCCCCAGCCTCATTGCTCCTCTGGACCCCCTCCAGCCCTTCAAACTCTTTATTGAAGTGAGGAGCTCAGAAATGCCCCCAGTATTTCAGGGAAGACCTCACCAGTGCCCAGTAAAGGGGGAGAATTATGTACCTAGTCCTGCTGATCATACTATTTCTGATACAAACCACTGGCCTTCTGGGCCACCTGAGCACACTGCTATATTGTTCATTTGATTAATCTTCTCTCTTTTGTTTTAAACCTCACTTTATATTAAGCTTGATCTTTTAAAAACTGGGAAAAAATTACACTAATGATGCATAATTACTTACTTAGAATCATAGAATTATAGAATCATTAGGGATTGGAAGGGACCTCGAAAGATCATCAAGTCCAATCCACCTGCCACAGCAGGATCACCCAGACCAAGTCACACAAGAACACATCCATATTGTTTTCTAGAAATTCTAAGCACCTGCAACACAAGCTTTAAGATGAAAGTACCTTCTTCACCATAAGCCACTACAGAATCATAGAACCAGTCAGGGCTGGAAGGGACCACAGGATCATCCACTTCCAATGCCCTTGCCATGGGCAGGGACACCCCACCCTAGATCAGGCTGGCCAGAGCCCCATCCAGCCCAGCCTTAAACACCTCCAGGGACGAGGCCTCAACCACCTCCCTGGGCAACACATTCCAGGCTCTCACCACTTTCCTCCTCACATCCAGTCTAAATCTATCCAGCTCCAGCTTTGCTCTATTCCCTCTAGTCCTATTGCTACTTGATAGCCTAAAAAGTCCCTCCCTCCTCAGCTTTTTTGTAGGCTCCCTTCAGATCCTGGAAGGCCACAAGAAGGTCACCTGGGAGCCTCCTCTTCTCCACACTGAACAGCCCCATCTCTCTCGGTCTGTCTTCATAGGAGACGTGCTCCAGCCCTTCTGGATCATTCATACTTAAATGAATGTAAAGAAATAAAGACTCAAAAATTAAGTTGAAACAAAGCTGTGCTTACAGAATGGGGAGATATAAACTAAGCTCCAGACTGCTGAGTCTCCAGAGGAAGTTGAAGCAAGAGAGGAACCTGTCTTGCTTGATGAGGACTGGGTTAGGGATAAGTAGAGCAAAGTGGATGTGCATAAATCCATGGGACCTGATGGGATGCACCCGCGCATGCTAAGGAAGACAGAGGAAGTTATTGCTAAGCCACTCTCCATCATCTTTGCTAAGTCATGGGGATCAGGAGAGGTGCCTAGGGACTGCAGGATAGCAAA
>JAOXOE010000343.1:8922721-8954447 GCA_028565055.1 Phoeniculus purpureus | reverse complement strand
GCCAGCCTGATCTAGGGTGGGATGTCCCTGTCCATGGCAGAGGGGTTGGAACTGGATGATCCTGTGGTCCCTTCCAGCCCTGACTGATTCTATGGTTCTATAGTGACTTACGGTGGGGAAGGTACTTTAATCTTAAAGCCTCTGTTGCAGGTGCTTAGAACGTCTTGAAAACAATATGGATGTGTTCCTGTGTGACTTGGTCTGGGTGATCTTTCGAGGTCCCTTCCAATCCCTAACGATTCTATGATTCTAATTCACAGGTTTAAATGAAGTAATCCGTTAAGCAGTTTTCAATGTCAGACTATGCCAGCCTGCCCGTGTACAGTCCCCTTGTTGCCTTCACAATGTAAACCAGGACTGTAGCTCATTTCTCTGCTGGCTCAAAATGCATTGTGGTGAAAGGAATACCATATTTCAGATGGAATATGCTCTTTTTGCCACTTTCTTCTGCTCTTTTTTTATCTCCCCAAGTCAGAGCACTCTCATAGAAGCACAGTGCAGAAGGAAGAGTGCTACATGCACACTCTACCAGTCATTTACTTGTGACATCTACTGATGGAACGGTTCTAAATTCAAATGGTGGTCATCTTGTTAATGCAAAATATCTTATTAAATGAGAGAAAGTAAACTGCTGCAAATTACTTTTTACCCTAAATCTCAGTTAATGTTATTATTAAATCCTAGCCGTTTACTTGAAACTGATGCTGTTTTGCTGGGGGTGGGGGAAATCAATCGATGAGATTTACTTTTCTAGTTGCTCTGACAATTTTTCTTGCGGTGAAGAAAGGGAGAAATCATAGTCAGTTTTCATCCCCATAGCTGTCATTTGCTTCTGTATCTGGAATACATGATGCTGCTTTCTCAGGCTTGGATGCTGAAGAGCTGGGCTTTGTCTTCTGTCTTCTTCAGGGAGCTGGGGTGGAGCCCAGGAAGGGTGGATTTTCCTTCTGCTGAGACCTCACAGTTGTTACATAGATGATGTGATTAAGGACAAGACTGGTTGATCAAGGGAACCCTGCAGCTGCTCTGTTCAGTAACAGGTAGATGTGGGAGTTTCAGCTCCTTTCTATCCCCAGATTAGTTTCTCATTACAGAATTTAAGTTGTTTTAGGTTCTCCTTTCTTGTATATTGTCTCCAAAATATGGATGCCCATTATCAGAACATACAAAAGCGCATGGGAAAGTCTGGGCACTGTATGGTGGTCCCTTAGTTAAAGAAGACCTATTGAGAGGTATGCCCTATTCCCCAAGAAATCTTTCAGAAGTGAAAGCATACTTAAAAAAACATTCCCAAACCCAACAAAATCTTAGTGTAAAAATGCAGGAGCAAAACTTCACCTCCAAAACACATTCTTGAGCAGTAAGAAAAATCGCTGCTTCACAGAATCACAGAATCATAGAATCACAGAACATTAGGGATTAGAAGGGACCTCGAAAGATCATCTAGTCCAGTCCCCCTGCTACAGCAGGACCACCTAGACCAAGTCGCATAGGCACATGTCCAGGCAGGTTTTAAATGCCTCTAGAGAAGGAGACTCCACAACTCCCCTGGGAAGCCCCTTCCAGTGCGCTGTCACCCTCACCACAAAGAAGTTCCAGCTCACACCCATTGCCCCTTGTCCTACCATTAGATGACACTGAGAAGAGCTTGCCTCCATCTTCCTGACACCCACCCTTCACATGTTAATAAACATTAACTATGTCAGCCCTCAGTCTCCTTTTCTCCAGATTAAAGAGACCTAGCTCCCTCAGCCTTTCATCGTAAGGGACATGTTCTACTCCCTTCATCATCTTTGTGGCTCTGTGCTGGACTCTCTCCAGTGGTTCCGTGTCCCTCTTTATTTTAGCACTTACTCTGTCACTAATGTTGCATCAGTCAGCTAGACATTGCCTGTCTTTGTTTCAGTGCCCCTTCATGTTTTAGCTTCATTTCAGCTGTATGAATGTGATTTATTTGGACTTTGGTTTTTTTGAGTAGCAATAAAGTTGCACATTTATGTGGCTTGGGGCGTTAAAACGTCTCATCGTGCTTTGGTCTCTCAATACAGAGATAGCGTCTCATGGAAATGTTAACTGTATAGAAATACTTGTATAAAATTTGAACTTCAAATACATTTTGTAATAATTTTCTGCTTTTCAGCTGTTTGCGAGACTTATTCTGTTCATGCTAATATATATAGTTCTTTGGGAACAGGGTCGTGTGTTTATTACTTAAGTCTTAGGAGGGGCTACAGTTTAGTGCCACAAACAAGAAAATTAGTGCTTGGCAAAACTGTTCTGAAACTGTTGTGTGCAAGTGCCAGTTGTCAGTGTGTCGGCCTGCCTGTGACATACAGCAAGGACAGTTTTTTGAAATTCGTATTGGTATCATTGCTGTGGTTTGTTTTTCTTCCATAATCTGAAATTTTACTTGCTTATGTAACTTCTAAAGTGTATTCTAGTTGGAGTTCTGTCCTTGAATGTGGAAACTTAGCTGCACGTTTTTACAGAGTAGAACCTGCAACATTCAAATGAAATCAGCGTTAAGACCTAGAGAGATCCATTCGTATTCGTGTTTATCTTGCTGGCAGATACTCCATTGTTACTGGGAAGATGTTAAATGATGATTTACTGTTGTCTTGCTTTTGAAAACTCATTGTAGCATCCAAATTTCCTAAACCCCTGGTACCACGTGAGAAGCCAGAGATGGAGATAGTGTCATCAGAGACGACTGATACTTTTGGTACAGTAAAAATAAAACCCAAACGAGAAAGTGTGTTTGCTGAGAAGTGGCATTGCATAAGGCGAGCAGGCTGCTGGTGTGACAGACATTCTGCTTGCTTGTTTGGATGCTGTTGGCATGTATTGCCGCAAGAAATAAGTGTATGCTGCTTTTGTTTAGTGTAATAGTAATGAGCCTTCAATCTCAGTAATTTTAGCGATCTCCATAGTACTTCAGGAACTCCGTGTGAATGAATCAGTGCTTCAAGTCTGGATCTTGTGGAAACTCCTGAGCTATACCAGAGTTTCTAGAAAATAGACCACCTGACATTTGAGGCTGTGAAACAGCTTCATTTACTTGAAAAAACTCAGTGACATCCACAGTGTGCCCTTTCCTTGGGAGATGCTGTGCATTAGTCCTAACATTATGCAGAGGTAACACTACAGTTAAAACTTAAACCATTTGATTAGTTGCCTTTGTCCTTCCTTGCAATTAATGTTTTAGAAAAATGGGTAAAATAGAATATTGCTTCAATTAAAAATGGTTTTCAATCTTTTGCATGTGTTTAAGCATGTGATCTGTACCAAGTAGTTGTCATGCATGAATGTCTTAAATAACAAACTTTAAAGTATTTAAACCTTGAGCCATTGTTCTTCAACTGTAGGTGTCTTGTGTAACATAATGGATTGTATAGGTGTCAGGAGACAGATTTTTTTTTTTCCCTTTTAGCTATCTTGTCTAGTTACGTGAGATGGTTTTGATGTAAGTCTTTTTAGGAAAGATCACTTAAAATGCATCTTTTACTCATGATGCAACTCAATTCTTTCGTAGTGATAGGTCAGAAACACTTAGAGTTCTCAGTAATGGGCACATGTTTAGTCTGTGAACACAGAGATACTGTTTCGGTGTGGAAGTGAAATTAAAGGAAATTGAAGTCTGCAAGTGTCTCTAAGAAAGAAATTACTGAAAGCTTACTCATTCAAGTGAGAACTCTCAGTCTGTCTTACTGCTTTATCAATTCAAATACAGAACTACAGGGGCAGCTGGTGTCTGTGGGAGAAATCAGCACCAATGGTCCATGTCAAAGATGACTGGTTCCAGTGGGAAATACATCTGACTTGTTTACTGATCTGATTTATCAGAAAGAAAAAAGACTTGGATTTGTAATGTTTTCACTGTTTCTTTGCTTGTCTGGGTTGGATGTGAGGAACCTGTTGTATCAGGCTTGTTTCCAGCCTGTTTCAGTTTTTGCTGTTGAACACTAATATGGTTGAATTTTACTGTGATTCATATCTGACCTTGTGCTAAAACCTCAGTTTAAAAAAAGCAAACCATAACTCTGCTACCAAAACTTTAGTTGTTCTTTCTCAGCTGTGGAAGAAAAACATTCAGGAGCTTCCTCATTGTGGGATGATAGCACACACAGATGAGCTGGTGCGTAGTAGATTTGACTTAGCTATATGGGTATAGGTTTACTGTTGGCTCCACCCACAGGAAAGAAGCAAAGGGGGAGTCCACTTCTTCGCCCTTGCCCCAAAAAACTCTGGAAAGTCTTGTTTCTGTTTCACATACTGGCACTGCTGTTTTAATTTGAGCCTGGCTGTACACCTGGCTGAACATGAGCACTAGAAAAAAGTCACAAATACGTGATGTGAAGGAACAGGAAGAAAAGTGTTGAATGACTGCTTGGAGCAGCAACTTGACTACAGTTCACTTCAAGGTGCGGTTTTCTATTTGATGTCAGGTTCTGATTCTTCTGTTTTCTCATGGGAAGTGCCATGAGGGTTTTTATGCCTAAGGTGGGAGTTTGTTCTGGGATTCCTCTGTCACCAGCATCGTAATTGATGGCTTGCACTAGTGAGCTCTACCGTGTGTGTCTCCTAGGTTACTTTTTTAGTGTTGTCAAGCACTTGCAATTCTATTTGGGAATATTATTTACTTCAGAATTCATCTTGTGACTACATAGGGAGCTGTGTCTCTTCCCTCTTCTGACTCCCTGTCCAGGATTTAGTTGTGGAGTCTCTTTCACTGGAGATGTTTAAATCCTGCCTGGATTAAATGTGTTCCTGTGTGACTTGGTCGAGGTGATCCTGCTGTGGCAGGGGGATTGGACTAGATGAACTTTCATGGTCCCTTCCAATCCCTAATGATTCTATGATTCTGATTCTGGGGTCAGAGGCTACCTCTCCATTTGACACAGCACTTTGCTTCAGCACTGGAAAAGGCATCCTCAACCTGAATCCATTCCCCTTTGTTGCTGCTGGAGAAGGGATGATGTGAAGATTGCCCAGACTCTGGAGAAGCAGATGAGAGTGTGTGGGATTAAAGAGAACAGTCAGCAATTTGAATGGCCAAGGCACAGCTCTTCTTATGCAGAGAATCAGATGTTTCACAAAAGCAGCCAGAGCCTTCACTAGGTTGTGTGGAGAGAGTATGCAAGAAGGAGAAGAAAGATGGAAGGAAGGTACCCAAGTGATGAATCTTTTGCGCCACCTCTGTCAAGAGGCTAAGAGTTAAGAATAGTTTCACTGCTACTGTGTTCTGCATTTGTAGAGAGGTACAAAATAACTAAGTGTAACTTAAGGCTGGAACCTAGTCAGTGGTTTCTTACAGTGTTCCTTTTGCTAACAACTATGGGTTAGGGTTTCTTAAGAACTTCAGGAAGACTCATACTGAAGGATTTATTGCTCCAATGCAGTGAAAAATCAGGAGTGTTAGTTACACTTAATGTGATTCTATAACAAAATGTTTAAACATCATTCAGTTTTCCTGTCTCTCTCATTTTGAGTAGCTGTCTTAATTCTGAGACAGACAAAAAGCAATAAACTCTGTTATCCTCAGGCAGGGAATGAAAATTTCTGCTTAACAGAAGGCTGGTATTTGCTGTTATGTGAGTTAATGGCAGTTTTTCTTCAGCCTTCTGTAAAGATCATTGTTAGGGGTCTCTTAAGAGGGAGTGGAAAAAAAGGATCCACCAAATTCACCAGTTGCTCTCCTGGCATTTCTGCTTAACAGTCTGTATGTGATGTTGGCTGTTGGAAGGGTTGTTGATGTCTTGACTGAGTGCAGCTGCTGGTGCTGGGGACCACTTGCTCTCAGACTTGGGTGGCTTTTACAGTGAGCATCTTTCTTGGTGTTAACTGAGTCAGTTTTTCTCATTTGAAGACCCTTGGGTTCTGTTAAAAGCTAAATCTCAGAGTCTACACCTAGGGGTGACAATATAAACAGCAAGTATAGTATATAGTATAAACAGTGAGCGTAGCGGGGGTGTGGACTTCTGTATCTGCTATGAGACATAAGCCCCCTGTGCTATTGATCTCCTCAGGTTTGTTCTTGAGTAGTGGAGCCAGGGAAACATCGCAGTTCCTCTGGGACTGGCTGTGAGGGGATGTGCTGCTGGCTGTAAGCACACGGTTACATGCCTGGGCTTGAAAGTTAGTGCTGCTTCCAGGTCATAATGAATCACCCTTTTTCTCCAGCTCCATTCTTCCCTGGGGAAACAAGCATGATTGGGGAAAAGGTGTAAGAGAGAGGGCAGGTACAAATAAACAAACTCATCTCTCACCACCCTAACTCCCTAGGTATGTCATGGGCACTCACATAGGCATCAGTGGTGCCTAACACTGCTCTCCTTAAAGGTGATGAAAGCCCTCTGCTGAACTGGATCCTTTTGATTGTGTGCAAGTTAGTTCTTGTTAACAAACCCTTTGCTGTGTTTACCCTCTTAGATAAACCTGTTATGGAGGATAGTGGGAAACCTAATGTCATGCCCTGATAATACATAGACATTGTGGCCTTACTTGTTTCCAGTGCAGTGGTGTTGCTGAGCTGCTGCTCTGCTCCAGTACAAACCAGCACAGGAGCATGTCCAGGTGGGTTTTAAATGTCTCCAGTGAAGGAGACTCCACAAGCCCCCTGGGTAGCCTGTTCCAGTGCTCTGTCACCCTCACTGGGAAGAAGTTCCTTGTCATCTTGATGTGGAACCTCCTCTGTTCCAGTTGACACATATTGCCCTTTGTCCTATCATTGGGTGCCCCTGAGTGGAGCCTGGCTCCATCTTCCTGACACCCACCCTTTCTATATTTATCAACATTAATGGGGTTATCCCTCACCTTGTTTTCAAGCTCAAGAGACCTAGCTCCCTCAGCCTTTCCTCATCAGGGAGATGTTCCCCTCCCTTCATGATCTTTGCGGTTCTGTGCTTGACTCTCTTCAACAGCTCTGTGTCTTTCTGGAACTTAAGGGCTCTCCTCACTCTTCTACCCATGTTACCAAGTTTCTGGCATTTTTATACAACACTTCAGCTGTTTTTCTGATATTTTCTCTGAAGGAAACAGCTCAAACTCCAGATTTGTACTCTTACCTTGCACCTATTATATGTCTATAACAAACGAAGTTTTTTCTGAGTTGTCATAATTTTAGCTGATTAACCCCCTCGATTTTTGAGGCAAGCATCTAATTTCTAATTATTTCTTAAGCTGTGGTTTGAGACCTTGTTTAGCAAAGCGCTGCTTATTTTGGTGTGAACCTGCTTGAGTGGAAATGAAAGGCTGGCCTTTAAGGTTATAGAGCAATGAGAGATTTGGATTATATTATGAAAAAGCCCCTCCTAATGGTGAAGACAGTGGTTTGAGGCTCCAGATACTTGTTCACATCTTATGCGTTCTCTTAGGTTTCCAGACAGGTTTTCCACCCTAGGTCTCTGTTTTGTTAAAAATGTTCGAGAGGATACGAGTGCTGTTCAGGATTTAAAAGGGATAACTGATGCTGAACATGCAGTAAGCACTGCAGATAAAGTGAAAGTACACTTCTATGGTATTTAACCCTAGAACTGTCCTGCATCTGGCTCACCAGATAATGTATGTTTCTGTTGTAAAAGTCAACTCTTCTAGGAAGTACTACTGAGCAAGACAGGGTGGTGCAGAGTAGTTACACTCCAAGTTGGGTTTCATTCATAATTGGTTTTTCCCTTTGGAGCGGGTTTGCCGCAACCTGTGCATGTGGCACTTAGCCCTGGATTTGTCCCGGGGCCCGTATATTGGAATTGCTTACCTGCTGGAATAGGATCTCAGGAATTAGGAAATTCTGCTTTAGCTGGGGGCTTTGGCTGGATGATTTCTAGAGGTTCCTTCCAACTGACAATTCTGTGATTCTGTTGCCAGGTTTTGTTCTGAAGGGAGTTGACTGCTGTGGTGGGGGGCATTGGACTGGATGATCTTTTTGAGGTCCCTTCCAATCCTAATGATTCTACGATGCTATTACTGACTGATGGTGAGAAACAAAAGAGAATCCTGCAAAGCTTGTTCAGCAGTTGGTGCAGTATATACAGGAATAGTTGTGAATAAAGATGATGATCTTTTCTGCTACTTCAGAGTTTTTCAGGGAAGGAGATGGAACCCGATTACTGTAATTTTGTGTCCTGTTGGAGAGAGCATTTTAAAAAAGATCTGCAATGTCCTATTTGTTTTGATGCAGAACACTTCTTTGGATGCGGTGGTCTGTTTCAGGGACAGTCAGTAAATTGTTCTATCTTGTCCCCTGTCTATTCATCTTTTACTAGTGCTTTGCTCAGCTTCCTCTTCTTGTGTACATGTGACTGAATGGGCCTGCAGCCACGTTTATATTTAGCACTGCTCAAGTCAGCATTCTTGAGTGCCTTGGTCGCTGTAGTAACAGGAAACCATCTATGAGTTACACGAAATGATGATGAATTTTTTCTTTACTGTCAACTCACGGATTGTTTTTTCTCCATCTGGAATATTAGGGGAACTTAGTTGAAGATCAGTGGGCATGGTTTTTCAACTTTGTTTTGCTGTATGTACTGAGATTTTTGCCATTTTCATGAAGGCAAGAAGAGGGGAGGAAGCACACAGGGTGATGGGGATGTGTCTTTAAGAGCTTTGATGAACTCCTGCATTATAGTCAGAATTTTCTCTAATGTGTCCGTCTCTAGATGCTGAACAAAGCAAGAGCAATGTCTCATTTTTAGGCTCCAATCCAGAATTTTGGGGATAAAAAAACAAGTCTCATGTAAAGGAGTTCCTCTGTATAATAGATACAATTGCTTTGGTTTCCTAGTCTGGGCAAGTGAAGCCCTTGCTGTGTCCACGATTCTTATCAAAACAATTTGCTGAAGTGATCTGCATGGGCTTTGGGAGTAAATTGATTAATTAGAGACAATAACTTCACTGACTTCCAAATGAAACACTAATCTGCAGAGACTACATGAGATAATAGTGGCTCTAGATTACTAATATTTTTCATGTTCCTCTTCCCTATCTTCTTGGTATTCATGTTAACTCTTCAGAAATCTCTAAAACGCTGCTTGTATTGTTGTCTTGGATTCAACAATACTTGGCTGTAGCTTGTGTCTTTCTAGGGTAGCCCTGACCATACCTGTTACATGTTTCTTGCCCTCTGGGGCGACATGATTAGATTTAGCTATAAAGTTTTATGGCAGTGTTAGCTGCTGTACAGATAGAACATACTACATGCCTTTAACCTAGCAAGTCCTTTTGTATCCCAGTTCTCAAAAAAATTGGTAGCTCAAAAACTGGTGATGACAGCTTTGGTTTTGATTTTTTTTTTTTTTTTTTTTTTACCTTTAGTCCCTTGGGAGTTTTTTAAGCTCAGAACAATAATCATACATTGCAAGTATCTTGGTTTAAATTGGCTACAATTGGCAGAATTATTTCAACTTGCTGAGTTTGAGACAAGTCGTGGGTAATGATATTATTTAAGTTGACAGTTTTATATTCCTCCGTGGGTTATGGATGCAAAAAAACCCTCAAAAAACCCTTTTGTTTGCTAAAAAAGTAACACTGTAAATTCAAAAAAGGTCAAGAAGAGATTGAGGACGTAGGGCAATTATTTTTTTCCACCCCCCAGACTTCGCTAGTTCAGGGCTCATGGCCTATATTACACTTGAACCTTGGTTTATAACTTTGGTTATGGTAATAGGTGTCAGTTAGAAAACAGCAGTATTCCTTACTCTGCCATTTCATTGTGTTCCTTCTGCAGTAAGATGAATTCTCGTGTCTTCCTGAGCACTGTGGAACAGGACGAGCTGGTGAATGGCTGTCATGAAATGCAATACAGGAGTAATTCTGGGTTGGTTTTTTTCCCAGTCACATAATCCCTGAACTCTTGGATTCTGACTGAACCCAGATCTTGAAAGGCAGTTTTGCCATTTGGATGTTTGTTTTCCCTCAGCAAAACAAGTAAAGTGCATCTTTCCTTTGCTGTACTCTCAGAGGACTTTTTTCCTAGTTTTTTGCTGCGCCTTGAAATGTCAAGTAGGAAGAACAGCTTCTGATGAACAAGTACTCTATTTTCAAAATATATTTTGCTATCTAAAATTTAAAAAAATTACGAAAGAATTGTTTTGTCTCTCCATGACATGTTCTTCAGGTGGCTTCACAGTTTTAAAAGTGTATAATACTTAAAAGAGGTTATATTGAAAATGAGTCTGTAAAATAGGTGTTATCTTCCATTCCACAGTGCTTACTTAATTATTGCTGCTTTAATTATTTTGACTCAGCATGTCTCAGCTTTAAATTAGGCATTGGGCAATGCAAGAACAGAGCTGGTCCAGCCACCTTCCCCAAAGTGGTCAGTGCTCTGTGTTTGTTCACAGTGGCCAAGCAAACTCAGCCATCAGTGACGTCATTTTTGTGCTTAAAGCCTTGCTTTGATGCCCCACGTGGGACAGCCTTGTCCTTGAGCCTGGTCTGACTTGGCTCTACCTTTTGCAGGAGTGGGACTAGATGGAGGTGTTCAAAATGTGTAGATCTAGATGACTTCTCCAAGCTAAAGATGTGTCTTAGCTCAGGCAGAGTGTCAGGATGGAGCTTCCCTCTCTGAAGTGTGAGCACAGTTGACCTGGACTAGTTATCTGAACTTCTGTCAGATTTCTGTCCCTGTCTCTTTAATATAAGTGATCCCAGATATTTTTTCCCATATTAATTTTTATCTTAATGATGAGGGAAGCTGTACATCGGGTATACTTCCAGGTGGGTTTTTTAATAACCAAAAGTTCTTGTGGGTGCGGCAGGAAGGTGCGGATACCTACACAGGACTTCCCTATGGCCAAGCAAAAACAATTTCATTGTCAGAGCATGATGCCACAGTGCTGTCCTTAGTGACCTCTTCTTTTTAACATGTGACTGCCTGAGTGATATTGAAGCACCTGAGGTGCTCTGCTTCTAAAAATGCTTGTTTAGCAGGAAATCAGGCTGTGAAACAGCTTACATCAACAGCGAAGTGCTTTTCACTTATATTTGATCCCTTGCTGTTTCCCTCTGCCTTGCACTAAGTCATTTTCCCTCTAACCCCAAAGTAGTGTCCTCCAGCTTTCCTCCTTTTAAAATCATCATAGTCTTTGACAGACATTCTGAAGAAGGAGGCTTATGCCAATTTTTATTAAACTAATGTGGAAGTCCCAGAATTCATAGATGTAAAAGGTTTTACTTTCCTCCTACCAAACTCTTGCTCTCATTTCCTCCTTTTAGTAATGAGTTTCTAAGTCAATTATGCAGTGTTTCTTAGGGTTTTTAAAATAGCTTTCTAGCTACACTGAACGGAGTGTCATTCTGCAGATTGCCATGTGCTATCAAACTCAGAAATCAGTTGCAGTTACATCTGGAAGACTAGTTCTAGTAATGGTGGTGGAGCAAGAGGAGGTTAGGAAAGCATAATCAGGAATGTGATGGTTTCCCTTGGGGCGTCTAAGCTTTTGGAAACTGTGGCCTCAGTTAATCTCATTGGTTCAAAGTGACTCTTTTGTACAATTTGCTGAAAGGGCAATTACACAGTCACAGAACCACTGAGGTTGGAAAAGACCCTTAGGATCATTGAGTCCAACCATCAACCCTACTCTTCAAGTTTACCCCTAAACCATAGTCCCGCAACACTGCATTTAAGAGTCTTTTAAACACATCCAGGGATGGGGACTCAACCACCACCCTGGGCAGCCCAGTCCAGTGCTTAACCACTGTCTCCGGGAAGAATTTCTTCCTAATGGCCAGTCCAACCCTTCCTTGTTCAGTCACTAATTGCCTGTGAGAAGATACCAGCACCAACATCTCTACCGTGTCCTTTCAGATAGTTGTAGGGAGTGATGAGGTCTCCCCTCAGCCTCTTCCTCCTCCTCCTCAAACTCAACAGCCCCAACTCTCTCCATCTCCCCTCATCAGATTGATTCTCCAGGCCCTTCCCCAGCTTAGTTGCCCTCCTCTGCCCTTGCTCTAGCAACTTGATGTCTCCCTTGTACTGAGGTGCCCAAAACTGGACCCAGTGCTCAAGGGGCGTCCTCCCCGGTGCTGAGTACAGGGAGAAATCAGACTTCAGGTTTCAAAAAAAGTGAAGAAAAAAGGATCTAGCTGTATTTTCAGGGACATCTGCAGTATTCCTTGAAAATAATTACAATAATTATTGTTCTAACTCCAGCCGCTTCGTTGTACAGTCAGAATAACGGAACGACCTGATTTTTGAGAGGAATTAGAGTGAATCAGAAGTTCACAGCTTTCTCGTTTCGTATCATCATAGACAGACCTGTACATTCACATTGTAATTAAGATTTCTTGCATAACGTGAGAACATCCTCTCAAAACGCAGGTGAGTGACTATAAACATCTGGATGAAAATCTTCATCAGAATGGAGCTGGAAGGTTTCTCACAGCAATCCCGCTGCAATAGCTCCGAACACAAAATTGTATCAGTAGGAAGCTCTGTCTTTTCTTCCTGTTTTTCTGAAAATGCTTTGCTTAACCTGTGAGGGTAGAGGGAGATCATATGCAGATGAGTACAGAAGTTTGTTTTGGGAAAAATGTGTCCCCGTCATAGAATTGTTGAGGTTGGAAAAGATTGTGTAAGAGAATTAAGTCTAACTGTTAACCTGACACTGCCAATTTCACTAAATCATGAGCCTCCACCACTAAAACATGAGCCCAAGTGCTGTATCTAGGCACATTTTAAATACCTTCAGGAGTGGTGATTCACTACTTCCCTGGGCAGCCTGCTCCAATGCTTGACTGCCCTTTTGGTGAATAAATACTTCTTAATATACCATCTAACCTCACTGTGATGCAACTGGAGGCCGTTTCCTCTTGTCCTGTCATGTGTTGCTTGGGGGAAGAGACCAACCACCTTGCTACAACCTCCTTTCAGGTAGCAGCAAAGGGTGATAAGGTCTCCCCTAAGATTCCTTTTCTTCAGGCTAAACAGCCCAAGTTCCTTCAGCCACTCTCCAAAGAACTTGTTGTCTAGACCCTTTTCCAACCATATCACCCTCTTTTTGGACATGATCCAGCACCTCAATATAATTCTGTAATGATTCGTCCAAAACTGAGCCCAGTAGTCAAGGTGTGGCTTCATCAGTGCTGATTACAGGAGGACAATCACTTCCCTGCTCCTGCTGGCCACAGTCTTTCTAATAGAAGTCAGACTGTTGGTGCCTATTTCATTAATCTTTCCCACTTGGGGTACTCATCTAATGATGGTCAATAGGGAGACACTTGCTTATTGCTGCTGGCCACACTATTTCTGATACAAGACAGGATGCTGTTGGCCTCCTTGACCAATGAAACACCTTGCAGGCTCATATTTCACTGTCTGTCCACCAACACCCCTAGGTCCTTTTCTACCAGGCAGCTCTTCATCAAGAAGGTAGCTTTGCATGAAATTACTGGGTTATTGTGACCCAAATGCATGGCCCAGTACTTGGCCTTGTTCATCCTTATCGACCTTAACATACTGATCCAGCCTGTCTAAATCTGTGGAGCCTCCCCCACAGAATCACTCTGGTTGGAAGAGACCCCTGGGATCATCGAGTCCTACCCTACCATCTACCCTACCTTAGAAGTTCACTCCTAAACCACATCCCTCAACACCTCATCCAAATGATCTTTAAACACGTCCAGGAATGATGACTCAACCACCTCCCTGGGAAGCCTGTTCTGGTGCCTGACCACCCTTTCTGTGAAAAAGCTTTTCCTAATATCAAGTCTAAACCTACCCTGTTGTAACTTGAACCCTTTCCCTGTTCTATCACTAATTGCTTGTGAGAAAAGACCAGCACCAACCTCTCCACAGTGTCCTTTCAGGTTCTTGAGGTTCTTGAGGTGCAGCCAAAGATCCCTATTTAGCCAAGCTGGTCTCCTTCTATCTTTTGTCTCATGGGGACAGCCTGCTACTGTGCCCTTAAGACTTCCCTCTTTAAGTATGTCCAGCCTTCCTGGACTTCTTTTTCTTTTATGGCAGCATCCTGAGAGACTTTGTCGATCAGTCTCCTGAACAGGCCGAAGTTCGCCCTTTGAAGTCTAAGGTAATGGTTTCACTAGTTCCTCTCCTTGGTTTTCCAAGGATTGAAAATTCAATCATCTCATGATCACTGTGCCCTAGATGACGTCCATCCTTTACGTCTGCCAGAAGATCTTCCTTGTTCACAAGCATCAGGTTCAAGAGGGCATCTTCCCTGGTTGGCTCCCTCACCAGTTGTGTCAGTAAGTTATCTTCCACACACTCCAGGAACATTTGGGACTGTTCTCTCTCTGCTGTCTTATATTTCCAGCAGACATCAGGAAAACTGAAGTCCCCCATGAGCACAAGAGGCAGTGACTGTGAAACTTCTCCCAGCTGCCTATAAAAAATTTCATCTGTTCCCTGCCCTGCAGCAGATCAGTACACCTGCCCAGCTTGGGGTTGTCATCTGCAAACTTAACTGAGGGTTCACAGTCCCCTTGTCTAGGTCATTGATGAAGACACTAAACAGAACTGGCTTCTAAAATTCTTCTTGAATACTAGCTGAAAATTTTGGTCTGATGCTTTCTGGCTGTTGGCTTCCAGTGATGCCTGTGGCTTTAGAAGATCTACTCTTTCTGTTTTTCCATGGGATGTTCTTTTGTTCCTCCTCCAGCATGATGTTAGAATCTCTGAATTTCTTGCCATTTTCTAGGGGGAGAAAAAAATCCCCACATTTTTATTTCTGCAGTTTTTGGGCCTTCACTGCCATGATGAGTACAGCTGGTGCTCATGGAGCTTAGGTAGTTTACTGATTAGTCAGAGCTGGAAAGCAACACTTCAATAACTGCTGAAACTTAAAAGTTGTTAAAGACCTTAAGTCATTGAAAGTATTTTAGAAGTCAGTGACCTGGTTGCTTGAATGCTGTTTTGTGGTCTACACTTCTTTTTTTAATAGTTAATCTAAGTGAATATTTTAGTTTCTCCTTTACAGTAGCTTTGACGATATAGGAGTGACTTGGCTACAGGGATACCCGCTCCAGTCTGCATTGCTCAGACATATTCTCAAGTGATTCGTAGCCTGTGTTTCCAGCATTCCAGTATTTGAGGCAGTGTTGTAAGTTTCTCTCATGTTTTAACCTTTGCCTGTAGCAGATGCCTCGTCTAAAGATGGAAGCCAAAAGCTTGGGGTTTGTAATACTGGAAGACATTGGGGCAACTTTTCTTTTTTGGCTTTAAAAAGGGGTCTTATGCTCAATGTCTACATTTCAAACAAGCAAAAAACCAACACAACAAAAAAACCTCCAAACTAACAAAAGCTTAAATTAAATTTTCTTTCCCTTGTCCCTGTGAAATGGGTGGCTGTTACTGCTGGGTCTTGTACATCATCTCTAACAGACTGCACTAGCTTCATATAGAGTACTTTGTCAGGTTCAGGACATCCTGGTGCTTCCAAGCTCCTAGTGGTTTGAGGCCACAATACTTGAAACATGCACCAAATAACCAAATGTGCTCTGCTGTTACTGAAATCAGTGATCTCTATTGTACTTGTTTTCTCACACTAGTTGTTCAAAGATGCCTTCTGTCAGAGCAGAAGTGGTAGAGGCATTTTTGCAGACTGTTTCTAGAGGAAAGAAGAAGGTTGTCTGATGTAAAAGAAATAATAAGATATAATGCTCTTTAGATATCCTGGTTTTTCTAAATTTAGTGTGTTTTTCTAGTTTTCAATAATAAAGATTGGGCTGCTTCTGATGTATGCTGCTACTTTGCATAATCACTGTGCTAGTTTAATCCTACAAGATTAATATTAATCTTGTAATTCTAATGTTATTCTTAGTGGCTTTTAATATCTTTTGTAAAAACAGTGTGTATATGTGAAGCATTTTTCTTCAAATTATAAAACATAAATAACTGCTTTTTTGCTGTGAGTAGTAATTTAATAAACACTTTATGATATAATACAATAAACACTTTATAATACAATACAATACACTGAATTTGTGTTGAACTAGCTAACCTTCTTATTTCATTTTGACTTCTCTAGAGAAGTTGGAGGTTGCACCACCATCTCCTGGACAACTGAGACATGGTAAAAGAAGAACGTTTGTTGAATGTGGTTCGGTACTTGTGCAGTCTGTCTTTGAATTGATTCATCTTTCTCCTACGAGTGCTGGTCTGTCCTCATGCCTGTCATGCAGAGTAACAGAAAACCAAAGCAGGCACCAACAGTCACACTGCCTCCTTTATTTCATAACACCCACCTCAGCTGGAGAACGTGCCAGTTAGTGAAAGTAGGACAGAAAACCTGAATGAGACTGCTGTTCAAAGCCAGCAGCAAACATCATTTTTGTAAGCAGAGCCATGTCAATGCAGCACTGCCTTCTGGAGGGAGGTTGTGTTTAAGCCTAAAACCGTGCCCTTTTTCTGTTGTATGGGAACAAGAAAGGATTTCTGAATGGACTGAAAAGTGAACCAAATCTCAGAGAAATTTGCCGTATATTCGGTGTTCTTTGTAATAACATGGCGTTTCAAATTGTGATTTTGCTTCCAAATAAGCGTGTTTTGTGCTTCTGAACTCTTGCCAGTGAGCAGACCTACATGGAATATTTTCCTATTTCTAAAAAGAAGTATCTACATTTTTTTGTCTGTTCCCTGGGCTTCTGTTTACTCCGTGGATTCCAAAATCCTATCAACTTCAGTAAGAATTTGAGCTTCCTTCCTACTACCGAAGTTTGATGCACAGGTTTTGAAAACATTCAGCATCTCTGTGTGTTTTTCTGTTACTTACAGAAGAGTACTTATAGAAGTCCAAACATATTTCTAGAACCTGAGCATGAAAGATACTTTGAGTGTATTTTTGTTTTCTTTGTGATCATGATTTCATGCTGTTTATGTGAAGCAGCCTGAAACTCATGCCGTTTCTTTTCACACGACTGTGAGGTTCGTGCACTTTTCATTCTTCCCTCTCCATACGTTCGCATCTCTAATTTTATAAACTGTAAGATTTCTTGGTCCCATCTGACATGGGGAAAAAATCCTACATAGCTGATAGTAACATGTGATGCTGGGAGATGTATTTCCATATCACTTCCAGTTTCTCCCTAGAAAGGCCAGCCTCAGTTTGCCCTTCATTCTGCAGTGTATGGCTTCAATCGTTAGCTAACAGCTGATCCCCAAATGAGTAAATGCCCTCCTTAAGCATATGGAAATTCTTTGTAGGACAGAAGGTTCTAAAATTTTACCTGAAGGTTAAAATTAAACCAATGAAAAATAGTGTATTAAATGCCTAGTGATTTATGTAATAGTCATATGTGGTAATATAGTAAATAAAAAATAAGAATATGGGGAATAACAAGATTGAAAAGTGCTCTTTTGAAAATTGCTGTGTCTTCTCCTTATGGGAAAGGCTGAGGGAGCTGGGTCTCTTTAGCTTGGAGAAGAGGAGACTGAGGGGTGACCTCATGAATGTCTATAAATATTTGAAGGGTGGGTGTCAGGAGGATGGAGCCAGGCTCTGCTCAGTGTCATCTAGTGATAGGAAGAGGGGAAATGGGTGTAAGCTGGAACACAGGAGGTTCCACTAAATATGAGAAGGAACTTTTTTCCCAGCGAGGGTGACAGAGTGCTGGAACAGGCTGCCCAGGGGAGTTGTGGAGTCTCCTTCACTGGAGACTTTTAAGACCTGCCTGGATGTTTTCCTGTGTGATTTGGTCTAGGTTACCCTGCTGTACAGGAGGATTGGACTAGATGATTTTCAAGGTCTCTTCCAATCCCTAATGATTCTATGATTCTATGAAAGGCCTTGCTCCACATCACAGGCATTTGTTTCCGCATATTTCCTTAAAAAAGTTGTTGCTGAGGCAGTGTGTAAGTACTATGCATTTCACTTGGATTTATCATGAGTTTTGATTTTCATATTTTTTTCGCAAACACACCCCATTAAATTTGTCCAGAACTTTTCAAGCAAAATGTAAACCACAGCTTGTGGTGGAGCTTTTGTGTCTCATCACTGAAAGTTTTGATGCCACACTTCCAAAGTAGAAGAATAAAACCAGCAATATTCACTTCTTACCCAGCAAGTGTGTGCTAGACACAGCACAAAACCGTCCAAGCTGCTTGCATAAACAGCTCTGCTGCAAACAGACAGTTGTTAGTGCTCTAGCTATGGTTTGTGCACTAAAGCATTCTCTAACGACACAGGACTTCCTTTTGGTAGAAAAGGAGTATCGTACTTTATTTACAGTATCTGAATACAGAATCATAGACTGCATTGGGTTGGAAGGGTCTTCCAAAGGTCATCTAGTCCAATTTACCTACAACAAGCAGGGACATCTCTAACTAGAACAGATTGCCCAGAGCCCCATCCACCCTGACCTTGAATGGCTCCCAGGGGTGCGGCCTCCACTACCTCTCTAGGCAGCCTGTTCTAGGTATCCCCCACCCTGGAATTAAATATAGCAAGTATCAGGGATAAAGGTTGGACACGATGACCCTGGAGGTCCTTTCCAGCCATGATGATTCTGTGATTCTGTGATTCTGTGACACTTACTGAAACAGAATCTGACACATTGGGTGTGACACTGAGAAGGGAAAGTCTACATCTCATCAGGTAATTGTTTCTGGAATATCATACACAAGATCAAAAAAAAAACCCACCAAGAACTTGCTCCTTCCTCCACCTCTGCTATTGCAGCCTGTAAGGGAAGGAAGAGAAGTCTGTCTTGTGGTCTTCCCACTGACACAATATGCTCAATCAAAACCACATCAGAAGGACACTCTGGAAGGACACTCTGTCAACTCTGAACTTGCCTTGGCCTCTTTGATCTGTTCAATCTTTCCCCAAATGCTTGTAGTAAGCCAGGATATAACCAGAGTCTCCATGGTCTCACTGAGAGAGACAGGCTTGTGTTCTGTAGTCTGTCTGGAAAGGAGCAGCAAAAGCTGGCATGGGAGAAACATCAAGTAAGCTCGGACAGAGTTCTCTTATGTCCCCTCCTGGTATTCACTACACTTTGCCCTCACTACTCTGCCTGACTCAGCTTGATGAAGGGCCTCTTTGCAAAACTAGCCACCTTCTGCTCTCTCCCAAATTACTTTCCTCTCTTGCCCCATGACTTATTGGCCTTGCCCACATGTACTTCTGACTCTCAGCTCACTTCTACGATTGCTCTTCATGTAAGCCTGCGCTGAAGTTCACTGATGTTTAGTACAAAGGATTCCCAAGGACTCTGCAGAACCTGTTTCTCATGTGTTGGTACAGAGCATTAAGGACAAAGGCACATTTTACAGTAACGTGACTGCTTCTATTCCACAGTTTATATCCTAACAAAAGCTGGGAATTAGCTTTCAACTTAGTTCTGTTCTGCCTTTTGCAAGCCTGCTTTGCAGTATTTCTAGAGGTGTCTTCAACATCTTGCAGGCACTGAGCTCTTCACAAGCTGTAATGCTGCAGCAGCTCTTGGCACGCAGGTCACTGCATGCTTAGACAGCCAGGAGCTTGCAGCTCTGAGCAACTCTTCCCCACAGCCTACACTGGTAAGATTTGATGTATGGCCCATATGCAAGTCCTGCTGACATTCAAGGGCAACGCTGCTCCAACAAATGCATCAGGGAGCAGCAGGAGTGGTGCTGCCCTGCCTCAGCATCTGGTGAACAGGATGAGTGACTCCAGGCTAGGCAGAACGGGGGCTCCTGGGCTACAGGCAAGGCTGGGGGAGGCACTGTGCACATGAGCCAGGGCTATCAGCCATCATCTGAAGGCCAGATCAAAGTGCTCTAGTTCTCTGTGAGTCAGTGCTGCCAGTCCCTTCTCTACCTGCATCATAATAGTCATCTTTCACTAGGATTTTCACTCTGCTTTGTGCCGGCTGAGCTGTGCTGGACACACACAGTGACTCTGACCTGTTCAAATCTTCCATCTATTCCTCTTTGCTCTTTGCCTACACTGAACCATAAAGGCAGCCACACAAACTTACCTATGTTCCTAAACTGAAATTAGGCACAAACAAGTGCTCTATTCACCCCATTGCTTCTGCCTACCAGGAGGGCTTTACTTACAGGTAGCTGAACTGTATCTACAAACCCTACACACCACTAGCAAACCAGGAGGGAGAAAACTCATTCTCACATGCCCTCAAGGTCCATAAAGTCTAAATGACAAAACTGAAGGCATCCACAGCTAAATATGCACCTTCCAGGCCCCCGACCCCTGAAAAATCTGTGAAGCAACCTTAGTGGCCAGTAGGCTGTTGTGTCATTGGTACACACCATGTGTTAAAGAGATAAATTAGCCACCTAGCTGCGTACAGGAACCCACTGCACTTCAAATGCACGGTGAGTATATCATCAGTCCTGTAATGACACGTTAGCATTCCCCTCTGAGCATCATTCTTGTGTTAATCCCCATTTTTTGTACCACACCACCTCTTTGGTAACACCTGAAAGCATTCCTTCCCTGCTGGAGAAGAAATAAACCCCACAGGTATTACAATGAGGCTTATTTCCAGGCACTTGCACCATCTGATATTTTGACATTAAAGTCTCTGGCAATCAGTTAGTCATTTCACAAAGACTGAATCAGCATTGTCAAAGATTTATTGGTTTAAGCCCTTCCTATAAGACATCCATTCGGTTTGCCAAGTAGTTGTCTTTTAATAATTCTGTTCAGACTCTCACTGCTGCTGCTGTCGTTGCTGCTTTTGCACTAGAAATGCAATCAATTGCTGGATGGACAAAAATTAAATCATTTAATGGATTATGGTTGAGTTGATTTAGGTCACAGGGTTGTCCCATGCTTCTGGCAGCAACTTAGTTTGTATTCCTGTACTGTCATAACAGTGCACACTTCCACTTGGTTGCTATCCCATCCATGTCACAGAAGAAGATCTGGACTGGCAAGATGACTGTGTGGAGTCATAAGAGAAGCCTCTGGTATAGCTGGTTTAAGTCACAAAGGTTTCATTTCGCCATCTGGGTTACTGGAGCCAGCAGTCAGAACTGTTTATCAAAGCATGTTCCTTTACTTTGGAGGTGGTCATGCCTGTTCTACAGGAACTCTGGTTCTTACTTTCCCAATATAAGCCCTGATAGGCAAAACAACTCTATGGCAGAGCACACAGGTCTTAGTTTCAATGCCTTAACTAGCATGGAAAAGGCAGCATTTGCCAACAACTGCTGCACCATGGGGAGAGGAAAAGCTGCAGCTATTTATTCTCCTGACTTAAGCAAAAGCGGAGTCTGAATCCTGGAGTCATGAAAAGCAGGATGACCCCCAGCTCCCTAGATCCCAGCAGGACATGCTCTCCTGGTTATTGAGAGAGCAAACCTGCTATTATTGTAGGAAATTGATTGCTGGAAGCTAGAACAGGACCATTCCCTGCCATGGGTCCAAAGGAGGCCATGAAGATGATCAGAGGTCTGGAGCACCTGTCTTATGGGGACAGGCTGCAAGAGTTGGGGTTATTCAGCCTAGAGGTTCCAGGGAGCCTTGCAGCAGCCTTCCAGTTCCTGAAGGGGGCCAACATAAATTCTGGGGAAGGGCTTTTTAAAAGAGTTTGTAGTGCTAGGATGAGGGGAAATAGCTTTTAGCCAGAAGAAAGGAGATTTAGATTAGATCTTAGGAAGAAATTCCTCCCTGTGAGGAGGGTGAGGCCCTGGAACAGGTTGCACAGGGAGGTTGTGGCTGCTTCATCCCTGGCAGTGTTCGAGACCAGGTTTGATGGGCTCTGGGCAACCTGGTAGGGTAAAAGGTGTCCCTGCACGTGGCAGAGTGGTTTGACTGGATAATCTTTAAGGTCCCTTCCAACCCAGACCATTCTGTTGTATGTGTAGATTCACTGTGTAAATTAACCAACAGAGTAAAAGTAATCCCGTCCCAGATGTTGGATTAGCAGAATACAAGTGTCATCCACCCCAGCATCTGCTGCCATAGTAGCACTGCAAGACACAGCAACCCAGGAGACTGCTGGAGTGCACAGAGCATAACTTCCTAAGCCAGGTAGTGGACAGTTCTAGCCATGGGACTGTGATACTGGACCTGATGATCAGTACAAGTGAGCTCATCAGAGCTGGCAGATCTTTAGAGACACTCTCCATAGTGTGTAACAGCTTTCAGTTCTCAGATATAGGAAACCAAACAAGGGAGGACAGGGACCAGCATGGCCAAGTCAAGACCTTCTGGCCAAATTTAAAGACAAAAAGGAGCTGCTCAGGCAGTGGAGACTGGAAAAAGTACCCTGGGAAGAGCATAGGAGCTCTGCCCGCTTGTGTAGAGATGGGGTCAGGAAGGCCAAGGCACAGCTGGAGCTAAACTTGGCCAGGGATGCACAGAATAACGAAAAAGACCTCTTCAATCAAACAAAGAAGGTGAAAGAAACTGTCTCCTCTCTGATGGGCAAGAGTGTTGAATCAGTAACAACAGACAAGAAGGCTGAGATACTCTACAGCATTTTTGCCTCAGTCTTCACCAGCAGCCTCTCTCCTCACACGTCCCAAGCAGATATACAGCAAGATGGAGACCATGGGGGCAAAATCCCTCCTACTATAAGTGAAGATCAAATTTATGACCACCTGAGGAATCTGAACACATCTAAGTCAATGGGATCTGATGAGATCAGAGGTTTTTTTAGCGAGGTCTATTATTACAGGACAAAGGGTGATGATTTTAAACTAAAAGAGGGGAGATTTAGATTAGATATACAGAAGAAATTTTTTACAGTGAGGGTGGTGAAATACAGGCACAGGTTGCCCAGAGAGGTGATGGAGGTACCATCCTTTGGGACATTCAGTATCAGGGTGCATGAGGCTCCGAGCAACCTCATCTAGTTGAGATGTCCCTGCTCACTGTAGGGGGTTGGACTAGATGATTTTTAAAGGTCACTTCCAACCTAGTGCATTCTGTGATTCTATGATTCTATGTCCTTCAATATTGTGGTAGCTCTTCATCTGAATGGAATATTTCAAGAAATCTAGGAAGCTACAGTGATCAAATTTCTTGCCAGAGCAGCCAGCAGCTGCTGTTCAACACAACGCCTTAACAGGAGCCTGGTAGCACAAATTATAGCTCTGCTGTATTGCCAGAAACCCTATGTCAAGCTGAGGTAGAAACACCTGAGAAAGTTTTTGTGTTGCATAGAAGAATGCAAATACATGGTTGAACTTGATGAGTGATGAATCCAGCTGAGAATGTGCTAAATATTATGGACTACTACAGAAATCCTTAATTGTAAGCATGCTTATTACACTGTGCATAATCAGGGATTTTTTTACAATGTTTTATTTACTTGATGGCATGCAATGTGTCGGAGTAAACAGGCTTTTTAATCTGTTTCTAATTGGCATGCTATACTTCTGAATCAGGAATAAAATAAATTAATAAATGTTGCAAAAATTGGATTGGATCTAAGATAAATTAGAATAGAGCCATTATAGTCCTTTGAGAAAGTCGTTAGAAATTAAATTGTAAATATATTTGAAATGCTAATAATTTACACAACAGACTATAACAGCTTGCAGTGCACCATTACAACTTGTCATGTAAATCCATATTTAGACATGGAATAAAAGGGCAAGGGGAGAAGTGTGTGGGCAGTTACAGCTGTTGCAGAATGGCATTGACTCTCCCAGATAATTGCAGGACCTACTCAAACCCTGAACAGAGGAAAATGCCAAGAAAATCTGCAACTGGCCAATACAAGTTCCTTTTAATAAAGTTCTCCTTACACATTGTGAAGACAAGTTAAAAATGCCAGATTAAACAGAGATCAATAGAAGAGGCCAAAGGTGCTCAGTGACACAACCCACTGTGTATCTGAGGTGCATCTAACCGTGTTGCCGGTCTCACGTTGAGTCTACTCAACCCTGAAGAGCCATGGAAGTGTCTCTTTTTGTGTTTTAAAGAAAGAAATGATGACATTCATTATGAGAGCCTTTAATAATGTCAGCAGCTGGATCTCTCCACCATCCCACAGTGCCCACTTGATTTCTACCCTACCGTAAGTCCTCATGTCACTGATGCTCTCATTCCCAGGAGAGGTACCCAGAGTAGGCAGAGTGTCTGCTCTCAGCACAGACAGTCTGAGCAGTAGCGCTCTCAGAGCAGCTCAGCTGTGGCATGAGGCTGATACCAGAGGACCAGATATTTGTTGTGGTCTGCCTTACAGGGAGGAGACAAAAATGATTCCCTGCTGGCTGTGTAACTCAGGATCTTGGTAACCTGAGATAAGATGTAAGTTAGTGCTGTGATGCCCTGGTTCTGATACAATACAAAAGGCAGAAGATAGGGCAAGAAACAGAAAGGTTTTGGGCATCTTTTGTTATCAGCTGCAGCAGTTTTATTGAGAGCCTCTTGGTATTTGATGTTGCAGACTGCTGGGTAAACAATGCAGCGGCCTTATCATAGAATCATAGAGGTTGGAAGGGACCTCGAAAGATCATCTAGTCCAACCCCCCTGCCAGAGCAGGGTCACCTAAAGCACATCACACAGGAAAACATTATGGAACATCATTGCTGTTGCATCCCTTTTGGTGTAGGGGTAATCACTAAAAACCAGAACTCAGAGGGGTTTTTAGAGGAGATACAGACCTTTATGTACTTTAGTGTTACAGCAAGCCCTTGATTTGTTTAGAAATTGGGTATTTATTTGCACTCCTACTTCCTCAAACACTTTCTATTGCCGGGCTGTGTCATCAGGATTTTGATAGCAGCTAATAAACTCTCAGCATAGGTGGCCTTCACCTTTTGTTGTCTAAGAAAATGAAGACACTGCTTTGATACCACTACAAGAGTAACTGATCATCTCGTCATATCTCAGCATTGAATTTATTATCCGTAGACACTTGTAGGTGTTTGCAGCAAGACACACCTCAAATACATCAAGAGCATCCCAGATGCCAGTACTCAGATTGTTACTCACAAGTACAGCAAAACCTGCCTATATCATGCTGAGAATAATTTTGCATCCAGATATGATTACAGCATCGCAACTACTCCACAGCTGGTCTCCAGGGGGTAAAGGATGCAGCTGATGTCTACACTTTGATCAAAGAGGTTTTCAATCTATCTCCTCTGCACTGCCCTAACTGCTTGAACATGGACTGTTCAATGTGTACAAGAACATAAGACGTGGAAGAAGTTCTTAAATCTGAAGGAGGTGGATCACTGGAACCTAGAGAGGTGGTGGAGGCCCCATCCTTGGAGACATTCAAGGTCAGGCTGGATGCAGCTCTGGGTAATTTGGTCTAATGAGTGATGGTCCTGCTTGGTGTAGGGGGGTTGGACTAGCTGACCTTTGGAGGACTCTGCCAACCCTAGACAGTCTATGATTCTATAAGAGAGAGACTTGTATTCCCTGCATGAGATAACTGTATTTAACACAAGGGAAGGAAGAAATGAGGAAAGGCACAGCTCTGAAAGCCTTGTTGTACTGAATGATCAGGTTCAATGCACAGTAACTACTAATGTGAAAGTTCCAGAGCAGAAACTGGAAAAAGCCTCTCCCCTTGTGCTGGATGACCCTGTTGCTAGGGCTGGTACTGTCTAGATCAACCAAGTTATTACTTCATACCACACTGAAGTGCAATTGTAAGACCACCTGAGAGCTTTGCTTCTACAGCATCATGCTGCCACTATCAGGGTTATTCTATTGGGTTCAGACCCTTCCCCAGAGAGTGTGAGAAGCTAAATGTTGGTCTTTGGTTTTTGTGCTACTTGGCTTGCTCTCAGCTGAAAGGACCTGCTAGTCCTATTCTGTCAGCCATGCTTTATGCACAGCCTGCTTTTGGAGCATCTGCGAAATCAGAGACCTGTGCCTCACAGGGGACAAGACACTCACCAGGTGAACAGGCCAATGAAAGTGCCTGAACACTGTCAAGTGATGTCAAGACCATCAAAGCATTGAGGTACAGGCTGCAGAGGAAATATGAGTTTTGCTGGCATGCAGTTTCTATGTTCTTCAGATACTTCCAAGGCTGGAGAAACTGCCCCCATTAATGAGAATATAGACTCTTGGATCTAGGAGCCCACCGTGGCATTTCAGGAGATAAAGACCATTTATGAGTCACCCTAAGTATTAGTAGTTTCCTCTAAAAAGCACTAAAAGATCAGAGTCCATCTGTGGCTCCTGCCCTAAAACAATAAACAGTCTAAAATCCTTTCTGCCCCTGAGGCCCCAGGGGCACAAGGCAATTACTTGCAGTGCCAATTGGCCCATGACGGGAAGGATTTCTTTTATATTCATTCCCAGCTTCCCTGCACTCTTGTGCATTTCTTCAGGACCTGTGCCTTTTCCACTCTGCTGCCCAAACAATGCACACCAGGCACATTAAAGCTCCCTATTCACCATGGGGAGATCCTGCAATTAACGTGCTGCCCTGGTGTGTAGATGAGTAAGTTGGGAATGGACAGACTGTTGATTTGTATTTAAGATGAGCACCTCCTGTGAAGCCTAAAAGAAAAGCAGCATGAGTAGGATGGAAACAAAGACAAAGAAACCCCACAGAGGTACGAAAGAGTGATTTTGAAATGTTTGGTGAAGCCTTAGGCCAGGTCTTCAGGATGAGTTCACTGGTGTAATTCAGAGTCACAGAACTGCTGGAGCTGGAGCAGACCTCAGGAGATCATCCAATTCTACCTCACTCCCTGCCAAAGCAGGGCTGCCCAGAGCACAGTGCACAGGGCATCCAGGCAGGTTTGAACATCTCCAGAGCAGAAGACTCCACAGCCTCTGCCAGGGCTTTGGGACTTACACTGGAAAGAAGTTTGTCCTTATTTCTAAATGAAACTTTTTGTGTTCAAGCTTGTACCCAGTGCTCTTTGTCCTGTCACTGGGCACGACTGGAAACAGCCTGGGACCATCCTCCCTACAGCCATCCTGCAGATATTTACAGGTGGGGATCAGGTCTCTTCTCAGTCTTCTCCAGGCTGAACAGTCCCAGCTTTCCCTCATAAGAGGGATCCTCAGGCCCCCAGTCATTTTTGTGGCCCTCCACTCAGCCTTTCCTCCTAAGAGAGGTGTTTCCCTCCGTTGGACTCCAGTACTCCTTTGTCTCTATCGAACTGGGAAGCCCAGGACTAGACATAGTACTCCAGATGCGGCCTCACCAGGGCAAGTAGAGGGGAAGGGTGACCTCTCTAGACCTACTGGCCACACACTTCCTAATGCAGCCCAGAATGCCATTGACTTTCTTGGCTACAAGTGCACACTCTGTGCTCATGGCCAGCTTATTGTCTGCCAGGACTACAAGATTTTCTCTTCAAGGCTACTCTTCAACAGGACTACCCCTATCCTATACTGATACATGGGGTTACTCTTCCCCAGGGGCAGGACACTACCCCTGCTCCTGTGGAAATTTGTTACTCTTTGCCCAACTCTCCAGCCCATCCAGGTCACTCTGGATGGCAACACAGTCCTCTGCTGTGTCAGCCATTGCTCCCATCTTTGTGTCATCAGCAAACTCACTAAGGGTATACTCTGTCTCTTTGTCCAGGTCGTTGATGAGTATGCTGAACAAGACCAGAATCAGTACTGACCCCTGTGAATCATGGTCACTCATGAGTCCTTGCTCATCCATGCAGGTATCCTGCTTCCTCTACTTGATTTCTTGCTCACAGGGATGCACCCATTGGTCTTGAACATGGAAGAAGTAGTGCTTAAACACTGATCAGCTCTCATGAGCACCCTAGCCCTCTAGATCCATACTTAGTATTCCATCAAGTAGATCTGTGAGGAGGCCAAATATAGCTGTTCTGAAGTCTATGGTTGAAATCCTGCTTGTTTCTTTACTTCTTCCTTACAGGATACTGCCCTCCACCATTCCATGGTTGCTGCAAGCAGAATTGCCCCCAAGTTTCATATCACCAAGGTCTTTATTTGTTAACCCAAGGTCCAAGATTACACCTCTCCTCATAGGTTCCTCCAGCACTTGTATTAGAACATTATCCTCAATGCACTGTAGGAACCTTTTGGATTGAGTGTGACCTGCTGGTATCGCTTCCAGCAAACATGAGCAGACTGCAGTTTTTATCAGAGACTTTGTCTTCAGAGAGATTCTACCAGGACTGTCTAAGTGCAGTAGTGAAGTCCCCATCTGTTTAAGAACAGACTGGCTGTGGCCCTGACTGCCCTGGCCTGGCCAATGTGGTGATGTTAGGTCATAGGATGGATTGGATGATCTCAGAGGGCTTTTCTAGCCTCAATAATTGTGTGGTTCTATGAACTGTTTGAATTCCTCTACCTTTAGGTTTAGGCTCCTCTTTGCATACAGAAAAGAGCCATCTCCAACAATATCCAGCAAAGGGCTGTTTGTGGTTTAGGTTAGATCTTCTTTTTTCCTATCATGAAGGGAAAGAATGAGTAACATTAAGCAGTGGAGGTTCATTGTCATACCGCCAATGTATACAATCTTGGTTTGTCAGAGGTTGAACATTTTCTTCCTGCTTTTTACTTCATTTTACAGTTCTGTGCTGACAGAAAATTTCATGTTTGGTCTTACTGTTGGTTCAGCAGCTCTGAAACTCAGGATGTAAGGATGGCGTTTTCTTAGAAGACTGCCTTCTGTGCTCCTAATAGAATGCTTACCCTGACAGGAATATTTAAATGCATCCGTCACTGACAAAACTCAAATCAAATCAGATATTAATCAAAGGCTTCATTCTTTTTACTTTTAATTTCAAAGAGCTACAAGAATAGAAGAAATTCAGCAAGAGAAAAATCTGCCCTGCTGAAGAAAATGCACATCAAAAATATGGAAGATGCTTCTGCCAAAGGCAATGCCCTCATCACTTTCTCCTACCCCATTATTTCTCCTACCCTCCTCCATTGCATGAATTAACTTGAAGCTCAGAAGAGCTGGCCCAGAAGCCGTGTAATTTCCTGGTTGTTATGAGAGAACTCCCAAGAAAGCACCAGTGGCTCAACACCTAAATTTGACCCATAAAGGAGCAAAAATCATGTTTGTAGAAAGAGCTCCAGCTTCATAAAGATCCGAGATCCCCCAAAACCTAAGTGTTCAACAGATTAATTATGGATGTTTGTCCCTCTCCTTCAGCAGGGGAAGTTACAAGATAATACTTTATCTCATCCCTAAAATGTAGTTTTCTCTGAGTCCCATTTATTTACACAGATATGACATAGCAGAAGTAGCTTCTGCCTAACAATGGAGGCAGTGTGGAAGGCTCTTTCTCCTTATAGGGTAAAATAAAGGAGAAGGATATTATAGATGCCTATAGAATGCACGCACACACGTACACACACACAATTACCCAGACAGAAGGTGATTGATTGATTGATTGATTGACTGATTGAGTACTCCACAGACCTCTCCACCTTACTTCCCCTCAATTTCTACCAGTTAACATTAAGATATGCATCCTAGCCCAGCATTCAATTATATCCTGCTGCCTGGGACTGCTATGGGAATGATGCAGTTTTCAATGCCCGTCATTTTATCATCTAGTCAGGGACAGAACTAATAGGTCAATGCCAGTAGCAGAAGGCAAAAATATGCCCCATAGACATGTGAACACTGAGTCAGAGAAGTCTTCCCATCCTCCCACCTCACCAGAGGTGGATGAGGTGTTTGTTGGATGCTCCAGCCCCACATGAAAAATTTCACTGCAGTCCATTTGTTTGAAAGAAGCCCAGTTGAGAGCACAGCAAAGCACCTTCATGCTTTTCATCTCCCGCATTTCCTCCAGGAAGATTCAGAAATACATTTCACTCTTGGGCTTTGTATAAGCTACTCAGCATCCCTGACTCTACTTTTCCTAATTGTTCATCACTCTTTCCAAGCACAGTGATACAGACTGCATTTTGTTTTTCACACAGGAATAAAGACAAGAGGCTCGGTATTACACAGTGCGGGCCACCTTCCGTTTGTATTTATCAGAATCGGTCCTCTGAAGCAAAAAAACAACTATGTTATTTACTGGCTGAATATCTTGTCATGTTTGAAATTCAGGTGTAAAATTGATGCTGATATGTAGTGGAGCACTTTTAACCAGTAACTGTGATATGTGAAAACATATGGGATATGTTTTAAAACTTTTATAACTAAGGACCTACAACTACCTCGCACTTTCTCTTTGTCTGGCATAAACACACATCACTATACACAGTGAGATGGATATGTACTGCATGTGGGACAAGACTTTATCTTCAGATGAGTGACAGAAACCCTCTGGTTAGAATTGCAGTTTCCCAGCAAACCTTACACAACAATTTCAGACAGGTTTTGCTGTCTAGATTACAACAGCAAGTTCTAGAGAGAGATGCTTCTTATTGAAGTAGTATTCTGAAGTTAAGGCAACAGGATTTACTGCTTCTTGTTTATTCAAGTCAGAGTTTCAGGTTTCAACTACAAGAATGTTTCTTATGCAAAAGCAATGCAGAAGAAAAGAGGTGCAGGCAAGGAAGTGCAGTATCCTGGTTCAAAGGCAGGGTATCTGTATAAAACTGAACATAAACTTGTTTTCTTAGAGCAAAATATCCTCAGACTGTCCATCTCAGAAAAGTCTCCCCCTGTTCTCCCCAAGGATCACCTGCCTGCCCTTCAGCCCCTGCCAGGTAATGACAGTTACCCTCCAGATATTCCTCCCTTGAGAAATCATATTTTCAGTTGTTTTAGCAGACACAGTACCTCTCACTCAACCAACTCTCTGCACTGACAACCAGCAGAGAAACAAGACTCTAGTTCACAGTCTCAACATTTATATGACAAAAGAAGGAGAAGAAGCTTTCCATGAAAGAGCCTTTGTGCATTTGACTGCTTTCCTCAGAAAAATACAACATGATGAGCTACAGCAGATAATTCCCACTTCCAGCTTTGCAGGGACACCCGGCCAGAAACAGACCATCGTGACAGCTAGACATGAGTGATACCTACAAGTATTGTGTTTTAAAGTCATTACATCAAATTAGTAAATCACAAATGATCAGTGGATCCCATATGGGACTGAAGGACCACACAGGACCACATGAATCAGCTCTTCTTGCTCTGCTCCTGGCCAACTCATGTGTCAAGAGCTTAAGTTGCTGCAGAATGAAACAATGAGATACCTAAAAAGTTCTGGGTGAAGCAAAGGCTAAAGGGAAGGTCATGGCAAAAGTAGTTTTCAGCTGTTCAAGAGTTTGGAAATGCATGTGGAACTACCACTTTTTTCAAGTGAGGCTCAGCTCCAAAGACACTCCTAATTGTTATTCTGAAGAGACACTAATGACCCGGAGCACTCACAGGTACACAGGTACCCACTGCCACCAGACAGTGCCTCTCACCAAACCATGTGTGTGCGAGGCCCAGTGTTGTTCTCTCATCACCAGCTGTAAAGTCCAACCACACAGGAGAGGCTGTGCCCTTTTCCCCAGGACAGCATGAGCCTTGGGGTTTGGTACATTTGACTATGAGATCTTGATGAGAAGCTGCTTTTGTTACCAGAGACACTTACTTAGTTTTGTGTCAAGGACTTCCCATTCAGGTCCTTCACTAGTAAACTGCTAGTCTGAGGTCAGTGATTCCCACTGTGGGACACCAACATGGATGGCTATTTTGTCATGAGCATAACGCAAGGATCCTCATCACTGCCTCTAATCTGTCCTTTCTTTGCACTCGTCCTATTCCAGCTTCTAAACTGCTTCCCAGGCTCAGCAATGTGTTTGCAGACAGCCATGCTTCACTGCAAACTGCTGTAAACAAACCTTCCTGTTGATGTATCACAATATCACAGTATCACAGTAATGATAAGGTTGGAAAAGACCTTAAAGATCATCCAGTCCAACCTAAATCCAAATAAAC